>CM051237.1:106323775-107523775 GCA_027917425.1 Gastrophryne carolinensis | reverse complement strand
GCCTTATTTTTAAAAGGTTGCCTCCAACATTCCAAACTATGCTAGTGTTGGATTGCTTTAATAAGAAATTTCATTTTATTATACAAGCAGCCACTAGGGGAAGCACTAGCTGAAACATCCAAATAAATCAGCTAATTAAACTGGACCTTCATCATCATTTAATGAAAAGCCCAAAAACGATTCCCCAACATCTAAAACTAATATATTTTATACTTTAAGTCACTGGAACTCTGTTCAGGACCCTAGGATATGGGTGCCGCCATCTTGCCTCAGAAACATCACATACTGAGGAGAGGAGGGAAAAAAGCAGGGGGTGGGTTATAGATGTGCTTTGCTCAGACAGAGCAGAGCTGGGGTCAGAAAAAGGACAGCAATCCCAGAATGCAAAGCGGCACAGTCAGAAGACACTTCCTGTTTACAGGTAGCCTGAGACTCTACGGGCCACCATCTTGGATGTTTAAAGTCTCAGTAATGTGGGCAATCTGTATGTATGTATACAGGGTGGGGGAAACATATAAGATATGCTCTTACTCAGGGTGAAGGTCAGGTTTAAATAGCTAAGAAAATAAAGATGCCTTTGATATTATTCAGGATACACAATCAGTAAAAAATAGCTAAATATGGATACTTTAAAGAGGAGCTAAATATGGATACTTTGAACTATTTTCAGAAACAGTATAAAAATCACCAACATGTATTACTGTTTATAATATGAAAAATAGGTCAATGTAGTAGCTTAACTTTTAGAAAGTGATAAAAAGCGGCAGCTGACCAAAACCCCGGATTTTCACCCTCCTAGGCTTGGGTTGCTTTGCATCTTCATTTGGGATGCCTCTGTGTGTAAAACTCCCATGATGGCTGGGAATCTTTCCTTAATCCCTTTCCCCATGCCATGTGCTTTTTCAAACATCATTGATTTATCTTGCATATTATTTGCTGGCAATCAAGGACAATTTAGATTGCTGGGCGCCTCCCACTGGTTTCTCCCTTCAGCTGCATGCACCTGCCACCAGCCATTCTGATATGCCTGGCAGGGGTGCATGCATTGCATGGAGGGGAGCCTGAGGCCCACGCATGCAACATATTATAGAGGATCAATGTAAGATTACAGGAGATCCTGGGTGTTTCACACTATGGAGCATCCCAAATCAGGATGCCCCTGGGAAGGGCTTTCACTCAGCTCTGAAGTTTTTAAGACTCTAGAGCAGAGCATTGGTCCAATTTCACCCTTTAACCGCCAGCCTACCTTGAGATTTTGTCACCCTTTGTTGCCAGACCATTTTGCGCTCCCCATGTTCAACTGTGATTTTTGAAGGGATTTCCAGGGATTTCCCAGGAAAGTGATATATTGTTTTTTTTTCAGCAGAGCCTGGGCTTTAACATGAAATGAAAATGTTTGTCAAGTGCATTCTCAATATTTTTGGGTGAAATTTGTGCAAAAAAAAAACAAAAAAAAAAACAATTTTTTACAATTTGTAGTGTTTTTTTGTAATAAAAAATGTAAGTTAATCAAAAAAATCTTATTGCGTGTGAAATTTCTCCCGGTTACAGCGGTACCACATACCCTGTTTCCCCGAAAATAAGACACTGTCTTATATTAATTTTTGCTCCCAAAGATGCGCTAGGTCTTATTTTCAGGGGATGTCTTACATTTTTACAAATTTTTACAAATGAACCATTGCTGCAGATCTGCATGTTACACTTCAAAGACAGACAAATGAGAACAACGAGGGACAGGGGGACACGGCCTCCAAATAGGGACACTTGGGAGGTATGCTTACATCTATTAAAGGAGAGGCTTACCTCAGCCTCTCCAGCAAGCACTCACCTACGGTATTGTTGAAGCAGCAGGCGTCCAGTGAGCGATCAGACAGTGGGGCGGGTGATCAGAAGGCCCTCAGCCTGTGCCGCCTGATTAATTGGTGGATCAGCTGCTGGGACCACACCCCCCCCCCAACTCCCACAGCTAGCCGGCTCCGCTCTGTCAGGCGAAAGAGACAGGCGCCGCCGCTGCGGTCTCACATGGCCTTATGCCTCCTGCGGCCCTGCACTCTGCTCCAATGGCATTCCGGGACATTTCCTGAGGGGGCGGGGCGGCGGGACATAACAACCAATCCGTGATTGTCCTGCCCAGTTGCGAGGTACCGTATGCAAACGTCAGAACGTTGATTGGCCAGTGTCACCACCCGCCCTCCTGCACATCGGATACTCATTCGCCGCCCTCCCGCATGACGGCAGCTACAACCCTGCGGCACTCACATCGGCCTCGCTCCCGCCTTTCAGCTTGTCGGCCGCTAACTCCGCTTCCCTCCCCCACGCATGTTGGCTGCTACCGGTACCTCTACCGCCCTCCTGCACATCGCCACTCACCCGCAACCAGCCTGTTTCAGCTGCTCACCGACCTGAGCTTCTCCTGGTGCGCCCGATGGCCAGTCCGCCCCTGTCACCCGAACGCCGGCAAATATGGTATTTTGGGGGGAGGTCTTATTTTGGGGGGGGGGTGTCTTATTTTCGGGGAAGGCCTTATATTTAGCCTTCATGCTAAAAGCACAGTAGGCCTTATTTTCGGGGTAGGTCTTATTTTCGGGGAAACACGGTTTGTATAGGTAGACACCCTTTCCTGCCCAGGAGACTCCCCCAAACTGAAACAACACTTTAGGAGATTTTCAGATAAAATACAACTATGCTATGTGCACCTTGCAGTTTTTCAGGAAAAACAACCCTTTACATTTGAAATACCCCCTACAAACTATATATTCCCTAGAAGTACACACCTCAGGCTTTCTAGGTGTACCAGGCTTGTTGACATGAGTGCAGTTTTCCCTCAACGTATTCTTTGGTTGCACAGGGTTTCCCTAAAAAAGAATTAATAAGCAGAATCAAAACCACATTTTCCTAAAAAAAACTATATGCAAACAAGAAAAAAACTGAAAATCTGAAAAAGCAACATCCCCCAAGCAGAATGATACCCAACATGCTTAGGTCCTGTCAAAGAAAGAGTTGCCAAATACACCAAAGTAAAGCATGTACGTAATGGTAATTTTACTTCAAAATTTCAGCTCTGCAGACAAAGTGCGCACCTTGTGCTTTTTCTACCAAAACAACCCAACAAGCTTGTTGTAGTTGGCTCATCTTTCTGGAAGTAATCCCTCAAAGAATTCTTAGGTTGCACAGGGTTTCACAAAAAAATGTATAAAAAAGCAGAATTAAAAACACCTTTTCCTAAAATATCCATATGCAAATAAGAAAAGACAAGCTAAATCTGAAAGCGCAAGGTCCCCCGAGCAGAACAATACCCAACATGCATACTTGAGATTTTGTCACCCTCTGCTGACAGGATATTTTTCACCATTTTGTGTGATGTTTAACTGTGATTTTTGCAGGAATTTCCAAGAAAATTGCATATTTTCTTTTTGTGGCAGAGTTTAGGCTTTAACATAAAATGTCTTGTTTGTATTTTTTCTACTGTTTTTTTATATATTTTTAAGTAAAAAAAAATAAATAAATATATATATATATATATATATATATATATATATATATATCTTTTTAAATTGTCTCCTTTATTTGAACTAAAAAATTTATTTTATTAAAGAAAACCATATTGCATGTGAAAGCCCCATTTCTCCTGATTACAATGATACCACATATGTATTGGTAGCCCCCTGTTCCTGTCCAGGAGTTCCGCTAAACTGAAAAGAGCACTTTATAACATTTACAAATAAAATACAACCACTATCCACATAATAAAGGGTTAAATAAAAAATATGGTGTGGGGTCCCCCTTCACAGGGTGGGACACCATTTCTTGGGGGAATTTTAAGGGTTTTTGGGGAGGCAGGGTTAATGGCAAGTCACCCACTAGCAGCAGGTGACTTGCCAGACCCAGAGCCTTGTGAACTGGTATAAAGGTCCCTTACCAGTTCACAAAGGGTTAAATGTAAAAAAAAAACATCGCATATAGAGAAGAAATATTTTATTATGTTTTTTTTAATACTTACCTCCCATCCATCCCCGCGCTGATCACTTTGGCTTCTGCTCTCCTGCTGCTGCTGGAAGCTTTTTATACCTACTGGGTTACAGGTAACATAGGGTTAATTTAAAAAAAAAATGACATAGGGTCCTCCCTCCCAGGGAGGGGGACCCCATTTTTTGGGGGGATTTTTAAGGGTTAAAACCCTTAAAAATCCCCCAAAAAATTGCGTGAGGTCCCCCCTACCCAGCGTAACCAGCCTGTGACCAGCTATGGGGGCTTGTAGAACAGGGCGCAGGGGCCAGCTTTAGTGGCCCCTGGCCCTGCAGGCTACAAGCCTAAGGCCACGGCTCCTCTGCCCCCCCCTGGGCTTTGAGGAGGCAGGTAATTTGGGGGGCCAGGGGTTAATGGCAAGTCACCCGCTAGCCGCAGGTGACTTGCCAGACCCCCGAACCTTGTGAACTGGTATAAGGGGTCTCATGGACCCCTTACCAATTCACAATGGGTAAACAGTAAAAAAAAACAGACACACACAGTTTGCAAATAACTTTATTAAAAAAAAAATGTTTTTTCCTTTACTCACCTCCGATCTTCATATGCAGTGTCCCGCGGCGATCCGATGCAGGTGACGGCTGAAGGGAGGAGGCAGGCGATCGGAGGATCGCCTACCTCCCTCCTTCTCTGCCCAGCCGTCACCGGCTTCTGACAGCTGACCTGCCGGGCGCCCCGACGACGCCCGGTGGTGAAGTAAAGATGCTAGAAGTAAAGATGGCGGCGGCCATCGGCGGAGATCCGAGGGAGGAGGGCTGTTAGACCCCGTCCAAAAGACGGAAGAGCGGGGGGGGGTGATCGGAGCCCCCCCCCCCGTGAAGAGGAGAGCTGGCGGGGGCTAACGGGCAAGAAGGTGAGTTAAAATAATTTTTTCTTTACAGGTAATTCCTGCGGCTGCTGAAACGGGGGGGGGCACCCTATTTTGGGCACTCCCCTGCAGCCGGAGGAGCCCCAATGGGTGATCGGAGCCCCTCTGGCTGAAGAGGAGACCTGGCCGGATCGAACGAGGGGTCAGGTAAGTGACTTTTTTTTACTTTTTCTGTTACCAGGGGGGAAAGTCAGGCACGTAAAATTTACGTGGCTGACGGTTAACTGCAGGGGAGGCAGCCACGTAAACTTTACGTGGCTGCCTTTTAAAGAATTAAAGGGAGAGTCCAGACAATGGCAAAAATAAGGCAGCAAGGAGTTCACCTGAAGCCTGTCACATGTGCCACTCCTCCATTTTCCTCAGCTCGCTGTAGATGCTCAAAGTGGATCTATCACCCACATTGCCCACACCACTCACCGTTCCATTATTTCCATGGTGCATTTGTGGGCTCTCGCCCAATCTGCGCTTTATGCTGTGCATACTAATGGCATGGGGAGTGGGCGCATCCCAGGTTTCCCTGCAATGTGCGGCTGTCAGGAAACCGGGGCGTCACGTGGTCCCACTACTAACCAGAGACCGCCACACACGCCCACCGGGTTCCCCAAAACCTTGTCCGACCCTCTTATTATTAGGGTAACCAGGCAAACCGCCTTGGGACACACAAATTCCGTGTTTAAGGCAAGAAGACAGCTCAATTAAATATACGTTTTAATGGCTATAAGCACGCTAGGCAGAGTTTACAAGCATTTAACTATAAAGAAGTATGGAATATTACAGATTAAATAACTATGCAATTCTGAGATGGGTTACAACAGATATGCAATACACAGAGACAACAAGCAAAGTTTACCTTGAGCATGCAGCGTGGTGTGGAGCTCTTACAAGGGGGTGTGTCAAGAGCTTCTGGTTATGGTGATGGTGATGGACACCCCTGGATATGCCGGCGAGCATAACCCCCTTCCGATGAGTGACCCCAGCCTGGTTTTTGACCATCCAATTTATGCTGCCAGGCTCTCCATCTCCCCTCCCCATTGTGGGAGGGGATGTTACCTCCCATTTTTAGAGTGGGATTTTGCCCTGAAACCCTTTTAGGAGCTATAACTTGGAGCAGGGGGGTCACACTGCCTTGTGAGCGGTACCAACCTATCGGGCCAGGCGCACCGAACGCGTTAAGTCCAGGAACCGGGTCTTTATTCGGTCCAGAACCTTAGTTCCCCGTTTACCAGTCTCTGTCTGGTTTCCAGACCTGTTTTATACTATGCTCCGGTCCGGCTTTGGGAGCTGGTTCTGGTTCTGTGACCGGTTTGGCCGTAGGACGCAAGGCGTCCACGTTACGGCCCATAGACTATCGGTGCCGGGCCTCCTGTCCCTTTAATTGTGGTTCTGACACCTCCCCAGTAGGAGGTTTCCTAAAACGTAGCCTCACTGGCAACTTCCCAGCTGGGGGTGTTATACAACAGCAGGAGGCATGCTGGCTGCAGCCTAGCTTGTGACAAAAGGCAGGAATCAAACACCCCAGGGGGTTTGATCTGAGCTTTCACACATCCCTGCCAAACATCTCTTCCGCATAGCTAAGGGACGTGTGCATTTGTCTCATGACAAGGGGCACAGCTTCTTATTATTAAGGGGAAGATGGAATTAGAAGGGATCATTAAAGTCTGGAATAAAAACAGGGAGGAGAAATTTAAGAAAAATTAAGTGGGGTTCCTTCACATCTCCCTTCTTTAGAGGGTGCTAGGGGCCAGAACCTGTCGGTGCTGACCCATGCACCCACTGGCTACCTCCCCCTGCCGGGATAGGCCATCTGCATTTCCATGGTCTCGGCCCTTTCTGTGGCGGATGTCAAATTGGTACTGTTGGAGAGCCAGGCTCCACCGCAACACTCTCCCATTGGTTCCAGAAACCATGTGTAGCCAGCGGAGGGGGTTATGATCGGTCTCCACAATGAAGTGGCGACCATACAAATATGGCTGCAGCCGCTGCAGTGACCATACAATGGCGAGACACTCCTTCTCCATGACTGAATAGGCCACTTCTCTGGGTAGGAGCTTGCGGCTCAAGTACAAGATGGGGTGCTCCTGACCCGTCGGGTCGACCTGGCTCAGCACGGCGCCGAGGCCAAAATCACTGGCATCTGTTTGCACTATAAATGGCCGCGCAAAGTCGGCCGCTTGGAGTACGGGAGAGCTGCAGAGGGCATCCTTCAGTGCCTGGAAGGCTGTCTCGCAGTCACGGGTCCAATTTACCGCGGAGGGCAGCTTTTTCCTGGTGAGGTCCGTCAAAGGCTTGGCCAGGGTACTATAGTGGGGAACGAACCTCCTATAGTATCCAGCGGTGCCCAAAAATGACTGCACCTGGGTTTTGGTCCTAGGGGTTGGCCAGGAGGCGATTGCCTCCACCTTCCCCGGTTCAGGTTTCAGGGTCCCCCCTCCTACCCTATGCCCTAGGTACTGGACCTCGCCCATGCCCAACTGGCACTTTCCTGGCTTGATGGTCAAACCTGCTCGCCGGACCCGCCCGAGCACCTGCGACAGGTGCTCTAGGTGCTCCTCCCATGTGGGGCTGAAGACTGCAATGTCATCCAGGTACGCAGCTGCGTACCCCTCTAGTCCCTGGAGCAAGGTGTTGACCATCCGCTGGAAAGTGGCAGGGGCATTTCTCATGCCAAACGGCATGACGGTGGATTCGTATAGTCCGAATGGGGTAATGAAGGCCGACCGCTCCCTAGCCTCGGGGGACAGCGGAATCTGCCAGTATCCCCGGCTCAGGTCCATGATGGTCAGGTACCTCGCCCCGGCCAGCTGGTCCAGGAGGTCATCGATGCGCGGCATGGGGTATGCATCGGCAGCCGTGACAGCATTGAGTCCCCGGTAGTCCACGCAGAACCGGAGGGTCCGGTCCTTCTTGGGGACAAGGACCACCGGGGAGGCCCAAGCACTGCTGGATGCTTGGATGACCCCTAGCTGCAACATCTCGTCAATCTCTTGACGCATTTGCTGCTGGACCTCCAGGGAGACCCGGTAGGATGCCCGTCGGATCGGAGGGTGAGTCCCGGTGTCCACATGGTGGACGGCTAGCTTAGTTCGTCCGGGCTTGCTGTCGAACAAGTCTCGGAAGGGGTGCAGGGTGGCCCAGAGCTGGGCCCGTTGGTCGGCTGTCAGTTGGGGACCAATCTGGGCATCCTCAAGGGTCCCCCCCTCCTTGACCTGGGCCAGCATATCCAGGAGGGTTTCAGCTTCCCCCTCCTCTGGCAGATTGCAGATCGGGAGAACACACGCTTCCCGCTCATGATGTGCCTTCATCATGTTCACGTGGAAGGCCTTCCGCCGTCCTCGGGCAGGGTCTAGGGTGACTAGGTACGTTACGGCATTGAGCTGCTGGTGCACGAGATAAGGACCTTCCCAGGCTGCCTGAAGCTTATCCTGGGGTACCGGGACCAGCACCCACACCTTTTGGCCCACCTGGTAGGTCCGATCACAGGTGTTCTGGTCGTACCACCTCTTCTGCTCGGCCTGGGCCTGTACCATGTTGTCGTGCACCAGCTGCGCCAAGGCCTGCATCTTGTCCCGGAAGCGCATCACATACTCGATGACTGACACCTTGGGGGGGGGCAGATCCCCCTCCCAAGCCTCCTTCACCAGGGCCAGGGGTCCCCGCACACGTCGTCCGTACAGGAGCTCGAAGGGGGAGAACCCGGTTGAGGCCTGTGGGACCTCCCTGTAGGCAAACAGTAGGTGAGGGAGATACCGCTCCCAGTCGCGCCCGTGGGCATCAACCAACATCTTAAGCATCTGCTTCAGGGTGCCGTTGAACCGTTCACAGAGACCATTGGTCTGTGGGTGGTACGGGCTGGTCACCAGATGTTGCACCTGGATCTGCTTACAGAGAGACTCCATCAGCTGTGACATGAACTGGGTTCCCCGATCGGTGAGCATTTCCTGGGGGAAGCCTACCCGAGAAAATATTTCCAGTAAGGCAGTGGCCACCTTGTCGGCCCGAATGGATGATAAGGCCACTGCCTCCGGGTACCGTGTGGCATAATCTACTACCGTTAGTATGAAGCGTTTCCCGGAGCTGCTGGGGATGGACAGGGGTCCGATCAAATCCACAGCTACCCTCCTGAAAGGCTCCTCTATAATTGGCAGAGGTACCAGCGGTGCTTTGGGGCGAGGCCCGGCCTTCCCCACCTTCTGACAGACCTCACACGAACGGCAGTAGGCGGCCACATCGGCCCCCATTTTTGGCCAGTAGAAGTGCTGGGCTAGTCTGGCTCTGGTCTTGGTGACCCCCAAGTGTCCCGCCATCGGAATCTCGTGCGCAACCCGCAACAACTCCGCCCGGAAAGGGTAGGGGACCACCAACTGTCGGTCCCTAGGCCACTCCTCTGGTGAACCCTGCGAGACCGTCATGCGGTACAGCCGTCCTTGGTCCCAGACAACTCGTTCTTTGTCTGAGCCCGAGGGAGGCTGAGCCGCCTGTTCCTTGAGGGCATTCAGGCTGTCATCGGCTTCCAAAGCCGCCTGAAACCCCTGGCTGGACGTGGCCAGTACTGAAGAGACGGCCATGTCCTCAGACCGCTCCTCCGAATCTGTCACCTGACCTCCATCTGTCCTGGCAGCCACTTGGTTGGAAGGGAGCACACCGTCAGGCCCCTGAGGTGCCCCTGGGCCCCTAGCGCCCCCACTGCGGGTGACAGCGGCAACAGTCACGGCGGCCGCTGGTAGCGCTAGTTCCCCTTTGGCTTCCAACCAAGTCGCCAGACCAGACTGGCCGGCCTGGGCCCTTAATACCCCGGGAGTGAAGTCATCCTGCACTGTGGACTCAGCTAGGGGCCCCACATCTCCTGGGACAGCCCCTCCCTCATCTGCAGGTCCTACCACCCCCCTTGCTTGTCCCTGGCCCCTTGCGGTCGGGTTGATCTCTGGGGACAAGAGATTGCAACCGACTGGGTCGCCCTCCTCTTCCCCGAGGGAAGAAGGACACCCCACTTCACCCACCCCCACGTTCCCTGTAGCAGGCAGGATATAACCATTACTCTCGACCGCACACATTGTCTCATGCATTACATTACTGTCTAGGGGACCAGACCTTGGGGGTTCAGTGGCCACATAGTGAGACACTAGCCGCCCCAAGTCTGTCCCTAGCAACACACTGGCAGGGATATTCGGCGACACCCCCACCTCCCGCACACCCTGTCCAGCACCCCAGTCCAAATAAACCTTGGCAACAGGCAATGCTGGTTCAGTTCCTCCAATGCCGGAGACCATAAGGGTCTTCCCGGGCACCAAATCCTGTGGGGACACCAACTCTGGTCGCACCAGGGTCATCTCAGCACCGGTGTCCCTAAGTCCCATGGCCACAGCCTGGCCTACAGTGACGGGCTGTATGTTGTCCCGATATCGCCCTGCCCCCTCGCCAACACATAACACAGTGGAGGGGCGCTGGGCTGCACCCCGCTGGCGCTGGGGGCAGTCGGTTCTGAAGTGTCCTGGTTGGTTGCAGTGGTGGCACAGTGGGGGTCCCCCTTGCCTGGAAAAGGGGGTGGGGGCAGGGGTCCTGGGCTGAGGGGCACGTACAACAGACGCCAGCGGCGGCTTACCCACTTTCCAGCTGGCAGGTTTCCGGGGCTCCTGGGCTCTGTTGTGACTGTACTCATCTGCAAGGGCGGCCGTTGCTGAGGCCCCCTCTGGCTTCCGGTCGCGCAGAAACTGCTGCAGCTCGTCAGAGCAATTCCAGAGGAACTGCTCTATGGCAATCAGCTCCTTCAGCTGCTGGATGGAGGTGACTCCTAAGCCGGTGGTCCACTGCTCAATTGCTCTCTGTAGCGCCCGCATGTGATCAGCCCAGCTGTCGCTGGGGCCCCGTCGCAGACCCCGCAGCTTCTTGCGATAAAATTCCGGGGTAAGGTTATATTGTCGGATCAGGGCTTGCTTGACCCCCTCGTAGCTCAGGGTGGTTTCGCTGGGCAGGTACCCAAAGATTTCCAGGGCTTTACCCCTAAGGCGGGGGGTTAGGTACCTGACCCACTGATCCTCCGGCACATTGTATTGACGGCAAACGGTTTCAAAAGCCAGCAGAAATGTGTCCAGATCTGTGCCTTTGTCCAGGATGGGGAAATCCTCTGCACGCAACTTTGGGGCCTGGTTCTCGGGGGGCCCGCTGGTAGATGTGCTGGGTTGAGGGTGTTGAAGCTGTAGCCGCAAAACTTGGAGCTGGTGGTCGCGTTCAGCTTGCGCCTGGCGTTCCTCGCGTTCAGCTTGCGCCCGGCGTTCCTCCCGTTCAGCCCGGCGTTCCTCGCGCTCACGTTCACGGCGTTCCTCGATCTCAGCCTGCACCTGGCGTTCCTCCATGAGGAGCTGATAGGAGCCGCGGTCTCCCGCCCGGAGACTTGCCATAGCAGCATGCAGGAGAGCAGCTGAGCTTGCTTGGCTGGGGGGGCCGGCAGGCAGGGCTCGGTCCTCTGGGATGCTGAGGGCTGGTGACTGGCTTCTGGGAGAGCCCTGGCTGGGCCCCTCTGCACCCAGTATATCATCGGCAGCCACATCCCTGCTTCTGGCCCTGGTGCCACTTGCCATGCCTGCAACTGCTGTACTGCACACTGTAATCACACAACTACTGTAACCACTCTCAGAATACTCCTAGCGTTGAGCTGATCTTAAGATCCCAGCAACAGAAAAGCCGCTGCTAGTAATCTTTAGTGTATGAGAGTATGGGGCCCACACTCACTTACACTATTTGCCTTATCCCAAACCGCTGCCACCAAATTGTCAGGAAACCGGGGCGTCACGTGGTCCCACTACTAACCAGAGACCGCCACACACGCCCACCGGGTTCCCCAAAACCTTGTCCGACCCTCTTATTATTAGGGTAACCAGGCAAACCGCCTTGGGACACACAAATTCCGGGTTTAAGGCAAGCAGACAGCTCAATTAAATATACGTTTTAATGGCTATAAGCACGCTAGGCAGAGTTTACAAGCATTTAACTATAAAGAAGTATGGAATATTACAGATTAAATAACTATGCAATTCTGAGATGGGTTACAACAGATATGCAATACACAGAGACAACAAGCAAAGTTTACCTTGAGCATGCAGCGTGGTGTGGAGCTCTTACAAGGGGGTGTGTCAAGAGCTTCTGGTTATGGTGATGGTGATGGACACCCCTGGATATGCCGGCGAGCATAACCCCCTTCCGATGAGTGACCCCAGCCTGGTTTTTGACCATCCAATTTATGCTGCCAGGCTCTCCATCTCCCCTCCCCATTGTGGGAGGGGATGTTACCTCCCATTTTTAGAGTGGGATTTTGCCCTGAAACCCTTTTAGGAGCTATAACTTGGAGCAGGGGGGTCACACTGCCTTGTGAGCGGTACCAACCTATCGGGCCAGGCGCACCGAACGCGTTAAGTCCAGGAACCGGGTCTTTATTCGGTCCAGAACCTTAGTTCCCCGTTTACCAGTCTCTGTCTGGTTTCCAGACCTGTTTTATACTATGCTCCGGTCCGGCTTTGGGAGCTGGTTCTGGTTCTGTGACCGGTTTGGCCATAGGACGCAAGGCGTCCACGTTACGGCCCATAGACTATCGGTGCCGGGCCTCCTGTCCCTTTAATTGTGGTTCTGACACCTCCCCAGTAGGAGGTTTCCTAAAACGTAGCCTCACTGGCAACTTCCCAGCTGGGGGTGTTATACAACAGCAGGAGGCATGCTGGCTGCAGCCTAGCTTGTGACAAAAGGCAGGAATCAAACACCCCAGGGGGTTTGATCTGAGCTTTCACACATCCCTGCCAAACATCTCTTCCGCATAGCTAAGGGACGTGTACATTTGTCTCATGACAAGGGGCACAGCTTCTTATTATTAAGGGGAAGATGGAATTAGAAGGGATCATTAAAGTCTGGAATAAAAACAGGGAGGAGAAATTTAAGAAAAATTAAGTGGGGTTCCTTCACAGCGGCGTACTCCCATGCTCACCCATGTGAATGGCTGGGTGCATGAGCACACCTCAACTGCGGGGATGCAGCCATGGCTCACGTTTGCAGCATGGGACTCCCAGAAATGTAAGTTATTATGAGCCTGCATGGAGTGTTGGTTGGGATGCCTACAGTGGCGGCGATAGGTCCACTTTAAGTAAGGCTTAAATATAAGTTGTCAGACGTTGTCAAGGCTGAAAGTGGACCAAAACCCACCCTGGAGTCCAAGAGACTACAGGGCAGGCATACTCGCTCCACCCGGGGCATCCAGATTCGGGATGTCCCATTGTGTCAAACCCCCCCAAGTAGCCCAAAAACTCACCTTTGTTCCCGATCCAACTAGGAGTCTAGGAGACTCCAGGGCAGGTATACTCGCTTCACCCTGAGCATCCAGATTCGGGATGGATAGGAAGACCAGGGACAATGCCCTGTGGGCCGCACTGCTTTGGAGCCAGTTGAGCTCCTGCTTTTAATGCACTCATTCAATCCCTGCCCCTCTATATAGAGTCTCTAGAGTCTCTGTCTAAGTCCCCTGTACCAGCCCCACTGTACCTACAAGCCAGGGAACCCCAGCTCCTAATGCAATAGCCCTGGCATCATGGTTGGGGGGACTCAGCAAGGATGTCACATTGTGACATTAATACTTTAGTGCCAGACCTGTAATGACAATTCTGCATAAAAATATAAAAAATCTAAAAAGTTTCTAGTCTAGACTCTTTCTAGTCCAGGAGAGGTGACAAAATTATTTGAGATTAAAAGAAAATTAAAACAGGAAGGACCTGCCCCCCAGAAGGTTCCTCGAGTCCAGCCACCACAAGAGAGACTGTCTGGCCAGGGGAGACAGAACAAATTCCTGATCCAGGGACACAGGGTTCCGATGCCAAACTGACAAAAGGTGCAACTGAAGAGGTCTCATGTGAAACTGAGCAAAGGGTACTGCTTCGAAGCAGGACACCATCAGGCCCACTAACTGCATCCCCTGACGGATGGAGGGATGAGGACACAACAGCAGAGCCCGAGCCTGCAGCTGAAGACCCTTCTGCTGAGGAAGGAACACCTTGACCTGAGAGGTATCCAGAGTCATGCCCAGAAAGGTCCTCACTAATGACCGGGACAGAGAAGACTTGGGATAGTTGATCACCCAGCTGAAAGACTCCAGAGTGGATGTCACCATTTGAGTGTCCAGCTCGGCCTGAGGAAAAGACTCGGCCACAATCAGGATGTCGTCCAGGTAAGGAATGATGCGGATGCCCTAGTTTCTTAGCAGAGCCATCACTCCCGCCAGCACCTTGGTGAACACCCGAGGGGCCGAGGTGATACCGAAGGGTAGAGCCACAAACTGGTAATGCTGATCCTGCAGCTCGAACCTTAGAAATCTCTGTTGACCTGGAAAGATAGGCACATTAAGATAAGCATCCTTATGTCCACAGTGGTCATGAAGTCGCCCTGGCGAAGAGTACTGACAGCAGAGCGCAGCGTCTCCATAGAAAATGCTTGAATCTGACAAATTTTTTGAGGCCCTTCAGACCCAGAATGGGCCTCAGAGAGCCGTCCTTTTTGGGGACCGTGAAAAGATTGGAATAGTACCCCTGACCTCTTTCTTGATGAGGCACCAAACAAATGACTCCGCCAGAAGCAACCCCTGACCGGACAGGGGGTTTAAAGACATCCGGGATCTGATGAATCTTGGGGGGGGGGCAGGCTGCAAACTCTATCTTGTAACTGGAGGACACTACCTCCCGAATCCACCGGTCTGAGACATGAAGCCTCCAGACGTGAGCAAAGAGCCGAAGCCGTCCCCCCACCTGGATGGGTGAGGGCGCCCCTTCATGCCTGAGGGGGCTTGGGAGAGGGTTTGGGCTTGGGATTCCAGGAGAGACCGGGACAATCACGGGTTCTGTCACGACCCCAAGAATCTCTGCGACCACTGGAGAGGAGGGAGCCACGGCCCCCTCTGGGAATGCAAATGGAAGGGAGGGGGGCAGAGGACCCCCGAAAGGGCTGAGACTGCCTCCTACTCTGAGGCAGCATCCCATCCTTGGCTAGAACATCAAGCCGTTTCCCAAATAGCCGCAGCCCCACGAAGGGGAGGCTAGTGAGAGCTTTCTTAGCCGCAGCGTCAGCTGCCGACTGGTGCAACCAGACAGAGCGGCGCATAGCCACCAAGAGCGCAGAGGTCCTTCCACACAGCCGCACAGCATCATCCATAGCAGTAAGGATAAAGGCCACAAAATCAGTGCAAAGTAAGAGAATCCTATATTCCTCCCCCATACTACCAGCTGTTGTGCCATCAATGAGACGCTTAAGCAGTTTCTTAAGGGCAATAGCAGTAATGGCGGCAGCACATACAGGGCGCAAGCCAGCCCCCACACAAGTAAATGCATGGCAGGCCACTTGACCCATGCGCTGGTCCTCTCCGTCCCTCAGAGTGGTAGTGTCAGGGGAAGGCATGACCGAAGTATTGGACAAGCCTAGCACGGGAGCGTCCACTTCAGGGGGAAATAACCACCTCTTAACAAGATCAACGGGAAAGGGATACCTTTTATCCAAACCCTTGGGCACCGCAGGCAACTTGTTCCCATTCGTTCCCATTCTTTAAGCACCAAGGTGGTAAAATGTTCCTGCTCAGGGAACTCTAGACGCTGTTTACCAGGGCGTAAAAGCTCCCCCTGCTTTCTTTTAGCTACCTCAGGGGCAGCAATGTGCAAAATTTCAAAAATATGTGACAGCAGATTATCAGTGTCCTCAGGGTACCATGATTCCTCTCCGAACGCAGACCCAGGGTCACTATCGCAACCCTCCTGCTGGTTCCCAGAGGAGTCAGAATCCTGGGAGAGCTCCCCCATCTCAAGGGGGTGACAGTCACCAAGCTCATCAATCCCCACATACATCTCAGTAAGGGGAGCAGGCCTGGGGTCCAGGTGTCTCTTCTTGCCAGAGGCCTTCCTAGGAACATTCCCGGTAAGCTGCTTTTCAATGTTAGCCACCCACAGAGCCAAATCAGAATGTGACTCCCTGCCAACATTCCCCTCACTAGGGCCCAATTGCAGGAGCGGGGGAGTAGGTGAAGCCGAGTGATGCGCAGAGCTGGGAAGTGAAGCAGGCAAACCAGCTTGAAGCGCAAGGACACTTTCAGCACACAGCACGCACACCGTGACACTGTTACTCACAGGGGATACCCCACACATGGAACACAGCCCTACTTGCCCCGAAGGGCCCCCAAGCGTGCTATCCCCAGAAGCCTCCATATGGTGATTAGCACAGGCGCAATAGGCCAGCAGTGGGTACAGGCTTAATACAGAAGAAAAGGGGGGGGAGAGGGGGTTTCTAGCCAATAGTGGTAGTGACACCCCTTACAGTTGCAGCTTGGTTCAAGGAATTAATTGTTAAATAATCTAGTGTAGTGGATCCTGCTCCCTATAATATAACATTAAAGAGGGGAACAAGAGGGTTGGGTTTATCCCCTATACAGGGAGGAGGGGAGGGTTAGAACCTTTTTGTTGTTGGCGGGAGTTTGGACCCTGTTGGAGGATGTCCCTTAATTTACCTCCCAAAATTACTTATGTATTTGATATAGTTCATTCTCAACAATGATAAAAAATGCAATGATATTTATTCGTTACATCTCATACATATCTGTTTGTATCACAGAAATAAAGGAGTACCCTTCAGTTCATGGCAAGCGTGTAGTTTGTAGCAAGTAGGCATACAATAATCCAGTGGATGGCTGTTTATAACATTCAGTTCATAACAAGCATGCAGTTTGTAGCAAGTAAGACATGCATAAGTTCAGTAGGTGGATGTTTGCAAACGCGTTTCGCGATTACTCCGCTTCATCAGTGCAAGTAGCCTCTGGTATCTGTGATGCGATATGGTACAGAATGTACTATTTAGTAATAGGATATAGGTTTCCAAATCATAGTTCAGATATTTTACATACCATTTTTGCATATAATTGAAAGGTAATCACTTTCATTATATGCAAAAATGGTATGTAAAATATTTGAACTATGATTTGGAAATCATAGTTCAGATCCACCTACTGAACCTATGCATGTCTTACTTGCTACAAACTGCATGCTTGTTATGAACTGAATGTTATAAACAGCCATCCACTGGATTATTGTATGCCTACTTGCTACAAACTACACACTTGCCATGAACTGAAGGGTACTCCTTTATTTCTGTGATACAAACAGATATGTATGAGATGCAACGAATAAACATCATTGCATTTTTTTTATCATTGTTGAGAATGAACTATATCAAATACATAAGTCATTTTGGGAGGTAAATTAAGGGACATCCTCCAACAGGGTCCAAACTCCCGCCAACAACAAGAAGGTTCTAACCCTTCCCTCCTCCCTGTATAGGGGATAAACCCAACCCTCTTGTTCCCCTCTTTAATAAACTTAATACAGAAGCCACCGGGGATGCCCTCCCACGGGATGCCCCCAGAAGTTAATAAGGGGGGATGAGGGGGAGAAAAGGAGTGGGGCCGGGAGAAACCACAACCCAATGGTATCCCGCCTGAAAGACATAAGTAAAATCACACATAAGCATCCCGCAGCAAAATACCCCAATTCAATTAAAAACCCCCCAAGGGGGACTCACGGGCCAAAGACACCGCGGGGTCACACAGGCACAGACCGCTGAATAAGGTGACCCGCCGGAGGAAGCAGCGATGCAGCCAGGAAGGGAGAAATCCAGGCGGGCAGCTCGTCCAAAAGGAGCCATGGTCAGGGAGGGGGGGGGGGGGCGGGGGGGGACCCAAAGGAAAAAGAGAGGACACAGTCCCCAAACTACTTACCCCCTCAGAAGCTAGGACAGAAAACTCTGCATCCCTAGTAGGCTCACCATAAAGCCTATGGCCGGCTACCCTTTGTGTTACAGGGCCTGCGGCTTGGAGCAGCGCTCCAGGAGCACTTGACCCTAGTGCTCTTCTACCTTCACCCGATCTGTCAGCCAAGGCTGGGAGGCAGTGAGGGTCCAGAAACGAAAATGGAAATAGACTTGCAGGGCCGCAGGCTTGGTTGCCTTGCTCACCTGCGCAAGAGAGAGAGCCATCTGCTAACTTTGCAGTCCACTGCAGAGGAAACACTGGGGAACTCTATGGTTAAGCCCATTTTTATAGGGAGCCGGGGCAAGCCACGGCTTTTCTGCAGTACCACTGCGCCACCTTGTGGCGGAATAACCCAACTGTTTTGAATACCGAAGCGGGCCGTGCCATGCAATAAAGAAAAATACATCGGACGCTACATGGCGCTGTTAGAGTCCCTCACCAGATTCGCTTTCATAAATGTGCTATTGTGTGCAGCGCCCGGCATTCACCAGACACTGCCTGCCGTTACGAGGCTCTACCTGCCGCTATCCTTTGATGAATAACCACCTTAGTGCAGGGGCAATAATGATGTGGTGGCTACTGCTGTCCTGAATCTTTGAATGCCTCAGGTCCATCATTTTGACTGACCCATCATCCCCAATTTAGGTTATTGGCCTTGATTCAGAGTTGAAAAAAAAATTCATGGTAGTAAAAAATGCAATTTATAAGAAAAAAGCCTGAGAATGTCACTGTTAGTGAATCACCAGATAGGAAGACAATGAAAATCAATGGCACTTTTTACTACAGGTAAAAAGGGGTAAAAAGTTCAAAACTTTTCTCATTGACTTTCATTGTCTTCTTATCTGGTGATTCACTAACAGTGACATTCTCAGGCTTTTTTTCTCATGAATTGAATTTTTTACTACCATGAGAATTTTTTTCAACTCTTAGTGAATCAAGGCCATTGTGTTTCTTTATTTTTAGTACATACTGTACTTGAGTTCATTGTACTTGAGTTCATTTGAATACCTCTCTAGTTGACTGGCTTTCTTCCATATCCTCTGTGAACTTCATGCCCTGAGGAGGCTCCTCATAGATCTTCATATGCTGCCAGTACGAATGCCTTTGTAGCCCCACACAAACATGTCAGAATTTGCAAGGTACATGGTTTGCTGTGGGCTGTGGGTCTCATAGTGATAAATGACAAAGGTCTTGGTGCCAATATTAGTTGTAGCCTCTGGTGGTTCCCACATATTAATATTTACAAAAATCTAGTAACATCTACAAACTGGTAACTGCTTTGTCCAGCAAACATGGCCACATGAGAAAAGTACCGCCACCAAACCTATAGTAGAGAAATAAAATGTCAGGCTGCCAGCTGTGTCATGTAACACTTCACCACAGTTTGTATATGCCATAGGTTGCTGGATGTCTTGGCAAACTGGCAACTTCACCCAATCTAAAGGTTTTAGATGTTCAAGACATTGGAATGTTATAAAACTGCATTGTTCTATGGTGTGGCCTACAAGCTCCACAAGCCTCAGTCACAAGGAAATTGTGAAATTGTTGAGTTGATTTTATTTTAGATGTGCCCATTCTAAGCTGCCTAAACAATATTTTTCCCCTACTTACTAAAACTGTTCATATTCACAAGATTACAATGAGTATTGTACAATAAAGAATAAACATGATTTGAATCTTCAGCTGTGCCAGTTTAAGTTGGGAAATTAGCAGGTCTAAGGGGAATAAATATATTTATGAAAGGCTGATGAGTACATTTTTTGAGAGGTAAACTGTTATCATTCTGAAATTCTGCATTTTGCATGCTTTGCCATTAGTGGTCGTACAGGGGAACCATTCTAAGTTTCTTTATCAAGTCCTACATAATCAATTCTGGGTGGTGGTCCACAAGCCCTATGGTGGTCCTTTATTCTTGGCAGTTACGTGACATTATCTCAGGTGTGATATGAGTTTTGTGTCCGTTTTTTCACATAGAAACTGTTTTTTTTATATATATATGGGATGCTTTAGTATGTTTACATAACTTTGGAGGAGAGATTCAAATGTGTCATCAGCATTGGGGAGATTCTTGATGTGAGCAGGTAATCAGAAGGTGTAATTTACTGGCCTATGCTGCTTATCTCAAACTATCCAAGGGTATTATTATATCAATGAACCATAATGTGTGACCATGCAAAGGTGCGTGCATTAAAGCTCATCAAAATCAAATAAGAATCTAGGTCTGTTAACAACCTCCCCAGGGGAAACTAGATTTGGCATGACCCGCCCTACAAAGCCCTACAAAATGGGCTTAATTGCCCGACCTGATACTCATAGTTCTTGGGAGAAGCATGACCTCTGGCGCCCAATCAAATTCAAGCAAGGTGTGTATGTAGCATGCAGTGAAATTGATAGGCTGTCAGAGGAGAAAATGTCAGTTGTGTAAATCTAAGAAGGTTGAGTATTAAAAGTTTATTTCCTATAGGTTATAAGGGCAGAACACGATAACACACCAGTATTATACAATGCTAATAATATTTGCTTGATCTCAATCAAAACTAAAAACTTGTAAAACAAAAAAGATTGGTGGTGGCAGCCTGCAGTGCTTTTTGGATATGCTGCTTCTAATGGCTGTACGTATTAATATTGTTTGCTATTGGTGTGTTATCATGTTGGTTTAGGAGTTAGTAATGTACACTGTAGCACCGCAGCACTCATGCACTCTTTGGCTATGCCACTTCTAATGGGTGAACGTATTCATTTTGTTTACTATGAATGAGTTATCATGTTGGTTTAGGCATTAGTAAGGTACAATGTGGGTTCTCTTTAATTATTTGTTGTACTATCTGCTTATGAGTAGTTAATTAAGGTTCATTGCTTGGTATCTTAAATTAGCATCATGTATTGTGTGTTTTAGGTTATTTATAGATAGTTATTGCCCAAAAGCAATTTTGCACTTAGTACTTCACTCTGAACTTTATATTATCTTGGGGGATCAGTCCACTTTGGTTTTTATTGTCTTGTATATTATTATGTATTTGTGTGGGCTTAATAAAGATTAGTATTTTACCTTTAATACAATTGTGACTTTGGTAGATTTGTGGGCTAGTTGAGCATACCTCATTTCTGCCTTTATACTATTTATACTATTCAGCACACAGCCCTTTGTACACAGATTGTGTGTGTTGGTTGTTTAATAATTTATTGCATTTGTTCTGCGTTATATATTATACAGTATTTATATTATGTGCTATGTACTTTGTGAAATAAAGTGACTCTGATTTACATTGTGCTTCACTTCATTGTGCAGTATTAGTTACCAACAGGGAGTTCTTTTGAACTTATGATAAAGGACTTATTTACAGAATAGTTTCCCTTTAAACTTGTTATCAGAAGAGTCATGGCACAGCCCCAGACCTTTCTGTAATATCATTTGTTCTCAAGACACAGGCAGTTTATTACCTCTGCATGAGACATCTGATTATTCCAAAGTACACGGGGTAACAAGCCTCTTTCTCCAGTCACACAATAAACCAATAAATTTATATGCTCCTTGAGCCACCTTGTAGATGATTCATCTATTTTCTCCTGTTCCTCTGTTTGCTGAGAACAAATACTCCAGAAAGCTTGCTGTCAGGAGGTAAAGCAGTCATTTCAGGAACATGTTGTTATTTTTCTTGTATAGGGTCAGGTATGTCAGGTGCCAGTAATTGAGCAAAGAATTGATACATTACAGGTAGTAAATATGCGTTAACTGAAGTGCCATCACCAATGGCGAAAAATAAATATTCAAACATGTTTTGCTGAAAACTTGGATTACTCTCCACTGCTCACTGCAACAAGCAGTGTATAGTGTCTATAGTATTCAGTATATTTTAGTTTATATTGATCTTTGTGTTGTACAATATTAGCTATAGAATAGATGCCTGCGATGGATGGTGTCAGAGAACCGCGGGTCACGTGGTCCAACTATCAATCAGGGACCTCTGGACACACAACCCGCTTTCCCAAACCGCCGTCTGTTTGTCCGCCTTCCGACTACCAGGCCCAAGGACACACAGATTTTTGGCTAAGGCAAAAAGATTGCTCAAGTTAAATAAAGGTTTTAATGCAATAAGCACACTAGGCAGTGAAAACAAACATTTGGCTATGATGGAATGAATGCAAATGCTGTTCTGAGAAGTGGTTACAGGTTACAGTGAGATACATTAGTCAGTTACCTTAAGATGCAGATGTAGAGTAGTGATGATGAGCTCCCACAAGGGGTATATCAAGAGCTTGTAGATGATTTGGGAACCTCCAGCACGCTGCAGTGCGACCCCTCTCCAGAGAGTGACAATCGCTGGCCCAGCATCATCCCCCTTTATACCTTTCACTCCCTTCTGTGGGGCAGATTGTCCCCTCCCACCATTGTGGAACCTGCTTTAGAACCTAAAACCCTTTAGGGATTATAACTTTGGGCAGGGGGTCATGTGGCTCTGGATACAGAACCAAAAGATTGGGCTGGATGCCAGGCATCTGATGAGCTCCCTAAATGGATCAGAACCTGAGATCGCCATTTTTCTAGGTTCCCCTGGTCGCATGGCCCTAACAATTGTATGTCTAAGTACAGTTTTGTGGGCCCATTCTGATTCTGTATCTGACTTGGTGTTGGGACACACAGCTGCGGTCCAATTTGTATTGGTGCCGGTTGTCTGAGGCTCATGTCTTTGATGTGAGGAAGCTCACAGCCAGAGGTCACATCGGCTTCAGACCCATCAGGGCCTTCCCTGCCCAGAGGTGTGAAAGAATCAGCAGGGAGTCTGTGTTCTGCGCTTGGCTCAGCTCACAGATGCTAATTCTCCTTCCTTGAGAGATTAGGTCCTGTGCATATTTATGACTAGAAAGCCTTATTGCTACAGGGGGAAATAAAGTGGAACTCTGGACTTTTATCCGTGGGTTTTTCACATTTAAACTGGATCTTTCTTTTACAGATGGTAATGTGATGCGCCCCTCCCACCAATCAGTGAGGAAGCCTGCTCCCTTGTGACTAGAAGCAGGAGCCAGAGGGGGTCATACTGGGAGGCTAATTTATTATTATTTGTGCGGGGGCCACTCAAGCGCCTTGTCCAAGACGCTCAGCATGCCCACACCAAATCGTCGGCTTCTGACCATTGCCGCTGTCAGATGTAGTTCTCCCGGCCAGGCAGGGCTCACAGCACACGGCTTATATAAGCCTATATATAAGCTAGCAACACCTAGCACCAGCCGAGAGCGCTGCAAGCTGACAAAATGTATCGAAAAATTACCAGGCGCTCCAAGGGGCGCTCAAAAAAAAGTGCTAAAAATGCCCCCCCAAAAAAATTCTACTAAAATGCTTAAATAATTGTAACCATCCCAGCCCATTGAAATGTATGGGATAAGGCCACACAGTGCAGGGTGTGTACCTGGTCCTATCTGCCACTGTAGGGAACCCAGCACTGGCACTCAACCCATCGCCGGTGCTGTTGATAGATGGGACATTACCTGGCACTATCACAGGCATCCTGGATTTTTGACTTGATAAATACACCTTCCTTTTTGACTAGGACCTGACTCATCTGACACTTATCTGGCACTACGTGACCTTAGCCTTTCTTAAATAACCCCCTTAGTACCTAGTCAGCCAATTAGTTTGCAGCAGTCTCGCTGCTGTTGAATTGATTGGCTGGCTAGACACTCACAACACACAGTGACGACTGGGGTGGGAACTCTTCCTGCGGCTGTGGCCAATAATTAGGGGTTCGGATGGCTCTGGCTCCTGAGGTATTTTTAACCCCTAATCTAAAAATTCAAATATTTAGCAGTAACCTTTGTAACAACCTAAAGATAACAACAGTGGTTTAGGTTCTTCTGCTCACCATCTCTAATTTAGCGTGCTCAGCTACTGTAATTAGAAGAATGCCTGGTGGAGTCAGCTGAGGTTTCAGGGACGTTTTATGAAAGAAATCATGGCATCTGTTCCTACTTCCTCCAGTTTAGAGCTGATAGGGAAAGTAATGCTTCCTGTCATTACTTCTATAGAAAAGCCTATTATTTCCCTTTCTGAACACTTTTTTGTATCCCTGTATTGTGCTGTATCTTGAGATCAGTATATTATATCTTGCACATTTTCATCTGCTTAGGCTATCTGCCACATATCTTTTGCTTAGGCTTAACAAGCACATTTCTAGTTTTAGACCTTCCGCCATAGCACATTTCATTTTTATTCACCCTTCACTTCTGCTAACTTTCAAGCTGTCCGCCTGTGATGGGAAACATCGGCCACACGGCTGCACTGTGGAGTCTTTAGGCTGGTTTCACACCAGTGTGATTGTGGGTCAATGGAGTGAGATCACAGCGTTCCGCAAACGCTCAAATCATATGTGAAAGCGCCCATACTATAAGCAGCTTTCACCAGTGGATGCAGGGTGCTTGTCCAAAAGCGCGAGCGCTCCACATCCGCGCTGGTGTGAAACCAGCCTTACGTCTGCTTGGTGTTGTAGATCTGGCTAACTGTATGTACTAATATGTAGAAACCTGGTCAGCACCAGCAGTCATGTTATTTTTAAAGTTAAACGTTAACTATCCACCAACTGTTTTTTTTAAAAAGGGATTGGGATTGGAAAAACATTTCTATTAAAAATTATGTGAAATCTGACAGAGCTGTCCTTCATTAAATAATGTAAAAATATTTTGGGGACCATCGCTGGGAAGAAAATGAAAACTTTGTTTCTTTGCCTATTTTACAGTCAGAAAACTGTCAGCAGGACTTTAACCCTATCGCCTCAGCCTGTTACAAATGATGATGAGCAAATGATGTGTGCAGCAACAACAATGATCTCAATTTTACAAGAATCATTGATCATACCCAAGGCTGGACTTAAGAAAGGGCTAGCTGGATAATTACCCAGGACTCAATCCCTAAAGGAATAACATGCCTGATGCACTTTTGACCTGGTTTTTATTTTGTTTTATTTAATTGATTTAATGTTGAGCATAGGGGATGGGAGAGAAAGAGAGATACTTATATGCAATGTTGCTAGTTGGGAGTGGCCAGGGGAATGCATTATTCAATTTATATTGCTGTATAGGGAAAGTATACATTAACTTAATGATGCTGGATGGCCCTGAAAGCAGACGTGGGCACAAATGATCCTGCAAGATATGTCAGTTGGTGAACATGTGATTGGGGGCTTCCCTTTTAATTTTGCCCAAGGTCATAGATTGTCCAAAACCCACCTTGCCATTCCTCACAAAGGGGTTGTGCTAATTATTTGGTGAAACAAGGTGCATTTTGGGTGGGCCTTGTGGTGTGCCTTGCAGTTTGAATTGCAACCTGTATCTCAGTGGGTGGTCCATGTGAGCAGGGCAATTAGAAATGACAAATATTATACAGGCCACAGCACTCAGCCCTGTTAGCCAGAAACCAGTCCTTTAATCTGTCTCTAAAGTCTGGTTTATAACCTGCTCATGTGCACCTTCCAGGTTAGTTATAAATTGGTCTGAGTGGCTACCACCTGATTTTGGGCAAACATATGGGGGTGATGAGCTGTATGGGGGAGGCTTTTGACCCCCCCCCCCCCCCCATGTGCTGCACTCAAGGTTTTAGGGCAACCTCAGGTAAGCTGCTTCCAATTTTTCCATTGCATTGTATGTCCGGAATTGGGCTCTCAGAGATTAGAGTTATGACTCACCTACACAGAGGCACGTTGGTGGTGGTGCAGCTACAGCATACTTCTGCAGATGTGTGCCAACCAAAGCTTCTGTTTTCAACCATATTTTAGAGACAGATTATAGTATTGGTTGCTGCCTAACAGGAGTGATGTGGATCCTTTAAAATTTGTGAATGCCTTGCTCAGGTGCACCTCCCAGGTTAGTTATAAATTGTTTTTTTTCATGTAACCCCACTTTGATAACCAAGCTGGGTGAAAAATCCCTTTAATCTGCTTTCGCCCAGTCTCCTTCTGGTCCCCTCAGTGTTTCTGATTTAGCCCTCTTCCATGTTCCTTTTTGGTCCACTCCCTGTGTCCCTCCATGCTCCCTGCTACCCCCCATGTTCCATGCTACCCCCTAGTATTCTGCGAAGGTGCATCCAGCAGCCCTGGTGCCCCCACCCAAAACACTTCATATACATGTTGCCCTGCCCTTCATGCCTTTCTCCTCTGACCTTCATGCTGCATTCTGTCCCATTCTGTCCCCTCCTTCCACCGACATCATGCTGCACCTTCATAACCCATCCCCCAAAACCCCACATACATGTTTCTCTTTCCTGGCTTAACACAGCTCTCCGTACATTTCACTTGGCAGTCCAAAAACACTGTTTGTTGCTCCCTGCAGCCCCCTCCTATCCCTATCCCTATGATCCACCCCCCCAAGGCAGGTTCTAAGCTTATGTCCAACCCTTCCCCTTACCTGGATTCTCAGTGAACTTCTCTGCCGGCACTGCAAACCACACACATTTACACATTTAAAAAAATAACTCTATAGGAAACAGATTTAAGCTTTAGGATAGTGTGTGGCCCCTGGCATGAAAAATGATATTTCCAATGTAAATCTGACAAAGGCATTTGATAAGTAAGCTAGAACATTCGTTCTCAGCCCCTTAAGGACATGGTTATCTCTAGCCTTATTCCTGTCGGTGCTTTTCTAAAACATTATCATGATCAATAGTTCCCTATTCAGTCACTAGCCTTTTGTTTGCAGTGATGTCCTAATGAACAAAGGGAATTGAGCAGCAGAATTGCAATGCACACAATACTGCTTTTATTTTTAGTAGGAATGTCTCTCCTTCCTTTTTGGAACATCTATCCAAAAACCTGCCAAGGACACACATCTGAGTTTGCCTTGATAGAAATAGGACGATGCATAAAGATTTATGTAATGTATGTTGGGAAAGGCTCATTCTTCTACAGCAGTCATATATCAAGGTTAATAATATTATTTTCCTGGACATTTTTGTCACTTCATTTTACGGGGCAGCATTTTAGTATATATAGTATTCCGGCACACTGCCGTTATGTTTCTTTTATCTGCAGCTAATGAGAAAACACAAGGCTCTGAACAGCTGTGCAGCACAAGACGATATGCTCAAACAAAAAATGAATTGTAAAACTCTGCTAGAAAGTTTTGCACAAAACCCCTCTGTGCCCCTTTCACAAAACATCTGCAAAGGAAGCTTCAGAGCAATAGACTTAAAAAACAGGGCAAATAAACCCAATGCAAATACAACTGATTTGCATAAAATAGTTACAGACCTCACTTCTGAAATTTGTGTCAACCAAACAAATTTGTTAGCATTTATGTAGATCCTCCATACTGAATTTGCATTGTTGCACACATATCCAACAAACAATAGTTGGTCTCTTTGGACCAAGCTAACAGCTAGCTCATACACAACCAGCATACTTTACCCTTGGGAGGCTATCAAGCTGGTGCTCACTAGTGAGCCAGGGTTGGAAAAGGTAACGGTAGAAGAGTCAGTAGGCCAGAAGTGATGAGATCCTTGGTCAAAGGTCAAGACAGATCACAGATAGTTAAAAAGGAAAAATGACCCCTCTGGAGTCAAAACAGACAGGAACATTTTTGGGCTAAAATAGAGCACAGGATGTTCTTGCCTTGGCCTGTAAACCAGTGCGCTCCATGAATGTGGCCATAGGATTTCAGGCACAGAGCATGTGTAGAGGTTGATATGGCCACAATTAAAGAGGTGTGGTATTAAAGCTTTAGTATTTTTGAGGCAGATAACAAGGCATGGGTGGGTATGTCCCCCAGAAGCCATGGTTCTGAGTATTATTGCAGAGATAGAAGATGGGCTGGGCATCTTGGTTGTGGGATAAAGTAGGCCCAGGTATGAATGAGAGGGGCTAGTGAGTGACACAAGAGGCAGGAAGGGGAGGAGTGTTCAAAGCAGAAGCTCACCGAGAGGGACCAACATTTGAGGTGAGATGGACAGCATACTGGGGGGGGGGGGGGGGGTCACTGCTAACCAGGTGCCACTCCAGGCCTGTCTGGTCTCTCTGCTGGTGGCCGTGGTTCTGTGTGTAGCCAGTTTGGTGCTGTATGCACCTTGTGTCTCCACACTAGAGGCAGCATGATCTAGACTTCACAGTTCCACTATTAGAAGCACTGCTAGTGTTGTCCCCAGCATACAAAAAAAAAAAGCTGCACTTTACGGTCATACTACAGACTTGAATATACAAAACATAGACTCACAGGACATATCCCATATCAAAAAGCTCTAGTCAGTCCCTCCATTATCCATGTGCGCTGCAAAACTTTAATCAAGAATTTAAAGATGAAAACGTTTCAGTATATTATCAAAATCTCTTTATGACCAGGAATATACAAATCTCAAAGAACCATATAGTGGAAAGCATCCTAGTTGGCACCTAATCAATTTTTGCAGAATACACAAAGTACAATTAAATGTGCGGGACAACATCAATTCAATAAATAAATCATACCTGTGGTAAAAAAAATATTGATATGTCTGCCCAATCCCATGTTAGCCAGGGAAGCCCCATGCAAGTTCCTCGATATACCATTTATTCACGGGAGCTGGATAATAGCCTCGATTCAAAGACAAATTCGTCTGGCCTTCCCTAGCTGTCTGTGAAAGTTTGGGTGGGTGTTAGTCTTTTTTTTGCTTTTTTGCTTTCATTTTTCATTCATACGAACGTTCGGGAAAATGTGTAAACAAAATCGGACATTTTCTGTTCGTTCAGATAACTTCCGTTGTTGGGACGGGTTTCCGTCTGATTCAGAGAGCTGATTTCCGATGGACCACCACCCTATAAATCCGTTTCATTTCCGATCCACTTACGGGACCTTTGAGGGCTCGGATTGCTTTTATTGAACATGTTTTGCGGCTATGTGGAGGAGTCTGCGTGCATTTAGCACCAAGGCATTGCATGTATCAGCATGGCCGAAGCCCTAAATTGTATAGCAATGCATACCTGAATCAATACATTTCATGTATGCAGTCTAGATGCATTTTAATGCTGACCCTAATTAGTCCTTAGCATGTAAACATTTATTTTCCCACACATCCATATAATTGCTATATTTTTTTAGACTTATGTCCTTTGTGAATTATATTTGGATTGTTGAACTTGAATCTTAATTTGTTGTAGGAGTTATGGTTTTAGTCGGTTACCTTTGCTTTGTGTAATTATTTTATATTTGGTTGCAGGAACCGCAAGATGTGCCACTCGCACAACATACAAGCAGTGTTTGGTCCAGCTATGCGATTCCTCAGTGTTCTTGCAGGGCATCCAGGGTCGTCCCATGATGCTTATATATTGCAGAGCTCCGGCTTATTTTGTCAGTTTGAGTCAGGAGAATTATCTGGTGGATGGCTCCTGGGTAAGTTTGCTCACATTCCATCAATCCATTTTCACTGTTTGGCAATGAATATAGTTGATGAATCATGACTTAACCTATTGCTGTTTTTAGCCCTTGATGACATGTTAAACAATATTGTAGCTTAGAATGTGTATTTTATGTTATTATTTTTAAATTCTTTCAGGGGATTCTGGATATCCACTCCTGCCCTTGCTCCTGATGCCCGTTCTTTGCCTGCAGAATGCGGGCCAGGGGTTCTCTAATCGGGCACTATGCAAAACCCGGGCCGTGGTGGCGAGGGCCCTCTGGCTTTTGAAGTCCAGATTTAGGTGTTTGGACCATACGGGGGGGGGGGGGGGGGCACTGCAGTATGACCCCAACAAGGTTATACCAATATTTTAATTTACATTTTTTAACAGGGACCACACGTGCCAGAGTGGCAGAACTGAGTGCCAGGGTCCTTCAGTTGGTGGGCGAGATGCAGGAGCTGCGCAACTCGTTGGAGACCACAGACGAAGAATAATGTTCTGTGGCCTGCCATTGCTATGTATTTTGTTTTTTATAGTTGTAAAAATTAGAAATTTTCTAAATTTTTACAAATTTTATATTTTATGATGGAATCCCCAAAAAAATGTTACAGTGTAATTTCATTTACAAAATACATTAACACAAAACTAATGGGCCCAGAAATATTTAAAAATGAATATTCACATGACCGAGAAGTGATTTGGGTGAGCTTTAAGGGTCCAAAAGGGTAGATGGAGGATAGTGCTAAGTGGTTTGGGTGAGCTTTAAGGGTCCAAAAGGGAAGATGGAGGATAGTGCTAAGTGGTTTGGGTGAGCTTTAAGGGTCCAAAAGGGAAGATGGAGGATAGTGCTAAGTGGTTTGGGTGAGCTTTAAGGGTCCACAAGGGAAGATGGAGGATAGTGCTAAGTGGTTTGGGTGAGCTTTAAGGGTCCAAAAGGGAAGATGGAGGATAGTGCTAAGTGATTTAGCTAAACATTGTAGTAGAAGTGAGGGTGGCAAATATGTAGGTGAGCACTTTAATGAGTTAAGTTTGTAGTGCGCAGGCGCTAGATCGTAAGGATTTACATCTGGACGAATATTTATTGAAAAAGGGAAACAGAATCGAACGGGAAACGTAAAGGATTCGTTGGAGGATGCGATGGGAAAAGGGCAGAAACGAAAGCCTACGTTGTAACATGTGAAAATGAAACGGAAAAGTCACGCTGGAAAATGACATCCTCGTATTCGTAATCTGCCGTACGAACGGACGGAAACTTTACAGAAGGTTTTCAATGCATGCATAGAATCGCTCGTACACTCATACGAGAACGGAAACATTTCACAAGAAAACAGATCGGCACTAAAACCAAAGTTTTTTTTTCTCTGAATCGAGCCTATTATGCCGGCACAGCTCATTGATATATGGCAGAAATTTATTTTGTGCTATTTTATAATTGTTTTATTATTTTAACATCCAAATGGACCTTAGCATAGGGGGAGGGTGGGTGCTTGCGGGATTACAAAAAGCTTGGAGTTTCTTTTTTGGAGAAATTAAATAAGTTGTCACATTTTCATAGAGAATGGTTTAAGCACACATCATGCCCTTTACTTCTCCTTGAGCACGAAGCATGAAACTGGAACAACACCCATTTTCCAGGTGTCGTTTGCGTATGCCTCCCTGCACATTAGCGGAGACAAATGGGAATAATCTTACCATTCTCCTCGTTCCCCTGGAGAAATAATTCTCTATTAAAAAAAATAATTTCCTATGCCTGATTGGTCACACTGGGGCAGTTGAAGAGGTGAAAACTAGGTTTGGTCTAATGATGTAAATATTTTACTGATATTTCTACATCTGTAAGTAAAGAAACTTATCAGAAAAATTATGCCCCTTTGCAAAGGCAGGGGATTTTTATTTTCACTTTATTGACTGTTTGAAAAGTCCCTCGAAACTCAGCCTCCCGAAAAATGAGAGAAGATCTTAACCCACCTCCTGTGTCTTAATTTTCTCACCTTGTTTTGTTTAAATATTGAAGTAAACATAATGCCAATGATTTTTGTTATTACATATGTGGCATCCAGGGAGGGTGAAGATATAATCTATTCTATACTATTCCTTGTGGCTTTTCGAATTAACATTTTCAAGCTCTAACAACACAAGCCACCACCACTGGTGAAGCTCAGTAGGGTATTTTACTCAATTTCTTACTTTTCCTTCTACTCTTTAACAAGAGGGGCATCTCGATGGGGGTGTATAGAGTGTAAAGAGACCTACAGTCCTATAAACGTTAGGTCCACTGTAATAGCTTCGTTACTCCTCCCTAGTCTATTTTTCCACCTTGTTCGCTCATACGCAATGGTATAATTAGGCTTTCAGCAAATCACTTGAATCTACATATTTATTCAAGTGCTCAACGAGATTGATAGGTTTTGATCTGCTTCTTCCTTTGTCACACATGGAGCAGTCTGGTATCAGGGTAAACATGAGATTGATTAATTGCTAATCTCAGAATGACGATAGTAATAATCTATCACCTCCTGATGAAAGCCTGCAGTTGTTTAGCACATCGTCAATGCATTCTCTTTCCACAGCCAGAGAATTAGCGGTGAGTTAATGACTTTCACAGTCAGATTATTCTTTCCTCATACTAAGATCGTACTTAAATTAAACATACACCCATGAGTCTGTCTTCAAGGTCTGTCTCTACGGTCCTCTTCAACCATAAGACTTGTAACTGGAGATGGTAAGATTGCCAAATGCAACGTGGGGGGTGTCCTGGGGTGCCGCAGAGAGAGTTTTACAGCGTTTTGGGCTTGGGTAATCCAAGGGTGTGGGTCTGATTTAACAATACTCGCATTGGAGAATGGCTGACAGAACTAAAATGACAAACAGACATGTCAGAGTTTGCCAGATACATGGTTCACAGAGAACTCACAAAGACCAGCCTCACAAGGTTCGACGACCAACCTGAAAACTATAGAGACTGGAAATGTTCATTTAAAGCAACAGTCAGTGACCTTGGCATTATTGCAGCTGAGGAGCTTGAGCTACCCGTAAAGGACTGGGCCCATAATCTACTGAACGCATTAAGAGAAAGCACTTTTCAAATGACTGCAAGTTTTTCCAAAGATATCTGGCAAGGACAATCAGACAATCTTGGAGCTCAGTGACCTGCTGTTAGAGTCCCAACTTGCTAAAGCAGACCCCCACCTACTGGGACTAAATTATTTGAACACCTCTCATGGGGTAAACACTGCTATACAATCTGCAAGAAAGGTGGACAACACCAGGGTACAGATACAAAAAGGAGCATCATATCTCATTTCCTCCATTATCATACTTCTGTGAGTTCATCAGAGACATTGCAGAGACTAAGAATGATCCAAGCTTTCCCTTTGGTGAACCTACCCCAACTACAAAAGCCGCAGTGATCCAGTATCAGTGAAAAAGACTGACATTCTTCCTACACCTTTATCATCTCTTGACAAAGGCAACCATGTGGACAAGATTGAAAACCCTAACCATCCATGTCCTATTCACAAGTTGCCAATTTCTCTGAAGAAGTGCATCGACTTCAGAAAGAAACCACTCCAAGAGCGCAAATAATTTTTAAAGCAATTTGGCGAAGAACTTTATAACAAATCCTGCTAAAAAAAATGTCTAGTCAAGGTCTACCTCAAGGGTCATTCATAAAGGACTCTAGAGGTGTATGTCATCCTGGACAGTCATTGCAATTGATTGCTTGCAAGATTAAAACTTTATTTCAACCTGAAAGGTGAGACTTTCCCTACACTCTGGGTACCTGCAGCGGCATCGCTGAATTCTCTTGAAGAAGAGCTAGTGGACTGATGGTAGCTCCTGTACAAAACAATTGAATTACCCTTGCCTACACTTCTGGTGTGCAACCGGATCCCTACACCAGAGGTGGCTCATCATTACCTGCACCTGAGATTAGTAGCTGATGAAATACCATCCCTTAACAAGAACACCAAGATCTTGCTACTGCTCGACCGAGACATTCTCCAAGTACACAAGGAATGGTGGCAGATGAATGGACTGGATGATGCTCCGTTTGCTCAACATCTTGATCTAGGTTGGGTCCTTATAGGTGTCAGGTCCTGTGGGACACCCGCCTTCGGAGTAAGTTTGCAACCTCCTCTGCTAGCTTCACCTATAGTCAAGCCCCCGTCTGCCGGGACGCTTTATATACCTCACCGGGCACGGTTGCCCCCAGGACTTGGTAGCACAAAGGATGCGGACTTAAGGGGAGGAAGGCGGATGAACCAGGAACAAGGCTGGGCGAGGTCGGGTAAGCAGGGGTCATACACGGGAGATCAGTCCAGACAAGCGCGGCACAAAAGGATGAGACGGAAGAGTAGTCAAAGTCGAGCCAAGGGTCAAGCTGGGAGGTCACGGGTACGCAGTACAAGGGAGCAGGCAAATCGTAGTCGGAAACAGGCAAAGGTCGGTCCAGGCGGCAATCACGGGATGGTCATACACAACAAGATAAATAATGGGAAAGTTCAGATACAGATAATCACACCCAGCAGCACGCTATCACGGGCAAGGAACGAGTGCAGGGAACAAAACATTATTGGGAGGGAGCTGACGGGATTGGATGGAAGGGAGTGGGCTGATTGGTGTAACCTAGAACTTTGGGCTGATTGCCCAGTTTAATTTACAAAAGGGCGTTTCCGCCCCAGTGAAGGTTGGACCTACTGGTCCACCTTAAATGTAAGGGCTCATTGGCCCACCTTAAACCAATGAGGTCGTAAGACAGCCGTGCTCGCGCGCGAGCTGTCAGAGGGGAGAGAGGAGGAGAGGGGGCGTGTCTGCTCGTCCCCGCTCGCTCCGACGCAGCCCACCGGTGACACGGACGGAAGCAGACGGAGACCGGCGAGAAGGTGAGTTATCCGTGACAATAGGCAATGTTCACATAGACAAAATGAAGAAGTCTGAACCAGTCACTTCATTAAAAACACAGATCATGCTGAATGGTCCCAACTGCCATCTTGAGCCATGTCCATACCATTACTGCGTGAAGAAGAAGCTAGGCAACAAAGAGTGTCAGCAAGAACCTCAAAACAACAACACCTTCATGCCTCAGCATGACAACCTGAGAACAACAGTGCCTAATACAACCAGTAACAACAATTTGGCAGCTGCAGAAGAAGATAAATAATTCCTCAAGGTTACAGATAAGGAATTCACTGATCAGCTTCGGGGATCGAAATGTGAGAACCCCTGTACTTGTTTTTTCAAATCACTGGAGGTCCACATAATCTGTCATACATGGGGCAGATTGACCATAGGGAGCACAGGGGGAAGTCCTGGTGGGCACTGCTATGGGGCATTCTGTGCTGGGTGTAGCCCCCATCAAGCAGTCTCTTTCCATTACTTATTCCTCTTCATTTTTTCGCATATAGGGACATTGTATGCTTGCACATACATTTTCCTCTGCATTTAATCCATGCAGTGAGACAAACACTTGCATTGACTGTACACTGCCTAAAGCAGAGGACTTCTTTACCATGCAACAAGGGAGCAGTTGGGGGCTAGGCACCTTGCCCAAGAGCACTTCAGTTAATTCCCAGTTCAGGATTGAACCTCCTACCCTTTGATCACAAGACCACTTCCTTACCTCTAGGCCATGACTTCCAACACTCCGGCAACTTCCTGCCCCTAAGTCTTTTCCCAATCATCTCCCTGTGCCCAGCCCCACTGTACCCCAAACTAAGACTTCTCAGCCCATATTATGTCCTTGTAATGCTATACCATCAGCTGACAAATGAATTTGATGATCAGCTGGGGATCACAGTGGCTGATTGCAAAATCGCATGAGCTGGTCATGGGCTGGCAGTTCAGTGAAGTCCCTGGCCAATTGTGGGCCTCAGTCCACCACAATCATATACTCTAATTGCATGGTTTACCTTTTCCTTTCTGCAGAATAATCAACAGATTATTAGTGTTTTACAGTAGGGCATCTGAGTTACATTAATGGCTCTTGCATTAACTCACCTTACAAGCTCATGGTTGCATCCGGGCAAGGGTTTGTATACTTATACAGTAAGATGGGGATGTTATTGGGGCCCATTTTATGGTTGTTGCTAATTGTTTAATATTAATGTTCTCTATTTTTTACTTTGTTTAACATTCATGCTGTGAGCTAGCATAGGGATTTCCAGCCTGTCACACCATTTATTTTACCCTTTTTATAGTGAACAGACATCTTTTGTGTTTTTCTTTCTGCTTTTTATAATATGTTTTTCAATAGTTGGTGCAGACATCCAAATTCAAAAAGAATGAATCAACCTAAAAAGAGCTGCTGCATAAATATCAGGAACATGACTACTTCTTCTTTAAATCTTTCAGATAACCAGCAGCCTCCCACTGGAACTCTTATTGTAGCTGAGGTTTGTCATAGACTTTTTTCCCTGACAATGACGAATACTGTACGGTCCACTTTGATGAATGGCAAAGGGAATATTTGATATATGTCATCCCCTGGTATACCATAACGATTTATAGCATGTCTTTCTTGTGTAATACATTATTTATTGGGTTTTATTTATTGCTGGCAAAAGTACCAAAGTAGAAGACCATAAATGATACATCACTATGAATCATAAAAGGCATCCGAACATTGTTCACTTTGCTTTTTACATTGTGTGAAAATTGGGGAATTTTACATTAGGAAAGGAATGTTTTACAGCCAGTATCAATTGTAGCTATTTGGGGCCATTACCTACAATTGCAATATGTACAGTATGTATTTATTCCTTTCAGATTTCACATATTTTATAAATGTCAGTTTAAGGGTTTACGAATATTTAATTTAGTCTTAAAGCGGACCAACAGTCAAAAATGACTTAACCCTTTCGCTGCCAGCCTACCTGCAGCATTTGCCACTCCCTGTTGCCAGACGATGTTTCACCATTTTGCGCTACACATATTCAACTGTCATTTTTGAAGGGATTTCCAGGGATTTCCCAGGAAAATTATATATTGTTTTTTTCAACAGAGTCTGGGCTTTAACATGAAATGTCTTGTTTGTATTTTTTAGGTGTATTCTCAATTTTTTTGGGTGAAATGTGTGAAAAAAAATAAAAAAAAAACATTTTTTTACAATTTGTAGAGTTTTTTTGTAATAAAAAATGTAAGTTTGTCAATAAAATCTTATTGCGTGAGAAACCCCAATTTCTCCCGGTTACAGCGATACCACATATGTATAGATAGACACCCTTTCCTGCCCAGAAGCCTTTTATAGCTGCTGGATGACAAATGGTTAATTAAAAAAAAAAATGACATAGGGTCCCCCTTCCCAGGGAGGGGGACCCCATTTTTTTTTTGGATTTTGAAGGGTTAAAAACCCTTCAAAATCCAAAAAAAAAAATGACGTGGGGTCCCCCTTACCCAAAGTAACCAGCCCGGGACCAGCTATGGGGGCTTGTAGGCACAGAGTGGGGAGGCCAGCTTTGGTGGCCCCCCCACCCTGCAGCCTACGAGCCCACATAGCCTATGTGGGCCCGGGCTCTTCTGCCCCCCCCTGGCCTTTGGGGAGGCAGGTAATGGGGGTGCGGGGGTTAATGGCAAGCCACCCGCTAGGGCAGGTGACTTGCCACCCCCCCAGCCTTGTGAACTGGTATAAGGGGTCTCATGGACCCCTTACCAGCTCACAAAGGGTTAATGTGAAAAAAAAACACCACACAATAATAAAAAGTATTTTATTAGAAAAAAAAAAATTTTTTTTTTACTGTACTTACCTTCGATTGCAAGCTCTTGTCCCTCGCCGCTCAGCTGACAGATGCCGGTGATCGGCATCCAGAGAAGGAGAAGGCAGGAGATCAGAGGATCTCCTGTCACCTCCTTCCCCAGCGCCGATCACCGGCATCTGAGAAGCTGAGAAAGATGAAGCCCGTTCGGGGCCGGGATGACTTCATAAGCCCCGCCCCCAAGGGGGCGGGGCTTAGAGGCATGATGGCGGCCGCCATCGAGAAGAAGAGAGGAGAGAGCCTCCCAGGCTCTCTCCTGAAGATCGGTAAGTCCTGGGGGGGGATCGGAGGCCCCCCAGGTGAAGAGGAGGGACAGCGGGAGCCAGCGCACACACAGGTAAGTGAATGTCATTTTTATTTTTTTTTTTTTACAGTTAGAAGCTGCTGCTGCAGAAGCGGGGGGGGCGGCCTATTCCGGGGGCTCTCCTGGATGGCAACAAATTAAAGAGGAGACCCGGCCGGATCCAACAAGGGGTCAGGTGAGTATTTGTTGTTTTTACTTTTTAAACTACAAGCGAGGAAAGTCAAGCACGTAACACCTACGGGCTTGGCACTTAAGGCCCAGCCAAGCCAGCACGTAGGTGTTACGTGCTTGGCAACAAAAGGGTTAAACTAGACTAGACCAACACAAAAAAAGTGCTCATATGGTTCCCTTCCCAGGGCAATTTAGATTGCTGCACATAATAATTCATTCACCATTTTCTAACTCCTGCTGTAGTAAATTTTAGAAACAAAATAGTGGCTCATGCATTTGCAGGCCACCTGCAAACAGGACGTGCTGCTGGGCTTCCTGTTGCTGTGCATTTTCAATTATATCAGTGAAGCATGGCTGAGATGCTGGGAGAAGAAGCTCCAAAATGGTCTCTATCTTTCTTTTCCAACTGTGCCAGGTTGTCGGTCTGCTTTAAGTTGAAATCTTGATGATCTTGAAATCTAGAGCCTCAACTCTCCTCCTCAAGGCCCACCAACAAGCCATATTTTGTGGATCTACACATAGCCACCTGTATAGTTCTGCTGCAGCACTAGTTACTTAACCTGTGCGTCTCTGTGGAGATCCAAAAAACATGGCCTGTTGGTCGACCCTGAGAAGGAGAGTTGGGGACCCTTAGAGCATAAGATTTAAAGAGGAAAACCAGAGATTTCATCTATCCTGGATTTGACTCCTCCTATATGAGGCATTCCGAATTTGGGTTTGTCCACTGTTTGTATCGTCCCTGATCGCCCCCTTTCCCCAACCCATGGCGCATGTGTGGGCCAGTGTCCAATCACTGGCTCACATTCCATTCAGCTTTTGCTTCACGGTCGCACCCCACTTCTCAGCATTCAGAAATGCCTGGTGCAGGTATATGGCATAAAGGTATAGTGATTTGGGGCCAATGTCTACGCCCGGCAAGTTGAGTTGATGAACAATTCCGGGTTTTTCACACATGAGTGAGAGCACCGGCTGTAGAGTCTTATAGACTCCAGGCCAGTGGTTGTTGCTTTTTTAGTACAGAGTTAGGTGGCACAACTATAGAGAGAGTAAACTTAAAATGAAATCCTTCCTTTCCACTGTTAGGACCAGCTGCAATGAGCTAACAGGCTGGACTACAGTCCAGTAGTCACAGGCTTAAATGCCTTTCCACAAAAAACTTTTGTAAGAATGTGGGAAGTTTTTGGCCTAGAAGACACTCCTGAGCACATCCTGGTCAGAACTTTGCCTTGGCCATTTCAAAATGTTAACCTTATTCTTAAAACATTCTTTGGCAGAAGGATTTATGTGCTTAGCGTGGTTGTCTTGCTGCATAACAGTCCTGGCGATTCGCTGTCCTGGAACCTCCCAATTCGGGATGTAAAACCCCACAGTTTCCCTGTATACTAACACTGATCCAGACACTGACACTGGTGCAGACATGGGTCTCTTGGCTGCACCCCCGCTCTGCAATGTAAACCTTGAAGCATCTCTTAGAGAGAGCCAAAATATTTATATGTATTTTGATCTACTTTAAACCAGAAAACTGCATTCTGATGTCAGGACACCATTAGTCCGAGTATCCTTCTGCTTTGTCCAAGTGATATTTAGCTAACTGAAGATGGGTAACCATGTTATTTTGGAGAGCAGAGGCTTTGTCTTTGTCACACTATAAACTTTAATTTGAGCTACTGTATGTAAGAAAGTCCTTTAGTTCAAAAGTGACCTTGGCTTCCTCTGTGTCCTGGTAGCCAATTATTTGCTTTATTCTTGTTGATTTGCGGCCAGTTTGGCTGATCGTTTCCCCAGAACAATGACCATCTCACCCAGATTGTATTCACTCATTTCTGTTCTTAAACCCAATTCCACTCCTCGCCACCCAGTGGCGTAAATAAATGTGGCGGGCCATGGTGTGAACATTAAATGGGGCTCATTCACGACTCATACAGTAAACTTTTTCTGTCTTTTAACTCAGCTGGATGTAGCTAGACAACTAAAGACTGAGACAGCAGCAATAAATGATGCAAAATGTGAACACATGATAAATAGTGGAGCAACAATGAAGGGGTCCCCCTGACGTTCTGGGCATCAGTGCGGTTGCACCCCTTCTATATGCGCCCCTGCTGCCACCTAAGGGTCTTATTCATGAAGGGATAGCGTCAGGTAGTGGCTGGTAAATGAGAGGTAGCGACAGATAGTGACTGGTCAACGCCGGACATGGCACGCAATTACACATTTATCAAGCAGAATCTGTTTAGCGACTGGGATAGCACCATGTAGCGTCTGATTCATCATTTTCACAGCCTCAGCAAACAGCGCCGGCGTTCAGCCTTGCACAGCGCCAGGTATGACCTCTCGCTACCTGTCGCTCTCCCATACATTTCAATGGACAATCCTTTTCTTCTCTTTAAACAGGGTTTTTGTATTTTTTGTTTTTTTTTTCAAAAAATCACAAATAATTCTGTGACCTCTTCTGGCATTAAAAAAGCAATTTTTTCACATTTCTGACAATGTCAGAAATGACATTACAGGTCTGCCATTAAAGTGTTCATGTTACAATGTTGCTACAATGTAATCCTCACAAGGTATTCAACATTACTGAACTGTGACTGAGTCGCTATGAAGAAGCGACCCACGGCTCAGCACAGTGACTACTGGTGGGCGCTCTGAAAATGCCTGCTACAGACGCTCATCTGTCGCTACCTGGCGTTAGTGATGAATCAGCCTGCCCATCTCACATACTTTTGCCACTCACATATTGGATGGATTTTTCTCTCTCTCATATATATATATTTCTATATATATTAATAATAATCATTTACCATAAATAACTCAAGTATAAAAGGAAAGCTCCAAATCAAGTTAATGTGGGCCTAATATATTATTTATATCTTCCTCGGATGAGCACTGTATGATCTTTCTGTAAGTTGATTTATATATGCTCATGTTTCTTAATGTGATGTGTGAAACATAGAAAGTTTAAATAAAGAATGAAAATGATACCTCAGTGATGTTGTATAGCAGCATGCGCCTTGATGTTGATCTAAAATGTCAATTCTTTCTGCATTGTATATCTATTAACCCCCCTAAACTGTACATCGTAGTCCCTTGTCTATCACATTAAATATGCTTTGAACTTTTTTTTATCTTAAACAGGTGTAGTGTACAGTTCTGTCAAGCTTCTGTCATGCATAACACATCTGCTGTCATGTTGGCTCTTCAAAAACCATTTATTAAATAATTTGTGTTAATAAAGAATTATATAAAATATTTTACAGCCGTCTCTTTGATGTATGATACTTCATAATCACACCCACAGGGCATAAGGGAGCGGAGAACACATGTGAAGCTTTTTCTGATAGTGATAACCCCTCAGCAACACAATCCAATCTGATATTCATACCCCCCCCCCCCCCCAAGCTCCTTTACTGTGATACGTTGATAAATTATTGAATACATTTTCCTTTCTCTAAAATCTCCAATGTTGTGTGAGCTGCTCACCTGATAGCTGAACAGTAGGATGCTGGCATTTCAAAAGTATGGTTGCCTGTAAGCTGCCTTCCTTTTAATATCTATTTTATTTTCTGATCCGATTAGTAAATAAAAAATGTAATGGCAGTAATTCATTTTAGATAAGGGCATACCCCCACCTTAAAGTGGAGCAAAACCCACACTGAAGTCTATGAGACTCCAGGACAGGGCATCCAGATTCGGGATATCCCACTGTGTAAACCCCCCCAGTAAACTCACCTTCTCCCCAATCCAAAGGCACATGCGCCGCTCCCTGCTATACCTTTAGCAGGGTGCACATCCACATTTATGAATGACTGGCGTGGTCACAAAGGGTAGCAGGGATGCGGCCACCAGCACACTGGGGTTAGCTCATCAGGACTTGGCTAGAATTGGCTGGAGCCGAGATGATCCTTAGACAAATAGATCCGAGCATGCTGATTAGACAGGAGGGTGCGCATTCACCGTAGGACTGTGGAGAGGTGAGTGAGGCTCTTATTTATGAAGGAATAGCGACAGGTAGCGACTGGTGAGCGGCCGGTAATGACGGGCCCCGCCACAAGAACGCCGGCTCCCCACCACAATCACACATTTATCAAGCCAATCCTGCTTAGCGACTGAGATAGGGCCAGATAGCCACTCATTCATCATTATTCCAGCCTCAGCCCACAGCGCCAGCGTCCGACCTTGAACAGCGACAGGTATGACCTCTCGCTACCTGGCGCTCTCCAATGCATTTCAATGGAACAATCTTTAAATATTCATAATTAACTGTTATTAATGTTTTTTTTTTTTTTTTTTTAATGTGAAAAATTCTGTGACCACTTCTGCCATGTTAGATAATTTTTTTAAGGTAAAAAAAAAAATTGTGCAGAATTGATATTACAGGTCTGATATTATTGTATTCATATTACTAAATTATTTAAAATTTTTTTTTTTTTTTGGTTTCCAAAAATATGGTGGTTTGGGGGTTAAAAAACTACTTTTAACACATCGCCGCCAGCGCTCTGGGGTTTAAACATGCATTTCACAGCGCGATAATTTTTTGAGCGTGATTTTTTGATGAATATGGTGGGAGCCGGTCGCTCTGACCAGTCGCTATCATGCACACCATCATCGCTAACATTACTGCACAACGACTCAGTCGCTATCAACAACCGAACAATGGGCAAGCACAGTGACTACTAGCGGGCGCTGTGAAAATACTGCTACAGTCGCTCAACTGTCGCTACCTGCCGCTATTAATGAATCGGCCTCTTACTTTTGGCGACCTAGGGGGTTTCACACTGGCCGACCGGGTAGCCCCGGGGCCATGAACCAAAATCCAGGATAGTCAAAATCATGGGTTTTGGTCCACTTTAACCCTTTAAGAGTTTTTGTCACCCTTTGTTACCAGACTATTTTGCACTATTTTGCGCTCCCCATGTTCAAATGTGATTTTTGAAGGGATTTCCAGGGATTTCCCAGGAAAGTTATATATTGTTTTTTTCAGCAGAGTCTGGGCTTTAACATGAAATGTCTTGTTTGTCATTTTTTAGGTGTATTCTCAATATTTTTGGGTGAAATATGTGCAAAAAAATATATATATACCGTATATACTCGAGTATAGGCCGACCCGAGTATAAGCCGAGGCACCTAATTTTACCCCAAAAACCTGGAAAAAGTTATTGACCCGAGTATAAGCCGAGGCACACAACACAGCACACAATACAGCACACATACACACACAAGGCACACACAGCACACAACACAGCACACAATACAGCACACAATACAGCACACAATACAGCACACAATACACACACAAGGCACACACAGCACACAACACAGCACACATACAATGCACACAACACACACACTCACCAGTTCAGCTCCTGCAGGATCTTCAGCGACTTCCAGCGACGGTGCGGGAGAGAGGACGGCGCGGGACGACGGCATGGGTCCGCAGGGCAGAAGAGCCGCCTCAGAGGCTTCAGAACTCGGCGGGGAGATCAGTACACCCAGCGCGAGGTGGGTGTACCAAGATGGCGGCCGGCGCGCTCCGCGCCGCCACGTCACGTCGCGTCACTGAGGCCCGGGCCGCCATCTTGGTACACCCACCTCGCGCTGGGTGTACTGATCTCCCCGGCGAGTTCTGAAGCCTCGGCGTCTCGTCTGCCGCATCGGAGGCTCTTCTGCCCTCGCTCAGGTAAGTCTGACTCGAGTATAAGCCGAGGCTGCTTTTTTCAGCCCAAAAAGTGGGCTGAAAAACTCGGCTTATACTCGAGTATATACGGTATATATTTTTTACAATTTGTAGTTTTGTAATTTTGTAATAAAAAATGTAAGTTTGTCAATAAAATCTTATTGCGTGTGAAATTTCTCCCGGTTACAGCGATACCACATATTTATTGGTAGACACCCTTTCCTGCCCAGTAGACTCCCCCAAACTGAAACAGCGCTTTAGGGGATTTTCAGATAAAATACAACTATGCTATGCAATTTGTGCACCTTGCAGTTTTTCCAGAAAAACAACCCTTTACATTTGAAATACCCCCAACAAACTATAGATTCTCTGGAAGTACACACCTCAAGCTTTCTAGGTGTACCAGGCTTGTTGATGTGGCCACAGTTTTCTGGAAGTAATCCCTTCTGTATTCTTTGGTTGCAAACAGTTTCCCTAAAAAAAGGATAAAAAAGCAGAATCAAAGCCACATTTTCCTAAGAAAAACAATATGCAAACAAGAAAAAACAAGTTTAATCTGAAAACGCAACATCCTCCGAACATAACGATACCCAACATTGCTACTGTCAAGGGAAGAGTTGCCAAACACCCCAAAGTAAAGCATGTGTGTAACGGCAATTTTACTTGAAAATTTCAGCTCTGCAGACAAAGTGCGCACCTTGCAATTTTTCAAGCAAAACAACCCTTTACATTTGAAATACCCCCAACAAACTATATATTCTCTGGAAGTAAACACCTCAAGATTTCTAGGTGTACCAGGCTTGTTGATGTGGCCATAGTTTTCTGGAAGTAATCCCTCAATGGATTCTTTGGTTGCAAAGAGTTTCCCTAAAAAACGGATAGAAAAGCAGAATCAAAGCCACATTTTCCTAAAAAAACTATATACAAACAAGAAAGAACAAGTTTAATCTGAAAAAGCAACATCCTCCGAACAGAACGATACCCAACATGCATAGCTACTGTCAGTGGAAGAGTTGCCAAACACCCCAAAGTAAAGCATGTGCGTAACGGTAATTTTGCTTGAAAATTTCAGCTCTGCAGACAAAGTGCGTACCTTGCGATTTTTCAACCAAAACAACCCTTTACATTTGGAATATTCCCCATAAACCATATATTCCCTGAAAGTACACATGTTAAGCTTTCTAAGCGTACCCAGCTTGTTGTAGTGGGCTCATCTTTCTGGAATTATTTCCTCAAAGAATTCTTTGGTTGCGCAGGGTTTCCCTAAAAAATTTATAAAAAAGCTGAATAAAAAACACCTTTTCCTAAAATATAAATATGCAAACCAGAAAAAAACAAGCTAAGTCTGAAAGCGCAAGGTCTCCCGAACAGAACAATACCCAACATGCATAGCTACTTTTAACCCTTTTAATTGCCAGCGTACTTGAGATTTTGTCACCCTCTGTTGACAGGTCATTTTTCCCCATTTTGCGCCATTTTTGCTGGAACTTTCAGGAAAATTATATATATATTTTTTGCAGCAGAGTTTAGGCTTTAACATGAAATGTCTTGTTTGTAAATTTTTTTTTTTTTTACAATATTATTAAGTAAAACAAATAAACAAATAAATACATTTTTTTTTTTAGAAAATTGACTCCTTTATTTTAAATACAAAATTATTATGTATTTTATTAAGGAAAACCATATTGCATGTGTGAGTCCCATTTCTACCGATTAGAACGGTACCATATATTTATCCGTAGCCCCCCGTTCCTGCCCAGGAGACCCCCCTAACTGAAACAAGTACTTTATAACATTCACAAATAAAATACCATCCACGCTACAAAGGGTTAAATCGAGAAAAAAAATGATATAGAGTCCCCCCCTTTTTTTCTTATTTTTATGGGTTAAAAACCCTTAAAAATCAAAAAAAAAATTGACGTGGGGTCCCCCTTACCCAAAGTAACCAGACCGGGACCAGCTATGCAGGGCTTGTAGGAACAGGGCGCAGGGGCCAGCTTTTATGGCCCCTGGCCCTGCAGGCTACAAGCCCGCATAGCCCGTGGGCCCGGGCTCTTCTGCCCCTCCCTGGCTTTTGGGGAGGCAGGTAATGGGGGTGCCGGGGGTTAATGGCAAGTCACCCGCTAGCGCAGGTGACTTGCCATCCCCCCAGCCTTGTGAACTGGTATAGGGGTCATGGACCCCTTACCAGTTCGCAAGGGGTTAAAAGTAAAAAATGATGACACAGAAAAAAATCTTTATTTTTTTTTTTTTTTTTTACTGTACTCACCTCCGATACGGCGTCCCTCGCCGCTGTCCCGCGCCGCTGTCATGTCACTGACAGATGCCGGTAGTGATTGGCGCAGGGCGGGTGACAGGCGAGGGGGCTCCGATCGGAGCTCGGAGGGGTTATAGGAGGAGCGGGATGACGTCATCCCGCTCCTCCCACAATGGGCGGGGCTAGGGTACGGCGGCCATCTAAGAAGAGACCCAGGCAGAAGGCTCGGGCGCGGAGGTGAGTAAATGACAGTTTGTTTTTTCTTTTACAGCGGCAATGTCAGCGCTGGAAACGGGGGGGCGGCTGGTTTCGGGCCCCCTCCTGAAAACGGAGGACGACGGGGGGGGAGATCGGATGCCCCCCCCAGGAAGAGGGGACCCCAAGCTTCACAGGTATACCAGAGGTAAGTGGGTTTTTTTTCCTATTTTTTAACTGTTAGGGGGAAATGCCAGGCACGTCGTTTCTACGTGCTTGGCACTTAACGGTAGGAGAAGCAACCACGTAGAAACTACGTGCTTGGCATTTAAAGGGTTAATATGCAGGTAAGAGCAAAAAAAACTATACCTGACAATGCTTTGTCACCACTCTTGCAAAAAACTAAACTGATGGGATTGCTGGAAATATATTAATAAATAAATACAAAGTTATATTTTGGGTATCAAAAAATTGTAATAAAAACAATGAACACATTTTAAAATAATATTACTAAACTTTATTAATACATAAAAACAGTCCAAAAATTAATTAATAATGGTGATATACGCATAATAATAAGCAGTGCAATGAAAAAATCAGTCATCTGTGTTTACACCACATGCTATACACAAAGAATTAACCAATAAATTGTCCTTTAAATTGTGAACATTGTTCTAATTTTATCTGTAAAATAACTCACCCTTGATGCGTCTTATAAATACATGCAAAAAACACCTGTAAGCCAAAAATAATAATAATATATATGGTATAACATGATCACAGGAGCCCATACAAGCCCATACAAGTGTGTTCCTCACATCTGAAATGGATGATGTTTCACCATTCATGAATCTCAACAGTAGCAACCAGTGGCTTTCATGAAGCGAGTGGTCACATTAACATATCACCCCTTTACACATGTTGATGTCATCCTTTTTTTTGCAATAAACATATAATGAATCAGTTTGCTTAGGATAGGGTTTAAAGGCCATCTGTGGAAAAAATGTTAAATGCTAAATACAGTACCTACAGTACAAAACCTTTCCCAGGATCGATCCATTGTAGACCCGCTGGCTGCAGTTCTTCTTCTTCTTCTTATTATTATTATTATTATTATTGTTTATTTATAAAGCACCATCATCCTACATGTTGCTGTACAATGCGAAATTACAAAAGTAAAACAAAGGGAGTTATTTAAGAAAGGATAGAGCCAGGTAGTGCTTTGTAGTAGCAGGCAGCATCTGGTGAATGCTGGGCGCTGTATGGAAAACCACATTTAAAGTGGACCAACACCCAGGATTTTGACTATCCTGGGTCTTGGTCCACTTCGGTGGGGCACCCCCGATCGGGGTGCCCCGCTGTGTGAAACCCCCCCGAACCCCCCGAAAAACTCACCTCTCCCCGCTCCCAGCGCCGACGGACAAGCCGCGGACAAGCGGCTCCTCCACCGCCGCCTCCTGCGCGTCACTCTTGGCGCGCGTGCCCGCGCCAGCCATTCACAGACGGCCGGCGCGGGCGCGCGCACGTCTAGAGGGGCGCGAGGTAAGGAGTTTGGGGTGTTTGGGGGGGTTTCACCCCGCGGGACATCCGAGATCGGGAGGTGATCTATAAGATTCCCGGGCCGATCACCCGTGGGTGTTGGTCCACTTTAAGAAAGCGATTCTGGTGAGCGCCTCTAACAGCGCCATGTAGCGTTACATGTATTAATCCAGGCAGCTCAGTGTATAGCGCCGGCGCTCTAGGCTCAGGAGTACCATGTATTACCTGCCGCTCTGTAGCACTCTCCCATACATTTCAATAGGGCTTCATTAATTGTGTATAAATAGTGTGTTTGGCAATTTAATTTTTATATTTTTTGCTCAAATCATTGTGTGACCTCTCCTGGCTGCAAACAGACACTTTTATAATTGTTTTTATATTTTTATGCAGAATTGTATGTATAGGTCTGGCACTAAAGTGTCATTGTCACAGTGTTAAAACAATGTCATTCCATGTGTTTTCACTTTGTTACTGGTGTATATGTATTAAACAACAAACTTTAATCACACAGCATCTGGCGCTCTATGCTATAGCAACCAGATCCAGAGCGCCAACGCTGTGTGTGTGTAGTTTTCTTGTTAAATCTGGTGTGGAGCGCCGAGTGCCGGGTGCACTAAGCTGGCACTACCTCTCGCTCTACTGTTGTTACAGCGCCCAACACACATCACATTCGTCAATGCGGGCCAGGTTACTACAGCGACTAAGACTGTTACAGTGCCTGTTACCCGCTTATAGCGTCTACTAGTGGTCGCTCTAAGCGCAGCTATACAGACGCTCATCTGGCAATACATGTCGTTAGCAGTGAGTCAGCCTCTAAGAGGCTGATTCATCATTAGCGGCAGGTAGCGACAGATGAGCGTCTGTAGCAGGCATTTTCAGAGCGCCCACTAGTAGTCACTGTGCTCAGCCGTGGGTCGCTAGTTTATAGCGACTCAGTCGCTGTTCAGTAATGTTGAATACATTGTGAGGAGTCGCTATTTGACCAGTACAGCGCTGTATGGGAGCGCATGATAACGACTGCTCATAGCGGCCGACTCACACCATATTCAGGAAAAAAACAGCCTCCCAAATCTCTGGCGCTGAAAAATACTTGTTTGAAGCCCAGAGCGCAGGAGGCGGTGTGTTTAAAGTCTGTTTTCAAGCATCTATCAACTAGTAACAAAGCAAAAACATATAGAATTACATTGTAACAACATTGTAACATGAACACTTTAATGCCAGACCTGTAATGTCATTTCTGAGGAAATATATAAAAAATGTATAAAATGTGAAAAAACAGCTTTTTCAATGCCAGAAGAGGTCACAGAATTATTTGTGATTTTTGGGGAAAAAAAAAACCCTGTTTAAAGAGAAGAAGGTTCGTACATTGAAATGTATGGGAGAGCGCCAGGTAGCGAGAGGTCATACCTGGCGCTGTGCAAGGCTGGAATTGTGTGCCGTGTCCGGCGTTGGCCAGTCGCTATCTGTCGCTACCTCTCATTAACCAGGCGCTACCTGACGCTATCCCTTCTTAAATAACCACCTAAGTTGCAATACATGACGGAAAAGCACAAATACATATCGATACTGAAATCCACTATGAGAGATGGCCCTGCCCTTAAGCTTATAATCTAGAGGATAAGGGGTGGAGAAAAAGTAGATCACTAATAATATATACAGTTGAGAACAAATCCTTTTCCCAGACATACCTCTTCAAATGAATCCACAATTATTGGCAGTGAAAGGATTAAACACAGCCAGTTGAGAACAAATCATTTTTGGTGAACAATGCAGTTTGCTGTCAGCGTTGGTGCTGGCCATGCACTTCCTTCACCATCTCAGTGCAATCTCATGCTTTCACTCCGGAGGGGGCGAGTTCCCTCATTTATGGACAGCAGGGGCAAGGGTAAAAGTAGGCCATCACTAACATTATTCAACATTATGCAGCCTACCCTTGAGCTGGCAGGAACCAGAAAGCTGCAGCTGGCAGGATTGTATCAGATCCATACTAGAAATTTTTCGCTTTACAGGTAAATATTTAGCTTTTTAAAATTTGGCATACAGTTTTACCGAAAAGGGACAAGCAGCTTATCAGATGCTTATCCCATGTGTCTCTACTCCATTTCCTGCAGCACAGGGTAGAAACCAAAGCAGGGCCACACAAAAGTAGAGCATGCTCCTCAAGAGCTCCTAAAGCTGTACTATGACTTGCCATTCCCAGCTCAACCATGCCCAGTATGGACTGCTTGCAGAGCATAAAGTTGTTTTGCTCAGCACGTCAGCATAGGGAAGGGCAGTGGGCACATCCCTGGCTCCCCTGTGGAGTTGGCACTCCCATGCGCCTGGCCTAGAAGAACGACTGGGTGCGGGAGCACACACAGATGCAGGGATGCAGCGGCCAGCAATTGCAACATCACAGGAGCCGCCACTAAATGTGAGTATACCGGTGACTCCAGGGGTTTCACACAGCAGGCAGGGCTGTATTTACCATTAGGCAAACCTAGGCCTGTGCCTTGGGTGGCCACCTGCAAGGGGGGAGCGCAGACGACACTGCTATAGTAGAAAAGGTGTTGACACATTAATGCCTCCTTAAAAATGCTCCAGAGCTCCATTGTGTGTGTAAAGGGTAGAGGGGGCGCACCGACTTCAAGGCAGTCTGCAGCTTGATCCTCTCCCCTTTACTGATGTGGCCATGGGACTCCTGTGTGTCCATATAATGAAACCTCTCTTCCCTACGCACATTTATTTTTTATATTGCCGGGCCACGACATCAGGGCAGGCGCCAGCACTGGGCGTGCACAGTCGGGGGCCAGGGCCTCTGCACATTCGGAGGACCCACCTTTGTTATTTTCCTTTTCTCTTTCCATTTAGTCTTTGTTTCTTTCATCAGTTCTTTCTGCCATTCCTTTTCTCTCTTTAAACTTTACTTCTATTATTTCTTCCTTTGTTTCTTTCATCCTATTTTTTCCTTCTAGTCTTTTTCTTTTTTCCTTCTAGTCTGTTTTTTTTCCTATTATCTGTTATGCCATTTTTCTTCTTTCTTCTTGCCTTCTATTATTTTTTTCTGTCATTCCTTCTCTTTATTTCTGCCAGTCCTTCTATTCCTTTTCTCCTTCCAAACCTTTTTTTCCTCTATCGCCCTGCTCAATGTTACTTAACAAATGGAGGAGGCACCAGCACTTGAAGTGCCTAGGGCAGCATGAACACTACAGCCCTGACAGCAGGGCGTGCCACTATAGGATGCCCTCAGGGTATGCTAGCGGCCGGCCGTGCCACATTGCTCCACTTTAAAGATATAGGGCTTCCTAACAATTATCTGTGAGTCGCCTAAATGTAAGGTATGCATTAAGATTATAGATTCTAGAGTTGTTTGGCTGAAGACAGATTTCTCAGAGCAAGCATAGCGCAGATCTATGCATCCCACAACATTATCTGTGTAAGTGAAATCAGGAAAATGGCTGCTGCCCACCAATTACCATCACTCCCATTTATACTGGAGGCCAAAATGGACTTGCCTGATTAAGTGTACTCATCTGCATTTCTAATACAATTTTTCAGCTATCCACTTATGACCCAGTGGCTGCTAAGATGTGATAAGAACCTGCAGTCTTAAAGATTCTTCAATAATCTTGCATCCGATATATTCCAGACGGATGCAGCTTTTACTGATTTGGCTCTGCCGCAGATTTATTCCTGCCTGGAAACTTCGTTTTGCCTCTTTATTCACATAAGGTGCACATTAGAGGTGGAAAATCACCAAAACGTATCACTGTTATAGTTATATGAAGAGTAAAGTGATGTCATGTGTTAAGATCCAACATATCAAAAGATACCCGTCACATGGAAGATAATTCTCTTTTATAATACTCTTCTCTCTCCAATAAACCTTCTCTGCAATAACCTCGCCTTTAGATATCTGTAATATCGGAAGATTATCACACAAGCTGAAACTCGTATACTAGAGAGAGTGCTGGAAACTGCTGACAGCTACAAAGGAAAAAAATAATTATCTGAGCCAACATAAAAATAATAATGGTGGTTTCAGAAAGAGGAAGGATAGTGCAGAGCTTTTCATGAGCACAAAGTGTTAGCAGAACAACAGATCTGCCATTGTTACCGAGCTGCAGCTGGCAATTTAAGGAACTCCAACATTCAGGTCCCCATCTAAACGTTAAAAATAAATGCAGAGGCTGAGAAAATAGGGCTGAGGTAGTGTTCCCTTTTCACACAGAAACTCAAAAAAAATAATTTTATATATATATATATATATATATATATATATATATATATATATATAGAAGCTGGATGGATGAGAGACTGATTGTCCAGTCTAGTCCAGTATGGAAATTTTCATTGCATGTAAATGAGTTAGTCCTTTTTAAAATCTCCCCATATGATAAAAAACCCTGGTGTCCCAGTAAACACACCTTACATCCTTACATATTTACATAGTATGACATCAAGTTCAACCAAGAACGGGGTTGGGGAAAGTAATTTTTATTTTTTTAACTGACAGCTAATAGTAATAATAGTATTGCTTTCTGCTAAAGAAGCATTTACCGAATTTTTACACTATAAGACGCACTAATTTTCCCCCAAAAGTGGGGGGAAAATGTCCGTGCGCCTTATCGGGCAAATGTAAAAGAAAAAAAAAAAAAACTCACCCATTCCCGGCGCTCCTGCATTGCCTGCCACAGGCGCTCCTACATTGCCTGCTAGACAGAGAAGCGGCGGGCTCTGTCCCGGCCCCGCCTCTGCGATCACTGTCTTTTCCGGCAGCTATGGCAGCAGCGGGGCAAGAGACAGCGCCCGCCGCTCCTCCATTTGCGGCCTCTTCCGCCTGGGGCACATGCAAGCACCCAGGTCTGTGCAGCAGGTAGGCGTGGCCTGCACGAGTCTGTGCAGGCCATGCCCACCCGCTGCCCTGACCTGGGTGTTCGTCCATGCCCAGGAAGAGGCAGCAGATGGAGGAGAGCGGGCACTGTCTCTGGCCCCGCCGCTGCTATTGCTGCCTAAAAAGACAGCGATAGCAGTGGCGTGGCCGGGACAGAGTCCGCCGCTGCATCTCATGCCCAGCAAAGTGAATAGGGTGGGCGTGGCCTGCGCTGATGCGGTGCAGGCCACGCCCACCCGATTCACGGAGCCGGACGCTCAGCGGAGCGGTGTCAGCGGACAGGTGAGTTTTACTTTTTTTTTTACTTATGCCACCTGGCTATACTAATGGGAGGAGGGGGAATGCCACACAGCCAATGGGAATGAGGGGAGGGGGATGCCACACTGCCTATGATAATAGGGGGAGGGGGATGCCACACAGCCAATTGGAATGGGGGGAGGGGGATGCCACACTGCCTATGATAATGGGGGGAGAGGGATGCCACGCCCACCCGCTGCCCTGACCTGGGTGTTCGTCCATGCCCAGGAAGAGGCAGCAAATGGAGGAGCGGTGGGCACTGTCTCTGGCCCCGCTGCTGCTATTGCTGTCTAAAAAGACAGCGATAGCAGCGGCGTGGCCGGGACAGAGTCCGCCGCTGCTTCTTATGCCCAGCAACGTGAATAGGGTGGGCGTGGCCTGCACCGACGCTGATGCAGCGCAGGCCGCGCCCACCCGATTCACGGAGTCGGCCGCTCAGCGGAGCGGTGTCAGCGGACAGGTGAGTTTTACTTTTTTTTTTTACTTATGCCGCCCTGCCTATACTAATGGGAGGAGGGGGGATACCACACAGCCAATGGGAATGGGGGGGAGAGGAGGATGCCACACAGCCAATGGGAATGGGGGAGAGGGGGATGCCATGCAACCAAAAGGAATGGGGGGAGGGGGATGCCACACAGCCAATGGGAATGGGGGGAGGGGATGCCACACTGCTTATGATAATGGGGGGAGAGGGATGCCACACAGCCAATGGGAATGGGAGGAGGGGGATGCCACACTGCCTATGATAATAGGGGGAGGGGGATGCCACACAGCCAATCAGAATGGGGTGAGGGGGATGCCACACTGCCTATGATAATGGGGGGAGAGGGATGCCACACAGCCAATGGGAATGGAGGGAGAGGCATGCCACACAGCCTATGATAATGGGGAGAGGGGGATACCACACTGCCAATGGGAATGGGGGGCACAGCGCCTATATGGGGAATAGGAGGGGGGGAATGCCCCACTGCTTATGATAATGGGGTGCACACTGCCTATATGGGAATGGGAGGGGGGATGCCACACTGGGTATACGGGGAATGGAATGGGGGCATGCTACACTGTCTATGGAATGGGGGCATCCCACACGGCTTATGGGAATGGGATAGAGGAATGCCACACTGTCTGTAATGGTGCGTTTTTGGTTTAAAATATTTTTTTTCTTATTTTCCTCCCCCAAATCCTAGGTGCGTCTTATGGGCGGAAAATACGGTAATCCTGTCTCATGATTCCAGGCCTCTTTTAATGCAGGATAATAGCCTCGATTCAGAGACACATTCGTCTGGACTTTCGTAGCTGTCTGTGTATGTTTTTGTGTGTATTTGTCATTTTTGGGGGTTTTTACATTCGTTTTTCCATTCGAATGTTCGTTCCCGCTAATGTGTATATGCGCTTTCGATGAACAAAACTAAATCGGATCATTTGCGTAAGTTTGGATCATTTTCCCATCAAAATCTGATATTTTGCTTTCGTTCAGATAACTTACGTTATTGGTATGGGCTTGCGTCTCATTCAGAGAGCTGATTGCCGAGGGACCACCACCCTATAAAACCGTTTCATTTGCGATCCACTTACGGGACCATTTTGCACTCGGCTACCTTGCTTTGACCATGTTTTGCGGCTTTGTGGAGGAGTGAGCGCCTTCAGCTCCAGGGCATTGCATGTGTCAGCAGGGCCGAGGCCAGATTGCACCGGCGAGGCATGCACATTGATGGCATGCATGACGTTGAGTTGTTCGAGCTGGCCAGACTTAATCGCGCTTCTCTCCATAAGTTGTATAGTGAGCTGCGGCCATGGTTAGCCGCACCACAAGGAAGGGGCAAGCAATTTCAGGTATGACCAAGATGTTTGGCTGCCTGCAATTTTTGGCGAACGGCTCGTTCCAGGGGCTGGGTGCCCTCTCCGTGGGGATGTCCCAGCCTACGCTGAGCTGCGCGCTATCCAAGTTTTTGGATGGCATGGCTACCATTAGTCAGAAATATATTTCCTTTCCGGATGACATGGTAGCCTGGAATGCGCTTAAGTTGGCTTTTTATAATATCGCTGACAGGCCCAACATCATGGGTGCGATTGATTGCACCCACGTTGCATTGGTCCCTCCTGCAGCCGACGAGTACATCTATAGGTAAGTTCAATCGATCATTTTGTTATATAATTTAGACAAACTGTATTGTAACTATCTATTAATCCCTCCTTGTAAATTGTCCCTGTGAAACAGCTTAAAGTGTATAGCTTAATCCCTCCTTGTAACTTGTCACTGTGAAACAGCTTACAGTGTATAGCTTAATCCCTCCTTGTAAATTGTCCCTGTGCCCCATTTCACCTTGTATAGCTTAATCCCCCCTTGTAACTTGTCCCTGTGAAACAGCTTACAGTGTATAGCTTAATCCCTCCTTGTAGCTTGTCCCTGTGAAAAAGCTTACAGTGTATAGCTTAATCCTCCTTGTAAATTGTCCCTGTGCCCCATTTCACCATTTATAGCTTAATCCCTCCTTGTATCTTGTCCCTGTGAAACATCTTACAGTGTATAGCTTAATCCCTCCTTGTAACTTGTCCCTGTGAAAAAGCTTACAGTGTATAGCTTAATCCTCCTTGTAAATTGTCCCTATGCCCCATTTCACCGTTTATAGCTTAATTCCTCCTTGTAACTTGTCCCTGTGAAACATCTTACAGTGTATAGCTTAATCCCTCCTTGTAACTTGTCCCTGTGAAACAGCTCACAGTGTATAGCTTAATCCCTCCTTGTAAATTGTCCCTGTGTCCCATTTCACCGTGTATAGCTTAATCCCTCCTTGTGACTTGTCCCTGCGCTTAAGTTGGCTTTTTATAATATCGCTGACATGCCCGTCATGGGTGCGATTGATTGCACCCACGTTGCATTGGTCCCTCCTGCAGCCGACGAGTACATCTATAGGTAAGTTCAATCGATCATTTTGTTATATAATTTAGACAAACTGTATTGTAACTATCTATTAATCCCTCCTTGTAAATTGTCCCTGTGAAACATCTTAAAGTGTATAGCTTAATCCCTCCTTGTAACTTGTCCCTGTGAAACAGCTTACAGTGTATAGCTTAATCCCTCCTTGTAAATTGTCCCTGTGCCCCATTTCACCGTGTATAGCTTAATCCCCCCTTGTAACTTGTCCCTGTGACACAGTTTACAACGTATAGCTTAATCCCTCCTTTTAACTTGTCCCTGTGTAAAAGCTTACAGTGTATAGCTTAATCCTCCTTGTAAATTGTCCCTGTGCCCCATTTCACCATTTATAGCTTAATCCCTCCTTGTAACTTGTTCCTGTGAAACATCTTACAGTGTATAGCTTAATCCCTCCTTGTAACTTGTCCCTGTGAAAAAGCTTACAGTGTATAGCTTAATCCTCCTTGTAAATTGTCCCTGTGCCCCATTTCACCGTTTATAGCTTAATCCCTCCTTGTAACTTGTCCCTGTGAAACATCTTACAGTGTATAGCTTAATCCCTCCTTGTAATTTGTCCCTCTGAAACAGCTTACAGTGTATAGCTTAATCCTTCCTTGTAAATTGTCCCTGTGTCCCATTTCACCGTGTATAGCTTAATCCCTCCTTGTAACTTGTCCCTGTGAAACAGCTTATAGTGTATAGCTTAATCCCTCCTTGAAAATGTGTCCCTGTGCCCCATTTCACCGTGTATAGCTTAATCCCTCCTTGCAACTTGTCCCTGTGAAACAGCTTACAGTGTATAGCTTAATCCCTCCTTGAAAATTTGTCCCTGTGCCCCATTTGACCGTGTATAACTTAATCCCTCCTTCTCAAGTGTCCCTGTGCCCCATTTGACCGTGTATAGCTTAATCCCTCCTTGTAAATTGTCCCTGTGATCCATTTGACCGTGTTTAGCTTCAGCAATTTTTTTAATGTCGACCTTAGGCAAACATTTTCATGTGGACCTTAATTAGTCATTCGAATGTTAATTTTGATCCAGCATACATATACTTTTTTTTTAAAAACTACTTATGTACTTAGTGTTATTTGTATTGTCCAATATGTTTTTTGTAGGGTGTTAGGAGTTAGTGTTTGAGTAGTTTACCTTGCCTTGCTAATATTTTTTTTTTTCCTTTTTCCCAGGAACCGCAAAATGGGCCACTCACTGAATGTGCAAGCAGTGGTGGCCCCAGACATGCGGTTCCTTAGTGTCCTCGCCGGGTTTCCAGGTTCATCCCATGACACGTACATCTTGTGTAGATCTGGATAATACTGTCGGTTTGAGTCTGGAGAATTCTCGGGTGGATGGCTCCTTTGTAAGTTTGGCTTGGTAAGTTTCCGCAAATTATGTCATTCACTTTTCAATGTATGCCTTTCAATATAGTCGATGACCCATGTCTGAACCTATGGCAGCTTTTACCCCTTGATGACATGTTAAACCGGACCTTAACCATGATCTTTTGCAAAGCACAAACCCTCAAAAACTGATTTCCCAGCATTTCCAAAAAATATTTTTCTAGTTTCTAGTAACTTATTATTCTTTCCCACACTCGGCTGCAATTCTGTTCTTGACTTTAGGGTCGGCGCCAACTTTGCTCAGATGCATGAACTTACTGAGGAGAGGAGATCGGGATAAAGTGCAGGGGGCGGGTTAGAGCTGTGCTTTGCTCAGACAAAGCAGATCTGGGGTCCTGAAAAGGTAAGACATCCAAGAATGCTGAGCAGCAACAGTCCACAGCCAATTCCTGTTTGCAGCCTGCCTGATTTGCCCTCAGCCGCCATCTTTGATGTTCAAAGGCTCAGAACATGCATTAGATGGTGTTAGGCTGTTTTTTTAGGTGAGCAATCTCTATGTACAGGGTGTGGCTAAAATATAAGATAGCCCCTTAGTCAGGGTGAACGACCGCTTGTCCATACATTTTTGTTTTGAATGTGTAATTTATATAAGTATTTTCTTATTCTTTCAGGGGATTCCAGCTTTCCGCTTCTTCCCTGGCTGATGACGCCTGTCCTTCAGCCACAGAATGCGGCCTACAATCGGGCGCACCGCAAGACCCGGGCCAATGTGGAGAGGGCCTTTGGCCTGTTAAAAACTCGCTTCCTGTGTTTGGACCATACCTGGAGGGCACTCCAGTATGACGCCAACAAGGTCATCAATATCATACTGGCCTGCTGTGTCCTGCACAACTTTGCCATAATGCAGCGTGTCCCCTGGTATGTGGATATGCCCCCCTCTCCACCCAGCCAGGACCCAGAAGAGAACTACCGTGGCACACCTAGTGCCTCTGGCCAAGCTGTTTGGGCTAATTTGATAAGCACCCATTTTGCCTAATTAGGTTTTCCTGTGTTTGTTTGTTGAATGTAATCGTTTATTCTTACTTTAATTTGCCTTTGTGAAGGCTTTTGTATTATTTTTGAAAAAAATAGTAATGAATTAATTACTAAAATATTGACACATGATCTGAGCCTCATGCATTTTTATTTTGCATGTTTGTTTAGAAAAACCTTCAGTAATCTCAAAAGAACCCAAACATTAATGCATCAACTTAGTCAACAACAGCTAAAGTCACATTCAATATATTTTATTGAAATATGAAAATTTGGAGTTGAAGGGCACTCGCAGACTTCATGTACATACATAGTACAACAGAAATATACATTGGTACAGACTCATGGCACCTAGCAATTGGCCACATCCAGGAGTTTAAAAGTAACGCACTCCAAGGCCGAAGTTTCAATAACCAATAAAATAAACATATATAGGGAGCAACCATTTGCAGGGGAAGATTTGGCCAGGAATACATTGGGCCACATACACACCCTCTCCTGCTTGGCCACATTTGCCACAGGCACAGGTGGAAAGCAGCCATACCTATGCCACATCCACGCCTGTAAGTCAGTGGCCCACCCAAACAATAACCCACAGTCTGAATTCAAGTCCAGTCCAATCTTTGCCATGGTTCAAGGTAGTAGTTTCCCAGCCCAGAATGTCCCTCAATCTTGCCAAGAAACAGGATGAGCCAGACACAATTTCATTAGGCCCAAGCCTGCAGCGTGGCAGCTTGAGCGGCAGCTTCAGTGAGGCTTTAGCTCAGACATTGGCTAGTGGGGTATCTCAGCACTCTAATGAGCTATATGGGCAACATTCAAAATCATACAAGCAAAGCCATAAAAAAGGCAATCTTGGTAGCGCTCAGGTCAAATAGCTGTTAAAATAGATGTTGCCCATAAAACCCTGGTGGTGGGCCTTGGAGGTGTCCCATCACCTGGGCATGTGTGGCATTCATAATCTGCCATTGTTCAACATGTGTCTATTGCTTGTTCTAAGTTCCTTGAACAATTATTACTTAAGGTGGCCATGTGGCTGTTGCTCGTCCTAAATTCAGTGAGCATGGTGGTGAATGTATTATTTAATATATCTAATTGTGCAGTAAGCTTCGGTGACTCTGCGGTTCTTTGAGTCACCTGCCGAAAGTAATGGCTGTCATGGTGCCACGCTGACTCCAGGATTGGCACGCGCCTCCCCTGGGAAACTGGTTGACGTTGCTGACTACGTCTACCAATTCCCCGGGTTTGAGCGCCTGCAGATGCTGGACCTCTAGGGCGAGGAAGAGTCGCAGATGTGCTCGGCAAATTCTCTGCAGCAGAGCTACCACTGGGGACTGTAGGCTCAGTCTCAGCCTGCTGCCCAAGATGGGCTGGAAGCATGCGTCCAGCTTCACTCTGCTGCAGAGGATTTGGTGCAGTAGCATGTTGGGACAGTGGCAGATTAGGTTCCAGGGGGGTCAGTTCTGAAGGTCCCATCAAGCTGGCATCCTCCTCCATCTCCTGGATTTCCTCCATCAGTGTGCGGATCTGTTGGGACATGGGCAAAAAAAGGTTCAGTTTGGGCCCTAAATATATTTGTTAGGCAAATTAGTCATGTGCATTCACATGCATAGGCAGTTTCATCAAAGTTCACTTACCCTATATATCTGTTCCTGGCTCCTAGGCAGCACGGAAGTAGACGGCGTGGTCAAACTAGATGAGGCTTCCACACTTGCTGAGGCTTGATGCTGGGCTGTGTTTAAAATAAAAAGGCACGTAAACACCAAAAAATCCATTGATGATCTGGATTACTACATATGCTTTAAAAAACATGTGGCCAAGCAGGAATGCAAACTCCAACAGAGGGACAAGGTGTCCTTCACTATGAATGTCAGTATCTGTTATATGTATGCCTCACCCTGTACATACACATTAGTCACCTTAAATAGTCCAAACATGCATGTACTGCATGTTATGAGGCTCAACACATCCCTAAAGGGCCATTAGGGGCCCACACTCAGCTTGCAAATAGCATTTGTCTTCAGAGTATGCTGGTGGGCATTCTTCCTATGTAGACCTCTCCCTGACCCCAGATCAAGTATTTTAGACCAAAGCACAGCTAAAACCCAAGTGGTATAAAGACAAAGAAGGAAGTGTTGTATATGATTAACTAGATTCACATCATAACAGGCAGTGCTTTGGTAAGATAAAGACTTTAATAGTGACCATAAATACTGTCCAAGGTCATGTATGGCCTGCAAACCTTTAAAATGACCATTCCGCAGACATTAAACACCCAGCTAAAACTGTAACCTCCCCTCAAAGCCACTCCCTAGGGGCATGTGTTCAAATCTGCATGTGAACCTCATTTCACACGATTAAAACCTTTCACATACAAACTAACATTACTAACCAGCAGGAATGTTAGGGATGTCCGTGTCCCGTCTGCCAGAGAGGCCCTCTAATGCGATGGGGTGTATCAACGCCAGCACCATCTCCTCAGCTCGTGTATACTGTAATTTTGTCGGGAAGCCTCCGCCAGTTTGTAAGCTGAAAAATTGAGGTTGGCAAATTTAGAGCATTGTGGTCAATACAACAAGCAGAAAAATATGTACCTGTGATTGCGCCATTTATTCTGTTTCTTCCGTGCTGCATACTTCAGGTCAGATATTTTGCGCTGTATCTGCTCCACATCTTTAAGCTCCTCCCCCGCTGCATTGACCTGTCTGGTGAGCTCCTCCAAGATTTGTGTCTCTCTCATTTTGCATGTAGATTTTGACTTTCGCCCATATAGCTCGTCATAATGGAGTGTGAGCTCATTTGCCAATGCGAGAGTTTGGGCCTCACCAAACCTGCCACTCAACTGTCCTTGCCGCAATGTTCGGTGTGGCCTTAGCGATGGCTTTTTTCGGTGGCATGCTGAAAATCACAAAGAGAATGAGCTGTGTGTCCAGGACCCTTTAAATCCTAATGACTGGGTCTGACGCTTAAGCGTCGTTTGGCCATGCAGAACCTGGAAACCGCTGAGGCATTACTTATCTGCTGCGGACAAGAAGAAACATGGCACCCATGATCTTCACCCGCCAACAACAAGAGCTGATTATGCTCGTAAGTGTATTGTAAGGACGTTGATTTGCCATGTAAATGCATGCCTAAGCTATGAGGAAGCGCAGGAAGAAATGTTTAAAATTGTTTGTCAAACTCCGTGCCAAACAGAAGTTAGTGCGCACATGTGCGGACCTAGTCACTTCCATCTAGAAGGATAGTTTGAGGCTAGAAATGTGTTTGGGAATGTCATTTAGTCAACTGATCGAATTGTGACACATATTTGTATGCAGTTTTAGCTAACAACTATTTCTATTTTGTGTTTTTTAGACGATGCTTCAGTGCAGGTACGACTACCTGCCCAGCGCATTCGAGAAGAGGAACGTCGCCCTGGGGATCGTTTCCAGGATCCAGCAGGAGACAAACACCACCTTCACACATATGCAGATCATGCAGCATTGGTCGGACCTGAAGCGACTCCACATACCCCGGGTGTGGCGATTTTTCGGGCTCCATTTCCCAAGTAAGTACATAGCGATTGCATGCTATATGTAACCAATACCGAAGGTAGGCATTTATTTATAAATGCTTTTCTTTTCTAGTGTTGGAAATGGAGTACCGAATCCGACGCACCCGGAGGCGGACAGGCTGACCAGTGCTGCATGAATCTGCAGCAGAAAGTGAAGGTGGTGGATCTCCAGGGTGACATTCCTACCTCTCCTCTGTAGCGGCCTCCGACCAGCCCCTGGACCTTTCTACAGAGGAGGGGTGTCACGGCGTGGGCAGGGAGTCGTACCAAGCAACAGAGCCATTAGCCTCTGGTATGTGACTCTTAATGTAACCGCACACACATACATGCTATTAAAAGCAAAGCTGATTCCCTTAATCTCTATTTCTAGATGATTCTGTAGCGGGTGAACGATCTGGAGCAGGGACTGCAGCAGATCAGGCCCAGGAGGCACATGGAGAAAGTGTGTGATGTCACACACACATAAGTCATTTGCTTACTGTTGATTCAGACATTAAAAGTGATCCTATTTGACATGTCTCTACAGCCTCAACTTCCCAGCAGTGGCAGGTCCCAGAACGGAGGGTGGTCCCCGAAGCAGACCTCGGCCACCAACGAAGTAAGTTGTAATGTCATTATTTTGAGTATGTGGGAATTGACATGATCACCAAGATACCTAAAGCCATAGTCAATGGCATTAGCATAATTACATATGTCCTCTTCCTTTGATTAACTCCTTAGCATAATGACATATGCCCTCTTCCTTTGATTAATTCCTTAGCATATTGACATATGTCCTCTTCCTTTGATTAATTCCTTAGCAAATACATATGACCTCATGAGTTAGCTTGCAACCTAATAAACATTCCATCCACAGCTGATAAGCATGTATTTGCCAACAAATAATGTAATTTTATTTTTTTACAGGGACCACACGTGCCAGAGTGGCACAAATGAGTGCCAGGGTCCTTGCGTTGGTGGCCGAGATGCAGGAGCTGCGCGACTCATTGGGGACCACAGATGAAGAGGAATAATGTTCTGTGTCCTGCCATTGCTATGTATATAGTTTTTACATTTTTAAATGTTTAAAACATTTTTAAAATGGATAAATGAGACCGCGAAATGATTTAGCTAAGCATTGTAGCAAAATTTAGTGAACCAAATATGTAGGCGAGCACATTAATGAGTTAAGTTTGTAGTGTGCAGGCGTAAGGTCGTAAGGATTTCTGGACGATTATTTATTGTAAAAGGAAATCAGAATCTAACGGGAAACGTCAAGGATTCGTGGGAGGAGACGATAGAAATAAGCCAAAAACTAAAGCCTACGTTGTAACATGAGTAACATAAACGGAAATCGAAAGCTGGAAAATGACATTCTCGTTGGCATACGAACGGACGAAGACTTTACTGAAGGCTTGCGATGCATGCTTAGAATTACTCGTACACTCATACGAGAGCGGGAAAATTTTTAAAAAAAGTGTTTTTTTGTCTCTCTGAATCAACCCTATGATCTTGGTGGCCTTAGAAGCAGCTGCTTGGCATTGCATACTGTTATTTAGTCTGTGGTCTACCAGTACCCCCAGATCCTTCTCAGCTAGTGACTCTCCCAGTTTTACTCCCCTAAGGACATATGTGGCCTTCAGGTTATTAGTCCAGGCCTCTATCTCAGCCACATCAATAACATCAATGTTTTCTGCTAGTAAGGGGCCTCAAGCTCCCCTACTTTACTTGCCAGACTTCTGGCATTTGTGAACATGCACTTCAAGTTACATCCAGTTTAACACATTCGGCTTTAGTGTCATTAACTCTTGCAGTGCTGTGTCCACATACGTTTTCAGTGCCGGTTTGTAACACATGGATCACCTTATCCAACATAGCAGCCCCCCTCTTATTTATTCACCCACCATCATATGCTGTCCCCTAAGTAACCTGTCTTCCCCTTTGTTTTCATTCTTGCCCTCCCCCCTCATTTTTAGTTTAAATGCTCTTCCACCCCTTCTAGTATCTACCCAGCACAGCAGCCCCCTTTCATTCAGGTGCAAATTATCTGTAGAATACAGTTTGTACCCCAGTGAAAAGTCAGCCCAGTGCTCTAGGGAACCCAAATCCTTCTGCCATGCACCAGCACTTGAGCCATTCTTTTAACTCTGTAAGCTCCTGCTGTCTTTCATGTGTAGCACATGGCACAGGCAGTATTCCAGAGAATACAACCTTGAAGGTCTTTCCCTTCAACTTGGTGTCTAGTTCCTTAAATGTATTCTTAAGGATCCTCATCTCCCATAAATTCTCACATTGGTTCCCACATAGACCATGACAGCTTGGTTATCCCCAGCCCCTCCCAGTAATTTATCCACTTTTTCCACCACATGCTGAACCCTGGCACCAGGGAGACAGCAAACCATTCGGTTAAGGCAGTCTTGGCAACAAATTATTTTATCAGTCTGTCTCATAATAGAATCCTCATTGTCTTGTTCTACCTGCAGTCCCATCCACCTAATTACTAGCGGGGCTGTCCTCCAGGCTGTTACAGAGAACAGTACCTGCTAGGGCTGCCATTTCTGAGACCGACGCACTTGCATCATTACCCAACTTGGCAATTAGCAGCTCTGCATTCTTATGGGTTATTTTGAGGAAGAATTATGCTGGGGTTAGAGTGGGGGTGATTTTAAAGTGTATTTATTGTTGGTTTTAAATGTTTGTTTGTGATAAGGGTGATTCAGAGGCTCTGATGAATCAGACAAGGGGGAAAAATGGACGAGAATGGAAATTTTCAAGCATAAAAATATTGAGAAAGGGGCTCTGAATCAACCCTAATATCTTGAAATACATTTTTGCATATTGTTTATTGATTGTTTATTGGTTGTGCTTCCTCATTGGTGGTTCCTGGGGGAACAATATATCCCAGTCTTCACCTAATTGTGTACAACTTGGCAATTTTGCTAGTGTGCACAGACACGGGTATGGCCTTCCCTTTCTACTTGGATATCCATCTACATTTACCCAGCTACTTACCTCCTCCTCCTGACCCATTACTCTGCCCTCTGTTTCTACCCCAATTAATGCTTGCTCAGTGAGCACAATGCCCCTTCCAATTAGTCATCCTCCCTCAGTGTTGCATTTTGCACCTCCAGATCTCTAACCAGAGCTTCACATTTATCACAGCGGTATTCACCCTGGAACTGTAGCTCCAGTAGTGTATACATCTGACAAATTGTGCACTGAAATGGACCTCTAGTGCTGCTAGCCATTATACTGTTGCAGTGATTGTTGATTATAACTCAGTAATACTTATCAATGCACACAGATTCCAATCACATCTTTCTGAGCAAAGCTCTATGAGTTGTACATTGGAATTTAAACCACCTGAACCCAAGTTAGCCCATCCTACTCAGCAGGGATGCAGGAGAGAAAATCTGTGTCAGCACAGACAGATTTACAAAAATAGACCAAATATAGTTTGCAGTATTTCACTTACCAACTTGACTCGGTATGGTGACAATTTACCACTAACTTACCACAGGAACACCTGATTTTTTAACTTAATAACACTTATCAAGGCACACTTATTCTAAGCACAGCTTTCTCCATCCCTGTCCTGCATTCCTGAATATTGCTTGCTCTAGTTCACAAGGGCATGGACCGGAGATGCAGCTAGGAGTTTTGGCTAATCTTAGCCACTCATCCGTGGCATCCCTGCTCCCTCTACACTGAAACGCTCCTCCAGCAATCATTCAAGTGCGCATAGAGCAGGGATGCCATCAGAGGCCCAGACATGTGTTGTGGGAGCTTAAGGCTCAAGTTGAGTTTAATAGGACATAGGAAGTTTCACGCTGTGCGGCAGTCCTTATTGGGATGTCCCTAGGACAGAGATTCAGAAGACCTGCATAAATAGGTTTTGGTCCTCTTTGAGAAGTGCATCTACACCATGGATGGCAAGGTCCATGATTGAGCTGTGCAGTCATATTGGACACTTAGACTTTGCAATGGATAGTTACATTGTCCATGGTTGTATGCATCGTTTTAGTTTTAAGAACTAAACATTTACTAAAAATTGTAAAAATAAAATGCATACCTTGTATTTTACAGTTGACCAATGCATTGACTATTCCATGGCAAATCTCCCATACTGCAGTGCAACAGAGAAGTAGTCTGGAAGTGAAGTTGTCCCCTCTTTTCTAACTTGACTTCACAGGTCCACCATAGATATTTCCATAGCTGTCAGATGAATGGCTGTCTCTACATCATCAATAACTACAGCATGGAAAAGTGTCAACATCATCAGCCTGTAGAACACCAAGATTATGCTGATGGAATTACCCAACGAAGCCCAGCTCCTCCCAGCCATGGAGAACACCAGAATCAGTGGCAGCATTTAAGAAAAAGCTAATATTAAACATTTTAAAATGGGATTAGAATAAAGAAAAGATTGTACATGTGGCAGATGCATTCGACTTAAGACTATATAGGGAGGGAGGTATGCATTGGAGCATGCCTGGAAAGATACTTCAATTCCAACAGTGCAGTTGTCCGAATACAGGCTGGGTGAAAATAATTTTCTTCTGGCCTCCATACCACACTGTGATTGGAGTTTTAAAGCTCCTCCATTTGGATGGATGGATGTAATAGATGTTTCAGTTTTCAGTGCAAGGGTCTGTTCACACATTTTCCCTTGCATTGAGCATGAACAATTAGTGCTATAAACCTGAAAAAGAGTTGTGCCCATTTGATCCAAAGTTCAAACAGAATGCAGCTCATAACAGTCTATGGGCAGTACAAGTAAAGCACATGTATTGCTATTTACCCGCAGTGTGTTCTTCTGCAGTAGGATCCACCTAGACCCACTATTCGATCTGCTGCAGCCATTAGGTGGTCTGGGATGGTTTAATGATGGCTGGTGGCCATACAACATGCTGAGGGTCTAAATGGGGATGAAAGGCCTGATTTACAATGGGCACCACTTTCTGATGGTTTAAGCTAAACTATTTTTGTCCGTCACCACTACTGTTGGCAATAATGTGGTGGTTGCATGAGTGGACATGGGAAGGAAACTAGTGGAAACTGGTGGAATATTTAATTCCATCAGTTAATGTTATTTGCTCCTCTGCTTTATGCCATTTTACAGAAAACTAACACTTGCTAAATAGTGCGGTCCGCAAGCAAGTGCAGAGTGTTGGTTTATGATTTTTTAGTCTTCTAGTTCAAAGCCCTGTAACATGATCAGAACTTAAGCAATAGGCAATGGGAACGGATTAATAACACTAGCAAGGTTTTGCTTTATTTGACCATGCAATACATGCACAGGGCTGTATTTATGAAATGCGCATCTTTTCTTTGGCTAAAGCGACAGTTCCAGGGCGCCGGAACTTTGGACTTATCTAGCGCTATGCTGTGTACTACGTTGGTGCTAGCGGTCACTGCGCAGAACGCTACTAATTAGCTTTGATTGTTGCATTAGGTTTTGGCCGGACTATGTCAGTGCCTGTTGGACCCAGCTGCCACTTATCCCAGTGCCAGTAAGCGCCATTTTGTACCACCACTTTTCCGGTGCTCAGCAGTATTTATGATTGTTTTCCACCTTGAAATCTTTGGTGCTGTATTTTCCCGATGCTGGTCAGTGTTTCATCATTACAGTTACAAGAAATCACTGCTGGGACAAAGGGAACAAACTTTATAGTGTGTTTAGGCTGCGTTTTAGTTGTTCTCCAAATTACATATTGTGCAGCAAAATAAGCCATTAAAATCAATTTTCTTAACCCCCAATATCATCTCGGACCTGTCTTTAAATTATTGACAAATCCCAATTCTGTATGTTTTTTACAAACAAATGGGTTTAATATTAATTAAATGCATTTAACACTTCAATACAGTTCTAAGGGATCTTGATCTATAGTTCCAGGTTTCATCTGGCGCTGCTTCAACCAGAGCGCCAGGTGTTGTGACTTTTTCGGCGCTAGAGTTAAATAAGACGTTAGCTGGAGGTTGCATTGGCACTGCCCTTTTTTTTATTTCTTAAATCGGACGCCAAGTGCAGCTGAGGCCAAAAAATTGGCGTTGACGCATCTTAAATAAGGCTCACAGAAGAAACTTTTCCCTGAGAGACAATTATTGTGTGAGGTTATGCTGCAGTTTAGGTTTTGTTAAACTAATTTATGTAAATGTATCATCACCATGGCTCTCATAGATGGGCATAATTTTTATTTAATATACAATAAAAAAAGGAAGAAAGAGACAAAACCAATTTTCTGGTTCTCCATCTCCTGAGTGTAACACTGGTATTCTCCAAATCTGTACTTCTAGAAAACTGTGCCCACGTCAACAAGTCTGGTACACCTAGAAAGGTGAGCTGTGTAATTCCAGATAATATAGTTTGTTGGGGGTATTTCAGATGTAAAGAGTTGTTTTTCATGAAAAACTGCATGGTGTGCATAGCAGTTGTATTTTATCTGAAAATCTTCTAAAGCACTGTTTCAGTTTGGGGGGTCTCCTGGGCAGGAAGGGGTGTCTACCGATACATATTTGGTACTGTTGTAACCGGGAAAAATGGGGATTTTACACGCAACATGATTTTATTGAAAAACTTTTTGCACATATTTCACTGAAGAATATTGAGAATACACTAAAACAAGATCAAACAAGACATTTCATATTAAATCGCAGACTCAATATATAATTAAATCCTTTCAAAAATCACAGTTGAACATAGTATAGCGCATACTATTAAAAATGTTTTGGCAAAAGAGGGTGTCAAAATCTCCAGGTAGGCTTGAGAGTTAAAGGGTTAAAGCGAGATTCACCATGATGTGTGAATTGTTACACCATTGTGTCGGGCTATGTTTGGCACTGCCCTAAACTGTTTTCAGTTTATTCTCATCATTCTGATGATGTAGAGCTTTAGAGACCACCAGCTTAGCGCTATTATTAGTCGTCAAAGAAATTAAGGGGGTGTGCCACTAATCTTTGCCTTGCTTCTACTTTCAGGAGCAGATGCTGTGCCCTGACAAGAAAGGAGAGGGCAGCCATGATGAGGTGAGCTGCTGAATGACATCTTATGCACTTTGCCTACATTGCTCTTAAATGGACATTCCAGGCAAAGGGTTGAAGGAAAACTCCCCTTTTGTTAGCTTTTTGGTGTTTGCCTCTTCTGGGATGTAAAATAAATATTTGCGTTAGGATTGTGTCCCCAGACCTGTGATTTACTTCTCAACATGCTGCTTCCAAGTTTCCTATGTTCCTATGTGTGATACTAAGATGGGAGAACTTTTTTCTGGCTTTGAGTAAAAAAGTACTGACTACATATCCCAGGATCCTTCCACTGTAACAGGTGAGCACATTAGAAGCTTTGGCTAAGTCAAGCAGCAGCCTAGGGATGGGCGAACCCCCCAAAGTTCAGGCTCGGAGAGTTCAGACAAACTTTTAATAACCGGGGCCTGGACCCCATGGAAATCAATGGGGGCCTGAACTTTGGGGGTTGGCTGTGGCGGAGGGGGGGTGCAGAGTGTGCAGTTGCTGTGACTTACCCGCGATCCTCTCTTGTCAGGGGCAGCAGCATTTGAATCTGGCCCAAGACCAGGTGCTACAAAATGATGGCTGCCGGCTCCCATAAGTGAGGATACTTCGAGTGCGGCTGTCTCTGCTGCTTCGTGACTGCTGACAGAAGGTGGGCAGATATAAGTTACAGCTGCTTCCTGCTGCTGCAACCATAGGGGAATTGGGTTGATGACCCATCAACCAGCTTTTCTGCATTTGACCCTAACAACCTCTAGCTGAAGTCAGTGTTCGATTTCTGCACTGGGATGGAGCAGGAGGGTGGTCGATGAATGCCAAGGGGTCTAAGCCAGGGGGTCAGAGGTAGCGAAGAAGCAGGCAGAATCATGGTCACACATAGATATATATGGACACTAACATAAAGGACTTATAATAGTAGTTGTCATGAAACATAATCTAGATTAGTTGAATGTGATGGTATTATTGATTGATTAACCTGATGAGTGACACTTCTTTTCTCAGATATTGATAGAATATTTTTAAACCATACGTAGATGATGAGAACCTCAGCATTATAGATCAGTCTCACTGTCACCTGAGACTCACTGGATGGAGCCTCATTATATCCCCTTTGAAATGGTGAAGCAATGGGTTTAAAATAAATCATGACCCCTAAAGTGTTACTAAATGGGGCACATTTGTGTTTCGAAGCAAAGCCAAATGAATTGCTAGGCTTTCATTTACACTAGAAATCTTTTAGAAAATAAGATGACGGGAAATAAGTCATACAGCCAGGGAATGAAAGCTCTGTGGGAATGGGAAAGACAGTTTTATTTGATAAGCCTTCGTATGGAGCAGCCCTGCAAGTAATGATTAGTGGTAGACTGGGAGAGGCTCATTTTCTGACATCCATCAGATAGGAATTGTCCCTTGGAGGACTGGCAGCTGTGTCTTGATTGATTAATTCCCTTCACCTAAGACATGATAAAGCTGCCTTACTATTTAATTGGAATATCAGAGTGTTAATCCATTTCCAACAAGATCACTTAGCTATTTTTAATTTCACATATTAGCCTCATTATTCATGTTTGTATAATCTGCACTAGGGTGAAGGAATTCTGGAGGCCTAAGATAGCCTTTGAACTTGTTGAGACCTTGTTGAGACTTTTTTGAAGATTATGTTGCCAAAAGGGCACAATTAACATGGCAAACAGGCCTGACAATGGAGAAAGATTTGGTAAAGTACTTTTCTACATTTAAAAAGATTTCCACTGTTTTCCATTTTTTGTTACTTGAAAGGGATTTTTTAACCAGTTAATGAAGCAGGATATGGACAGACTTTCTGGCTGAAACCGCAGAAACAACTATATGTACTTGTTGGCGAAGTAGGATGGCTCATGACAGGACTTCAGAGTGAACATGGCATAGAGTCAGAGCAGAACAGGGTCTTAGAGTCAAAGTCTCAGCAGTGACTTGGAACAGAACAGAGTGGACAGAAGACAGGCAAGGATGCAAGGAGGGGTTAACTAGGTCTCTGGACTGACACGGCTAAATCACAGGAGTGTCCATGGAACATGCAAGTTGTTCAGGCACAGGCCTCAAGCCTGTGTGAGATTTTTAATGCAGGGAGACAGGAAGCGAGGCGGGTCCTGTGTGTAATTGTTCCAGACATCTCCAGCATCTATTTAAATGTGCAACTCCATTGCTTGAAGAGAAGGAAATAAGATCGCACATGTCTCCAGGAAGGCCAGCATTGCAGCGGTGCAAGAGCAGTATTGCTGACACCAGAAGATGTGCCGTAAATTGGCCACTATTTAGGTACGAACACCATTCTACCGTAAATAAGATTAATAGGAAACTTTAGGATAACCACATTTGCTCTTTGGTGCTTTGGGTCACACTTTAATTTGACTTAAAATTTTACCAAAACCAATTGTTCCTGTAATTCATGAGAAATATCTCAGACTTCCTCATAATATCTTGATCAGAAGTCCTATTGGATGCCTGCATCCTCAGATATAAGGCCTGTTCTAAGCTTACACCATCTTAGCATAAAAAGAAAAGTAGAGACTAGAGGGTAGTGTAGTGTAATGTAGTGTGCTGCATCCTGTAGCCAGAATAACAGATGAAACCTGTGCCATTTTCTCCAACTGTTACCAATGATTTAGTTTTAAACCTTTCGCTGCCACCCAGCCTAGAGATTTTGTCACCCTGTTGCTAAGCAGGTTTAACCAGTTTGCATTATATATGTTTAACTGTGATTTTTGGCAGGGATTTCCAGGAAAATTATATTTTTTTCAGCAGAGTTTGGGCTTTTACATGAAATATGTGGGGAAAAATATTCTATTTTTAAAAATCTTTAAATAAAAATAATTGACGTTCTTTCTAATTACAGTGGTACCAAATATGTATCGGTAGACATCCTTTCCTGGCCAGAAGACACCCCAAACTGAAAAATGCCTTCTAAATAGATTTTCAAATAAAATACAACCAACTGCACCTTGCAGTTAACTATCAATGGTTAAACCCCTAAAAATATATATTTTTTAAAAATGGTGTGACGTCCCCGCTCGCCAACAAAACTAGCCCGGTCACACTAATTAATGATAATGGGGAAATGGTCACTGGGGAGGAAGAGAAGGTGGAGCTGTTAAATGGATTCTTTAGCTCTGTGTACATAAGAGAGGAGCAAGGAGTCAGCACAGGAGATGTCACTGATAGCAATAGCACAAATATAATACTCAACAAGTTAAACATGGCTATCATCCAAGAAAGACTTAGTTTAAAGGTGAATAAGACTGCAGAACTATATGAACTTCACCCAAGCGTTCTTAAAGAACTTAGCTAAGTTATTTCAGCACCTCTGCTTTTGATCTTTAAAGCCTTGTCATCAACTGGTATAGTGCCAAAAGATTGGCGCAAGGCAACTGTGGAGCCCATTATTAAAAAGGGTTCTAGGTCTTCTCTGGCAAATTACAGAATGGTAAGCTTAACCTCCATTGTGAGAAAATTGCTTGTGGGACTCCTAAGAGACTAGGACAGGACAGGATTATGTAGTGAAAGCCAGCACAGTTTTACTAAGGGCAGAAGCTGGCAGACTAACCTGATTGGCTTCTATGAGGAGGTGAGCAGAAGCCTGGACAGAGGGGTGGCTTTAGTTTTTCCGGCTTTTGCAAAGGAATTTGATACAGTCTCCCATAGACGCTTATTGGGGAAACTGAGGTCTTCAGGATTAGGAAATACAGTTTGTAACTGGATTGAAAACTGTATAAAGGATTGTGTGCAAAGAGTTGCGGTTAATGATACCTACTCTGAATGGTCCCTGGTTGTAAGCAGTGTACCCCAAGATTCAGTGCTGGGCCGTTTATTATTCAATTTATTTATAAACGATGTGGAACATGGCATTTAGAGCACTGTCTGTATTTTGCAGATGACACAAAGATATATAGCCTAGTGCAGTCTATTGAAGATGTTCGCAAGCTTCAGGCTGACTTGGACACTCTGAGTGTCTGGGCATCCACTTGACAAATTAAGTTCAATGTGGAAAAATGTAAAGTGATGAACTTGGGGTCTAATAACCCGAAGGCCACATATGTCCTTGAGGGAGTAAAAATGGGAGACTCACGTGTTGAGAAGGATCTGGGGGTAGGGGTAAGCTATCATGGATATCAAGCATTAAAAATGGCATGGAATCACAGGATAGGGATGTAATTTTGCCTGTGTACAAGGCACTGATGTACCATCACCTGGGATATGCAGTTCAGTTCTGGGCACCAGTTCATAGACAGGAATCTCTGACTATGGAAAGGATGCAGAGGAGTGCCACCAAACTAGGATCTTAGCTATAAGGAGAGATTAGATTAGTCTTGAGAGGGGACTCAAATAAGGGGAAACACTATTTAAGGTAAAAATCCTGAACTTGATGGACATAGGTATTTTTTCAACCATTACATTTCCTATGTAACTTTCCATTGACAATCGCTGATGTCCCACGCTGCTCACTGACAGCTGGAAGTGATTTGCAAAAGCCGAAAGCGGGACCAGGGGATATGCATCCCCTGCTCCACTAACGCTGATCACTCCCGCTTGTGTTACTCACTCCCACTGCTGGTAGGTACCATTTCTACCGGCAAGTGTGCTGATGAGCTCAGACAAAACTAAGAGCTGCCAGTGTGGATACACGCAAAAGATGACCTGTTGACGGCTCCCAAGGGGGGAATGAAAGACAAAACTGTTGCGTTTATAGTTTTGTTAATTATACAACAGAAATTACATGGGCTACAATTTCAATCATTGCGACTAGAGATGAGCGAACTTTGGAAAAATTTGATTCGACTGATTCACCGAATTTTCGGACAAAAATCGATTCGACCCGAATTTATTCGCGGCAAATCGCTATTAAAAACGGCTATTTCTGAGCTTCCTAGAGCCTCAATAGGGTTGTAAACCATTCTGCCTTGCATAGGACGCGTGCTGGGTTAGTGAAATAATACTGTAAATAATTATCACATGCAGATCGGCGGCATCGCTAATAGAATCGCAAAGTGGCACAATTGCAGAGAGTTGAGGTGGCATCACTATGAGGGGCCCCTATAGTGCCTGAAAAACACACCCTGGAGCTGGCAGCAGCAGGAGCCCAAAAGTTAGCTGAATCACACCCTGGAGTTGCAAACAGCAGCCGCCGCCCAAACATTGGTTGAAAGAGACACTGGAGTTGGCAGCAGGAGCCCAAAAATTGGATGAATCACAGCCTGGAGTTGCAAGCAGCAGCAGCAGGAGCCCAAACATTGCTTTAAAGAGACACTGGAGTTGGCAGCAGGAGGCCAAAAATTGGATGAATGACACCCTGGAGTCGCAAGCAGCAGCAGCAGGAGCCCAAACATAGCTTGAAAGACACTGGAGTTGGCAGCAGGAGCCTAAAAATTGGATGAATCACACCCTGGAGTTGCAAGCAGCAGCCCAAACATAGCTTGAAAGAGACACTGGAGTTGGCTGCAGGAGGCCAAAAATTGGATGAATCACACCCTGGAGTTGCAAGCAGCAGCAGGAGCCCAAACATTACTTTAAAGAGACACTGAAGTTGGCTTCAGGAGCACAAAAATTGGATGAATCACACCCTGGAGTCGCAAGCAGCAACAGCAGCAGCAGCCCAAACATAGCTTGAAAGAGACACTGAGTTGGCAGCAGGAGCCAAAAAATTGGCTGAATCACACCCTGGAGTTGCAAGCAGCAACAGCAGCAGCAGAAGCAGCCCAAACATAGCTTGAAAGAGACACTGGAGTTGGCAGCAGGAGCCCAAAAATTGGCTGGACCACACCCTGGAGTTGCAAGAAGCAACAGCAGCAGCAGCAGCAGCTCAAACATAGCTTGAAAGAGACACTGGAGTCGGCAGCAGGAGCCCAAAAATTGGCTGAATCACACCCTGGAGTTGCAAGCAGCAGCATCCCAAACATTGCTTTAAAAAGACACTGGAGTTGGCAGCAGGAGCCCAAAAATTGGACGAATCACACCCTGGAGTTGCAAGCAGCAGCAGCCCATACATAGCTTGAAAGGGACACTGGAGTTGGCAGCAGGAGCCCAAAAATTGGCTGAATGACACCCTGGAATCACAAGCAGGAGCAGCAGGAGCCCAAACATAGCTTGAAAGAGACACTGGAGTTGGCTGCAGGAGGCCAAAAAATTGGATGAATGACACCCTGGAGTTGCAAGCAGCAGCATCAGGAGCCCAAACATTGATTTAAAGAGACACTAGACTTGGCAGCAGGAGGCCAAAAATTGGATGAATCACACCCTGGAGTTGCAAGCAGCAGGCGCCCAAACATAGCTGGAAAGAGACACTGGAGTTGGCTGCAGGAGGCCAAAAATTGAATGAATCACACCCTGGAGTTGCAAGCAGCAGCAGCCGCCCAAACATTGGTTGAAAGAGACACTGGAGTTGGCAGCAGGAGCCCAAAAATTGGATGAATCACAGCCTGGAGTTGCAAGCAGCAGCAGCAGGAGCCCAAACATTGCTTTAAAGAGACACTGGAGTTGGCAGCAGGAGGCCAAAAATTGGATGAATGACACCCTGGAGTCGCAAGCAGCAGCAGCAGGAGCCCAAACATAGCTTGAAAGACACTGGAGTTGGCAGCAGGAGCCTAAAAATTGGATGAATCACACCCTGGAGTTGCAAGCAGCAGCCCAAACATAGCTTGAAAGAGACACTGGAGTTGGCTGCAGGAGGCCAAAAATTGGATGAATCACACCCTGGAGTTGCAAGCAGCAGCAGGAGCCCAAACATTACTTTAAAGAGACACTGAAGTTGGCTTCAGGAGCACAAATATTGGATGAATCACACCCTGGAGTCGCAAGCAGCAACAGCAGCAGCAGCCCAAACATAGCTTGAAAGAGACACTGAGTTGGCAGCAGGAGCCAAAAAATTGGCTGAATCACACCCTGGAGTTGCAAGCAGCAACAGCAGCAGCAGAAGCAGCCCAAACATAGCTTGAAAGAGACACTGGAGTTGGCAGCAGGAGCCCAAAAATTGGCTGGACCACACCCTGGAGTTGCAAGAAGCAACAGCAGCAGCAGCAGCAGCTCAAACATAGCTTGAAAGAGACACTGGAGTCGGCAGCAGGAGCCCAAAAATTGGCTGAATCACACCCTGGAGTTGCAAGCAGCAGCATCCCAAACATTGCTTTAAAAAGACACTGGAGTTGGCAGCAGGAGCCCAAAAATTGGACGAATCACACCCTGGAGTTGCAAGCAGCAGCAGCCCATACATAGCTTGAAAGGGACACTGGAGTTGGCAGCAGGAGCCCAAAAATTGGCTGAATGACACCCTGGAATCACAAGCAGGAGCAGCAGGAGCCCAAACATAGCTTGAAAGAGACACTGGAGTTGGCTGCAGGAGGCCAAAAAATTGGATGAATGACACCCTGGAGTTGCAAGCAGCAGCATCAGGAGCCCAAACATTGATTTAAAGAGACACTAGACTTGGCAGCAGGAGGCCAAAAATTGGATGAATCACACCCTGGAGTTGCAAGCAGCAGGAGCCCAAACATAGCTGGAAAGAGACACTGGAGTTGGCTGCAGGAGGCCAAAAATTGAATGAATCACACCCTGGAGTTGCAAGCAGCAGCAGCCGCCCAAACATTGGTTGAAAGAGACACTGGAGTTGGCAGCAGGAGCCCAAAAATTGGATGAATGACACCCTGGAGTTGCAAGCAGCAGCAGCAGGAGCCAAAACATAGCTTGAAAGAGACACTGGAGTTGGCAGCAGGAGCCCAAAAATTGGATGAATCACACCCTGGAGTTGCAAGCAGCAGCAGGAGCACAAACATTACTTTAAAGAGACACTGGAGTTGGCTGCAGGAGCCCAAAAATTGGATGAATCACACCCTGGAGTTGCAAGCAGCAGCAGCAGCTCAAACATAGCTTGAAAGAGACACTGGAGTTGGCAGCAGGAGCCCAAAAATTGGCTGAATGACACCCTGGAGTTGCAAGCAGCAGCATCAGGAGCCCAAACATAGCTTTAAAGAGACACTGGAGTTGGCAGCAGGAGCCCAAAAATTAGCTGAATTAGACTCTGGAGTTGCAAGCAGCAGCTGCAGGAGTACAAACATTGCTTTAAAGAGACACTGGAGTTGGCTGCAGGAGCCCAAAAATTGGATGAATCACACCCTGGAGTTGCAAGCAGCAGCAGGAGCACAAACATTGCTTTAAAGAGACACTGGAGTTGGCAGAAGCCGCAGCAGGAACCCAGAAATTGGCTGGAAGGCACCCTGAAGTTGGCAGCAGCAGGAGCACAAACATTAGCTGGAAGGCACACCCTGGAGTTGGCAGCAGCATAAGCAGGAGCCCAAACATTGCTTGAAAGACACCCTGGAGTTGGCAGCAGCAGGAGGCCAAAAATTGGCTGAAAGGCACACCCTGAAGTTGGCATCAGCAGGAGCCCAAATATTGGCTGTAAGGCACACCCTGAAGTTGGCATCAGCAGGAGCCTAAAAATTGGTCTAAAGACATAAATATGTTTTGCACCATTTGGAAAGTGTAAAACGTGGCAACATGCTGAATCTAGTCGCATGCATCAGCCATTGGTGGGTGGAAATCCTGGCTGATCCATCCCTGATTCATTTTGACAAAGGTGAGTCTCTCCACATTTCTTCACTAAACACCCGCTCAGATGGCACGCTACTGTCCGGGCATGACAGCTTTTCCAGGGCAAACTCTGCTAGTTGCGGCCACAAGCCAAGTTTGGCTGCCCAGAAGTCCAGCGGATCCTCAAGGTGTGTTGGCATGGTCATGTCAAGGTATGACATGACCTGCTCGTTCAGGTCCTGCTCCAGGTCTTCCTGCTGCTCATGAGTAGCCTCACTATGCGGGTGTAGAAAGCTACTCATTAGCGACTGAAGACTGAGGCTGCTGCTGATGGAGCTGCTGCTGCTGCTCCTGCCAACCCCCCCAGCAGCCATGGCAGTGGAAGGTGAGCGCAGAGGTCCCCCCGAGTCAGACCTGCGAGAGTATGGACCATGGCGCAGATAGGCATCGGCCAACTGACTACGCAGAATGTCTCTGTAATAGTTCAGTTTGTCCTCCCTCTCAGCGGGTTTAAAAAATGCCCCCATTTTGTGCCGGAAGCAAGGGTCCAATAAGGTGGACAGCCAGAAGTCATCCAGCCGACAAATGGAAATAATTCTGGGGTCACTACGCAAGCACGTGAGCATGCTTCCTGCCATTTGCGCAAGTGACTCGGAGGGACTACCTGTCTCCATCTTCACTGCATACTGCCACGGTGTGTCAGGGTCCTCTGTCTCGCCTTCCTCAAAACCCTCTAGCTCCTCTGGCTGCTCCTGCTCCTCCTTTCCTGTCCGCTGACTAGATAAACCAGCCATTTCGCCAAGCCTAAACTGTGCTTCACTGGGCCACTCCTCCTCCTCTTCCTTATCCTCCTCCAGTTCAGCTCCAACGGGGTTCATTTGGCCGTAAGATGTAGATGCCACTCCAGTGCCCTGACCAGCCATGGTTTCCAACATGTGCTGTAGTACATGAAGCAGTGGAATCACGTCGTTCATCCCGTAATCCTGCCGACTGACAAATAAAGTGGCTTCCTCAAAGGACCTGAGCAAACGGCAGGTGTCACGTATGAGCTGCCACTGTTTGACATTGAAGTTACACAGGGGAGTCCCCCTATCTGCTTGGATCATCAGGAAATCCGTGATGGCTTTTCTCTGTTCATATAATCGGTCCAACATGTGAAGGGTGGAATTCCAACGGGTGGAAACATCGCAAATCAGACTATGTTGGGGGATACCGTTCTGACGCTGTAACTCAAGAAGGGTGTGTTTGGCGGTGTATGAGTGGCTGAAGTGCATGCAAAGTTTCCTTGAAGTTGTTAGGATGTCTTGCAGATGGGGGGAAAACTTCAGAAACCGCTTGACAACCAGATTGAAGACGTGAGCCATGCAGGGGGCATGGGTCAGGCTTCCTTTGCGCAGCGCAGACAAAATGTTCTTCCCATTGTCGGTAACCATGATTCCCATTTTAAGTTTTCTTGGAGTAAGCCATGTTTGGATTTCCTGATGAATAAATTTAAGCAGTTCCTCCCCTGTGTGACTCCGTTCGCCAAGACAAACCATGTGAAGCACAGCGTGACACCTCCATGCCCTGCACACATGGTAGACTGGAGGGGCACTGAGACTTGAGCCTACAGTGGAGGGTGAGGAGATGGCGGAGGATGAGGAGGCTGAGTCGTACGGTGTCACAGGCCCAACAGGCAGGGAGCGCGGAGGCCGAAGCGGCGTGACCTGTCCAAGTTGCTGCTGCAAAGGGACCACATTCACCCAGTGGGCAGTAAACGACATGTACTGTCCCTGACCGTAGTTACAGCTCCAGACATCAGCGCTGCCATGCACTTTGCTACACACGGACAGGCTCAAGGACTGGCCCACCTTCTGTTCAACAAAAGTGTGCAGCGCTGGTACTGCCTTCTTGGCAAAGAAATGACGGCTTGGGACTCTCCACCTCGGCTCGGCACAAGCCATCAGTTCTCTGAAAGGTGCAGAGTCCACCACCTGAAAAGGGAGCGACTTCAGCACCAGCAACTTGGACAGGAGCACATTCAGCTTCTGCGCCATAGGATGAGTGGGCGCATACTGCTGTCTCTTGGACATGGCTTCGCTGATGGATTGCTGGCGGGATGCATGACTTGGAGGAGGAGGAGCAGGAGCGACAGAGGATGGGTATGACGCACAGCTGCCTTCGGCTGAGGTGCTGGAGCCTTGGCTGGCAGAAATTGGGAGCTGCGTGCCACTTGGTGAGGAAGCAGGCTGGACCACCTCTTCGGAGCCTCGGTTCTCCCAGGCCGCTTTATGGTGACGCATCATATGTTGACGCAGGGCCGTGGTGCCAACATTTGGTCCCTGGCCACGTTTCACCTTCTGCCTACATATCTTGCATGTGGCCATGTTACCCTCCTGTGGATGCTTCAGGAAAAACTGCCACACTGCCAAGTAGCTACTTTTCCCACCAACAGGCCACACTGATTCACTGCTACTGTTGCCAACTCCCTGCTCCACTATCTCCCGATAAGGTAGCCTGCCGCGCAGCAGGTGCTCTACCCCGGCTCCGGCCCTGTTTGGCTCCAGGCTTTACAATTGTGCCCCCATGCTGACTGCCAACCATGCTGCTAACACCTTGCTGCCTCAGCTGCTGACTCCGGAGCAACCTGTGGCCCTCTTCTCCTGATGATGATGATGAAGCCCCTTCATCACACGGCTCCCAAGTGCGATCGGCTTCATCATCATCATCATCACTGAGTTGTGGCTGCACGTCACTGATGTTCTTGGTTTCCTCAACAGTGTCTGGCACAGGAGCTGCTCGCTCGCAACACCCACAACACTGTCCACATCACTATTTGTCTGCCTAGATAAAAAAGCCACCTCCATTTCTTGGCTTGTGATGATGTTGATGAGCGCGTTAACCAATCTGCCACGGCAGATGCGTTACTGGTGGAGACACGACCGCTAGCAGATACTGGCAGTTCAGGTCTCTCACCGTGACTCCTGCTGCCACTCGCTCCTAGTCTGCTGCAACCTCTGCCTGCTGAATCTTGGCCTCTGCCACTCCTCTTTGAACATCCTCGCACTTGTCTGCCTGACATTTTTATGTATTTGAAATGCGCAATAGGTCCGATAAAAATGTGTTTACTTTAAAAAGAAGAAGCTAAATAAAGTGAGGGACTGCTTCTCTGCACCAGATACTATGAAAATTGGCAATGTGAGATACCCTGTGGCCTAGTGTTTTGGCAGCAGACCAAAAACCAATTCAAAATGCAATACTTTGATTAAGCTGAGGAAGGATGAACAAGCGTATTTAGTATAACAGATAGGCTGCTAAGTGCAGGTTTGGGATGCCCTGCGGCCTGGTGTTTTTTTTTGTTAAAGGCAGACCAAAAACCAATTCAAAATGCAATACTTTGATTAATCTAAGGAAGGATGAACAAGCGTATTTAGTATAACAGATAGGCTGCTAAGTGCAGGTTTGGGATGCCCTGTGGCCTAGTGTTGTTGCAGCAGGACAAAAAACTATTCAAAATGCAATACTTTGATTAAACTGAGGAAGGATGAACAAGTGTATTTAGTATAACAGATAGGCTGCTAAGTGCAGGTTTTGGATGCCCTGCGGCCTGGTGTTTTTTTTTGTTAAAGGCAGACCAAAAACCAATTCAAAATGCAATACTTTGATTAAGCTGAGGAAGGATGAACAAGCGCATTTAGTATAACAGATAGGCTGCTAAGTGCAGGTTTGGGATGCCCTGTGGCCTAGTGTTTTGGCAGCAGGACAAAAACAATTCAAAATGCAATACTTTGATTAAGCTGAAGAAGGATGAACAAGCGTATTTAGTATAACAGATAGGCTGCTAAGTGCAGATTTGGGATGCCCTGCTGCCTGGTGTTTTTTTTGTTAAAGGCAGACCAAAAACCAATTCAAAATGCAATACTTTGATTAAGCTAAGGAAGGAAGAACAAGCGTTTTTAGTATAACAGATAGGCTGCTAAGTGCAGGTTTGGGATGCCCTGCGGCCTGGTACTTTTTTTGTTAAAGGCAGACCAAAAACCAATTAAAAATGCAATACTTTGATTAAGCTGAGGAGAATCAACAAGCGTATTTAGTATAACTGATAGGTTGCTAAGTGCAGATTTGGGATACCCAGGGCTGGTGTTTTTTTGGTTAAAGGAAGACCAAAAAATATTAAAACTAATCCAGTTATATTATGATAAATGCTTGTGTGTAACAGATAGGGTTAAATAAGCCACTGCATAGATGGCATGCACAGTGGCAAGGCAGATTTACAGCACAAAGAACTAAAATTGAATTGAAAACTGATCTGGCTAATGAAAAAAAAAAAAATTCACTGTCACTTCTAAGCTGTCCCTAGCTGGATGGTTCCGTTTTTTCCCTATCTTTCCCTATCTTTCCCTGGCTCTGTCTACCTCTCTGTCTGCCTCTCTGGCTCTCCCTACCTATCTCTAACTCTCTGTCCCTGCCTGTAACGAGCTGTGCTCTGGCCGCAATGCAAGGCTGAAATGCGCACAAGCAAGATGGCCGCCGCTTTATATAGCACGGTGACCGGCACGGCCGGGCTTCCTGGCTGCTGATAGGATGCATGTGACTTACCCATGATACCTTGCCCCAGGGTATATGTCAGGACATGTGCTTCCACCATTTTAGAATGCCTGTAATTGAAATAAATGGAGTTTAAAGGAAAACTTCGATCGCGGGGAAATTCGGATTCGTTCATGTTAGGGGGGTAACCCGGACCCAGATAAGTCTATATGGCCTCTCTCGCCCAACCTCTGTATCGTTCTTCCTTAGCAACCGGTTGGAGAATCATGTGGTTGAATCAAGAGACATACACAGCAAGACAGTTCAACACATGACTCTGCTTTATTCAAAACCAGCTTGCATTTTTATACAAAATGTAACACAAAAAAAGGAGTACTTAGCCCCCACCTTTGTGACGGAACTAAAAAACCTTCAGACAAGGTTGGAAATAAATCTCATGGTTTCTATGTTTAATATTTTCCTTTATGTCTGCTGATAATGAAGTTCAAGAGATTCCCGTGACCTACATTTAGATAAATCACAGAGAGAAGGACATTTCTACACACTAAAACGTCTGTTAGCTTTATGTGCAGAAGTTAACATATTACATGTATATCTATATAACTAAGTTTAATATCAAATTATAGAATACAAAATGGAGTCTTCTTTTCAACATGGCCGCCATTAGGCTAAGCATTTCATCTTTCAATCCCCTCTTAGATCATCTCTGGATGATCTCCTTAATTCACGTTCTGTGCCTATGGGCTAGGTAAGCCATATATGTAGCAGCTGGGCTCTCTGTCCTACAGCTTGCAATCAGGCACATAATAAGTTTGAAGGAAACTAAAAGCATAATAATCACAAAAATAACTACAAGAACATTGATGGCCATATCTCTTAACCATTTGAACTTTGTTTAAAAATTACATCTTTGGTTAAATTTCTAAGGGCTTCATTATTAGATTGTATAGCAGATTTATTAAAGACATTATCAGTGTAGGAGATATTCAATTCACTATATCTACACACTTCGCCCCCTCTTGCATTCATTCTTCCCAACAGGAAACACCAATCAGGAAAGTGTGTTCTTGCTATTATGGGGAACTCTATGCTCTCATTACTGGTTCGTGTAACATTTTGAAAAACAAACCTAGGGGTTCCTGTCAATAAAGAGATAAAATTCACAGGGGCCGCAACAAGAGGTATCCTGGCTGAACTAGGATGCAATTTGCTGCAAATCCAACATTTTTCATAACCTGATTTGTGGGCGTAAGCATATTTGAATTTCAGCAAGAGTGACTCAGGGTGGAAAGTGTTCAGTTCACGTCTTTGGATATTATTAGCGGTAGTGGCAGCGGTATTAGGGCCCCTGGGATAACAAACAGCTTCCAGGGGGCCCATCAAATGTCTATCATAGTGACAAAGTAGAGAAACCCATAAGATCAAGAACATAAAATCAGGAGAGACTTAAAGAACTTAATTTGTACAGTCTGGAGGAAAGAAGGGAGAGGGGGGACATGATTGAGACCTTTAAATATGTGAAAGGATTGAATAGAGATGAGCGAACTTTTGAAAAATTCGATTCGACTGATTCGCCGAATTTTCCGACAAAAATCGTTTCGACCCGAATAAATTCGCAACGAATCGCTATTAAAAACGGCTATTTCTGAGCCTCCTAGAGCCTCAATAGGGCTGTAAACCATTCTGCCTTGCTGTAACACGCACAGGATGCGTGCTGGGTTAGTTAAATAATACTTTGAAGAAATATCACATGCAGATCAGAGGCATCGCTAATAGAATCGCAGAGCGGCACAATTGCAGAGAGTTGAAGTGGCATCACTATGAGGGGCAGAAGGAGCCCAAACATTGCTTTAAAGAGACACTGGAGTTGGCAGCAGCAGGAGCCCAAAAATTGGATGAATCACACCCTGGAGTTGGCAGGAGTTGACAGCAGCAGCAGCAGCAGCAGGAGCCCAAATATTACATTAAAGAGACCCTGGGGTTGGCCTCAGGAGCCCAAAAATTGGATGAATCACACCCTGGAGTTGGCAGCAGCAGCAGCAGGAGCCCAAATATACACTGGAGTTGGCTTCAGGAGCCCAAAAATTGGATGAATCACACCCTGCAGTTGGCAGGAGTTGACAGCAGCAGCAGCAGCAGGAGCCCAAATATACACTGGAGTTGGCTTCAGGAGCCCAAAAATTGGATGAATCACACCCTGGAGTTGGCAGCAGCAGCAGCAGGAGCCCAAATATACACTGGAGTTGGCTTCAGGAGCCCAAAAATTGGATGAATCACACCCTGCAGTTGGCAGGAGTTGACAGCAGCAGCAGCAGCAGGAGCCCAAATATACACTGGAGTTGGCTTCAGGAGCCCAAAAATTGGATGAATCACACCCTGGAGTTGGCAGAAGTTGGCAGCAGCAGCAGCAGCAGGAGCCCAAATATACACTGGAGTTGGCTTCAGGAGCCCAAAAATTGGATGAATCACACCCTGGAGTTGGCAGGAGTTGGCAGTAGCAGCAGCAGGAGCCCAAATATACACTGGAGTTGGCTTCAGGAGCCCAAAAATTGGATGAATCACACCCTGGAGTTGGCAGGAGTTGACAGTAGCAGCAGCAGGAGCCCAAATATACACTGGAGTTGGCTTCAGGAGCCCAAAAATTGGATGAATCACACCCTGGAGTTGGCAGAAGTTGACAGCAGCAGCAGCAGCAGGAGCCCAAATATACACTGGAGTTGGCTTCAGGAGCCCAAAAATTGGATGAATCACACCCTGGAGTTGGCAGCAGCAGCAGCAGGAGCCCAAATATACACTGGAGTTGGCTTCAGGAGCCCAAAAATTGGATGAATCACACCCTGCAGTTGGCAGGAGTTGACAGCAGCAGCAGCAGCAGGAGCCCAAATATACACTGGAGTTGGCTTCAGGAGCCCAAAAATTGGATGAATCACACCCTGGAGTTGGCAGCAGCAGCAGCAGGAGCCCAAATATACACTGGAGTTGGCTTCAGGAGCCCAAAAATTGGATGAATCACACCCTGCAGTTGGTAGGAGTTGACAGCAGCAGCAGCAGCAGGAGCCCAAATATACACTGGAGTTGGCTTCAGGAGCCCAAAAATTGGATGAATCACACCCTGGAGTTGGCAGAAGTTGGCAGCAGCAGCAGGAGCCCAAATATACACTGGAGTTGGCTTCAGGAGCCCAAAAATTGGATGAATCACACCCTGGAGTTGGCAGGAGTTGGCAGTAGAAGCAGCAGGAGCCCAAATATACACTGGAGTTGGCTTCAGGAGCCCAAAAATTGGATGAATCACACCCTGGAGTTGGCAGGAGTTGACAGTAGCAGCAGCAGGAGCCCAAATATACACTGGAGTTGGCTTCAGGAGCCCAAAAATTGGATGAATCACACCCTGCAGTTGGCAGGAGTTGACAGCAGCAGCAGCAGGAGCCCAAATATACACTGGAGTTGGCTTCAGGAGCCCAAAAATTGGATGAATCACACCCTGGAGTTGGCAGCAGCAGCAGCAGGAGCCCAAATATACACTGGAGTTGGCTTCAGGAGCCCAAAAATTGGATGAATCACACCCTGCAGTTGGCAGGAGTTGACAGCAGCAGCAGCAGGAGCCCAAATATACACTGGAGTTGGCTTCAGGAGCCCAAAAATTGGATGAATCACACCCTGGAGTTGGCAGAAGTTGGCAGCAGCAGCAGCAGCAGGAGCCCAAATATACACTGGAGTTGGCTTCAGGAGCCCAAAAATTGGATGAATCACACCCTGGAGTTGGCAGGAGTTGGCAGTAGCAGCAGCAGGAGCCCAAATATACACTGGAGTTGGCTTCAGGAGCCCAAAAATTGGATGAATCACACCCTGGAGTTGGCAGGAGTTGACAGCAGCAGCAGCAGCAGGAGCCCAAATATTACATTAAAGAGACCCTGGGGTTGGCCTCAGGAGCCCAAAAATTGGATGAATCACACCCTGGAGTTGGCAGCAGCAGCAGCAGGAGCCCAAATATACACTGGAGTTGGCTTCAGGAGCCCAAAAATTGGATGAATCACACCCTGGAGTTGGCAGAAGTTGGCAGCAGCAGCAGCAGGAGCCCAAATATACACTGGAGTTGGCTTCAGGAGCCCAAAATTTGGATGAATCACACCCTGGAGTTGGCAGAAGTTGACAGTAGCAGCAGCAGGAGCCCAAATATACACTGGAGTTGGCTTCAGGAGCCCAAAAATTGGATGAATCACACCCTGGAGTTGGCAGGAGTTGACAGCAGCAGCAGCAGCAGGAGCCCAAATATTACATTAAAGAGACCCTGGGGTTGGCCTCAGGAGCCCAAAAATTGGATGAATCACACCCTGGAGTTGGCAGCAGCAGCAGCAGGAGCCCAAATATACACTGGAGTTGGCTTCAGGAGCCCAAAAATTGGATGAATCACACCCTGGAGTTGGCAGAAGTTGGCAGCAGCAGCAGGAGCCCAAATATACACTGGAGTTGGCTTCAGGAGCCCAAAAATTGGATGAATCACACCCTGGAGTTGGCAGGAGTTGGCAGTAGAAGCAGCAGGAGCCCAAATATACACTGGAGTTGGCTTCAGGAGCCCAAAAATTGGATGAATCACACCCTGGAGTTGGCAGGAGTTGACAGTAGCAGCAGCAGGAGCCCAAATATACACTGGAGTTGGCTTCAGGAGCCCAAAAATTGGATGAATCACACCCTGCAGTTGGCAGGAGTTGACAGCAGCAGCAGCAGGAGCCCAAATATACACTGGAGTTGGCTTCAGGAGCCCAAAAATTGGATGAATCACACCCTGGAGTTGGCAGCAGCAGCAGCAGGAGCCCAAATATACACTGGAGTTGGCTTCAGGAGCCCAAAAATTGGATGAATCACACCCTGCAGTTGGCAGGAGTTGACAGCAGCAGCAGCAGGAGCCCAAATATACACTGGAGTTGGCTTCAGGAGCCCAAAAATTGGATGAATCACACCCTGGAGTTGGCAGAAGTTGGCAGCAGCAGCAGCAGCAGGAGCCCAAATATACACTGGAGTTGGCTTCAGGAGCCCAAAAATTGGATGAATCACACCCTGGAGTTGGCAGGAGTTGGCAGTAGCAGCAGCAGGAGCCCAAATATACACTGGAGTTGGCTTCAGGAGCCCAAAAATTGGATGAATCACACCCTGGAGTTGGCAGGAGTTGACAGCAGCAGCAGCAGCAGGAGCCCAAATATTACATTAAAGAGACCCTGGGGTTGGCCTCAGGAGCCCAAAAATTGGATGAATCACACCCTGGAGTTGGCAGCAGCAGCAGCAGGAGCCCAAATATACACTGGAGTTGGCTTCAGGAGCCCAAAAATTGGATGAATCACACCCTGGAGTTGGCAGAAGTTGGCAGCAGCAGCAGCAGGAGCCCAAATATACACTGGAGTTGGCTTCAGGAGCCCAAAATTTGGATGAATCACACCCTGGAGTTGGCAGAAGTTGACAGTAGCAGCAGCAGGAGCCCAAATATACACTGGAGTTGGCTTCAGGAGCCCAAAAATTGGATGAATCACACCCTGGAGTTGGCAGGAGTTGACAGCAGCAGCAGCAGCAGGAGCCCAAATATTACATTAAAGAGACCCTGGGGTTGGCCTCAGGAGCCCAAAAATTGGATGAATCACACCCTGGAGTTGGCAGCAGCAGCAGCAGGAGCCCAAATATACACTGGAGTTGGCTTCAGGAGCCCAAAAATTGGATGAATCACACCCTGGAGTTGGCAGAAGTTGGCAGCAGCAGCAGCAGGAGCCCAAATATACACTGGAGTTGGCTTCAGGAGCCCAAAAATTGGATGAATCACACCCTGGAGTTGGCAGGAGTTGACAGTAGCAGCAGCAGGAGCCCAAATATACACTGGAGTTGGCTTCAGGAGCCCAAAAATTGGATGAATCACACCCTGCAGTTGGCAGGAGTTGACAGCAGCAGCAGGAGCCCAAATATTACATTAAAGAGACCCTGGGGTTGGCCTCAGGAGCCCAAAAATTGGATGAATCACACCCTGGAGTTGGCAGCAGCAGCAGCAGGAGCCCAAATATACACTGGAGTTGGCTTCAGGAGCCCAAAAATTGGATGAATCACACCCTGGAGTTGGCAGGAGTTGACAGTAGCAGCAGCAGGAGCCCAAATATTACATTAAAGAGACCCTGGGGTTGGCCTCAGGAGCCCAAAAATTGGATGAATCACACCCTGGAGTTGGCAGTAGCAGCAGCAGGAGCCCAAATATACACTGGAGTTGGCTTCAGGAGCCCAAAAATTGGATGAATCACACCCTGGAGTTGGCAGGAGTTGACAGCAGCAGCAGCAGCAGGAGCCCAAATATTACATTAAAGAGACCCTGGGGTTGGCCTCAGGAGCCCAAAAATTGGATGAATCACACCCTGGAGTTGGCAGCAGCAGCAGCAGGAGCCCAAATATACACTGGAGTTGGCTTCAGGAGCCCAAAAATTGGATGAATCACATCCTGGAGTTGGCAGGAGTTGACAGCAGCAGCAGCAGCAGCAGGAGCCCAAATATACACTGGAGTTGGCTTCAGGAGCCCAAAAATTGGATGAATCACACCCTGGAGTTGGCAGAAGTTGGCAGCAGCAGCAGCAGGAGCCCAAATATACACTGGAGTTGGCTTCAGGAGCCCAAAAATTGGATGAATCACACCCTGGAGTTGGCAGGAGTTGACAGTAGCAGCAGCAGGAGCCCAAATATACACTGGAGTTGGCTTCAGGAGCCCAAAAATTGGATGAATCACACCCTGGAGTTGGCAGGAGTTGACAGCAGCAGCAGCAGCAGGAGCCCAAATATTACATTAAAGAGACCCTGGGGTTGGCCTCAGGAGCCCAAAAATTGGATGAATCACACCCTGGAGTTGGCAGCAGCAGCAGCAGGAGCCCAAATATACACTGGAGTTGGCTTCAGGAGCCCAAAAATTGGATGAATCACACCCTGGAGTTGGCAGGAGTTGACAGCAGCAGCAGCAGCAGGAGCCCAAATATACACTGGAGTTGGCTTCAGGAGCCCAAAAATTGGATGAATCACACCCTGGAGTTGGCAGAAGTTGGCAGCAGCAGCAGCAGGAGCCCAAATATACACTGGAGTTGGCTTCAGGAGCCCAAAAATTGGATGAATCACACCCTGGAGTTGGCAGGAGTTGACAGTAGCAGCAGCAGGAGCCCAAATATTACATTAAAGAGACCCTGGGGTTGGCCTCAGGAGCCCAAAAATTGGATGAATCACACCCTGGAGTTGGCAGCAGCAGCAGCAGGAGCCCAAAAAATGGCCTAAAGACATAAATATGTTTTGCACCATTTGGAAAGTGTAAAACGTGGCACCATGCTGAATCTAGTCGCATGCATCAGGCATTGGTGGGTGGAAATCCTGGCTGATCCATCCCTGATTCATTTTGACAAAGGTGAGTCTCTCCACATTTTTAGTTGACAGACGAGTTCTCCTCGCCGTAACTATGGCCCCCGCCGCACTAAACACCCGCTCAGATGGCACGCTACTTGCCGGGCAGGACAGCTTTTCCAGGGCAAACTCTGCTAGTTGCGGCCACAAATCAAGTTTGGCTGCCCAGAAGTCCAGCGGATCCTCAAGGTGTGTTGGCATGGTCATGTCAAAGTATGACATGACCTGCTGGTTGAGGTCCTGCTCCAGGTCTTCCTGCTGCTCATGAGTAGCCTCACTATGCGGGTGTAGAAAGCTACTCATTAGCGACTGAAGACTGAGGCTGCTGCTGCTGATGGAGCTGCTGCTGCTGCTCCTGCCAACCCCCCCAGCGGCCATGGCAGTGGAAGGTGAGCGCAGAGGTCCCCTCGAGTCAGACCTGCGAGAGTATGGACCATGGCGCAGATAGGCATCGGCCAACTGCCTACGTAGAATGTCTTTGTAGTAGTTGAGTTTGTCCTCCCTCTCGGTGGGTTTAAAAAATGCCCCCATTTTGTGCCGGAAGCGAGGGTCCAATAAGGTGGACAGCCAGAAGTCATCCCGCCGACAGATGGAAACAATTCTGGGGTCACTACGCAAGCACGTGAGCATGCTTCGTGCCATTTGCGCAAGTGACTCGGATGGACTACCTGTCTCCATCTCCACTGCATACTGCCACGGTGTGCCCGGGTCCTCTGTCTCGCCTTCCTCAAAAACCTCTAGCTCCTCTGGCTGCTCCTGCTCCTCCTCTCCTGTCCGCTGACTAAATAAACCAGCCATTTCGCCAAGCCTAAACTGTGTTTCGCTGGGCAACTCCTCCTCCTCCTCTTCCTCCTCCTCCTCCAGTTCAGCTCCAACGGGGTTCATGTGGCCGTAAGATGTAAACGCCATGTCTCCAGTGCCCTGACCAGCCATGGTTTCCAACATGTGCTGTAGTACATGAAGCAGTGGAATCACGTCGTTCATCCCGTAATCCTGCCGACTGACAAATAAAGTGGCTTCCTCAAAGGGCCTGAGCAAACAGCAGGTGTCACGTATGAGCTGCCACTGGTTGACATTGAAGTTACACAGGGGAGTCCCCCTATCTGCTTGGATCATCAGGAAATCCGTGATGGCTTTTCTCTGTTCATATAATCGGTCCAACATGTGAAGGGTGGAATTCCAACGGGTGGAAACATCGCAAATCAGACTATGTTGGGGGATACCATTCTGACGCTGTAGCTCAAGAAGGGTGTGTTTGGCGGTGTAGGAGTGGCTGAAGTGCATGCAAAGTTTCCTTGAAGTTGTTAGGATGTCCTGCAGATGGGGGGAACACTTCAGAAACCGCTTGACGACCAGATTGAAGACGTGAGCCATGCAGGGGGCATGGGTCAGGCTTCCTTGGCGCAGCGCAGACAAAATGTTCTTCCCATTGTCGGTAACCATGATTCCCATTTTAAGTTTTCTCGGAGTAAGCCATGTTTGGATTTCCTGATGAATACATTTAAGCAGTTCCTCCCCTGTGTGACTCCGTTCGCCAAGACAAACCATGTGAAGCACTGCGTGACACCTCCGTGCCCTGCACACATGGTAGACTGGAGGGGCACTGAGACTTGAGCCTACAGTGGAGGGTGAGGAGATGGCGGAGGATGAGGAGGCCGAGTCGCACGGTGTCACAGGCCCAATGGGCAGAGAGCGCGGAGGCCGAAGCGGCGTGACCTGTCCAAGTTGCTGCTGCAAAGGGACCACATTCACCCAGTGGGCCGTAAACGACATGTACTGCCCCTGACCGTAGTTACAGCTCCAGATGTCGGCGCTGCCATGTATTTTGCTACACACCGACAGGCTCAAGGACTGGCCCACCTTCTGTTCAACAAAAGTGTGCAGCGCTGGTACTGCCTTCTTGGCAAAGAAATGACGGCTTGGGACTCTCCACCTCGGCTCGGCACAAGCCATCAGTTCTCTGAAAGGTGCAGATTCCACCACCTGAAAAGGGAGCGACTGCAGCACCAGCAACTTGGACAGGAGCACATTCAGCTTCTGCGCCGTAGGATGAGTGGGCGCATACTGCTGTCTCTTGGACATGGCTTCGCTGATGGATTGCTGGCGGGATGCATGACTTGGAGGAGGAGGAGGAGGAGCAGGAGCGACAAAGGATGGGTATGACGCACAGCTGCCTTCGGCTGAGGTGCTGGAGCCTTGGCTGGCAGAAATTGGGAGCTCACTTGGTGAGGAAGCAGACTGGACCACCCCTTGGGAGCCTCGGTTCTCCCAGGTCATTTTGTGGTGACGCATCATATGTTGACGCAGGGCCGTGGTGCCAACATTTGGACCCTGGCCACGCTTCACCTTTTGCCTACATATCTTGCATGTGGCCATGTTACCCTCCTGCGGATGCCTCAGGAAAAACTGCCACACTGCCGAGTAGCTACTTTTCCCACCCCCTGGCCTCACTGATTCACTGCTGCTGTTGCCAACTCCAGGAACCCCTGCTCCACTACCTCCCGATAAGGTAGACTGCCGCACAGCAGGTGCTCTACCCCGGCCCCGGCCCCGGCCGGCTCCAGCCTTTGGAATTGTGCCCCCATGCTGACTGCTACCACCTTGCTGCCTCAGCTGCTGACTCCGGGGCAACCTGCGCCCCTCTTCTCCTGATGATGACGATGAAGCCCCTTCATCACCCGGCTCCCAAGTGCGATCGGCTTCATCGTCATCATCATCATCACCGAGTTGTGGCTGTACGTCACTGATGTTCGTGGATTCGTCAACAGTGTCTGGCGCAGGAGCTGGAACGCTCGCAGCACCCACGACACTGTCCACATCACTATTTGTCTGCCTAGCTAGAGAAGCCACCTCCATTTCTTGGCTGGGCAGTAGCTGCTGACTGTCCTCTATCTGATGGTCCTCCTCACTAAAGAGTGGAGCTGAACCCAAAGCATAGGATACGTCGCTGGGGGAGGGAACGGCGTAGGACAGAGGCAATGGGAGGACAGGGACTGCTCTCGGGGCATGCCAACTCAGGGTTGTGTCAGAGGAACCTACCGACCCTAGACTGGGGGTCTCAGACGTAAGTTGTGATGATGTTGTTGATGAGCGCGTCAACCAATCTACCACGGCAGATGCGTTACTGGTGGAGACCCGACCGCTAGCAGATACTGGCAGATTAGGTCTCTCAGCGTGACTCCTGCTGCTACTGGCCCCCAGTCTGATGCGAGCTCTGCCTGCGGAATCTTGGCCTCTGCCACTCCTCTTTTCACTTCCAGGCACTTGTCTGCCCGACATAGTCTAACTGGCGTGGTAGTAGGTGATATTTTAAGATCCCCCGGGCAGCGGTGGGTCTATATGAAACAGAATATAATGCACACCAAAAGTGAGCAGTAACACTCAGCCTCCAACAGGCCTGCTTAGTGTAAATAAGAGAGCTGCTTAGTGTAAATAAAGAGGGGTATGCTATGTTACAGAATGGGATGCCTCAACAGAAGTGCACCTGGCAGGCAGCAGTAAGCCTATGCCCAGCAAAAGTGTCTTTATCAGGCCTAATTTCAAATATGATAAGAGCAAATGCTTATATGGTCTTAAACAGAGGCTGCTTTAGTCACAGAATGGGATGCCCCCAAAAAATATCCAGTAGTACTATGCCCAGCAAAAGTGTCTTTATCAGGCTAATTTCAAATATGATAAGAGCAAATGCTTATATGGTCTTAAACAGAGGCTGGTGTTGTCACAGAATGGGATGCCCCCAAAAAAGATCCAGTAGTACTATGCCCAGCAAAAGTGTCTTTATCAGGCTAATTTCAAATATGATAAGAGCAAATGCTTATATGGTCTTAAACAGAGGCTGCTTTAGTCACAGAATGGGATGCCCCCAAAAAATATCCAATAGTACTATGCCCAGCAAAAGTGTCTTTATCAGGCTAATTTCAAATATGATAAGAGCAAATGCTTATATGGTCTTAAACAGAGGCTGCTTTAGTCACAGAATGGGATGCCCCCCAAAAATATCCAGTAGTACTATGCCCAGCAAAAGTGTCTTTATCAGGCTAATTTCAAATATGATAAGAGCAAATGCTTATATGGTCTTAAACAGAGGCTGCTTTAGTCACAGAATGGGATGCCCCCAAAAAATATCCAGTAGTACTATGCCCAGCAAAAGTGTCTTTATCAGGCCTGATTTCTATGAGAATAAGTGCAAATGGTTATTATGCTATTAAATAGAGGCTGGTGTTGTCACAGAATGGGATGCCCCCAAAAAAGATCCAGTAGTACTATGCCCAGCAAAAGTGTCTTTATCAGGCCTAATTTCTATGAGAATAAGTGCAAATGGTTATTATGCTATTAAATAGAGGCTGGTGTTGTCACAGAATGGGATGCCCCCAAAAAAGATCCAGTAGTACTATGCCCAGCAAAAGTGTCTTTATCAGGCCTAATTTCTATGAGAATAAGTGCAAATGGTTATTATGCTATTAAATAGAGGCTGCTTTAGTCACAGAATGGGATGCCCCCAAAAAAGATCCAGTAGTACTATGCCCAGCAAAAGTGTCTTTATCAGGCCTGATTTCTATGAGAATAAGTGCAAATGGTTATTATGCTATTAAATAGAGGCTGGTGTTGTCACAGAATGGGATGCCACAAAAACCAGAGAGCATGCACAGCAAAAGTGTCTTTATCAGGCCTGATTTCTATGAGAATAAGTGCAAATGGTTATTATGCTATTAAATAGAGGCTGGTGTTGTCACAGAATGGGATGCCCCCAAAAAATATCCAGTAGTACTATGCCCAGCAAAAGTGTCTTTATCAGGCTAATTTCAAATATGATAAGAGCAAATGCTTATATGGTCTTAAACAGAGGCTGCTTTAGTCACAGAATGGGATGCCCCCAAAAAATATCCAGTAGTACTATGCCCAGCAAAAGTGTCTTTATCAGGCTAATTTCAAATATGATAAGAGCAAATGCTTATATGGTCTTAAACAGAGGCTGGTGTTGTCACAGAATGGGATGCCCCCAAAAAATATCCAGTAGTACTATGTCCAGCAAAAGTGTCTTTATCAGGCCTGATTTCTATGAGAATAAGTGCAAATGGTTATTATGCTATTAAATAGAGGCTGGTGTTGTCACAGAATGGGATGCCCCCAAAAAAGATCCAGTAGTACTATGCCCAGCAAAAGTGTCTTTATCAGGCCTAATTTCTATGAGAATAAGTGCAAATGGTTATTATGCTATTAAATAGAGGCTGGTGTTGTCACAGAATGGGATGCCCCCAAAAAAGATCCAGTAGTACTATGCCCAGCAAAAGTGTCTTTATCAGGCCTGATTTCTATGAGAATAAGTGCAAATGGTTATTATGCTATTAAATAGAGGCTGGTGTTGTCACAGAATGGGATGCCACAAAAACCAGAGAGCATGCACAGCAAAAGTGTCTTTATCAGGCCTGATTTCTATGAGAATAAGTGCAAATGGTTATTATGCTATTAAATAGAGGCTGGTGTTGTCACAGAATGGGATGCCCCCAAAAAAGATCCAGTAGTACTATGCCCAGCAAAAGTGTCTTTATCAGGCTAATTTCAAATATGATAAGAGCAAATGCTTATATGGTCTTAAACAGAGGCTGGTGTTGTCACAGAATGGGATGCCCCCAAAAAATATCCAGTAGTACTATGCCCAGCAAAAGTGTCTTTATCAGGCTAATTTCAAATATGATAAGAGCAAATGCTTATATGGTCTTAAACAGAGGCTGCTTTAGTCACAGAATGGGATGCCCCCAAAAAATATCCAGTAGTACTATGCCCAGCAAAAGTGTCTTTATCAGGCTAATTTCAAATATGATAAGAGCAAATGCTTATATGGTCTTAAACAGAGGCTGCTTTAGTCACAGAATGGGATGCCCCCAAAAAAGATCCAGTAGTACTATGCCCAGCAAAAGTGTCTTTATCAGGCTAATTTCAAATATGATAAGAGCAAATGCTTATATGGTCATAAACAGAGGCTGCTTTAGTCACAGAATGGGATGCCCCCAAAAAATATCCAGTAGTACTATGCCCAGCAAAAGTGTCTTTATCAGGCTAATTTCAAATATGATAAGAGCAAATGCTTATATGGTCTTAAACAGAGGCTGGTGTTGTCACAGAATGGGATGCCCCCAAAAAAGATCCAGTAGTACTATGCCCAGCAAAAGTGTCTTTATCAGGCTAATTTCAAATATGATAAGAGCAAATGCTTATATGGTCTTAAACAGAGGCTGCTTTAGTCACAGAATGGGATGCCCCCAAAAAATATCCAGTAGTACTATGCCCAGCAAAAGTGTCTTTATCAGGCTAATTTCAAATATGATAAGAGCAAATGCTTATATGGTCTTAAACAGAGGCTGGTGTTGTCACAGAATGGGATGCCCCCAAAAAAGATCCAGTAGTACTATGCCCAGCAAAAGTGTCTTTATCAGGCTAATTTCAAATATGATAAGAGCAAATGCTTATATGGTCTTAAACAGAGGCTGCTTTAGTCACAGAATGGGATGCCCCCAAAAAATATCCAGTAGTACTATGCCCAGCAAAAGTGTCTTTATCAGGCTAATTTCAAATATGATAAGAGCAAATGCTTATATGGTCTTAAACAGAGGCTGCTTTAGTCACAGAATGGGATGCCCCCAAAAAATATCCAGTAGTACTATGCCCAGCAAAAGTGTCTTTATCAGGCTAATTTCAAATATGATAAGAGCAAATGCTTATATGGTCTTAAACAGAGGCTGCTTTAGTCACAGAATGGGATGCCCCCAAAAAATATCCAGTAGTACTATGCCCAGCAAAAGTGTCTTTATCAGGCCTGATTTCTATGAGAATAAGTGCAAATGGTTATTATGCTATTAAATAGAGGCTGGTGTTGTCACAGAATGGGATGCCCCCAAAAAAGATCCAGTAGTACTATGCCCAGCAAAAGTGTCTTTATCAGGCCTAATTTCTATGAGAATAAGTGCAAATGGTTATTATGCTATTAAATAGAGGCTGGTGTTGTCACAGAATGGGATGCCCCCAAAAAAGATCCAGTAGTACTATGCCCAGCAAAAGTGTCTTTATCAGGCCTAATTTCTATGAGAATAAGTGCAAATGGTTATTATGCTATTAAATAGAGGCTGCTTTAGTCACAGAATGGGATGCCCCCAAAAAAGATCCAGTAGTACTATGCCCAGCAAAAGTGTCTTTATCAGGCCTGATTTCTATGAGAATAAGTGCAAATGGTTATTATGCTATTAAATAGAGGCTGGTGTAGTCACAGAATGGGATGCCTCACAGCAGACTTAAGATCAGTTCAGTATATATGCACTGTTAGTTAGTGTAAGCAGCCTGAAAACGCTAACAAAGCAGGCTGGATGAAAAAAAAAAAAAAAACTGACAGCCTCCGATTTTCCCTTCCTTTCCCTGTTTTTCGCTTACTTTCTGTCTGTCTCCTGTCTGTCTCCTGCCTGTCTCCAGCCTGTCCCTGTCTGTCCCTGCCTGTCTAACTGTCTGTCTCTCCCTCAGCTACACAGCATTCTGTCTGTCACGAATGCAATAGAGAAATGATGCTGGAAAGCAAGATGGCCGGCCTTAAATATCGCTGTGACGTCACCGGGCTTGCTGGCTGCTGATAGGCTGCATGTGACTGTCCCAGCTTGCACTGGCGCGGGGTTGATGTCTGGACATGTCCCGTCCGCCATCTTAGAATGCCTGTAATGTAAATGAATGGATGTTAAAGGAAAACTTCGAGCGATCGAATCGCGGGGAAATTCGGATTCGATCGGAATCGAATTTTTCCTGAAATTCGGATCGAATCCGGGTTCGTCCGGATCGATTCGCTCATCCCTAGGATTGAATAAGGTTCAGGAGGGAAGTGTTTTTAAGAAGAAACTTAACGATAGAACAAGGGGGCACAACCTGAAGCTAGTCGGGGGGAAGATCAGGAGCAATGTTAGAAAATATTATTTTACAGAAAGAGTAGTAGGTGCTTGGAACAAACTTCCAGCAGAGGTAGTTGAAACATCAATAGTCACTGAATTTAAACATGCCTGGGATAAGCACACATCTATCCTAAGATAAAGAGAACATACAGTATACACATAAGGGCAGACTAGATGGACCGTATGGTCTCCTTCTGCCGTCAACCTTCTATGTTTCTATGTTTCTATGTGTTGGGTATGTACATTCTTCAGGAGGTATGACACATTGTGAGAAGTGTGTAGGGTTGTTGGGTGACCTAAGGTCAGGGTGCTAGCCATCTCAACCACCATAGCACACGATGCCAGTGCCCTGAGACACGCAGGCATGCCCTGAACCTGCGTAGGCATGACCTTAGAGAAAAATGCCACTGGGCGTAATTTGCCTCCGTGTTCCTGAGCCAGGACCCCAGCTATGGTTTTACAATTTTCCCTAGCAAACAAATGAAACATTTTTCCATAATCTGGGAGACCAAGTCCAGGCATGCATACAAGAGCATTTTTTAAATACACAAAAGCATTACACATTTCCTCAGACCATTTTATGGTGTCAGGCTGATCAACATGTGTGTGGGCTCGCAAGATGCTGTCATAAAAAGAACAATCAGGTATCCATTGGCGGCAGTAACCAATCATGCCAAGAAAGATTAGCATGTCTTTCTTGGTCTGTGGGCGGGGCAGACCCACAATGGCAGCAATTCTCTTATGGCTCATTTCTCTCTGGCCTTTAGACAACACAAAACCAAGATATTCAACCTTCTCCTGACACCATTGCATTTTCTCTTTAGACACTTTAAAACCACTTGCACATATGGTTTGCAGTAACCCAGTACCATCCTGCTGGCCGGCCTCCCCGGTTCTGCTGCAAAGTAGGAGGTCATCCGCGTAAGTCACCAGAACCGAACCAAACCTGGGTGTCCATGACCTAAGAGTTTCACGAAGGACAATGGCAATAACTACGGGGGAATCGATAAATCCCTGTGGTAATCGATTCCAACAGATCTGTTCTCCTTTGTAACAAAAAGCAAAGATCAGCCTAGTTATTTATCAATGGGCACACTAAAAAATGCATTCCTTAAATCCAGAACACTAAATATCTCAGCATCATGAGGTATGGAGGTCAACAAGGTAGGCACATCAGGGACCACGGGAGCAATGGGTACTACCAAGTTATTGATGGGCCTCAAATCTTGTACAAACCTGAATTGGCCATCTGCTTTCCTTACAGGGTTGATAGGCGTATTGTAAGGTGAAATCACTCTTTCCAATATGCCTTCTTTGAGGAAGTGCTGAATAATGGGCTCTATGCCTTCCTCTTTTTCCTTTGACAAGGGGTACTGTTTGTGATACACAGGGCCTACACCTGGTTTTAAGGTGGCCTTGTATGGGGTGCAGTTCACAAAACCCACATCCCATGGACCCTTGGCCCAAAGTTTGTCATCCACATCTAACTGTTTGGGGGAAGCTGGCATACAAGTGTAAAACGTATCCCTTGTTTCCTTTAAGAGAGGCAGAATTTGTGATCTAACAATCAGCCCTTCCTGCTTGTTTGTATCTATACTAATTCCCAACTTACCCATTAGGTCTCGGCCTAGTAAGTTAATAGGGCAATTGGGCACAATTTTGAAGGAATGTTGCACCCACTTGCCCACATCTTGTACACTTTTAACAGTCGGAGGGGGGGTCTGGAAAGTCTTGGTTAGTATCCCATTTATCCCCATAGAAGGCTCAGCATCAGTCATTGGTCCCCTGTAGTAATCTCTACATAACACACTACACGTAGCTCCACTATCCACCAACATTGGCATAATTTCATCATTGATTTCTAAAACAACTAGTGGAGCTTCTTTGAAATTTTTGGAGACCATAGGAAATGCCGGGATACCACCTCCAGGGCACCGTCACTGGTGATTCTGTTGTGACCAATTAATGGGGTACTTGACAGTCACACCCTGTTGTGTTCCTTGTGGCTGCTGTCTCTGGTTGTATGCCTGTGGTTGGATTTGGGGCTGTGTTCTAATCCCCTGTTGTTGTAAGTCCACATCTGAGAAGGGGCATTGCGCCTTCCAGTGGTCAGGAGCACCACACCTGAAACAACCTGTTTTCTGTGTGAAATTTCCTCTATTCATTCCCCTTCCTCTGAAAACTCTTCCATGGAAGCCTCCTCTATTTTTAAAGCCTCCCCTATTTTGAAAGCCCCCCCACCCCTCCTAATGCCCTGTCCTTGCCAGTGGAGTTGAGTGGGGGTTTTAACTGTGGGGATGTCAAAACATCCCGCAGCTTCCTTTCCCATAAGGGCTTCCTGAAATTGATGCTGGCTTAGAACAGTCCAGTCAGAAATTAATTGCTTCACTATTAGGCTATATCTACTATCTAGATTTGCTAAAAAGGTCTGGATGAGGATGGTTTGCATTTCCCCGCTCAGACCCAGTCCACTGTCGTGAACCCAAATGTCATTAAATCTCTTCCAAAATTCTACTACTGATTCCCCTTTCTTTTGTTTACATGCAGTGGCAGTGGCCAGGGAAGATTTGCCAGGGAACACTATATCAAATTCCCTTTCTAGCTCTTCCCACATTAGCCTTTGACCCCTGTCAGTTAAAAAGGCATATTCTTTGGGATCTGCCTCCTGAACATGACTGATAGTTTTTACATGATTCCAATCCCATGTGGTACTTGGACCTATAATGGCATCTATAATTAGTTTCATATCTTCTTGTGTGTAATTCCTTCCTTTGCAAGCTCGCTTTAAATAGGCCACTGCACCTCGGGGACTAGTGGGGGGTTTTGGACAGTGTTCGGTTATATGGTCTATATCCCTAATGTCAATTGGTTTCTTAGCTAATACATTTCCTGCTGTCAAAAATGGGGCCATTACGTTGGTATCCCTTTTTGTCTCTCCTCCTGCTTGGCTCCTAGTTACAACACGCTGGCTAGAACTAGAGCCCGAGACGAGAGATATAGTACTAACTTGACGCGGGGAAGAAATCATCCCCTCATCACATTTTGGTTCTTCTTTATCAGGGTTAAATTGTTCCTTTGATAATTTAGGTCTAAATTCTTCGCCTTCTTCCTCACTATCCGAGGTGTCATCTTCTTGTTTTCTATCATGCATCTGTTGCCTAACCCATGGCGTTATTATGACTTCTATCTCTTCCTCAGTAAAGGAGGGATAGAGGCTGGTACATAAGGCGGGGGGGCAGTGGGGACCTTAGGTGGTTTGAGTTTAGTTTGAGTCTCCAGTTTACATTTTAAATTCAGACCTAATTTATTTTCCAGGGCATGCAGGCCAGGGGTCTCTTTGTCCCCTGCATTGAATGTCCTTTTGGTACTCTTAGTCATCCTTCTAAACCAATAGGGGGCATATTTTAACCAGTTTTCACCACCCTTCTGCATATAATCTTTATCCCAATTTGGGTCTCCTTGATAATAAGGAAATGCCTCGTGATCCCCCCAAACATAGGCCTTTAATCATATCCATGTGAAACTTGTCATTATCTCCATCCCGTGGGAATGGACTGGAACTACCCAGACATTCTGTCCAGCCTGCCATACAGTTTACCCAGGGATCTACATATTGGTCTGATCCTGACACCCTGAGTACAAACTCCTTACAAGTTTCCCCTATCAAGGGTTTACATTTGCTATCACTTTGTCCCATATTAACCAGAAATTCAAGGTGTGCTTACCTTCACACCTAGCAGCAACAGTGGTTTAAGGCGTGCTCACCTTCACACCTATCAGTCCCACACAACAAAGACAAATTATCTTACACTTCTATGCGACAGAAAGGAAAAGCAAAAGTTTTTAAAGGAATAACGATACAGGTTGTCAGAGAGCCTTTTCAAAATATCTATATAGCGCTATATATCTCTTACTAGGCTACTCAGAGCCTTGCCGCCTCTCAGGACGGTCTGCCATCACTCAGGACGGTCTAAAGACTTATCTTCCTCGGATTCTTGAACCTGCCACATAGCAGAGGTCACGATAAGTATATAAATTAAAAAACACTTACCGTGACATGCAGGGCAGCCACACTTCTGACACCAGTTCTGTTAGGGGGGTAACTCGGACCCAGATAAGTCTATATGGCCTCTCTCGCCCAACCTCTGTATCGTTCTTCCTTAGCAACCGGTTGGAGAATCATGTGGTTGAATCAAGAGACATACACAGCAAGACAGTTCAACACATGACTCTGCTTTATTCAAAACCAGCTTGCATTTTTATACAAAATGTAACACAAAAAAAGGAGTACTTAGCCCCCACCTTTGTGACGGAACTAAAAAACCTTCAGACAAGGTTGGAAATAAATCTCATGGTTTCTATGTTTAATATTTTCCTTTATGTCTGCTGATAATGAAGTTCAAGAGATTCCCGTGATCTACATTTAGATAAATCACAGAGAGAGACATTTCTACACACTAAAACGTCTGTTAGCTTTATGTGCAGAAGTTAACATATTACATGTATATCTATATAACTAAGTTTAATATCAAATTATAGAATACAAAATGGAGTCTTCTTTTCAACATGGCCGCCATTAGGCTAAGCATTTCATCTTTCAGTTCAGAATCGAATTTTTCATGAAATTCGGAACGAATCCGGGTTTGTCCGGATCGATTCGCTCATCCCTAATTGTGACGATGAATACAATCTCTTTTAAGTAAAAATGAGATCGCCACTGCGGTCTTAATGCAAGTACACCTGCACATTTGTATTTTGCTATGGGGACTCAATGCCTTGGGAAAAACAGCAGTACCATGACAAGTCTAAAGTTTTGCAGTGTTTTAGCTGATCTGGTTTCTGGCGATATCTTGTGTATGTTTATAATGACAACACAGGAGCTGCCCTTCAGTTTTATATACACAAGATCTTCTAATCAGTAGTCAGGTATTGTGTCTATAAAACGACAGGCTTATAAGTTTCGCAAAACAACTGGTGCCACAAGAGCTCCTTCTAACCCCAAAGAGAGTCTTCCATGAGCCCACAACACTCGCAGTCCAGAGAAGTGGCTGTTCAGTATACACAAGTGATGTTCTAATCACTCATCATTAAAGCAGGGATGCGAGCCAGACTGTCAAGTATTCCATTTTATTTCAGTCTTGCAGCCGCATAAATCAGTTTTGAGGGATTATTCTGAGCACACAGAGACCAGCTTTGCACACTATAACTAGGTTAGTGGATCACTGAAAATAGTTTTTCCTTTAATATTTTAGTAGGTACTTAACGTGAATGCTGCTTTGCCAGATTTTTTTTTTACAAATTGGGGTAAATTAGGGGTTCTTTAATGACCTTTTGCAAAGATACATTTTGATTTTCGAATTGGTCACAGGAGACCTAGGGTAAATAACTTTAACATAAAAGCTATCATGACTAATTCAAATGATTTTAAGAGCCTTATTTCTAAGAGCTTCAATTACTCAGTACATAATAAAGTGGAAGAAATACTATCTAACGCATTAAAAATAATATGGACCAAGAAGTTTGACACACTGCAGTGCCAATAGCAAGAGGTGGCCTTGCTTGTGGCACTGCGGTCTCAAACTTCTTGGTTAATAGTGTATTAGCCACCATTACTGCAAGTCATTCCATTTTAAGGTAGTTGCAAAGAACTTTTTTTAGGATCATCAAAAATAATAAGTGCCTCTCTTGTAGAACTACCCATTATATATGCAGTGGATTTTTGTCAATAGGAGAAAAGATTTTTTGCTGAGAAATTGGAGCTCTCAAAAGGGAACCATTCTAAAGTAGTCTGTATGGTTCAGAAGACATATGTTGCCTTTTTGCCCCCTCTCCCAGGTGTACCAGGCATGTGGCTTGGTATACCGAGGACTAGGCAGAATGCTAGGAGAATCCCAAGAAACATCAACCCCAAAGTATAACCCCCCCTTTGTCAGCAATGATATTCCTCTGGCAGGACCTGCGTACCCCTAAATAGAAAATGCAGGAACATTCCAAAGATGGTGCTGAGCAAAACCAAATAGACAAAATATGGTGCAAATGTAACTGTTATTTGAAGCTGAAGCTCGCTAGGGGCTAAATAAATTCTTTAATCTTTAATTAAAGGAAGCTCTAATTTTAAGTATCTAAACAAAAGTGACGGACAATGCAAAAAAAAGTACCGGTACTCCTACCCCAGACCTATTGCTCAGCAGTTATTCTCCCTACTCTAGCAAGTAGAGACTTAGGGGGCAATGTAGCAGATATGCAATGGGGAATCCAGATTTCACCAGAGGGAGGAATGTATCTAAGCTGGTACCTAGTGGTGTACCGTATATAAAAATAAAAAAAATTACTGAAGGTTTTTATCTGTTTCTTTAGTTATGTTTTATTCACTAAGGAACTAACATACCCCACTAAGCATATTAGTCCTCCAATTGCTTTCCAGTTTTTGTTGAACTAAAAGTCACAACAAGCTCTATTGTGACGAATGTGATGAACTTAGTAGGCTAATAAAATGGGAAAGGAACATTGTTGTGACAAGGATCGGGGGGAGCAACACAATGGGCATTGACCGCAGAATAACCATTTCGTTTGGTAAAAGGCTTCAGGTGCTTGATAATTATAGGCTGCCAGTTAGTCTTTTATCTGCACACAAGTGTGACTGCATTTAACAGCGTTCAACAGCTGTAAAAGAAAAAAAAAAACACCCTAAAGACATTAATCTAATCATACAGGTACATTAACCTTTACGTGGAAGACAAACCATATCAAGATGGTAGAACAAATAGCATACAGATAAAGCATCCATCCATCATAGCATCCAGAGAATTATAGATGTAAAGGAAGTGCACCTGTGCCTGGTGTTTGTGATGCACAATTGTAGAACAATCATGGTGGAGCTAGGATAAATGAATTAAAAAGATAAAAAAATGTTTTTAGGATTATGAAAAAGTTTAAGAGATTATAAGATGAATTCTTAATTAGTTTACCTTTTAAACAGTTTCATATAATTAAATATACATATATTATACATATAACGTATACAATACAGAGAGTATATAGCATGTTTGGGTTCTTAATGAGACAGTCCATACCTTATTTCATTAGGGGGTCTATATCCTGGATTAAAAACCTAGAGTCATAAGTAGTGACGAGCAGGGACAATCCGTTTTGGAAGCTTCGGCCCCAGTACCTAGAATTCGGTAGCTTCAGCTACCAAACAGTTGAAAAAGAAAATCTTACTGTCAACACATTTTCTTTTGTCTGTCCCTCCTGGTCTAGCAGGTGCCGGTCTGCTGCGGGCAGGGAGCGGCTATAGTAGCCACCCCACCCGCATATGTAGTGAGAGGGGACACCCTCCTCTTTCCCTTCTCTGTGGCCATGCACCCTCCATTCACTACAATGCAGAGGGGGTATGTAAGGCCTCGCCCATTACCTTTACTGCAATGAATGGAGAGGGCGTGGCCACACCCCGGTGATTGATAGCGAGTTGCGATTCCGTCCCGTCGTTAATCCCAGAAGGCTATGGCGGGGGCCCCAATAAAGCACTCATATGCTGAGTCAGAATACAACAAAGCATTAAAGCTTTTAACGAAAAATAATATGAGAAACATTTATTTACCAGGGCAAATCGTGTCCACTTCAAATCGTCTGTAATTACTGATTTTAAATATCTAGCTCCTTGATCTAGGTGGTGGTTATCCATCATTTGCAAGTGCAAATAGGTGAACCAAACTCTGACCACTGACCACAGTGAATGGAGAGGCTTTAGAAAAGCAGAGAAGCTGTGTCCGATAAAGCAGACAGGAGCATGTGTGTATGCGGGGATCTTGATCTTTAAAATGTACGAGTATAGAACATATAAGGGAAAAAAGTGTATTTTTTCTTTGTTTCTTTTTTGCTTAGAGGCTGCCTTAAATTATCTAAACACTGATGGACCTGTGTGTTATCCATGCCATATAGCTGCAGTAGCTTGCCCAGTTGTGATTGGCTGTTGGAATGTTTGGTAGCAGTGCTGGGCAGTATTTGCCCATGCATTGCACACAGGACAGGCGTCAGCACTGGGTGTACCCGGGGATCAGTAACCAGGACTAAAGACTGTATTTCCTTCTGTCAATCTATTCTTTTTTCTTTCTTTCATCTGTTCTTTCCTTCTGTCATTCTTTTTTTCTCTCTTTCCTTCTAATATTTCTGGCAGTCCTTCTATTCTTTGATTCTTTCCTCCTTTTCTTTTCTTCTCTTCTATTCATTTTCTTTCACTCTACCTATTTTTTCTCCCATTCTTTCTTGCTCTCTTTCCTGCTTTTTTCTGTAATTCCTTTTATTCTTTCTTTGTTTCTGTCAGTCATTGATTGTTTTTTGTTTGTTTCTGTCATTCATTATATTCATTCTCTCTTTATTTCTTTCCATATATTTTTTTATATTTTATGCCATCTGTTCAGTTTTTTTGTCATTCTCATTCACTCTTTCTTGCTTTCTTTTTTTTGTTATTCCTTTTATTCCTTCAATACTTTGTCATTCCTTCTAATATTTTTCTGTTCTATTTTTTGGCAATATTTACCATACATGCAACATTATCACCTTGTACGGAGTATAATACCACACTACAATGGGCCCATTGAGACTCTTATCGCCCAACGGCCCACATAAACCTGGATTGCACATCTCGGGATGAATGTCTGAATGCTAATCGCTCAGTTGACTAAATATGATTGCAAACCCCTGTGCTGCATTGACCCCTGAATATTGGGCAAGGGGCAAAGTTCATAGACTGCCATAGGCTTATAATTACATTTGATACATTCTAATTACAAATACCAATTAATTCTTTGGTTTTCGTATACAGTGGTAGGTGTGCCACATTACAAAACAATAAAAAATAATAAAAAATAAATAGTATTTTTCAAATTAAGGGACTAAGGGACTGGAGTTGCATCATAAAATAATGTCTGATGGTCCATTTGAGAATTCACATCCCCTTTAAAATTAAGACTCACTTAACTAAAGCTATACACTTGTTAGTTTTGTATATCACCCTATTTTCATTTCTAGCAATTTTTTTTTTTTTAAACAAACACAGACATGCTAAGGTTGCGATTTAAAGTATATGTCATATAAAAAGTAACATATAAAGTGAAATCATCCATTCCGGACTAGCTGCCAACATCTTCAGGGGAGTGTTAATGAGAGTATGTTGACAATAGGAATAGATCAGCATTGCAGGATGCATTCTTTTAAACATAAAAATGAAGGAATCATTCCTTGAACTGTTTTCTTTTTCAGACTGGAATTCCTCTTGTGCCTGGGCAAAGGTCACCTGAATATTGCAAATTCCGCATAATTTTAGAGTAACAAGTGCTTAATGAGTTTCTTTCTTTAGTACAGTTATAATGATAATCTGTGGAGATGATGATTGGCCACGGCCATCATTATCTCTTGGCAAATACTATAGTGGGTCCTGATGGAGGCAATGATAATATTCGTGAAGTTTGTGCTGAACAAGAATTAGTGCTATTGTCATTTCCAATTTTTAATTGTCTTTTCATGATTTATTAATAGCCTTCCTAACTCAAAGATGATAACAAAATGCTGAGCTTAGCTATGAAAGTTTATAGCATTAAATAGTTTATCATAGAGTAAACATTCATACAGTTCATGCCGGTCTCCAGCTTAGCTAGGGCCCTAATTATACAGTTGCATGGCAAATGATGGATCATTGCTTGTAGAGCCGGAAATTGCAAATTAATGATTGATTGCACCCTCATTGAGATGGCATAGGCCCCTCATGACATCCAAACAACACCCTTGATATCAAACCTTTTTAATAAAAAAAGTTCTAGTGTTACCTTTTAGGTTACTAGTTCTTAATGATGACAGCTGAGAAAGTTTTGAAGTTACGCAAACATGGAGTATTTGGAGTATATACCCCATAGCAATAATAAGGCAGCAAGCAGCTCACCTGATGCCTGTCTCATCAGCTTCCTGCTATGAAGGGAGGAAGCTGTAGCAGGGCTCCAAAGTTTGCCCTTCTTTGAATTTTATTCTTACAGGATGATGCAAAAAGAGAGGTCCAACAGTCACATTCCCTTCATGCTCTCAGCATAAGTGAGCATGACAGGCCACAGTGGTCCCACAGATTTCTCTTATCACAGCATCATGACACATTCTTCCCAGCTCAACCACGCCTCTGAAATTGAAGCACCAAATTCAGCTTCACTTAAAATACATAAGGCTTACAAAAAAATCAGAGATTTTGAGATGCTATTTTACACTGCTCCCATAGAAGATATGGTGGGAAAAGTTAGTGTGTGTCTGGATGGGGATTTGAAGGAAACTATGGACTTCCTGCATCAAATGTTTCTCATGAGGTAACATTTTATTCATAAGACAAAGGTAATTATTCTGACTCATGTATATTAGTTAGTAAGCAAGTTAGTGTGGTATACACACAGGTCTGGGGGCAACATCAGCAGTGTGGGGAGTGTGGTTTTGGGCCCTGAGGTGTCCCATGGTTGCACTTTGCATGAGTACAGATGTAGCTTAGACCAGATAGGCACCAGTGGCTGTTGCAGGCCTACACTGGTTGTCGTTAGGGCAGTTCTAGGTTCTCCAATTTACTAATAATTTCCCAGTCTGCTTAGCATCTTCCCTCTACTCCAGCAATGATTATTTCATTCTGGGTCTAACTGTATTCAAGGTTTTATGAACTTTAATTCCCCCCCAATAATGACAGTTTTGCAATATTGGCATGACAGGCACATGTCTTGCCTTGTAAGACATCTTCTAGCTCAGCTTAAGTTTTTGCTCCAACAACTGAAGATATCTGGCCTGTCACTAAACGCCATGTTGTGCACTGCTTCTCTCTCATCATCTGGTATAGGCGCACCTCCAAGCGTGACTAATTAAGACTTCAGAAGACCATCAAATATGATAAAAGTCATTGGCCTCCTTTTATCCTCAATTAAATGCCTCTGCAAACAGAGAACACAGAGCAATGACTTATGTCATCCAGAAACCTCATTGTTCCATCCATTGCTAAAAAGTAAAATTATTGAATGCTACCGCTGGTTGTAAAGATGTAATAATAATATAAATAATATATTCAAAGTATATTAAGTATATTTGTAGTACTAGCACTGGACCCCATGTTGGTAAGGGCAATAAACTAAATAAAAGGACTACAGTGAGGAAGCTCTTGACATTGCCTATGGAAAAAAAACCTAATGACTTGTAAGTGGAAGCTTCTGAGTGGAGAGAAAACCAAGGAGACGAGGATTAAGAACAAAAGCCAAGAAAGATTGTGTCAGGCTATCAGGTATGAACCCTGATTGCGGAGACTAAGAACCAGCTCACCTCTCGCCCGACATGCCTGGAATCTAAGGACCAACCTGGTTTTCACTAGAGCATATAAAGGTGAGTATAGGCTGGGCTGCAGGAAGGCCCCAGGTCAGGCAACCTAGGAGTCAGTTTTTCCAAGTTCTGAGTAGAAGACAGACCAGAGCTGGACTGGAAGCGTGGAACAAGCTGAAGTTGTGGCAGGCAGAGCAGGAACGAAGTCGTAAACAAGCCGAGGTTGTGGGCAGGCAGAACTGAATCAAAGTCGTAAACAAGCTGAGGTCGTGGGCAGCCAAAACTGGATCAAAGTCGTAAACAAGCCGAGGTCGTGGGCAGGCAGAACTGGATCGAAGTTGTAAACAAGCCGAAGTCATCAGGAGAGCAGGAGCATAGTCAGAATCAAGCCAGGTCGGTACACAGGAATGGAAGACTGGAACTCAGGAACAGGCAGGAGAAAGATCAACTGGCAATGGAGCTCAGGGCTCGCCAGTATTTAAAGGCCCCTGCGCATGCGCACAATCGACCGCATTTTCGCATGTTTGCAATGCTCACCATCTGTTTGGCTGATGGCTCCGCGCTCAAGACCGGTCCAATTGTGTCATAGACTTTGTCATTAGCGGCATGTATCGATTGAGATGATTTTATATGGCACAGCTTTGATCTCATACCATCCCCCTGCTTTTCCTGTTATTTTGGGGCTACCTTGGCTATTGGCACATAACCCTTCAATAAATTGGTCCATGGGTACTGTTCTTTTTGAGTCTCCTTATTGCCTTTAGGCCTGATTCTCTAATTCTACTACCAAGCATCAACTGGCTCTGTTGAGTCTGCCAAGGGGGAAAATCTTCAAGGTGTACCTGAGGCTTATAGGGACATTAGAGACATTTTTGATAAGAAAGGGGCAGACACTCTACCACCTCATCGGCCATATGATTGCCCTATTAAACTTCTGCCTGGGGCAAACATTCTTTTTGGCAGGATTCACCCATTATCGGATCCAGAGTTGATAACTCTTCGTCAGTATCTGGATGAGAATCTGAAAAAAGGATTCATTCGGCCTTCCACATCGCCCTCTGGATTAATAAAATAACCCCCCAAACCCACAGATTTAAATAAAAAAACCTCCCACACAAAGCTAAGCCATAGCATCAATAAAAAATAACTCCCCAAATCCACAGAATTACCCCCCTTCCACACAGTCCAACGCTAAGCATCAATTAAATAACCCCTCTACAGCCCATCATTCTTATATAGATTATTATGCCCTCAGCACATTGTCAGCTCCAGAATGCTGTGTGTCATCAACAGGGGAAACAAACTGGTGGGTACTTTGTTCTACCTTGCCTTGTTGCTTTGTCTGCCACAGTAGTGGCGAATCTATGCCAGAGGCGGCACTCAAAGCCCTCTCTGTGAGCACCCATTATCTTTCCAGTACACACATTTTGCTTTTCCTTTTTCATCTTCCCCTGGCACCAGAGCCATCAGGTTGGGACTTAAATAAAGTTTTGGGTTGCAGTTTGGGCACTCGGACCCTAAAAGGTTTGCCATCACTGCACTAAGCTATTTCCTTGCAGAAGTTTTAATATTCAGCAAGGAAAAACATAATGCAGATGTGGTACACAACACTTCACTACACATTCACTTTCTTTGCCTACCTTTAGATTTAGAGTCAGGTGAAAACTTACACCCAGTAGACAATTAAAGTGAATGGCAGTTTTCTCTCCTAAAAAATAAGTGAGTTTTCTCACCAGGCTCAAATCGACCCCCTTGTCAGCAAAATGTTGGCTGTCCAACACTGATTTCTGAGGTTCCCTGGGTGCTGCCCCTGCCAGCTGACCAGCATGAATGCACCCCTACCTGGAACCCACTGGTCAGTCCTCAGATGGGCAGTTTGACCCTGTATGAAACATGAATACATACTAGCATGAAAATCCATGAATACATACTTGACAATAATTACCAGCTTATTGAAAATCATTACAGTTCACTACCATAAGAATGTCAAGAGTGAGCAAAGCTGTCTTCAAAGTAAAAGAACAAAGTCTAAACTTTCGACTTGTACTTTCTCTCTTTATGTATTATATAATTTATAATATAAAGCAAACATAATAAACTATTAGCAATTGCTGTAATTATTATAACATACATCATCCTTTAACTTTCACATTTTTAACTAGTACTGCAATTTACTGTTTTATGCAACAACAGATTCATAAATCAAAGCTGAATGTCTGATGCTTGGGCTGCTTTAAACATATGCTTTATCATTTAAATATACAATAATTTTGCTACAAAATGGAATATTTTCTAGGAAGAAATTGCAATTTGATTCTGCCCATTTTCTGCGCATTTTCCAAGGCTTGACACAGAGTGCTATTAATTCCAATATTGTTAGCTGCAGCTAATGGCTGGCGAGACTCGGCAACTGTCAAAGTCTAAGAGATTAATGCAGCACAATACTGCTGATGCTTCTTGAACTAAGTCTTATTCAATCTCTCTGTGCCAAGGCAGCCAAAGAGTGATGTCATATAAAATGCTGAATGCGGGAATTAGGAATGCATCAACAGATGGGGAGGTTGAAGTTTTGGACAGGTAGTCACTCTTACAAGTTCCTTCTTACTTAGCCCAGGAATTATCTAATGTGTATTGAATGGAATTGTACTTCATTATATAGCGCCCATGATCTTTCTCATATTTTAGTTTCTAATGTGCTGTATGTATAATTTTTAAAAATCACATCACAACAAATTATTTTTTGAAATGATATTTGTATAATCATCCACTAGCCAAAATGTATCTGTCAATTGAAGGGGTATATTTTTGTGTATTAATCAAAACATTATGTGATCACTAATTCACTATAGTTGTGAAACTATATGAGGCAGAAACAGCTATTGAGACCCCCCCCACCCCCCCCCCCCCCCCACCGCGTGTTGTGACCAAGTGCAATCAATAGCCTTTTTTTTTTTTTCAAATGAGTGTTGAAGTTTCAGACAATGACTCTGCATTAATGTGTAAAGAATAAGAGAGTATCAAAATTACATTGTTTTCATGAGACTTTCTATGTAACCTGCATGGAAATAAATAACATTTATAATACTGGAATAATGTTTTCCATCCTCACAGACCCCTTTAAACCATATTTACACAATGCAACTGTGCCATCAAAACCTTAGGAATATTGGTGGATAAGGGGATCAAGGGAGATGAATCTTCACTTGCCACTTCGAGCCTGATTTATGAAGTTTATGCGCCATTAAAAGCCAGTTAGCGGTTTTAGCACAACGTCAATTTATGCCTCATTTAAAAATGTGACAGCGCCAACACCAGATAGAGAAAAAATGGATGACTTGCGCCTTATTCACCAGTGCAGTTGTAAAAGCTGCACCAGTTTTTAGGGGCGCTGAAGCTTAAGATGCTTTTCCCGCCAGCTCTCTATGCACATATAAATAGATCCTACCTGCAGTGGGAGTGAGTGGCAGGGTGACCAGTACAGGGTGGGGGTCTGTGCCCTTTGTCTTGCAATAAGATGCTTGAGGACTGCAGAGAGCAGCATATCATCATTAAATAACAGGGGGTGTGAGGGATTCACAGAAGACCAGAGAAATGCAGGGGGGTCCTGCCAGACAGATTGAGGTCACGGTCCTAAGCTGGAAAGAGAAAGGTGGTGAGTTCTATTTTTTACGTTATAGAGGCAATTGCTTAAAATTATATTCTTAAAGAACCAAGTTTCTCGATGAAATTCAGTGAATCATCCAATAAATAAATTTGCTCATCTCTTGCCAAAATCTTCCAGCTACATTCTTTATCTATAGCCGGTGCTAAGCTCATGGACCAAGACTGTTTAGTAACCAAATCACTTATACTTTATATTGGACCAATCACCACCTTGACTATGAAGTCTAAAAAAACTCTAGGGCCAGCCAACTAAGTGCTCCTGGGGCATTCCAATTTGAAATGCCCAACTGTGTGAACCCCGCACAGCGATCCCCGTTGGCTTACATTTCCGCTGACCCCTTGCCGCAATCATGGCTGTGGCAGCATCACCAGTACCTGTGTAGATGTGTCTGCTCCTGCAGCAAGCCAATGAGATAGGCTAGACAGATAGAGCACATGCACTCCAGAGGAAGATTGGGGATGTGGCTGCCACCACTGCTTATGCAGACGCTCTGTTCTAACTGTTCTAGCGCTGTTTGGACGAAACCCTGCACATGCATCGTGGAAAGGATGGAAATGTGAGTTGAGTGGGCGATACGGGTAATTTCACAAAGTGGGGCATCTGAAATTAGAATGCGCCTGCGGAGAGAAACAATTACGGGATAGTCAAAAGCCTGGGGATTGGTCCACTTAAATAACATCTTCATTAATATGACTTTGTAGCTTTGTACAAACTTTGCTCAAATATCTGATTGTAAGTTTGTTTTTTCTGATATTAATGATATATTGTCATTTACAATCATTATTTTATTTTGTGGTAAAATGGCTTAAAGTAGTTTAAACATTTACAAAGTTTAATTTTATTTACAGTAGATGATAAAAGATACTGTATGGACTGCCAAAGCGATTTGCATATAAATAATAAGTGTAACGCCATTACTCTGTGCTTGAGTTAAGGGAGGGGTGGCTTCATCTTGAGAAGAATCTATGGGTTATTCAATTATTTAAGCAGCAAGAGATGAAGATAAATACTTGACAGTTGTGGTATTTAAAAAAGGTTATTGCATTTATCACTGTAGCTTATTTTATGGAATCAGCGTGTTCTCTTGGCTGCTGTTTCAGACTATGAATAACCTGTTGTAAAACTGGAAGAAACTAGAAAAAAGTGGTTTGGAGCTTTCAAGTTTACACTTCCTGGTCATACAAGCCTCTGTTTAGATATAAAGCATTTCCACAACATAAAATTAAAGCTAAAGGAACACATTTTTATGTGATATGTGAATCTTAACCTACAGTGGTCTCCATGCTTCATGCTTGCCACCTTCTATTAACCATAATGCAAGACTTAATAACTATAATGCAAGACTTGCAAAATTATTAATGCATAAGGTGTTAGGGGGATGAAGGATAGGGGATCCTTACTCTAGGCATGGTAGAAAGGACCTTTCAGAGGATCAATACTCCAGGTACAGTAGGATTCCAAGGCCAGGGAGAGCTGTAGAATAGGGAGGGTGCAAGAGGTAATCAATGTGACAAGAACCTGTCTCAACAAGCAGAAAAATGTTATTGTCCCTAAAGTTGAGACGTCTCAGACAGGGTAGCTAGACCATACAGTAGCAATACTAGGCTGTCTAGAGCAAGTATCTGAATATGCCACTGGCTACCAGCTTCCAAGAGGGGGGGTGTAAATGAAATTAGTGTGGGAAGGAAAAAGGAAAAAAAATCTGCCCCTTTTCACCCATTCTTTGAAGTTGCTGCTGCCAAACATCAATGCTGTGCTCTTTGGCTGCAGGCAGTAGTGTCGCCTCATGACTGAGGCCAATTATGGGGTTGAGGGGCCCGGCTCCTACTAACAGTGGCCCTGTCATCAATCCCGCCTCCCCCGCATGCACAATGACCTTGGCACCCGGGGTGATCGTTCTGCTCACCCAGCCTTAGAAACGGCTTTGTTGGTAAGTAAGCCCTGTCCTGTGTTGCAGTAAGGGTATGTGCAGAGCATCCAAATTAAGAACCTACAGTCATTTTCGACTGCAGGCCCATTTAAGCATTAATCCCATCATGGTGCCCAATGAAACACAAGAGTTATTTAGACTGGACTGTTAATTTAAAACATAGTGGGGTCTTTTGTAGATAACATGTGTCCCCACTCCCACCCTTCTGCCACCCTCAAGCCAACCAGCCCAGGGCAGCACACACTGGCATCCTAGGACAGAGATGCCAAAAAGTGCAAATGGGCTCTTTCGCAACCTGGTCCCCAAGAGGGGTGCAAGTAGTTTGGCAGGAGGTATTCATGCTATATTGCATGCCCCCCTCTTACCATTAAAATGGGTATAGGTCGTTCTTTGTAAAAAATAAAACACAAACTACTTTATCTATACTCACATCTGCTGTCTTCTACGCACATTAGGCTTGATTCAGAGAGACAAAAAAAAACTTCCGTTTTAGTGCCGATCTGTTTTTTTTGTGAAATGTTTCCGCTCTCGTATGAGTGTACGAGCGATTCTATGCATGCATTGCAATCCTTCTGTAAAGTTTCCGTCCGTTCGTACGGCAGAGTACGAGTACGAGGATGTCATTTTCCAGTGTGACTTTTACGTTTCATTTTCACATGTTACAACGTCGGCTTTCGATTTTGCCCTTGTTCCATCGTATCCTCCCATGAATCCTTTACGTTTCCCGTTAGATTGTGTTTCCCTTTTTCAATAAATATTCGTCCAGACGGAAAACCTTACGATCTTGCGCCTGCACACTACAAACTTAACTCATTAAAGTGCTCGCCTACATATTTGCCACCTTCACTTCTACTACAATGTTTAGATAAATCACTTAGCACTATCCTCCATCTTCCCTTTTGGACCCTTAAAGCTCACCCAAACCACTTAGCACTATCCTCCATCTTCCCTTTTGGACCCTTTCCTCCATGTCTCTCCTTCCTAAGGGACATGCCAAAGGACATAGAGGCTGGCAAGCTGGTAGGGGCCTTTAAGCTCTGGGTTGCCAGCCCCTATACCTGATGCGCTTGGTCAGTTTGGGGGTAAAGCCTCTGTGGAGGGGGAGTAAAGCCTCTGTGGAAAGGGGGAGTGAGGCCTCTGTGGAAGGGGGAGTAAAGTCTCTGTGGAAGGGGGAGTGAAGTCTCTGTGGAAGGGGGAGTGAAGTCTCTGTGCAAGGGGGAGTGAAGTCTCTGTGAAAGGGGGAGTGAAGCCTCTGTGGAAGGGGGAGTAAAGCCTCTGTGGAAGGGGGGGTTAAAACCTCTGTAGAAGGGGGAGTGAAGTCACTGTGGAAGGGGGAGTGAAGCCTCTGTGGAAGGGGTAGTAAAGCCTCTGTGGAAGGGGGGGTAAAACCTCTGTGGAATGGGGAGTGAAGCCTCTGTGGAAGGGGGAGTGAGGTCTATGTGGAAGGGGGAGTAAAGCCTCTGTGGAAGGGGGAGTAAAGCCTCTGTGGAAGGGGGGGGGGGTAAAACCTCTGTAGAAGGGGGAGTGAAGCCTCTGTGGAAGGGGGAGTAAAGCCTCTGTGGAAGGGGGGGGTAAAGCCTCTGTGGAAGGGGGGGTAAAGCCTCTGTGGAAGGGGGGATAAAACTTCTGTGGAAGGGGGAGTGAAGTCTCTGTGGAAAGGGGAGTAAAGCCTCTGTGGAAGGGGGGGGTAAAGCCTCTGTGGAAGGGGGGGTAAAACCTTTGTGGAAGGGGGAGTGAAGTCTCTGTGGAAGGGGGGGTAAAGCCTCTGTGGAAGGGGGGGTAAAACTTCTGTTGCTGCTCCTGAGGAAGGCATATTCGCCGAAACGTTGAGTAGGTTTTCTGTGTTATCTACTGTGTCCATGCCTGCAAACCTGTTACTTTCAGTCTTTACTTGTGTAAGAACTTGCTCTGCATGTATATTCAGTTATTGATCTTGCGCCTCAAACTTTCATCAGATATTTTATAACTGTGTTTCCACATTCTTGGATTGTATCTTATTGTATTCATGATGTCTTTCTGATTGAGAGGCCCAAGGCAGAGACTGGGACCAGCTTATCTGCGCCACTTAGCGGTCATCTGTATAAATGTGTACATGTAACACTCTCTTCTTATAAATGTTTGTAATTATATATGGTTTCACCTCTGTATTAAATTACCTTTTTGAGCATGCATAGCCTTTATGTTGGGTGTTCATTTTCTTTGTATATACCTTCCTGGGGTAAAACTTCTGTGGAAGGGGGAGTGAAGTCTCTGTGGAAGGGGGAGTAAAGCCTCTGTGGAAGGGGGGTAAAGCCTCTGTGGAAGGGGGGGTTAAAGCCTCTGTGGAAGGGGGGGTAAAACCTTTGTGGAAGGGGGAGTGAAGTCTCTGTGGAAGGGGGGGGGTAAAGCCTCTGTGGAAGGGGGGGGGGTAAAGCCTCTGTGGAAGGGGGGGTAAAACTTCTGTGGAAGGGGGAGTGAAGTCTCTGTGGAAGGGGGAGTAAAGCTTCTGTGGAAGGGGGGGGGTAAAGCCTCTGTGGAAGGGGGAGTGAAGTCTCTGTGGAAGGGGGGGTAAAGCCTCTGTGGAAGGGGGAGTAAAGCCTCTGTGGAAGGGGGGGGTAAAGCCTCTGTGGAAGGGGGGTAAAACCTTTGTGGAAGGGGGAGTGAAGTCTCTGTGGAAGGGGGGTAAAGCCTCTGTGGAAGGGGGGGTAAAACTTCTGTGGAAGGGGGAGTGAAGTCTCTGTGGAAGGTGGAGTAAAGCCTCTGTGGAGGGGGGTAAAGCCTCTGTGGAAGGGGGAGTGAAGTCTCTGTGGAAGGGGGGGGGGTAAAGCCTCTCTGGAAGGGGAGGTAAAGCCTCTGCGGAAGGGGGGGTAAAGCCTCTGTGGAAGGGGGGGTAAAACCTTTGTGGAAGGGGGAGTGAAGTCTCTGTGGAAGGGGGGGTAAAGCCTCTGTGGAAGGGGGAGTGAAGTCTCTGTGGAAAGGGGGTGGTAAAGCCTCTGTGGAAGGGGGAGTGAAGCCTCTGTGGAATCTCCCTGCATCACTGGAGGGAAATTTCCTCCATGTCTCTCCTTCCTAAGGGACATGCCAAAGGACATAGAGGCTGGCAAGCTGGCAGGGGTCTATAAGCTCTGGGTCGCCAGCCCCTATGCCTGATGCGCTTGGTCAGTTTTCTCAAAGGAGAGGGGGTATGCTATTTTTTTAAAAATGTTTATAATAAAGTAAAAAAAAATATATAAATTACTCTTCCACTGTTGTTTTAATTTAAAAAATATCACCCTGGTGTGTTTTTTTAAAAGAAAACCATGCAGTACCTGCCCTTGGCAGGAGTAGACAAAGTATTTTTTGCTTATGCAAAAACCTGAATATGTTTTTCATTTATCAAGTAAATGATTTAATGTCGGCACCAGGGCTCGGTGAGATGTAGTTATTCCTCTGAATGTTGACTAAGGGCCTTATTTAAGAAGCTCCAACGCCACATAGTACCACGTAGCGTCAGGTGAACGTGGGGCACAGTATGAGAAAATCATATTTATGAAAGTGAGTGCCTCTAATAGTGTCATATAGCGTCACATGTATCCCCAGCAGCGGCTCGGTGTAAAGCACCGGCCCTGTATGTTCAGTCACATAGCACCTGTTGCTCAGTTGCGTTCTCCCATACAATTCAATGGTGTATATTTTAGTTGTATAAATATCACGTTAGGATAACATTTTTCTATATTTTTTCACATAAAATGAGTGTGTTGGCTCCTAGGCAGCAACAAAGGACATTAGCCTTGCTCCTGGAACTTTGGGTTTAGACTACAGAATTGTATTTTGTGTCCTGCCATTGCAGTGCCAGTGCTCTACTGTGTTAATGTCATTCCATGTGATTTGGCTCTGGGGCTGGTGTTTTTATTGTGATAAACTGTTTCGGAATAGCGTCCAGCGCCAGAATGTCCAGTTTTAGAGCGCCGACGCAGGCTTTGTGTTTTGTGGTTTTAAATATGGGCTTCAGTGCAGAGCGTCGGCCCCTCTTCAATGGCACTATCCATCGTTTGCTGCAGCGTTGTCCTGTTATATGTGGCGTCGCCTTGGTCTGCTTTCCCTCGGGGCACTACATGAAACAATAGCAGCATTGGTACGCTCAGGTGCTGCAGTGAATCAGGGAGAGCGCATCTACAGCGCCCTTCAGACATTATATTTATCAATGTCGGACAGGATACTACAGCATCGCTTGTCCAGCAGCAAAGCTAGGTCATAGCGTCCCATTTGCTGCATGCTCTGAGCGCAGCTACATAGAAATGGCAATACAATGCACTAGTCTTAAATCAGCCGCCACATATCATTTGGTTTCCATTAATTATTTTTGAAATAAGGACATGGCAGTGTAGATTTGTAGAGCACATGAAATACCCCCACTTTGTGAGACTGCACCATTGCTTGGTCTGAGTAACTAGGCCACCCTCTTGAAGTCTATCCTTAAATGCCATTACTTTGATATGACCTGTCAGTAGAGATGAGCGAACTTTTGAAAAATTCGATTCGACTGATTCGCCGAATTTTCCGACAAAAATCGTTTCGACCCGAATAAATTCGCGACGAATCGCTATTAAAAACGGCTATTTCTGAGCCTCCTAGAGCCTCAATAGGGTTGTAAACCATTCAGCCTTGCTGTAACACGCACAGGATGCGTGCTGGGTTAGTTAAATAATACTTTGAAGAAATATCACATGCAGATCAGAGGCATCGCTAATAGAATCGCAGAGCGGCACAATTGCAGAGAGTTGAAGTGGCATCACTATGAGGGGCAGAAGGAGCCCAAATATACACTGGAGTTGGCCTCAGGAGCCCAAAAATTGGATGAATCACACCCTGGAGTTGGCAGAAGTTGGCAGCAGCAGCAGCAGGAGCCCAAATATACACTGGAGTTGGCTTCAGGAGCCCAAAAATTGGATGAATCACACCCTGGAGTTGGAAGAAGTTGGCAGCAGCAGCAGCAGGAGCCCAAATATACACTGGAGTTGGCTTCAGGAGCCCAAAAATTGGATGAATCACACCCTGGAGTTGGCAGAAGTTGGCAGCAGCAGCAGCAGGAGCCCAAAAATTGGATGAATCACACCCTGGAGTTGGCAGAAGTTGGCAGCAGCAGCAGCAGGAGCCCAAATATATACTGGAGTTGGCTTCAGGAGCCCAAAAATTGGATGAATCACACCCTGGAGTTGGCAGGAGTTGACAGTAGCAGCAGCAGGAGCCCAAATATACACTGGAGTTGGCTTCAGGAGCCCAAAAATTGGATGAATCACACCCTGGAGTTGGCAGAAGTTGGCAGCAGCAGCAGCAGGAGCCCAAATATACACTGGAGTTGGCTTCAGGAGCCCAAAAATTGGATGAATCACACCCTGGAGTTGGCAGGAGTTGACAGTAGCAGCGGCAGGAGCCCAAATATACACTGGAGTTGGCTTCAGGAGCCCAAAAATTGGATGAATCACACCCTGGAGTTGGCAGAAGTTGGCAGCAGCAGCAGCAGGAGCCCAAATATACACTGGAGTTGGCCTCAGGAGCCCAAAAATTGGATGAATCACACCCTGGAGTTGGCAGGAGTTGACAGTAGCAGCAGCAGGAGCCCAAATATACACTGGAGTTGGCTTCAGGAGCCCAAAAATTGGATGAATCACACCCTGGAGTTGGCAGAAGTTGGCAGCAGCAGCAGCAGGAGCCCAAATATACACTGGAGTTGGCTTCAGGAGCCCAAAAATTGGATGAATCACACCCTGGAGTTGGCAGGAGTTGACAGTAGCAGCGGCAGGAGCCCAAATATACACTGGAGTTGGCTTCAGGAGCCCAAAAATTGGATGAATCACACCCTGGAGTTGGCAGAAGTTGGCAGCAGCAGCAGCAGGAGCCCAAATATACACTGGAGTTGGCCTCAGGAGCCCAAAAATTGGATGAATCACACCCTAGAGTTGGCAGGAGTTGACAGTAGCAGCAGCAGGAGCCCAAATATACACTGGAGTTGGCTTCAGGAGCCCAAAAATTGGATGAATCACACCCTGGAGTTGGCAGAAGTTGGCAGCAGCAGCAGCAGGAGCCCAAATATACACTGGAGTTGGCCTCAGGAGCCCAAAAATTGGATGAATCACACCCTGGAGTTGGCAGAAGTTGGCAGCAGCAGCAGCAGGAGCCCAAATATACACTGGAGTTGGCTTCAGGAGCCCAAAAATTGGATGAATCACACCCTGGAGTTGGCAGGAGTTGACAGTAGCAGCAGCAGGAGCCCAAATATACACTGGAGTTGGCTTCAGGAGCCCAGAAATTGGATGAATCACACCCTGGAGTTGGCAGAAGTTGGCAGCAGCAGCAGCAGGAGCCCAAATATACACTGGAGTTGGCTTCAGGAGCCCAAAAATTGGATGAATCACACCCTGGAGTTGGCAGGAGTTGACAGTAGCAGCAGCAGGAGCCTAAATATACACTGGAGTTGGCCTCAGGAGCCCAAAAATTGGATGAATCACACCCTGGAGTTGGCAGGAGTTGACAGTAGCAGCAGCAGGAGCCCAAATATACACTGGAGTTGGCTTCAGGAGCCCAAAAATTGGATGAATCACACCCTGGAGTTGGCAGAAGTTGGCAGCAGCAGCAGCAGGAGCCCAAATATACACTGGAGTTGGCTTCAGGAGCCCAAAAATTGGATGAATCACACCCTGGAGTTGGCAGGAGTTGACAGTAGCAGCAGCAGGAGCCCAAATATACACTGGAGTTGGCTTCAGGAGCCCAAAAATTGGATGAATCACACCCTGGAGTTGGCAGGAGTTGACAGTAGCAGCAGCAGGAGCCCAAATATACACTGGAGTTGGCTTCAGGAGCCCAAAAATTGGATGAATCACACCCTGGAGTTGGCAGAAGTTGGCAGCAGCAGCAGCAGGAGCCCAAAAATTGGATGAATCACACCCTGGAGTTGGCAGGAATTGGCAGCAGCAGCAGCAGGAGCCCAAATATATACTGGAGTTGGCTTCAGGAGCCCAAAAATTGGATGAATCACACCCTGGAGTTGGCAGAAGTTGGCAGCAGCAGCAGCAGGAGCCCAAATATACACTGGAGTTGGCTTCAGGAGCCCAAAAATTGGATGAATCACACCCTGGAGTTGGCAGAAGTTGGCAGCAGCAGCAGCAGGAGCCCAAATATACACTGGAGTTGGCCTCAGGAGCCCAAAAATTGGATGAATCACACCCTGGAGTTGGCAGAAGTTGGCAGCAGCAGCAGCAGGAGCCCAAATATACACTGGAGTTGGCTTCAGGAGCCCAAAAATTGGATGAATCACACCCTGGAGTTGGCAGAAGTTGGCAGCAGCAGCAGCAGGAGCCCAAATATACACTGGAGTTGGCCTCAGGAGCCCAAAAATTGGATGAATCACACCCTGGAGTTGGCAGAAGTTGGCAGCAGCAGCAGCAGGAGCCCAAATATACACTGGAGTTGGCTTCAGGAGCCCAAAAATTGGATGAATCACACCCTGGAGTTGGCAGGAGTTGACAGTAGCAGCAGCAGGAGCCCAAATATACACTGGAGTTGGCTTCAGGAGCCCAAAAATTGGATGAATCACACCCTGGAGTTGGCAGAAGTTGGCAGCAGCAGCAGCAGGAGCCCAAATATACACTGGAGTTGGCTTCAGGAGCCCAAAAATTGGATGAATCACACCCTGGAGTTGGCAGGAGTTGACAGTAGCAGCAGCAGGAGCCCAAATATACACTGGAGTTGGCCTCAGGAGCCCAAAAATTGGATGAATCACACCCTGGAGTTGGCAGGAGTTGACAGTAGCAGCAGCAGGAGCCCAAATATACACTGGAGTTGGCCTCAGGAGCCCAAAAATTGGATGAATCACACCCTGGAGTTGGCAGGAGTTGACAGTAGCAGCAGCAGGAGCCCAAATATACACTGGAGTTGGCTTCAGGAGCCCAAAACTTGGATGAATCACACCCTGGAGTTGGCAGAAGTTGGCAGCAGCAGCAGCAGGAGCCCAAATATACACTGGAGTTGGCTTCAGGAGCCCAAAAATTGGATGAATCACACCCTGGAGTTGGCAGAAGTTGGCAGCAGCAGCAGCAGGAGCCCAAATATACACTGGAGTTGGCTTCAGGAGCCCAAAAATTGGATGAATCACACCCTGGAGTTGGCAGGAGTTGACAGTAGCAGCAGCAGGAGCCCAAATATACACTGGAGTTGGCTTCAGGAGCCCAAAAATTGGATGAATCACACCCTGGAGTTGGCAGAAGTTGGCAGCAGCAGCAGCAGGAGCCCAAATATACACTGGAGTTGGCTTCAGGAGCCCAAAAATTGGATGAATCACACCCTGGAGTTGGCAGGAGTTGACAGTAGCAGCAGCAGGAGCCCAAATATACACTGGAGTTGGCTTCAGGAGCCCAAAAATTGGATGAATCACACCCTGGAGTTGGCAGGAGTTGACAGTAGCAGCAGCAGGAGCCCAAATATACACTGGAGTTGGCTTCAGGAGCCCAAAAATTGGATGAATCACACCCTGGAGTTGGCAGAAGTTGGCAGCAGCAGCAGCAGGAGCCCAAATATACACTGGAGTTGGCTTCAGGAGCCCAAAAATTGGATGAATCACACCCTGGAGTTGGCAGGAGTTGACAGTAGCAGCGGCAGGAGCCCAAATATACACTGGAGTTGGCTTCAGGAGCCCAAAAATTGGATGAATCACACCCTGGAGTTGGCAGAAGTTGGCAGCAGCAGCAGCAGGAGCCCAAATATACACTGGAGTTGGCCTCAGGAGCCCAAAAATTGGATGAATCACACCCTGGAGTTGGCAGGAGTTGACAGTAGCAGCAGCAGGAGCCCAAATATACACTGGAGTTGGCTTCAGGAGCTCAAAAATTGGATGAATCACACCCTGGAGTTGGCAGAAGTTGGCAGCAGCAGCAGCAGGAGCCCAAATATACACTGGAGTTGGCTTCAGGAGCCCAAAAATTGGATGAATCACACCCTGGAGTTGGCAGGAGTTGACAGTAGCAGCAGCAGGAGCCCAAATATACACTGGAGTTGGCTTCAGGAGCCCAAAAATTGGATGAATCACACCCTGGAGTTGGCAGAAGTTGGCAGCAGCAGCAGCAGGAGCCCAAATATACACTGGAGTTGGCCTCAGGAGCCCAAAAATTGGATGAATCACACCCTGGAGTTGGCAGGAGTTGACAGTAGCAGCAGCAGGAGCCCAAAAAATGGCCTAAAGACATAAATATGTTTTGCACCATTTGGAAAGTGTAAAACGTAGCACCATGCTGAATCTAGTCGCATGCATCAGGCATTGGTGGGTGGAAATCCTGGCTGATCCATCCCTGATTCATTTTGACAAAGGTGAGTCTCTCCACATTTTTAGTTGACAGACGAGTTCTCCTCGCCGTAACTATGGCCCCCGCCGCACTAAACACCCGCTCAGATGGCACGCTACTTGCCGGGCAGGACAGCTTTTCCAGGGCAAACTAGTTGCGGCCACAAATCAAGTTTGGCTGCCCAGAAGTCCAGCGGATCCTCAAGGTGTGTTGGCATGGTCATGTCAAAGTATGACATGACCTGCTGGTTCAGGTCCTGCTCCAGGTCTTCCTGCTGCTCATGAGTAGCCTCACTATGCGGGTGTAGAAAGCTACTCATTAGCGACTGAAGACTGAGGCTGCTGCTGCTGATGGAGCTTCTGCTGCTGCTGCTGCCAACCCCCCCAGCGGCCATGGCAGTGGAAGGTGAGCGCAGAGGTCCCCTCGAGTCAGACCTGCGAGAGTATGGACCATGGCGCAGATAGGCATCGGCCAACTGCCTACGTAGAATGTCTTTGTAGTAGTTGAGTTTGTCCTCCCTCTCGGTGGGTTTAAAAAATGCCCCCATTTTGTGCCGGAAGCGAGGGTCCAATAAGGTGGACAGCCAGAAGTCATCCCGCCGACAGATGGAAACAATTCTGGGGTCACTACGCAAGCATGTGAGCATGCTTCGTGCCATTTGCGCAAGTGACTCGGATGGACTACCTGTCTCCATCTCCACTGCATACTGCCACGGTGTGCCCGGGTCCTCTGTCTCTCCTTCCTCAAAAACCTCTAGCTCCTCTGGCTGCTCCTGCTCCTCCTCTCCTGTCCGCTGACTAGATAAACCAGCCATTTCGCCAAGCCTAAACTGTGTTTCGCTGGGCAACTCCTCCTCCTCCTCTTCCTCCTCCTCCTCCTCCAGTTCAGCTCCAACGGGGTTCATGTGGCCGTAAGATGTAAACGCCATGTCTCCAGTGCCCTGACCAGCCATGGTTTCCAACATGTGCTGTAGTACATGAAGCAGTGGAATCACGTCGTTCATCCCGTAATCCTGCCGACTGACAAATAAAGTGGCTTCCTCAAAGGGCCTGAGCAAACGGCAGGTGTCACGTATGAGCTGCCACTGGTTGACATTGAAGTTACACAGGGGAGTCCCCCTATCTGCTTGGATCATCAGGAAATCCGTGATGGCTTTTCTCTGTTCATATAATCGGTCCAACATGTGAAGGGTGGAATTCCAACGGGTGGAAACATCGCAAATCAGACTATGTTGGGGGATACCATTCTGACGCTGTAGCTCAAGAAGGGTGTGTTTGGCGGTGTAGGAGTGGCTGAAGTGCATGCAAAGTTTCCGTGAAGTTGTTAGGATGTCCTGCAGATGGGGGGAACACTTCAGAAACCGCTTGACAACCAGATTGAAGACGTGAGCCATGCAGGGGGCATGGGTCAGGCTTCCTTGGCGCAGCGCAGACAAAATGTTCTTCCCATTGTCGGTAACCATGATTCCCATTTTAAGTTTTCTCGGAGTAAGCCATGTTTGGATTTCCTGATGAATACATTTAAGCAGTTCCTCCCCTGTGTGACTCCGTTCGCCAAGACAAACCATGTGAAGCACTGCGTGACACCTCCGTGCCCTGCACACATGGTAGACTGGAGGGGCACTGAGACTTGAGCCTACAGTGGAGGGTGAGGAGATGGCGGAGGATGAGGAGGCCGAGTCGCACGGTGTCACAGGCCCAATGGGCAGAGAGCGCGGAGGCCGAAGCGGCGTGACCTGTCCAAGTTGCTGCTGCAAAGGGACCACATTCACCCAGTGGGCCGTAAACGACATGTACTGCCCCTGACCGTAGTTACAGCTCCAGATGTCGGCGCTGCCATGTATTTTGCTACACACCGACAGGCTCAAGGACTGGCCCACCTTCTGTTCAACAAAAGTGTGCAGCGCTGGTACTGCCTTCTTGGCAAAGAAATTACGGCTTGGGACTCTCCACCTCGGCTCGGCACAAGCCATCAGTTCTCTGAAAGGTGCAGATTCCACCACCTGAAAAGGGAGCGACTGCAGCACCAGCAACTTGGACAGGAGCACATTCAGCTTCTGCGCCGTAGGATGAGTGGGCGCATACTGCTGTCTCTTGGACATGGCTTCGCTGATGGATTGCTGGCGGGATGCATGACTTGGAGGAGGAGGAGCAGGAGCGACAGAGGATGGGTATGACGCACAGCTGCCTTCGGCTGAGGTGCTGGAGCCTTGGCTGGCAGAAATTGGGAGCTCACTTGGTGAGGAAGCAGACTGGACCACCCCTTGGGAGCCTCGGTTCTCCCAGGTCGTTTTATGGTGACGCATCATATGTTGACGCAGGGCCGTGGTGCCAACATTTGGACCCTGGCCACGCTTCACCTTTTGCCTACATATCTTGCATGTGGCCATGTTACCCTCCTGCGGATGCCTCAGGAAAAACTGCCACACTGCCGAGTAGCTACTTTTCCCACCCCCTGGCCTCACTGATTCACTGCTGCTGTTGCCAACTCCAGGAACCCCTGCTCCACTACCTCCCGATAAGGTAGACTGCCGCACAGCAGGTGCTCTACCCCGGCCCCGGCCCCGGCCGGCTCCAGCCTTTGGAATTGTGCCCCCATGCTGACTGCTACCACCTTGCTGCCTCAGCTGCTGACTCCGGGGCAACCTGCGCCCCTCTTCTCCTGATGATGACGATGAAGCCCCTTCATCACCCGGCTCCCAAGTGCGATCGGCTTCATCGTCATCATCATCATCACCGAGTTGTGGCTGTACGTCACTGATGTTCGTGGATTCGTCAACAGTGTCTGGCGCAGGAGCTGGAACGCTCGCAGCACCCACGACACTGTCCACATCACTATCTGTCTGCCTAGCTAGAGAAGCCACCTCCATTTCTTGGCTGGGCAGTAGCTGCTGACTGTCCTCTATCTGATGGTCCTCCTCACTAAAGAGTGGAGCTGAACCCAAAGCATAGGATACGTCACTGGGGGAGGGAACGGCGTAGGACAGAGGCAATGGGAGGACAGGGACTGCTCTCGGGGCATGCCAACTCAGGGTTGTGTCAGAGGAACCTACCGACCCTAGACTGGGGGTCTCAGACGTAAGTTGTGATGATGTTGTTGATGAGCGCGTCAACCAATCTACCACGGCAGATGCGTTACTGGTGGAGACCCGACCGCTAGCAGATACTGGCAGATTAGGTCTCTCAGCGTGACTCCTGCTGCTACTGGCCCCCAGTCTGATGCGAGCTCTGCCTGCGGAATCTTGGCCTCTGCCACTCCTCTTTTCACTTCCAGGCACTTGTCTGCCCGACATAGTCTAACTGGCGTGGGAGTAGGTGATATTTTAAGATCCCCCGGGCAGCGGTGGGTCTATATGAAACAGAATATAATGCACACCAAAAGTGAGCAGTAACACTCAGCCTCCAACAGGCCTGCTTAGTGTAAATAAGAGAGCTGCTTAGTGTAAATAAAGAGGGGTATGCTATGTTACAGAATGGGATGCCTCAACAGAAGTGCACCTGGCAGGCAGCAGTAAGCCTATGCCCAGCAAAAGTGTCTTATAATATAAATATAATAAGAGCAAATGCTTATATGGTCTTAAACAGAGGCTGCTTTAGTCACAGAATGGGATGCCCCCAAAAAAGATCCAGTAGTACTATGCCCAGCAAAAGTGTCTTTATCAGGCTAATTTCAAATATGATAAGAGCAAATGCTTATATGGTCTTAAACAGAGGCTGCTTTAGTCACAGAATGGGATGCCCTGGCAGGGACAAGTAGTGCTATGCCCAGCAAAAGTGTCTTTATCAGGCTAATTTCAAATATGATAAGAGCAAATGCTTATACGGTCTTAAACAGAGGCTGCTTTAGTCACAGAATGGGATGCCCCAAATAGGAGTGCACCTGGCAGGGTCCAGTAGTGCTTTGCCCAGCAAAAGTGTCTTTATCAGGCCTAATTTCAAATATGATAAGAGCAAATGCTTATATGGTCTTAAACAGAGGCTGCTGTAGTCACAGAATGGGATGCCCCAAATAGGAGTGCACCTGGCAGGGTCCAGTAGTGCTTTGCCCAGCAAAAGTGTCTTTATCAGGCCTAATTTCAAATATGATAAGAGCAAATGCTTATATGGTCTTAAACAGAGGCTGCTTTAGTCACAGAATGGGATGCCCCAAATAGGAGTGCACCTGGCAGGGTCCAGTAGTGCTATGCCCAGCAAAAGTGTCTTTATCAGGCCTAATTTCAAATATGATAAGAGCAAATGCTTATATGGTCTTAAACAGAGGCTGCTGTAGTCACAGAATGGGATGCCCCAAATAGGAGTGCACCTGGCAGGGTCCAGTAGTGCTTTGCCCAGCAAAAGTGTCTTTATCAGGCCTAATTTCAAATATGATAAGAGCAAATGCTTATATGGTCTTAAACAGAGGCTGCTTTAGTCACAGACTGGGATGCCCCAAATAGGAGTGCACCTGGCAGGGTCCAGTAGTGCTATGCCCAGCAAAAGTGTCTTTATCAGGCCTAATTTCAAATATGATAAGAGCAAATGCTTATATGGTCTTAAACAGAGGCTGCTGTAGTCACAGAATGGGATGCCCCAAATAGGAGTGCACCTGGCAGGGTCCAGTAGTGCTTTGCCCAGCAAAAGTGTCTTTATCAGGCCTAATTTCAAATATGATAAGAGCAAATGCTTATATGGTCTTAAACAGAGGCTGCTTTAGTCACAGAATGGGATGCCCCAAATAGGAGTGCACCTGGCAGGGTCCAGTAGTGCTTTGCCCAGCAAAAGTGTCTTTGTCAGGCCTAATTTCAAATATGATAAGAGCAAATGCTTATATGGTCTTAAACAGAGGCTGCTTTAGTCACAGAATGGGATGCCCCAAATAGGAGTGCACCTGGCAGGGTCCAGTAGTGCTTTGCCCAGCAAAAGTGTCTTTATCAGGCCTAATTTCAAATATGATAAGAGCAAATGCTTATATGGTCTTAAACAGAGGCTGCTGTAGTCACAGAATGGGATGCCCCAAATAGGAGTGCACCTGGCAGGGTCCAGTAGTGCTTTGCCCAGCAAAAGTGTCTTTATCAGGCCTAATTTCAAATATGATAAGAGCAAATGCTTATATGGTCTTAAACAGAGGCTGCTGTAGTCACAGAATGGGATGCCCCAAATAGGAGTGCACCTGGCAGGGTCCAGTAGTGCTTTGCCCAGCAAAAGTGTCTTTATCAGGCCTAATTTCAAATATGATAAGAGCAAATGCTTATATGGTCTTAAACAGAGGCTGCTGTAGTCACAGAATGGGATGCCCCAAATAGGAGTGCACCTGGCAGGGTCCAGTAGTGCTTTGCCCAGCAAAAGTGTCTTTATCAGGCCTAATTTCAAATATGATAAGAGCAAATGCTTATATGGTCTTAAACAGAGGCTGCTGTAGTCACAGAATGGGATGCCCCAAATAGGAGTGCACCTGGCAGGGTCCAGTAGTGCTTTGCCCAGCAAAAGTGTCTTTATCAGGCCTAATTTCAAATATGATAAGAGCAAATGCTTATATGGTCTTAAACAGAGGCTGCTGTAGTCACAGAATGGGATGCCCCAAATAGGAGTGCACCTGGCAGGGTCCAGTAGTGCTTTGCCCAGCAAAAGTGTCTTTATCAGGCCTAATTTCAAATATGATAAGAGCAAATGCTTATATGGTCTTAAACAGAGGCTGCTGTAGTCACAGAATGGGATGCCCCAAATAGGAGTGCACCTGGCAGGGTCCAGTAGTGCTTTGCCCAGCAAAAGTGTCTTTATCAGGCCTAATTTCAAATATGATAAGAGCAAATGCTTATATGGTCTTAAACAGAGGCTGCTGTAGTCACAGAATGGGATGCCCCAAATAGGAGTGCACCTGGCAGGGTCCAGTAGTGCTATGCCCAGCAAAAGTGTCTTTATCAGGCCTAATTTCAAATATGATAAGAGCAAATGCTTATATGGTCTTAAACAGAGGCTGCTGTAGTCACAGAATGGGATGCCCCAAATAGCAGTGCACCTGGCAGGGTCCAGTAGTGCTATGCCCAGCAAAAGTGTCTTTATCAGGCCTAATTTCAAATATGATAAGAGCAAATGCTTATATGGTCTTAAACAGAGGCTGCTGTAGTCACAGAATGGGATGCCCCAAATAGGAGTGCACCTGGCAGGGTCCAGTAGTGCTATGCCCAGCAAAAGTGTCTTTATCAGGCCTAATTTCAAATATGATAAGAGCAAATGCTTATATGGTCTTAAACAGAGGCTGCTTTAGTCACAGAATGGGATGCCCCAAATAGGAGTGCACCTGGCAGGGTCCAGTAGTGCTTTGCCCAGCAAAAGTGTCTTTATCAGGCCTAATTTCAAATATGATAAGAGCAAATGCTTATATGGTCTTAAACAGAGGCTGCTGTAGTCACAGAATGGGATGCCCCAAATAGGAGTGCACCTGGCAGGGTCCAGTAGGGCTATGCCCAGCAAAAGTGTCTTTATCAGGCCTAATTTCAAATATGATAAGAGCAAATGCTTATATGGTCTTAAACAGAGGCTGCTGTAGTCACAGAATGGGATGCCCCAAATAGGAGTGCACCTGGCAGGGTCCAGTAGTGCTATGCCCAGCAAAAGTGTCTTTATCAGGCCTAATTTCAAATATGATAAGAGCAAATGCTTATATGGTCTTAAACAGAGGCTGCTGTAGTCACAGAATGGGATGCCCCAAATAGGAGTGCACCTGGCAGGGTCCAGTAGTGCTATGCCCAGCAAAAGTGTCTTTATCAGGCCTAATTTCAAATATGATAAGAGCAAATGCTTATATGGTCTTAAACAGAGGCTGCTGTAGTCACAGAATGGGATGCCCCAAATAGGAGTGCACCTGGCAGGGTCCAGTAGTGCTATGCCCAGCAAAAGTGTCTTTATCAGGCCTAATTTCAAATATGATAAGAGCAAATGCTTATATGGTCTTAAACAGAGGCTGCTTTAGTCACAGAATGGGATGCCCCAAATAGGAGTGCACCTGGCAGGGTCCAGTAGTGCTTTGCCCAGTAAAAGTGTCTTTATCAGGCCTAATTTCAAATATGATAAGAGCAAATGCTTATATGGTCTTAAACAGAGGCTGCTGTAGTCACAGAATGGGATGCCCCAAATAGGAGTGCACCTGGCAGGGTCCAGTAGTGCTTTGCCCAGCAAAAGTGTCTTTATCAGGCCTAATTTCAAATATGATAAGAGCAAATGCTTATATGGTCTTAAACAGAGGCTGCTTTAGTCACAGAATGGGATGCCCCAAATAGGAGTGCACCTGGCAGGGTCCAGTAGTGCTTTGCCCAGCAAAAGTGTCTTTATCAGGCCTAATTTCAAATATGATAAGAGCAAATGCTTATATGGTCTTAAACAGAGGCTGCTGTAGTCACAGAATGGGATGCCCCAAATAGGAGTGCACCTGGCAGGGTCCAGTAGTGCTTTGCCCAGCAAAAGTGTCTTTATCAGGCCTAATTTCAAATATGATAAGAGCAAATGCTTATATGGTCTTAAACAGAGGCTGCTGTAGTCACAGAATGGGATGCCCCAAATAGGAGTGCACCTGGCAGGGTCCAGTAGTGCTTTGCCCAGCAAAAGTGTCTTTATCAGGCCTAATTTCAAATATGATAAGAGCAAATGCTTATATGGTCTTAAACAGAGGCTGCTGTAGTCACAGAATGGGATGCCCCAAATAGGAGTGCACCTGGCAGGGTCCAGTAGTGCTATGCCCAGCAAAAGTGTCTTTATCAGGCCTAATTTCAAATATGATAAGAGCAAATGCTTATATGGTCTTAAACAGAGGCTGCTGTAGTCACAGAATGGGATGCCCCAAATAGGAGTGCACCTGGCAGGGTCCAGTAGTGCTATGCCCAGCAAAAGTGTCTTTATCAGGCCTAATTTCAAATATGATAAGAGCAAATGCTTATATGGTCTTAAACAGAGGCTGCTTTAGTCACAGAATGGGATGCCCCAAATAGGAGTGCACCTGGCAGGGTCTAGTAGTGCTTTGCCCAGCAAAAGTGTCTTTATCAGGCCTAATTTCAAATATGATAAGAGCAAATGCTTATATGGTCTTAAACAGAGGCTGCTGTAGTCACAGAATGGGATGCCCCAAATAGGAGTGCACCTGGCAGGGTCCAGTAGTGCTTTGCCCAGCAAAAGTGTCTTTATCAGGCCTAATTTCAAATATGATAAGAGCAAATGCTTATATGGTCTTAAACAGAGGCTGCTGTAGTCACAGAATGGGATGCCCCAAATAGAAGTGCACCTGGCAGGGTCCAGTAGTGCTTTGCCCAGCAAAAGTGTCTTTATCAGGCCTAATTTCAAATATGATAAGAGCAAATGCTTATATGGTCTTAAACAGAGGCTGCTTTAGTCACAGAATGGGATGCCCCAAATAGGACTGCACCTGGCAGGGTCCAGTAGTGCTTTGCCCAGCAAAAGTGTCTTTATCAGGCCTAATTTCAAATATGATAAGAGCAAATGCTTATATGGTCTTAAACAGAGGCTGCTGTAGTCACAGAATGGGATGCCTCACAGCAAACTTAAGATCAGTTCAGTATATATGCACAGTTAGTATAAGCAGCCTGAAAACGCTAACAAAGCCTGTCAGGCTGGATGAAAAAAAAAAAAAAACTGACAGCCTCCGATTTTCCCTTCCTTTCCCTGTTTTTCGCTGACTTTCTGTCTGTCTCCTGTCTGTCTCCTGTCTGTCTCCTGCCTGTCTCCAGCCTGTCCCTGTCTGTCCCTCAGCTACACAGCGTTCTGTCTCTCACGAATGCAATAGAGAAATGAGGAAAAGCAAGATGGCCGCCGTTAAATACCGCTGTGTGACGTCACCGGGCTTGCTGGCTGCTGATAGGCTGCATGTGACTGCCCCAGCTTGCACTGGCGCGGGATACATGTCCAGACATGTCCCGTCCGCCATCTTAGAATGCCTGTAAATGTAAATGAATGGATGTTAAAGGAAAACTTCGAGTGATCGAATCGCGGGGAAATTCGGATTCGATCCGAATCGAATTTTTCCTGAAATTCGGATCGAATCCGGGTTCGTCCGGATCGATTCGCTCATCCCTACCTGTCAGTCAAATATAGATGTGGAGAATCTTGTTTCTTATGCAGATAACTTATGACCTCCTTCAGATGAATTCCATTTCTGAAGTACAGAAGTTTGGAATGCCATTCTTAACAATGGTAAAATCCCTGACCTGTGCCTTTGAGCTTGTGATAGAAAAGGTGGCAGAAATGAGCAGAGACAGGCAGCTGCACACTGTCACAGACAAAATGCAAGGTACCATGAGGTGCCCGACAGCTGCACTGCACACAGGGTGCCCTTTCATGGGGAGGAGAAATTCCATTGACAGCGATAACAGGAAAAAGTTTATGCTGTGCCTTAATGATGCTTAGAATCAACTGACAGCCCTTGCTATATTTATACTTAGAAAAACAAGGTCATGCATAGGAGCTGGGTTTGATTGACTTTTGTCTGTTTTACATACTGATTGCGTATTACAGAGATTTACAGAATATTTTGAGTAAACTGTGGTGTACATTTCTTGCAGTAATCAAATGAAAAACCTGCTCCAGTGACTCTCAAATCCTAGATGGCCTACAGTACAAAAGGAAAGAAAAAAAAACTTTCCTCACTTTTCTACTATTTTAAATAGTAATTCCACTTTCGATGGCATTTTTAAAAATGTCCATTATAATGTGCCAAAATGATGTCCTCAAGGTACTGATCTTATCTGTTAATTATTTTCTTTTTTATTTGTTTGCAACTGTTTTTTCTCAGATCAGTGTACAGATCAGAGACTTCCTGACTCTGGCTTGATAATTATTTGAATGGCTGAGGCAGAGATAATGCTCCAAATTCCTGAGGTTTAACCCCTTTTGCTCTATTTTAGCTCTAATTTAGTTCTAATTTAGGCTCTTTAGATAAGAGGATAACTGTTTTGTGGTCCAGTAGCTAAAGAGTTACTGACAGTGTTCTCATCAGGGGTAATTCATTCTGCCCGATGCTTTGTGGCGCCTGGATTTTTCTATGGAAGGATTCTAGAAATGTAGCTACACTAAAGGGCTATAATAAAAGGCTTTACTCACAAGTATGGGGTCACAATCCTAAAACACGTTTTTATTTTACATACCAAAAGAAGAAAAGGGCAGAACACCAAAAACATGACAACGATTCTTGAGTTTTCTTTAAAGCAGACCTCCAGTCAAAAAAAAAGAAAGTTTAGTAAATTGATTTCCTCTCTTATGGATGCATAAACAGATTAGGAAGGCTTAACCCCATGTAGATGCTGTAGAGTTGTAGAATGGCATAAAGATTATTGACTCTTGAGTTACATGGGGCAGCCTTCTTGTACACACCTGATAGACCTGCTTACACATGAGAATTAGAGGGGTGCTGTGCCAGCAGCAATTCAAGCCAAATTGAGAGAGATGTATGCCTCTGAAAAAAGGAGAAACTTGCTTGTTAATTTTCACACATGCAGACACTGAATAAACAGCTAATGTAGCAAAGGAAATCTGTGTGAGGAAAGCTGTTACAATGTATCTCAATGGAGGTGGCCGTCGCAAAAGCATTCACTCAGGGGATACAATGTATTTAAAAAATTTGAGCTGTTACTGAAGCAAAGTTAAGTTATTACAGCTGAAGGCTTACTACTTCTGGCTAGAAATAAGAGATCATTTCACAGTGCTATGAGGCAATTTTGAGAGTCTCCTATCCATAAAGGATGTTGGTGTTTGACCGAACACTCAGCCAGTCTATGCATTCCACTCAATACAAAGAGATACAAAGAGATATCCAGCTCCACTAGTGTGGAGTGCATGTCAGGCACGCTCACAGCCAAATAACCTACAAAAGGATTGGTGTGCCAGTGCTTTCCAATAAAACGTTAACTTCTTCAATAAAATCTTTCGGGTACGCCTGACCCTTAGTGATACAAGTCAGATGGACCTGTAATAGCAATGCGTCATAGCAATTTGACTGCACTATGATTTGACTTTCTGCATAATATTTTAATGACCAAATTGATTTTTATTGGCGAGCGCTGACACACCAATCCTTTTCTATGCATTTCACTACCACCGTTCAGAAATAAGCTGGAGCAGGGCCTAAGTAGTATGTTTATCAGACATTATACAATACGTGGGATAGTCTTCCCAATAATGTCAGCAAAGTGAGGCAGAGGGACAAAATGCCTCAAAGTTGGACTGCCCCGTCGAAGGTGGTATATCTGGTCAGTTTACTCATACCACCTATATGGATTGGTGGTCCATGATGACAACAGGTTCATTGGTGTGTTGGGGATTTAGGGTTTTACAGGAATGCAAACAGGCTGCCATCTTCCTGTCCGCAGATCTCCCAATGCCAGGAACAGCATGGCACTCGCTGTCCTTTTACATATTCCTTCTGCCAAGTCCTAGTGTGATCCTTGCTGCTGACCATGCTACACCCAGACCATATCCAAGTTGTGATTTTTTTTGCTGATCTTTGCCAAGTACGCTCAAACATTCCGAAGTGGGTAATATCTGATGTAGCAAACTTGTATCCACCAGGTCTAAGGCAACAAACGCGACTACAATGAAACACAAGATATGTAAATACAAACCTATCATTGACTACACTTGAAATGTAAAAATATAAATACACTTAATTGAATATTAATAGTATAAAAAAAAGAATAAAATCAGATAAAAACACGGGGAGGCCGATTCATCAATAGCGCCAGGTAGCGACAGATGAGCGACTGTAGCGTGATTTTTTCAGCGCCAGCCAGTATTCGCTGTGCTTGGCCGGCGTTAGCTTGATGACAGCGACTCAGTCGGTGTGCGGTAATGTTGAATACGGGCTGGGGGGTCGCTGTTTCACAGGTCCAGCGTTGTATGTGAGCGCCTGACAACGAATGGCCAGAGCGAACGGCTAGCTTCATATTCATCAAAAATTCACGCTCCGAATGTGCTGTCGCTGTCCATTCCTTGTTTAAACCCCAGAGCGCTGGCGGCGATCTGTATTAACTAGTTTTTAACCCCTAAACAACCATATTTTTTTAATGTAACATTATACATGTTTTTAGAATCATTTTGTTATATGAATACATTAATCTCAGACCTGTTAGATCAATTCTGCACTTTTTTTTTTTGTTTGTTTTTTTTTGACTTAAAAATAATTCCTAACATTGCAGAAGTGTTCTCCGATTTTTTGACATTAAAAAAAAAATTTAAAAAAATAATACCAATTAATTATGATTAATTAAAGCTTGCTCCATTGAAATGCATTGGACATCGCCAGGGAGCGACAGCTCATACCTGGCGCTGTGAGGGAATTTGCAGCGGCGCTGTTCGGTCCAGGCGGCTTCATGATGAATGCCGCGCTAGCCGCCGCTCTCGCCGGCGCTAGCCTCATTTTGCTTGATAAATGCGTCATTGTGACCGCCGCGGGCGTACTTGAGTCGGTAGTCGCCGTTAGCTGCCGCTACCTGGCGCTCGTCAGACACTACCTGGCGCTATCGCTTGATGAATAAGGGCATAAGATACAGAAGCATCCCGAGTGTACCACAAAGGAAAACCTAATCCATAGTTTCCCAATCTTTTTTTTCAGGATATCACTTACAATTTTCCAATGATGACATGTACTACCCTGCCATTGTTACAACTTCCCAAGTGGGGGGAGATATGCTTACAATAGACATAGAATATAGACACTCATGAAGATGCCACCCAGCTGAATTTAAGAGGATAACGCCCAAATAATAATAATAATTGTTTATTTCTAAAGCACCCTCTTCTGGAATGCTGACAAAGAATACAAAGGTTACATAGATTAGCACAAGCAGGGTATGAAACATATGCTTTGAAAACAAGATAAAGCAGGAAAGAGTCCTGCCCATACTCGCTTATAGTATTAAAGGATAAGAGGTGCAGACAAAATAGGAAGGATCACCAGAGGTAGGTATTAAGCTTGGTGCCATGTGCCCTGTGAAGGTTATAAAAGATTCCTTAAAGTGGACCAAAACCCAGGCTTTGCCTTGGTTTTGGTCCTTTTCCCCGGGGGCAGTCCTGATCGGTGTGTGAAACCCCCCAGGACGCCGAGACATGCTCACCTCTACCCGGTCCACCGGCACATCTAAGAGCAGAGGCTCTCATGGCTGCATCCTCCTCTTCCCTCTAACAGGGAGCGTGCCCGCGCCAGACATTCAACAATGTCTGACATGGGCACGCGCCATGCTAGAGTGATAGCGGGATGTGTTTGCTCTTAAACGCGCCGTTGGACTGGGCAACGAGGTAAGTGAATGGGGTGACCTGGGGGGTTTCACACAGTGGGACATCCTGATTTAGGATGCCCCGGGGGGGATTGATCGGCTCGAGAATCTTGCCGGGCCGATCAAGCTGGGTTTTGGTCCACTTTAAACTTAAACCGCCTCAACAGCCTGGCACAGTTGGAAAGGAAAGGTAGCGGCCATTTTGGAGCTTCCTCTCCCAGCTGACATAACTGACAATGCACAGTAACAGGAATCCCAGCAGCACTTCCTGTTTGCAGGCGGCCTGCTAATGCATGAGCCACCATCTTGTTTTTAAAACTTGCCACAGCAAGAGTTAGAAAAGGGTAAATTCATTTTTTTGTGCAGCAATCTAAATTGCCCCGGGGAGGGATGCATATGAGCACTGTTTGTTGAGAGGGTCTGGTTTAAGTCATTTTTGACTGTTGGTCTGCTTTAAATGAGGTTAAATGCTTGTCTGAAGAGGTGCAAATGGAGGGCACGTTTGAAATCTTAGAGTGTTGGGGAGTGTTGAATTGAATGGGGAATTGCATTACAGGAAGTGGTGCATTAGAAGTCCTGGAGGCGGTAGTAACAGTAAATGACCAGGGTGGAGTACAAACAAATCTGAAAAGGAAGATCAGAGGATGCACCTGGCATGATATCACTGGATTAGAGATAAAATGTAAGGAGGAGCCGGGCTGGAGGAAGCCTTGTAGGTTTGCCACCTATAGATAATTCTAGGAGAATCAGCTATCAGATAAATTAGCAAACAACATCTAACCAGTATTGTTTCCACTGTACTATTATTATGCAGAGCCTCACCAATATCACTAAGCCAACAGAGGTTGTGTTCCCTTTGCCTCTTAGCTACTCCCTGTGTGTTCTATGCTTTATACATTTCCACGCCTCTGCCGCTCCCCACTGGCATGTGGCCTGTACCGCTTGATGTTTTCCCTCTTCTCTCCAGCAGCCCGGGCAACTTCCAAAATGACCTTCAAGTCCGTGTCTGTCTGACATTTGAAAACAGAGCAGACATCAGTTTGCACCTCCAGACACATCACTGTGAAGGGGCACGGAAACACGTTCATTGCTGCTTCTACTGTAAAATTTGACAGCAGACAGCTGTGAGGGCAGAAGGACAGATCTCAAATTGGCCAATCATGTGCCAGAAGCATTGACCTAAATCTTGCTGCTCTCTGCCCTAATATTTACCTGGTGTGGATACGCTTTCTCATAAGAGGTCAGTATAAGCCATCAATGAATTTTAATGACTCATCTTTGCTCTGCATAAAGCAGAGAGCTCCTAGAAGCATTGTTTGAAATGTTTAAATGCTCTGTGACAGCTGACCCCAGAGAGATACATAAATATACATTGAGGCCGATTCATCAATAGCGCCAGGTAGCGACAGATGAGCGACTGAAGTATGGCGCTATGAGCGCCGCTAGCGTCAGCCGCGGGCGGTAGCGATTCGCTATAGCAGGCCTCCTCAGTCGCTACCTGGCGTTGTTGCGAACAACGCCTACATTGCTGAATATGATGTTGGCCCTCAGCTTTGTAGGCGCTGTCAGTCAGTGTGACCACGCTATTCTACACAGCGCCTGTTAGCTTTGCTGTGTCCTGGCCATCCAGTACCTTCTGAATAAAACACATTGCTACATTTGTTAAAAAATTAAAGAGTTTTTATTTTGTGTTGAAAAGGAAATTAAATTAAACCAGATATTAGAATATAAATGCAAAATAAAACATAATTAAACACATAGCCACATTTTTTTATTTTATTTATTTTTTAAATAAAAAGGAAATACAATTAAACCACCAATGAGAAAGAAAATGAAAATAAAAACAGAACAGAGAAAGAAATGGAAAATAGAAAAAGAAAAGAAAAACAGAAATGAGAAAGGAAAATAGAAAAAGAAAAGAAAAACAGAAATGAGAAAGGAAAATAGAAAAAGAAAAGAAAAACAGAAATGAGAAAGGAAAATAGAAAAAGAAAAGAAAAACAGAAATGAGAAAGGAAAATAGAAAAAGAAAAGAAAAACAGAAATGAGAAAGGAAAATAGAAAAAGAAAAGAAAAACAGAAATGAGAAAGGAAAATAGAAAAAGAAAAGAAAAACAGAAATGAGAAAGGAAAATAGAAAAAGAAAAGAAAAACAGAAATGAGAAAGGAAAATAGAAAAAGAAAAGAAAAACAGAAATGAGAAAGGAAAATAGAAAAAGAAAAGAAAAACAGAAATGAGAAAGGAAAATAGAAAAAGAAAAGAAAAACAGAAATGAGAAAGGAAAATAGAAAAAGAAAAGAAAAACAGAAATGAGAAAGGAAAATAGAAAAAGAAATAAAAAACAGAACAGAGAAATAAAAGGAAAATGGAAAAGGGAAATAAAAACATAAATCAGAAAGAAAAAGAAAATTACAATAGGAAGTAGAATGCCAAGGAAACTTTCACCAGAATTAAACACATAGCCACATGTATCTATATATAGTAGATTTTTTTATTCAAATCTACATAAATTTAAAAATGAACACAAGAGAAATGGTAAAGTAAAATTCAAACAGAAAGGAAAAAGCAAAGTAAAGTCAAATAAAGTTTGGAAAGTCCTAAATATGGATCACGGTGCCTGTGTTTGTGCCTGAAAAAATAAGAAAAGTGCAGTTAGTATAGATCTTTAAAGTAGTATAGTTGTAGCAAATACAAAAATGCATTACTTGATAACCAACATTGGCGTCTTACACCCCCCCTTAGAGTGGTTGGGATCATCTTACACCCCCCCTTACAGTGGTTTGGGTCATCTTACACCCCCCTTAGAGTGGTTTGGGTCATCTTACACCCCCCTTAGAGTGGTTTGGCTCATCTTAACACCCCCCTTAGAGTGGTTTGGGTCATCTTACACCCCCCTTAGAGTGGTTTGGGTCATCTTACACCCCCCTTAGAGTGGTTTGGGTCATCTTAACACCCCCCTTAGAGTGGTTTGGCTCATCTTAAACCCCCCCTTAGAATGGTTGGGCTCATCTTACACCCCCCTTAGAGTGGTTTGGGTCATCTTACACCCCCCTTAGAGTGGTTTGGGTCATCTTACACCCCCCTTAGAGTGGTTTGGGTCATCTTACACCCCCCTTAGAGTGGTTTGGGTCATCTTACACCCCCCTTAGAGTGGTTTGGCTCATCTTAACACCCCCCTTAGAGTGGTTTGGGTCATCTTAAACCCCCCCTTAGAGTGGTTGGGCTCATCTTACACCCCCCTTAGAGTGGTTTGGGTCATCTTACACCCCCCTTAGAGTGGTTTGGGTCATCTTACACCCCCCTTAGAGTGGTTTGGGTCATCTTACACCCCCCTTAGAGTGGTTTGGGTCATCTTAAACCCCCCCTTAGAGTGGTTGGGCTCATCTTACACCCCCCTTAGAGTGGTTTGGGTCATCTTACACCCCCCTTAGAGTGGTTTGGGTCATCTTACACCCCCCTTAGAGTGGTTTGGGTCATCTTACACCCCCCTTAGAGTGGTTTGGGTCATCTTAAACCCCCCCTTAGAGTGGTTGGGCTCATCCTACACCCCCCTTAGAGTGGTTGGGCTCATCTTACACCCCCCTTAGAGTGGTTGGGATCATCTTACACCCCCCTTAGTGTGTTTTTGGGCTCTTTTTGATGTTAGTTCTAATACATTTAGCCAGTAGTGCAGTACTTGCATTAGAGTGAAGGTTAGTTAGTTTACCGCAAAAAAAGAAGTGATCATCCTTTCCCTTAGCTCATCGCCAGTCTGGGTGTCCTCACTTCTTGCTGCGGGCATGTTGGGGATTTCTGGCACCAGTGCTGTCTCGGGGGCTTGGATTCGGTGGGATATACAGATATTGTGTAACACACAGCAGGCAAGGATGATTTTGGAGACCTTCTGTGGGCTGTAGAGCATCTCTCCTCCTGGCCGTGCCAAACAGAGAAAGCGTGCTTTCAGCAGGCCGATGGTTCTTTCCACAATGCTTCTGGTCTTGCGATGCACTGCATTGTAGCGTTCATGGGCAGAGGTCCGTGGGTTCCTGACCGGAGTCATGACCCACGTTCTCTGCCCATATCCCTTATCCGCTGTAGAAAAAACACAAGGAGAGAGACAGCAATTAGTACTAGTACATGTTTTTTGGTGGTAGTTTGGTTAAAATTGGCTTACTAGGCCACATATTTGCAAAATACATTGACATGGTTAATTTATTACCCAGTAGCCAGCCAGCTGGCATTTCGTTGTTATCAAACTTCCGGCACAGGACTGTCCGCTGCAAGACGTAAGAATCGTGGCATGAGCCGGAGAACCCCGATCTCACCGCCCGCAGCCTCATGTCTGGGTCACAGACAACCATCACATTAATGGAATGGAATTGCTTCCGGTTTCTGTAGGACAGCTCCTGTGCACGGGGAGGGCGGAAAGGGATATGTGTACCATCAACGCACCCTAGCACATTCGGGATCCCTCCCATCAGATAGAAAGCATGTTTTATTTTGGCAACCTCTTCCTCATCCTCAGGAAACCTGATGTAAATTGGGATTAAATCACAAATTGCCAGAACTACCTGGATTAGTATGCGGCTCATAGTAGCCTGGCTTATCCCGCTGAGGAGGGCTGAGGTTGCCTGGAAGGTCCCTCGTGCCAAAATATTGAGAGTGGCACACAGGCGTACTATGCCTGGAATGGAATGAGTGCGTTTGGTGGATGGCTCGATTTTGGTCTTAATCTGATCATATAGGGACTGTAGTGCAGCACGATTCAGACGGAAGCGGCTCCTGATCTGCTCGTCACTTAAGTCCCATACTGAAAGGCGGATTGCAAAGGAGCGGGGTGCCCTAAGCCTCACAACACCCCGCTCCCTTTCCTCCTGCTCTTTCAGCATACACATACATCCATCCACCCAGACACCATACATCACCCTCTTATCCATCACACACACTAAAGATATATACAAAACCAAAAATAAACAAAAAAAACCACTAACACACAACACACACACAAACAATCACACTCCACACACACCCGCTACAATGCAGCTCACCACAAAACCAGAACTATAGTGGTCCAAACCACCAGCCTGCTGAAAACCAGCTTTCTAAGTTAGGCACAACCAAGAGGGGAGTTGCTGCACAGCCCACAAAAGGCCCCAAAATCAAGCCTCACTTGCTGTATGCTACACAATATTTGCAGATGCCACCAAAACCAAGCTCCTAAAGAAACAGCACAGATGTCAGAAATCACCCAACAAGCCACAGAGAGTGAGGACAGAAACCAGACAGAGGCTCAAATGAGCTAAGGGAAGCGAGCACAGCACCACACCACAGCCTTTGCCACAGTGTAAGAATAGCAGAAGCTAGAAAATTCCTTCCTTTTATACTTCATTTTCAAAAGTGACAGGTCCGCTTTGCCGCCTTTTGCGTCGCTCTGCTTTTTCCGGGCGCCAATTAGCCGACCCAGGTGTGCGTAAAACAGAGTGCGCACGCGCACGCTAGTAGCGCTACTAGCGTACTTGAGCCGTAACTTGCGTGCATTAACGGACATGGCCCAAAAATCAGGGGTGGACCAATGAAAGGGAAGCTGCTGTTTTTTTAAATAGCCGTTAGGCTAACCACATGTCACAAGGGTTTGAGATACATCAGTCCATTGTTGGATTTGGGTGTGTGTTGTTTGGTTAATGAGGTCTGTAATGAGTTAATTGGCTAACACACATGCTTCTGTCAGTGCAGTGGAGGTGTGCCTAGAAGGAACTGGGCTGTATGTGTAAATCAATTAAGTGGCCTGCTTTTGGATTGGCTGTTAGAGCACATAAAACCTGGCCAAGCCTAAGAGATTGCGATGCCATTCTGTAGTCTGCACGCGTGCTTGTTGGGTGTGTATTTGTGTGTGTGTGCAGCTACAGGATGGAGCCAAATTCAGGACATCTGCCGGCCACAGCAGGCCCGAGTAGGAGTTTGGTGGGTGCTGTGCGCAGACCTCCCTTACGGAAAAGGGCACAGCCTGAAGGTGGGGCAGCACCCCAGGCTAAGCGCCCAGGTGCCAAGAGGGAGCCTGAATTTAATTTGGCTGAGAATAATCATCTTGTGCGCCTTACACTTGCTAAATAGGAGCTGATATTTGGCTCCCAAAGCAAGTCCATAGGCAAACAAGAAAGAAGCAAACTGTGGGATGCCATTGGTGTGGAGCTTAGTAGCACTGCTCAACACCCACGTAGTGGCCCATCCTGCAGGAAACGCTTCTACACTTTGCGAGGGGCCCTTATGAAAAAGATGAATCACGATCTTGATGTGGACAGTGGGTTCATCCAGGCTCCAAAGAGTACCTACAGGCCGTATGAGGAGATGCTGAAGGCCAAAATCCCACTGGCTCGGCTGCAGGGTGTGGATCCTGGGGATGACACCACCGGTTGGACTGAAGGTACATATTTTCTGGCTTTTATACTAACCTAATGTTAATGTATGTGATTTGCATTTTTACATTCTGACCAACTAACAGTAGGACCTGTGAAGTATTACATTAGAGCTCAAACATTTGTAACTTTTCTGTCTGTTGCTTTATGCATAGGTGCACATGCTGCTGTCCGGGATGTGCCTCAGGACACCCAAGCTCCTGCCCTTCCAGCAACCTCAAGGCTACCCCAGTCTGCCATTGAAGGTATTTACCCCTAATTTGGTTGCTGGTTGTTTTGTGAACAAATGGGTGTGGGAGCAGCTCAAACAATAAAGTTTTGCCCTGTTGAGTATTAATAATATGTGCCTGCGGCCTAATTGCACGCCCACTGTAACACTCACAGCAACTAACTAACAAGGCCCTAACATGTGTAGATATGTTGGACGCCAGAGATGTGTAGCCATATATCGGCATATCAATGTGGGAGCCACACTGGCCTTGATTAGTGAATATTAGTGAAAGAGCTGCTCACACACCTTAATGCATGTTGTATTTTGGCACGCACATTAACTATGGCTCAATGTTGGGTTTATTTTTGCCTAGCTCCCATGCCCTTGGCCCCAGCATCTCCTCCGGATCCCACCTACTCTTTGGATGTCGGTAAGTGCATGTGTTCACCTTGCTTGATCCACTTTTACCCAAGTGCATGTGTCTCATTCCTCTTTTTTCTTGGTAGGCCAAGTGACTGGTTCATCTTTGGACCCCACTTCCGATGTTGCCGGTCAACAGGACCCTGTTGGTGTGTAGAGCAATACATAATGTATCCTTTATGCTGTTTATGTTACACTGGTTCAATTTGGTTAGTCTACTAAGCTACATGTTTGCTTTGTAAACTTGAAGATGCCTCTTGGGAGTGCTTGTTGCCTCCCCAGGGTCAGTCTATTAGTTATTGGAGTGATAGCAATGTATTTTGGCGGACATCTTTTTAGCCAAACATTCCCCGTAGTAGTTTGCTGATTATTTAGAGACATTCCTTGTTTTTTTTAGTTGACCCGAATATCGGAAGTGGCTGCCCAGAAAGGGCCCCTCAAGTTCCGGCTGCCAGAGATGAGGGTAAGTGGTTTTGCCTTGCTCTAGTCTGTATTTTGGCTCTACTTTTGTGGCACTTGCTTCTGGCAACTTGTGTGTCCACATGTATTTTCAAGGTCCAAGCTCGAGTGAGGACCCCACTCCAGACATCTGGGAGATTGCGGGTATGTGTAATTTAAGCAATGTTTCTGATGTGATTAGCAAAAATTAGTGCGTCTTAGTCCTGTAACATACATGTTAACAATCTGAGTTTAACAGATACCTTTGGTCTAGTGTGTATTTTGGCACTTTTTAGAGGTATGGCCTCGATAGCCTAACCAGGTTACATTAGAGTTTGGCCCACAGACCTACTAACCTGATTTTCCTGTTTAGCATATGCCAACTTGCCGGACATCTCGGATGTTGAATTGCCACTCTCTGGCAGCGAAACCTCGAGCCTACCTGTGCCGGAGGACACGCAGGTAACATGGCTGATGTAGACGACCTAGAACCACATTGGCATCTTCGTGGGTAGTGGAAGAAGCAACATGTCACATTTCCTTTCATTGTTGTTTTGGCAGGAGGCGGAACCAGAACCCCAAGCTGGGACCTCTTCCCAAGTCCCATGTGGCCAAGCTTCCGAGGCTCAGACAAGGGTAAGTTGTATAGTGACTGTTTATAGGAATTATTTTGAGGGGCATAACTGCATTGGTTCTGTTTGACTAAAATGTGGTTTACTATTTGTTTAGCCTCAAACCACAGCAAGAGGAGGTGTGGCACCAACCAGTGCCGATTTCTACGAGCTAGGGGTCCGGATGCTGGAGGACTACAGTCGCCAACAGCCGCGTGATGGAACTAATGAGCGCATTGCGGCGTTGGAAAATCAGGTGCTGATGTGTCAGCAACAAAATGAGGCCCTGCAGCGCCAGATGGACCAGTTGCTCCAAAACCAACTCCAGAACCAGGAACTTGGTCGGCTGGCAAATGTAATTGAGCAATCTGTACAGCGCCAGGAAGAAGCAATACAGCGCCAGGCAGAATGTCTCCAGCGGCAGGACCAAACTTTGTTGTTGCTACAACAGCTCATACAACAGCAGTCTATATTTTTTACTGCACTGTTGTCCCCCAACACCGCCCCTAGCAATGACTCCCAACCTCCCCGGCCACCCAGCCAAGAATATTAATTTTGTATATTTTTGGTTTTGTAAATATATTTGCTTCACCCACCTCTAAATTGTGTGTTTCCTAAGACCTCGCTAATAATACAGTCAGGGATGAGTATCTTGATCTACATATGTCAATGTATTGGTCAATTTAGCCCACACATTGGAGACCATAGCTTACTATGGTTAACACCTGAAATGGCTCCAAAGGTATGGCTACATTGACCCACAAATGGTTTGGGAGACAGTTAAACTATGCTTTGCAATGCAACACACTGTAATGATGTTAATCAAAAAATTTTTAATCAAAAACATGGCCAACACGGCCAACCTTGGCCAACAACGGCCATCAAGAGCCCAGCCTTCCCCCCACCCTAACGACGCCGTCGGCGCCTCTTCCTGGCCAGCAGCATCAGCTTCAGGAGCCGGATCTCCCGCCACAGTCTGCGATGCTGGTTTTCACAAGCTGTAGAAATGTAGAAACAACAATTTATTAATAAATTGGCTGTGACCTCAACAGACACAGATGTAGCAATGTAATGTCAGTGTGTCCAATTAGGTGACACTCACATTAACATTGTTGACCACTGTGTGCTTATTGGTTAACATTATATGAGTACTATTGACTGGCAGGAATGTGAACAACACATCCCAAGCATACATTTTCGCTTAAAGTGTACCAACACCCACGGGTGATCGGCCCGGGAATCTATCAGATTCCCGGCCCGATCACCTCCCTCCCCGCGGGACATCCAAGATCGGGATGTCCCTGGGTGTGAAACCCCCCCCAAACCCCAAAATACCTACCTCAGTTTCTGTGTGGCAGTGCCGCTGGGCCCTCCCTGGTGCCCCTCTAGACGTGTGCGTGCCTGCGCCGGCCGTCTGTGAATTGCCGGCGCAGGCACGCGCCCGTAAAAAGGGGCGCGGGGGAGGCGGAGGAGGAGGCAATTTGCAATGGCTTGTACGTTTGTTGGAGTCAAAGTGAGTTCAGGGGGTTGTCACACAGCGGTGACGATCAGGGGTGCCCCACCGTAGTGGAACAACACCCAGGAAAGTCAAAATCCTGGTTGTTGTTCCAGTTTAACTCTTGGGAAGCAAAGAAGGTATAATTCCCTGTGTGTCCATTTTTGTGTTTAGTAACAGCCAAACATCAGGGCCTAAGTCCGAACGAGTCCACGAGTTTACCCTATAATGTTACAGGTCCAGACCTAATAGGGCCCATTTGGTTGTGTCTAACGCAAAAATAGTCTCTATGTGGCCTAATGAAGGATGTGAGCCAACAATCAAGCATGCAAACAGGCATGTTGGATTATTGTGCAAACACATTGAATCGAGATGTGTGTGAAATTAACACATAGGTAAATTTAAATTGGCTGCAGATGTGACTAGAAGACATAGGTTTCACAAGTCTTTAGGCATATGAAGTGGGATGTACTCACCATCGCAGCTGTGGCGGGGGCCCATGCTGCTGGCCGTCCCTGGAGCTGGGGTGGGGAGGAGGGTCTCTGGCTCCGTCTGCGTCGCAACATCTGTCAACATAAAGCAAAAGACAAAAACACAATTAGTGGGCAAATGACACATGACTATTTGACATCCATCTGGTTATTGAGTCTGAAAATGCAAAGGCTTGCATGGTTACATACAGGTTGACCTAAATTAGCATATTTCCTGGACCATGAGTTAATGTCAATTTGGAAGGCTTCACACATGTATCCCTAAAGAGAATGTGCAAATAACATAGACAGTGCTATGTAAAGGAATCTTTTGCAGTTGTTTGGCTAATGTTAATAGTGGCCCACATGTTGGAGCGGGAACAACTTAACCCAAGAAAAGAAATGCGAACACCCATCATGGTGTTGGCAGAAACATAGGGGTGGTTGACAGTTGGCTAGCACTGTAGTGGGGTTTGTGAGGTTAGGGTACCTTATCAAACCAGCTGTGACAATGGACCAGGAAACATGTGTCTGTTACAAGTGGGCCTATACACAGGATTGCTGCTAATCTGGGTTTGGGTCCACTTTGGCCGAGCCACACAATTTGCATGAGCCAACGTACTCCGCGCCCGCTGCCTTCCACACATCACTCCTCGAGTGTGTGCGGACGCGCAGGCCATTTGGAAAAAGAGCGCAGGCGCACACACATCTACAGTGTCACACAGGAGGCTTGGACGGTGGCTTTGCCAACCCCCAAAGAGGTAAGGAGTTTTGTGGTTTTTTTTGGGTGGGGGGGGCCCTGGGTGAGGGATGTGATTGGTCCTGGAAGCTTCCAGAAACCGAGCACCATCAATGTTTGTGGGTACACTTGAATGAATGTAATAACATTGGGAATGTGATGGCTAACCAAAAACACTTACCATGACTATGCCCGTGGAGAATCCTACGCCAAAATGCCATGGAGGTGCCGCCTATATGATGCCCTGCAAATTAGAGAGGAATGGCAAGGGCTAAGGACACATTGCAAGATGAAACCTGTCACAGACTAACAATTAAAAAATGTACACTCACCAGGGGATGAAGCGCCACTTGAAGCCCAGGGAGGGCTCTGAGGAGGAGGCGGGGAGCCTCGGCTCCTCACACTCTGGTCGGAAGATCCACCAGGCAAAGGGCCACCCTCCTCCCTCTCACTCCCTGCTTGAGAGTGGCCCCTTGCCTGGTGAGAGTCCTCACACTCAGAGTGTGAGGAGCTGAGGCTTGATCCAGCCAGCCCCCCAGCAGCACACTCCTCTGGGGCGTCATCCCCTTCCTCCCCTGGGCCTGCCTGGTTCGGGGGAGGAATCCCTTCCCACGTTTCCCCAGGGGAGGACGCTTATCTGTGTGGAGGGGGTGAAAGAAAAGAATTAATCTAAAGAGCACAAATGGACAGAGCTTAGCAGATGATTCTGCACAAAGGCTAAACATAACATAAGCTTTAACTTACCTGATGCGTAGGCATCATATAGGCGGTACACGCCTTCAGGGTCCCGGCGCTTGAAATCGGACCACTTTTGTTGTATGGAGCGGATGGTGAGCTCGGTCTGGAAGCGCCGGGACACTGTGGCCTTCACCTCCATGGCTATGCGTTTTTTGCCTCCACGGGCATAGTCATATTCGGCCAGGCAGAAGTCCTATGAAAAAAGAACAAACAAAATAAAATAAATACATGACATCAGAAAACAGTCATAAACAGTTATACATAGACCACATCAAAGTGGACCCACACCCAGGATTATGACTATTCTGGGTTTGTGTGCACTTTGGTGGGCCACACCAATTGTGGGTGGTCCGCTGTCTGCAACCCCCTTGGAAGGCCACAAATACACCACTGAGGACACTCCCACGTCACTCCCCCAGCAAAACACAGGGCTCGGCGCCGCTGTGGTATGCGCATACAAGGCCGTTGGGACGTGCATACCAGCTCAGCTGGGTCTGCACGGCAAAGTAGGCATGTGGCGTTTGACTCTAACAGGGAGTGCGCCTGCACCCAAAATTACAATATGTCTGGCGCAGGGGTACACCCTGCTAGAGGTAAGCGCAATAGGCATCCGCAGCTAACGCATGCACAGATGGGACGGGACTGAGGTAATATTTAGGGCCCTCCAGGGGGGGCATCCCAGCAGGACATCCACAATGGGGATGCCCCACGGGGATTGCTCAAATGTGTTATTAAAAGCAAAATTTGTCATAACCAATCCCCCCTGTGTGTTCTGAAACTTTTAAGCTAAAAAGAAAAACCCAAAAATACTCACTTTTACCACCTGGCCATTGACTCTGCTATCCACCCGGGTGCGCTTGGGCTTACTAGGCCCAGGAGGGGAAGGGGTGGGAGGGGTGGTACTTGAGGAAGGTGAGGTAGGTTGGGGAGGTGGGGGAGGGGTGGTGGGGTCAGAGTCTGAGGAGGAGCTGGGGAGGCGCATGACTCTCCTTCTGGGCATCATATTGGAAACGCTAAGGAGGAAACAGGAACCGGAAATGACCCAAGCGACATTGGGAAAAAGTTAAAAAAAAAAAAACGCTCCGCGCACCAGCAACAAGCTATTCGCAGCTATGTGCAAGCTAAGTGGCGGAAAAACTAAAATGACGCTTGAAAACAAGCTAGTGGCATAAGCGCAAGACAGTTTTACCTTAAGGTGGCGTTGAAACGCAAAGGAGGATCCCGGAACCGGATATGACGCTAGCAACTGTGCTTCAAAATTCAAACACAAACATGCGCGCAACAGGGCCAAGCTAATATCAGCTATGTGCAAGCTAAGTGGCGGAAATACATTAAAATGACGCTGCAAAACAAGCTATTGGCATAAGCGCTAGACAGTTTTACCTTAAGGTGGCGTTGAAACGCAAAGGAGGATCCCGGAACCGGATATGACGCAAGCAACTGTGCTTCCAAATTCAAAAGCAAACATGCGCGCAACAGGGACAAGCTAATATCAGCTATGTACACGCTAAGTGGCGGAAATACATTAAAATGACGCTGCAAAACAAGCTAGGGCAAAAGGCGCCACGAATTATTAGCTTGATTTAGCAGGGGATTCTACATACTGTAATGCATAGGTCCTTCTAAATCATACACCGTGGGCCTTAAATATACAAATCTGATTCATTCAAAAAGTCAGCACACAATCAAAGTAGACAACTACCTGAAAATGTGGCACACATGAGAATGCATAACGGGTTGTTATGAGCTGGTACGACTGAATGTTAATCCTGCAATATGTGGCCAGGCACGCTCACAACTACAGTGTATTCATTAACAACGACTGGGGTCGCGGGAAGTGAATTCCTTGCAAATGGCAGAAGGGCACATGTATGAACAGCACAGCGCCGCACAACGCAGCGCAGCGAGGCACAGCGCCGCTCGCGCCGCCACATAGCGAATCTAAACAGCGACTGCACAAACACTGACCAACACAGATTCATCAAGGACAGGGCTGCCGAATAGCTTGGGCGCTGACAATTTCGAAGAGCGAACGTGACCGCCCAACCTGACAGGCTACAAAATAGCTTTACAAGCCACCATTGTGTGGAAAACCAGCGATTTGGATGCCAATGAGTTTGGGTGGAGGAGATGCAATTCCCATGTCACTCACAACATTACATTGTGAAACAAAAAAAAAAATTCTAATACATATAAATAACCAGCCACATTCATAAAACAGATCAATATAAACATGTGTTGAATTTTGTACCAAATAAAAAAACCCCCAAACAACAAAAAACAATCATTTCAGCGTCTGCCATTGAAATGTATGGGAGAGCGGCAGGTAGCGCCAGGTAATACGTGTCGCTGTGAAGGAATTTGCAGCGGCGCTGTTCGGTCAAGGCGGCTTCATGATGAATGCCGCGCTAGCCGTCGCTCTCGCCGGCGCTAGCCTCATTTAGCTTGATAAATGCGTCATTGTGACCGCCGCCGGGCGTACTTGAGTCGGTAGTCGCCGTTAGCTGCCGCTACCTGGCGCTCGTCAGACACTACCTGGCGCTATCGCTTGATGAATAAGGGCCATTGTTACATATCTTCCTTCACACATCATTCTTTTCCTCCACCAATTGTTGATTTCAGTGTGTGTGTGTGTGTGTGTGTGTGTGTGTGTGTGTGTGTGTGTATATGTGTGTGTATATGTGTGTGTGCAGCATGACAGAAATGCTGCCCAGTGTTTTTGAGACATATATCTCTCTGTTTGATGTGGGCTGCTTAAAGCAATACTCCAAGCTTTGCTGCCGACAGCCTGACCTGTCTTGTGTAGCAAGTTAGCCAGTCCCATGTAGTCCAGGAGAACAGCATCTGCAAATATATTCCACAACATCTGCATGGAGTTAAAAACATAAAAGGGGATAATTTTTAATCCACAAAAAATAATATGGCTAATGGACCTCTGACCTTTTTACATAGTTAATACGGTTAAAATTAAGATATAGGTCCATCAAGTTTAACCAAGGGTGTTGGGGTAGGGGAAGTTATGAGATATAATATAAATAAATAAATAAATATATATATATATATATATATATATATACAAAAGAAGGAAAAAACCTGCACCAGCTGATCTATAAACCAAGGCCCTTATTTATCAAGGGATAGCGCCAGGTAGTGTCTCACTAGCGCCAGGTAGCGCCAGCTATCGGTGGCTACCGACTCCAGAACGCCAGGCTGCGAACACAATCACGCATTTATCACGCTAAATGAGGCTAGCGCCGGCGAGAGCGTCACCTAGCGCGGGATTCATCATGTTACAGACTTCAGCGAACAGCGCCGCTGCTAATCCCATCACAGCGCCAGGTATGACCTCTCGCTACCTGGCGCTCTCCAATGCATTTCAATGGAGCAATCTTTAAATATTCATAATAAATTGATATTAATGTTTTTTTTTTTTTTTTAAATGTCAAAAATTCGGTGACCACTTCTGCAATGTTATATCTTTTTTTTAAGGTCAAAAAAAAAAAAAAATAATTGTGCAGAATTGATATTACAGGTCTGATATTAATGTATTCATATTACAAAATGTTTTAAAAAACTTGTTTATTATTTTTTTCCAAAAATAAGGTTGTTTGGGGGTTAAAAAACTACTTTTAACACATCACCGCCAGCGCTCTGGGGTTTAAACATGCATTTTACAGCGCAATAATTTTTTGAGCGTGATTTGTTAATGAATATGCTGGGAGCCGTTCGCTATGGCCCTTCGCTGTCATGCGCTCCCATACAGCGCGGAACCTGTCAAACAGCGACTCATAACCCCGTATTCAACATTACCGCACACCGACTGAGTCGCTGTCAACAACCGAACAACGGCCAAGCACAGCGAATACTAGCCGGCGCTGTGAAAATCACGCTACTGTCGCTCGTCTGTCGCTACCTGGCGCTATTAATAAATCGGCCTCCAAGTGTGCTCAAAAAGAGGATAGGTGTGCTGCAATGCACCCTTCTGATACAACAAAAAACAAGGGAATCCCACTATTCCCAAACAATTTATCATCAAAGAATGACACCACTATATAGATTAATTAATCATTTTATTCATCAAAAAAGTTTTTTATATATACATATAGAGCAGACACTTTAAAACCTCATTAAAAAACACAAACACAAGACCTAGGAAGAGGAAAGGGCAGGAGGGAGGGGGGGGAGAGGACACAACAAGGCCCCCCAGAAAAGTGATGGCTATTACTACATTCATTCATTTCTAATAAATAAATAAAACCTGTGAATAATTGTCCAGCTGAAACAATAATTAATAGTGCTACTTGTAAAAAAACTCAATACTCTCAATACCTAATGTCTGTGCCAAAATTATTTTAAAGTGCTAAGTGCAAGATGTGCTGATATAAACATTAGAGGACAGCCAGGAGCCAAAACAGATATCCATAGCAAAGGAAAAATAACTCACATATCCAAAGTAGCCATCAACTCATCCCCCCCACACTCCCGCACGTCCACTGTTGATGCGTTGCGTGACGACACGCGTCACTTCTCCAGGACAAATGGGGCATGATATATAGAATGGCTCCCCCTGCTGGCGCACTTTGTAAGTAGAAAATATTTTTAAATATGTGTTTTTAATATGGATTGTGCTGCACATAATTTATGTGGTGAGTGTAATTGTTAGTCCCCAAGGCTCTTCTCGGGGGGGGGGGGGAGGTAACCCCCAATCTTTGGATGCACTTGGTTTAAGAAAGCCATATAGGGGCAGTGCACCACAGTATTAAGGTCAGTGGTTGGTGCCACCCAATTCATATATATATATATATATATATATATATATATATATATATATATATACCTGTATATATATATATATATATATATATATATATATATATATATATATATTTTTTTAATACTGATAACTAGTAACTGTTAATGTGATTTTCTTCTAAATAAGCATCTAATCCTTTTTTGAAGCTGTCAGCGGTTGATGCTGTAACAAGCTTCTGGGGGAGGCTATTCACAGATTTATAGTTCTTATGGTAAAGAATGATTGTCCCCTCCTGCATTTCTTTTTTTCCACCAGTTGAAGGGAGAGAGTGCCCCCTTGTCTTTAGAGATGATTTTACCTGAAATAGTGTTTCCCCATATTTGTTGTCTTGGCCATTTATATATTTATACAAGTTCAAGAACAAGGGTGATTTTTGTTTGAATTAGAAATATTAATTAATTAGAACAAATTCCTCTGTTTTTGTGTTTTTTTTTTTATTATGCAGTTAATTGACATTTTGGCTGCTTTAGTTGCTTTCCAGAGAGCCAAAAACAACCCCCCACCCCCTTAACAGTAATGGGATTCTGGCATATGGATTGGGTTATGCAGAACCAGGATATTAAAAAGTATTCACAAGAACAGAATAGACGCAGATGCACTTCTCATAACTGATAAAACATAATAAAATCACAGATATATGATGAATATTTTTTTTCATGGTCAACTTTTGAAAAAAATCTCAGTCTCAGCAACCGTGGATATGGAGATGAGAAAGATTGGAGTAAGCTGTATCACAATGGGAGGTAAAAGGCAATAATTTATAAAAGGTAAATGCTGGCAGTACATAGGCAGCCCTGGGCACAGCGCTGCAGGTGTGATTTATGAGGCAGGGGACCCGTTATAAATCAAACTCTTTGTTTTAAAGAGCACTGCTTCAATGCTGTTGATCATAGCAGAGGCAAGCGGCTTGGGAATAGCTAAAAAAGTACCATAAAAGAATAGACAATGCGGAAGATTCCGCGTGGAATGGACCACCCATCTTGGCGGTTTAGGCTGTATCATTTATTTTATGGGCAGTTATTTGCTGTCTATGCTAAAACCGAATATATAACTCCTGCTGAGTAACAGAATGCACATCACTTTCTGTATTAATTGTGCTGGAAAATAATAATATACTGGATTTGCCCCACTAAACGATTTTGTCTAAAAAGTTCACTCTAACCAATGCAATATGTGGTTGTGTGCTTCTTAAAGGGACTGTAAACACAACAGCATGAATAACATAATACGCTCATCTGATGCCTGTATTAAGTGCCTCTTCTTCATTTCCTGCAGCGCAGTGTAGAAGCTGTAACAGGGCCCCAAAGTGTGTGCCGCTTTTAATTTTATTCCTCCAGGACTACCCCAAAAGTAGTCCTGGAGGCAATTCACAGTGGTCCCAAAGCTGTCTCTGACCACAGCAGAGCGCACACATGACTCAAAGCTGTACAGTCATGCTCAGCTACGAAATAACATGAATAGAGTAGCTTCTCTGGGTATTTACAGGGTCGGCAAATACAGTTTTTAGTCGCCAAAAATGATGCTGGTCCATTCTGCCCTAGCATTATGTCTGATACGGGAAGAACTTCTGCATTGCTGCTGAACCCCGATGGCTGTTGGCAACCATGTGGCGCAGTAGGCTAGTAGTGAGGAAGCACCAAAGTGTGTTATGGGGGGCGCCATCCTGTAGTCTTGCACAGGGCACCTTCCATCCTAAGGCCAGCCCTGGCTGTCAGCACTGGGGACAACAACTATGAAAGACCAGCTTTGGTGGAATGAAGCCTGCAGGCTTCCAAGTAAGTGCTTGTTGTTGTTTTGGGTAGTCTGTACTGCTATGTATGCGACAGAAGAATTAACAGTATGAATTACTGTAGGATTTCTACTAGTCTTTGTTATTTTAATTAGTTGTGTGACAATGGAGACATACATCAACCCTGCTGGTACTAAAGCAAATATTCCAGGATGCAAAGTGCAGCTTTCACCCACAAATCTGTATTTAACACTTATGCCTCAATCACTTTAACACCAGATTTTAATGCAAATGTTATGTAGAGTAAGATGAAAAAACAACAACAGTTAAGATATTATCAAGAGACGCTGCCCTCTGCATGCTCAGAAATCTGAAGGCAATGGCCTGCTGCAGAAAGCTATCATCCATTGTGTTTTGCCTCATGACAGATTGTGAGAAGTGAAGGTCTTAAGTAGGGACTATGATAGAGATCAAAAGTTTTCCTAAACCAACAGCCTGGCACAGTTGGAAAAAAACACTCCCCAAAACTCCCTTGCCTCATCTGCATGCATGATACTGAAGCATTGCCAGCACTTACATTTACTCCTGCATCCAGTCAAAGCTGAAACGCTGCCCAACAGATTTTCTCCTGGTAGCCACCATTTTGGAGCTTTCTCTCCCAGCATCTTAGCCGTGCTGCAGCCTGGATTCAACTGACATAACCAACAATGCACAGTGGTAGGAAATCCAGCAGCACTTCCTGCTTGCAGACGGCCTACAGTGGATCTTAAAAACAAAGCCATACTTTTTACTTACCTTTTTTAGTGGATATGCTGTGCGCTATGTGGTAATTTGGAGACATTGGAAATGATTACCTCATTGCACTTTATTTTATGGTGGATAAAGTAGTAAATCTTACAATAGGTAACTGACACTGCTGCAGAGTCAGGCAAGTGGTGGTGAGCCCAGTCCCTGTTGTGCTGTGGATGGTATGGCTGGTTGCACTGTGTTCGCACTGGTATTTATGCGGAAAAGGGATGGGTTTAGGCCAGTATAGGTAGTTGTATTATTATACAACTACCTATGGTAAGATTTACTACTTGATCCATTTCAGCCATTGTAACTAAGGGTCTTGGTTCAACTTGAAGAAGCTGTATGTAAGGGACAGGGGAAATTGGAGAACTTATTATCTATAGCCACTAAAACACCCTGCTGCTGCCTATCAATTATTTTGTATAAGTGCCTTGTAATAAAAGAACATAAAATATATTATAAATGTTTCTCAACTTGCTGTGAAATTTACATTCATTATTAGGGATGAGCGAAAGTTTGGGTCCGGCAAGTTCGCGTCATCCTCCTTATCTTTCAGCTGCTCCTTTCTGGGACTTTTCTCTGCTGTATGCAGCTTGACCAGCTTTTCTGACGAGTTCCTGGAAATCAGCTTGCACCTATGACATTACCTGGCCTATATAAGCTGATCCACACATGGCCTCAGTGGATCAGCATTAAATCTGTCTTCTGAACTGTCTACCCGGACTCTGTCTTTGGACTTCTGAACCTGAACCTTAACCTAAACCTGAAACCAGGACTCCTTTCACAGCCTTTTGTTTTGCCTTGTTTCCGTCTGGGACTTTTGGACTTCCACTGGATCTTATGCATGTATTTTTCCACACTTCACCTTGTTTATGAGTGTGTTTATGTTTGTTTGATTATCACAATTAAACACAGTTTACTGCATATTCATAGTCTCCCTGTCTCACAATTTCTGGTAACTCTTTAATTTCTCCATTGAGAAATCCCTGACAGTTCGGCTGGACTTTGATTAAAAATGTGATTTTAAATTAGCTGTGAAGGGGAGGGGGGATAGTAGCAGCAGGAAGTGTACTGCTGTAAAAACTTACCTGAGCCCTGTGATCCCCTGCCTGGAGCCAAAGAAAAAAGGCCGCTGCTCCCCATGAGTGGATACTCCTAGAACAAGCTTGTGCTTTGGTGCAAAGGGTTGATGGTGCTCAGTCGGACATGAAGATGGACTTGTGGCTGAATAGTAAACTTTGCGAGTTCGGGCTTACCCATTACTATTCAATATACTATATTAGTAACGGATAACCTGATTTTTTTTTTTATGCTGGAGTTGGACCGACTCCGCCAAAACTAGCTCCGACTTCACGACTTCGACGCCACAGCCCTGGTTTTAACAGAAAGTCATGTGACTATCAACACAGGGAGCTGTATACTAATAAATTTTACTGTAAAAGTCAGCATTTCATTTACCTTGGTGGTTTCCTTAGGTAATTCTTTCTTCACAAGGTAAGTCCCTGGAGATTATTGTAGAGGCCCAACCACATCAAGCTGAGAAGGTGTAGAGACTTCCCAATCAGAAACACATGTGGCCTTGATCCACTAAGAGTTGAAACAAATTCTCATGGTAGAAAAAAATTCAATTCATGAGAATTTGACTTTTAGTGAATCATCAGATAGAAATATAATGAAAGTCAATGGCACTTTTTTACTCATTGTCATTCATTGTCTTACTATCTGGTGATTCACTGAAAGTGAAATACTCAGATTTTGCTTTTATGAAATGAATTCTTTTACTACCATGGGAATTTTTTTTCAACTCTTAGTGAATCAAGGCCATGGTGTGCTTTAATAGGGCCACCTTTGTGAACTTTAAGAAGATCATACAACTATTGGATTTAAAGTCACTTGGATAATAAATTAATCTCCCCTATGTCCTTCTAAATAATGTAAAAATAATTCAAGGAAAAAATATTTATAACTGACTATATAAACTATTCAGATGCAGCTTTATAAAAGTACAAAGCAGCAATCTATCAATAAATATAAGGAAAGTTCCCATTTGTCTTGTATGGTATGTATGGCTGAGCTACCGTGTTTAACATGGTTTGCTGTAAAAAGATTAAGTGGGCAATCCATGGCTATTTTCTGGGTGGTAGGCAGCATAAATATTTGCACTGCTTCGTTAACATTACTAATGCCCCTAAATATTATGTAGACGCAGTTGCTGAGACACATAATCAGTCATAGGAATGATTTTTCCTAAGGTAAAACATATTCCAGATACCACTGTGTTGAAGCAGCATCTTATTCTAAAAGCAGCATCTTATACTAGAAGCAGCATCTCCACTAACTGGGGCTTGGCTGAACATAGACCTGGCATCAAAGGGTTTGCCAACACCACCAATTGGTAACCATATCTTTCCAGTTAACATTTCAGATCCAACTCTACCAGGGATTATGACAGGGTTCACTTAATATTTATTATAAATAAAAAAATTGTTGGGTACATCCTGAAAATGTGGCCATAGTAACTTTCATTGTCTCTCTTTTATACTTTTTCAATTTTTAAATGAAAAAAATTGTATGCTTTAGGCTATCAGGCCAGGGACCTTAGCTGCTATCCCCAGGTCTCTTGTGATCCTGTGCCTTCTGCAAAGGCCTGAAAGTAAATCTGGTGTACCACATATTACCCCTGAAGGTGCAAGAAGCTTATGCCCACGGGTACAAGGTTCTTCTTTGGAACATTGGGGGTTTCAGGAAATTGGGGGTATTGGCAAGCACCAGGCAGATGGCTCGCCACCCCATACCATTAGGACTGGTATTGAGGACCTTGGGACAATCAGTTCAATACAAGTGAAAAAAGTAAAACAAAAACTCTCCCCCCCAATTAATATGTCACTGTGTATATATAGAGAAAACCCTAAGCCTCTACATTTACAAAGGCCCTTCCCTGCGGCAGTAATCCTCTGCCCCTGGCTGCTAGGCAGATAGGTTGCTCCTCTGAAGTTTGAAAAGCAAAAAAGCAGTGTAGATCAGCGACTTTCAAGCAAGAAAAAGGTGTCAGACGAACAGCAAAGATGCTGGCGAGTGACCAGCCAAGGCGCTGGACCAAAGAAGATAGCAAGGGTCAGGAGACACTGGGCAGAGGGTTTTTTAAAGGTTTTATTTTAATGGGGGGTACTTTTTCACTATTAGTGAACTAGTGGAGTGTCATTAGAACCCAAATACCTGTTCAAAAGTTAGGGGATGGTAAGCTTTCTGCCTGCCATGTGAACAGGGGGTTTGCCGACACCCACCTCCCTTTCCAGTCACCGGGGTTGTGGAAGAATCTATTGGCATAGATCTTGAGTTCCATTTTTTGATGCACCCCTGCAAGGGCACAGACTTATGCTCAAGAGTATTGAAGCTAGTATGCCACCCTGGGGATACTAGACCCTGTGATTGTGACATGAGATGGAATCCCCAGAAAGAAAAACCGAGAAGAGATGGCTGGATATTACTGAATTAGTGGATATAACTGCTTTATGTACATCCTAGATTGACCATCTAACCAATGTTTACTTTGCTTTCTAGAAAGCTTACAATGCTTTCTTTTGTATTTCATCGTGTCTGCCATCTGTCTATTTTTTAGTGCATGCTGGTAAGTAGGGATGAGCGAACCGGTTCGGACGATCCAGAATTCGCTCCGAATTTCAGGGAAAATTCGATTCGGCACGAACCCGAATTTTTTTTGGTTCGTGCTGATGGAATTTTCCCTGAAATAAAAAAAAAAAATGCCGGTATGGTGGGAGCGGGCAGGCCGGCTACGCTGTCAGCGGGCGACGGAAGCCGGCCCGCTGACAGCACAGTCGGCCTGCCCGCTCCCACCATGCCGGCATTTTTTTAAAAAGCAAACACTTACCTGCATGGTCGGAGCGTGGAGGCCGGCGCCGCTCTCAGGCGCCCTCTGATGACGCGCCCTCTGATGACGCGCCCTCTGATGACGCGTCCTCTGATGACGCGTCCTCTGATGACGCGTCCTCTGATGACAGCTGAGAGCGGCGCCGGCCTCTATACTCCGACCATGCAGGTAAGTGTTTGCTTTTTAAAAAAATGCCGGCATGGTGGCAGCGGGCAGGCCGGCTACGCTGTCAGCGGGCCGCCGCCGGCCCGCTGACAGGCCTAGCCGGCTTGGGGGAACATGCTTGGGGCTTGGGGGAACATGCTGCCACCACTATTTGGCAATGAGACCCCATTATATCACTCTCCTTATAGCACTATCCTTTCTGATACCTTTACATGCCAGTTCTATTTAACCCTCCCACTTTCCACACAGCAGGTCAGAGGCCACATCAGATGGCTTGAGCATTTGTGACTTAAAGGGCCATTCCAAGCAAAGGTTTAAATTATCTGCTTTCTGCTTGCCCCATGCTGTCAGGGGGTTGCATCTTTCATTTACTAGCACTTTGCATTCCCTGATAAACCATGTGGAACTTGCTCCTTTCTGCTGACTCCTCTTTCACAGTCCCTAAAATGATTTCACTCATGAAGAGGACTGTTACACTAAACAATGCATCGATAAGTCATCCTCTGATGCTGAAGCGGCCAGCAGAAGGGAGGGAGGTCACTAGGTCTTATTAAGAAATATAAAGCAGGTTAAATAAAAGATGCAGCCCCTCACATTCAAAATGGAGAGATCAGAAAGACTCATGTATCTCTTTGCCTGGAATGTCCCTTTAAAGTTTCCTTTCAAGCAATAATATAAAATAACCTATACTGACCTTTTCCTCCACAGCTCCTCCACAGCTCCTCCATGCAGCGCCGGCATCTTCATATTAACCAATGAAGGAGAATGAGAGATTCCATCTTCCATCGATGGGCAGACATGGTGGCGCCCATCAATATGGCTTTACATCCCATAACACTCCTAAGCCATTTATTGCAATGGAGGGGGCGTGCTGAGGCCAGGTGGGTTGAACCTGCTTTTGGATGACTACTTCATTGCAATGAATGGAATAGGATTGTGGGGTTATAAACAAGGATCCATGGACACCTCCATGAGAGGCCACTGGAAGATGGAATCACTGGCTCCCCATCACTGGTAAGAATTAAGGTGTCGGCACTGCATAAGGAGCTGCGGGGGAACACCGGACCTGCATGGGGCAGATGCAGGGGAGCACAGGACCTGCATGGAGGAGCTGCTGGGGGAACACCGGACCTGCGTGGATGAGCTGCGGGGAACCACCGTATCTTCATGGAGGAACAGCAGGTATAGGCTTTTATTTGTTGCCGTCTGGACAATCCCCATTCCTGTAAGTTTTAGGCTTTGGAGCAGGGGTGGATCAAGTCTCTCTTCTGCTTGAGGCAAACTGTAGAAAGGCTCCCCAAAACATTTAGCTCCACTCCACAATAGAGCAATCCAGCGTGTGGGGGTTGGGCCGAGGCCGTTGAGCCACCAATTTTTGACATAAAAACATGACAGCACACCCCTGATTTCCACTGAACCACTAATACGACTTGGAGCAGCATGAAGACACCGAGTATAAGGGACAGGGGATATTGGAGAACTCATTATCTATCACTACTACCTGTTTCTGCTTATCACTGATTGTTATAAATAAGGGCCGGGCCTTAGATTGAAATACCATAAAATATATTTATGAATAATGTTTCTCAACTTCCTATGAAAGTTACATCATTATATAATATTAGGAAGGGATTTTTTTATGCTAAGTCGGAGTTGTTCCCTTTTTTCCGACTCCAGCCAAAACAAGCTCTGACTCCGACTCCGCTGCCCTGGTGTTAACAGAAAAACAATTGTGCCTTTTTGTATTTTTTTTAAATAAATGTGTGCGTGTGATTTACAGATTTGTATTATGCCTAAAGAAGAAGCCTAGCATGCTTCAAAAGCTCACCTTTTCAATGTATTGAGTTAGTCAATGAATGGTATTTCTTTTAACCTTGGATTTCCTGCCTAACATGGTACAACAACTTGCTAACACATAAAAGGCAAATACTGATGGATCCTCTGCTGCGAGTATTCAGGGTACACAGAGCTCTTCAGCTCTACGTTGAATCTGCATTTACTCTGCAAGACGCCAATGCACAATACACAACAAAGGCTACCTCCATGGAAATGTGCTTATTAAATTCCTTTACATTGCATGTCTTACATTAAATTATAATTTTCTGCTGTAATACATTTGAGAAAATCTGGGGTGAAACAGGGACAGCCATGAATTTGATTACTTTCCATTACACCCACAAATAATATGGAAATGACATGCGCTGTCATAAACGACATGTGCTGGCATAAATAAAAAATCTGCCATATGTACCACAAGCAGTATTAGTTATTCTCTTAAGATGTACTGTATGTAGATCTCGATCACACATGACAAGAGCAAAAATCCTGGATTTATACAATATTAAAGATAGCAGCCATGGGTCAAAATAGTTTTCCCCTAAATTTAAAGCACGCCTCTAGGCAGACTTTTTGTTTTATTTTTTATTTATTTTAATGTTCTTTGCTGAATGTGACCTCTTTGGGGGAATCTAGGAAGGCGGAAAGGAATGTATGTTAGCAGAATGTCCATTGCTGTCACTTGGACCAAACCAGGAGTGGTGAACATGAGCAACAATTATGGGATCCCTATACCAGTGACACTGCTCTAATACTCAATACTCAATACTCAAAACCCCTGGCTTTGCTGCTTTAGTGCTGGGTACAATTCCTATTCAGTCATTGTAGGCAGTAAAGCAGTAAGGGAGGATATATATTAGACTTACGGCCTTATTTATCAAGGGCTAGCGCCAGGTAGTGTCTGACGTGCGCCAGGTACCGCCAGCTATCGGCGGCTACCGAATCAAGTACGCCAGGCGGCGGTCACAATGATGCATTTATCACGCTAAATGAGGCTAGCTCCGGCGAGAGCGTCAGCTAGCGCGGATTCATCATGTAGCCGACTGCAATGAACAGCGCCGCTGCTAATCCCATCACAGCGACAGGTATGACCTGGCGCTCCCTGGCGTGGTCCAATGCATTTCAATGGAGCAATCTTTAAATAATCATAATTAATTGCTATTACTGTTTTTTGTTTTTTTTTTAATGTCAAAAATTCTGTGACCACTTCTGCAATGTTAGGATTTTTTTTAAAGGTAAAAAAAAAAAATGTGCAGAATTGATATTACAGGTCTGATATTCATGTATTCATATTACAAAATGTTTAGAAAAACTTGTAGAATTTTTACATATAAAAAAAAAAGGTTGTTTGGGGGTTAAAAACTACTTTACACACATCGCTCTGGCCATTCGCTGTCAGGCGCACCCATACAACGCAGAACCTGTGAAACAGCGACCCCTAACCCCGTATTCAACATTACCGCACACCGACTGAGTCGCTGTCAACAAGCAAACCCCGGCCAAGCACAGCGAATACTAGCTGGCGCTGTGAAAATCACGCTACTGGCGCTCATCTGTCGCTACCTGGCGCTATTAATGAATCGGCCTCCTAGTCAGGGCAGGCGTCACCACTGGGTTTACCCGGGCAGGTGCCGGGGCCCTTGCACCCTGGGAGGGCCCACCTGATTCCCTCTACTCTGGGCAGCCCGTGTGCAGGACACAGGGCCGTGGAGTAACTAGGACCAAGGACTGTAAGCCAGAGGTAGATTGGCCATTGGGAGAGATTTTCTTTCTTTCAGTCATTCCTTCTATTCTTTTTTCTTTCCTTCAATTCTTTTCTTTCTTTCATTGGCCATTCTGCCATGCCTTTTCTAGATTTATGCTTTCCTTCTGTTTTTCATTCTATCTTTTTTTAGTCATTCCTGCTTTATTTTTTTTTTTGTAAGTTTTTATATTCTTTCTTCCTTTACTTCCATCTCTTCTTATTTTCTCCCATTCCTTCTCTCTCTTTTTCCATTTTTTTGTCTGTTATTCCTTTTATCCTTCTGTCATTCATTCTTTTTTTTTCTCTGTTTCGATCATTCCTTCTATGCTTTTATTCTTTGTTTCTTTCCATCATTTTTTTCTTTTTTTTTGTCATTACTTTTCTCTCTTGTTCTCTTGTTCTTTCCGGCTTTCACTTTTTTTTGTTCTTTTCTATTCCTTCCATTAATTTTGTATTTTTATTTTTTGGAGTGTATGGGGTGTCATACTACACTGCAAGGGGCCCATTGAGAGTCTATTGCCAAAGGGCCCATGTCAATCTGGCGGCGGCCCTGAAGCGGCGCTACATGTACTACATGTTACTACTGCTTTTCTCTTAAAATATAGTTGGCCTGAATAGATTTATTTTAAGTCTAGTCAAAAGTAAATACCATGTCCATCTGGTACTGAACCTTTAGAATTTATGGGACAGATATTGCAGGGGAGTAGCTAGAGGGGGGGGAAGGGGGGCACTTGCCACAGGTGCAGCAGGTCAGGAGGGCACCAAAGGGGTGCCTGAGAACAGGTGGGGGGGTCGCACCATTTCGAACCTTTGACCCGGGTGCCAGAAAGCCTTGCTACTCTGGATACTGTGTCACGAGTTGGTATGGCTCTCACAGCCCTTTTTGTGGGAGTAAAATGTGGGCTGGGGTGTTTTGGCTGAAAAGTACAATGGGGTTAGATTTCATAGGGGACTTGGGAGGCTGGGACTTGAGGGGTTGGTAGAAGAAGGTTGAGTGAATTCTGACACAGGGTCTGGCTAAGGTGCCAGCCGAATTGGCTCCAAAGCATTGTGTCCCACTAAGAATTCTCTGTGTACTCGCCATGGCCAGTCTAACCTTCCGGTTTCTGAGTTAATACAGTTAAAAAAGACATGTGTCCATGAAGTTCAACCAAGGGACTGGGTAGAGTAAAATTATTTTTTGCAGTTTACAGATACAGTTAACAGGGCTGGATTATGAGGGGGCACAATGGGCACATGCCCTGGGGCCTCCACCACTTGCCCTGCAAAGGGGGCCTCCACCAACCTTTGGGTTATGGCCTGGTCTAGGAGGCTTTTCAGTCTTTTGTCTGATGGGGCCAGCAACAAAGCTATCGGCGGCAGTAGGGGCCCTGCACACCGGGGCAAGCTTTTTTTTTGTTTTTTTAAACCTGCAGCCAAAGCCACCACAGGACAGGATGAATAGTCTAGAGCAGCAAAGCCTCCATCAGCAACGCTAAAGTGAGGGACTGGATCTGATGTTTCAGTAAGTAGGTGGGTGCCAGACAATCACCAATCAGTTATTTGGCTGGACTACTTTTTTAAAGGAAAAACAATATTGTATTTGGGGTCTCCACCACACTTAATGAACATTAACAGTTCATGTTTTTTTCTGCCAAAAGCCATCAGGTGTTGAAGCTTTACTAGAAGACCACAGATGTATTGTTCTTGTTGTGAAGAAGGAGCATTTTGAGAGGATTTTACATTAAATTGTTTTTTACCAAGAGAATGAATCAATGAAGCGCTAGGCCGAGTTAGTACAGTAGTGAGGAGTAGAACTGGTGAGTAGCGTGGTCTGTAAACTGGCTGGGGAAAAAGGTTCACAAGCATAGCAGCTGATCCAGGGATCATAGGCCAGGAGTCATAGGTGGGGTTAAGACAGGAATAAACCCAAAAGGTCAGTCCAAAATGTAAGCATGGTCAGATGGGTGCATTTCTATGTCTAATACCTTCCTCCAAACACTGTTATCTGAGACTCACCCCCATACCCAGACCCCCTGTATCCCTCCCAGCCAAGACATCTCAGCCATGTCCTGAGACTGCTATGGTCTCATCATTATGTCTGAAGAGGGTGGGGACAGCACTTCCCAATTCTCTTCCCTACAACAGGGTTAAGTTATCACCACAAGCACGCACTAGACAACCCTCGGGTATTGGCTACAGTACTTACCCTTGTATCCATCAGTTAGGGCAAAAAGGCAAGGTTGAAATAGCTGAGTTACTTGTTTTGTAGCTCAGGAGGTCAAAAAGTAGGCAGCTGAGATTAAGAAACTGTAAGACAGGCCAAAGTTATTGGGCAGTAAAGAGTCATAAGTGAAGAACAAGCCTATGACTCAATGTACAGTAAACTCTAGTAAAAGGTGAAGCTGGGATGTAAACAGTAGAATCACACAGCTGAAGTTGCAGATATAGAGGCGGGGGGAGCCGGAGAAGTAGTATACCCCCCTCCAAACCCTGTTATCTGAGTCTCACCCCCATACCCAGCCCCCCTGTATCCCTCCCATCCAAGATATCTCAGCCATGTTCTGACCCTGCTATAGTCTCATCATCATGTCTCAAGAGGGAGGGGCAGCACTGCCCCAATTCTCTTCCCTTGTTTTCTCCATTTTTCGCTTGTGCAACTACCACATTAGAATCACCAGTACTTTAGTTAATTTAAAGGAAATTTTCATACAAAAGGTTAGTCTAGCAATCCTCCAGTGCTGTGCCTGTAATTAAGCACAATAAGTAAACTAAGGCCCTTATTTAACAAGGGATAGCGCCAGGTAGCGAATGGTGAGCGAACGGTAATGACGCTCACCGCCACGAGAACGCCGGCTCCCCTCCGCAATCACACATTTATCAAGCAGATCCTGCTTAGCGACTGACAGAGCGCCAGATAGCGAATCATTCATCATTATTCCAGCCTCACCCCACAGCGCCAGCGAGCGACCTTGAACAGCGACAGGTATGACCTCTCGCTACCTGGCGCTCTCCAATGCATTTCAATGGAGCAATCTTTAAATATTCCTAATTAATTGCTATTAATGTTTTTTTTTTTTTTTTTTTAAATGGCAAAAATTCTGTGACCACTTCTGCAATGTTAGATATTTTTTTTAAGGTAAAAAAAAAAATTGTGCAGAATTGATATTACAGGTCTGATATTAATGTATTCATATTACAAAATGTTTGTAAAAACATGTTTTTTTTTTTTTCCAAAAATATGGTTGTTTGGGGGTTAAAAAACTACTTTTAACCCATCGCCGCCAGCGCTCTGGGGTTTAAACAAGCATTTCACAGCGCGAGAATTTTTTGAGCGTGATTTGTTAATGAATATGTTGGGAGCCGTTCGCTATGGCCATTCGCTGTCATGCGCTCCAATACAGCGCGGAACCTGTTAAACAGTGACTCCTAACCCCGTATTCAACATTACCGCACACCGACTGAGTCGCTGTCAACAGCCGAACAACGGCCAAGCACAGCGAATACTAGCGTGCGCTGTGAAAATAACGCTACTGGCGCTCATCTGTCGCTACCTGGCGGTATTAATGAATCGGCCTCTAAATCTGTCTCAGAAGTAAATATACAATATTTAAGTGTACATTTTAACACTTACATCATTTAAAAAAAAAAACCTTAAACATTAGAGTCTCAAACTAAGAACTGTAATTCCAGTTCCATTAAACTAAGTAGCATGTGCAAATCATGGCAGAGCTCTGTGTTCTTTGTACATTAAGCAGCTTTGGATTTTGAGCATAGCTGAGAGCTAGCCAGTGACACCCTTTTGAAATAACCCTGGCTTTTATCAGCAGATAATAAATAATGTATAGCATCACCTTTTAAAATATCTATATAAAAACAGAATTCTATAGTGGGGACTTTGCGAGATCTGCACACCTACACACTGCAGATGGTTTGGTTTTATAAGAGATGAAACTGCATTTGGTGGAACTGATTAAATATAAAAACACCACCATCTGCCACTTATTCTAATATGGAATGGTTTGGGCAGATGCTGACATCTTTCGAGATGATTGATTCATCTTTGACAAGAGACTATTCTCCCAGGGTTCCAGCTGCCCACTGCTCTCTCGATGGCGGCTGCATGACTTAATAGCGGTCACAGCAGTTAGAGGCGTATGTCGCAGGTGAGTGAAGGGCACTTTAATAAATAGCGAGCTAGAATTACTGTCAGCAGCAGCCCCTCTTCTGTGACTCGTAGCAATAGTAAAAAATGTGTTTTTCTGACAACAATACAGTAAGTGACATGTCGCTGCTTGGATCTGCTTTATGATTGATTTAAACTCTCCGAATGGAGTGCAGGTAATATTAAGGTGTGATAGGACATTGTTTTAACAGAAACACAGCCTCCTAATGCAAAGCATGATAACTGCATGCTTATGTGGGGCTGTAGTATTTCTCTGAATATCTGTTATTAATGTGAGGACCTAAACTCACAATTTCACCTTAAACTAGTTAGCACAGACAGTCGCTCCAGTTGCAAAAAAGCAGAGCTATTATTGCTCTCCCAAAAATGACAAAGAGGCTACAAAGTTCATGGTCATGGTTTGAGCCAATCCACCCAAACCACAAAGCTCTCGGCAAAGAGTGAGCCAATACACCCAAATTCCCAAGTTCAAAGCTGAGTGTGAGCCAATCAACCTAATCCCCAAAGTTCATGGCAGAGACTGAGACAATCTATTCAATCTTCAAAGTTCATGGCAAAGAGTGAGCCGTTTACCCAAACTCCAAAAGGTCAAGGTAGAGAGTGAGCCAATCCACCCAAACACCAACGTTCATGGCTTAAAAGTAGAGGATCCTTCAGTCCTTAAACCGGACCTTCAGTGTGATTTAATGAAAAGCCCAAACTCTTAAAAACGGTTCCCCAGCATCTAAAATTAATATATTTTACGTTTTTAGTCACTAACTTATTATTCTTTCCCCCACTGGGCTGCAACTCTGTTCAGGAATTTAGGATACGGGCGCCACCATCTTGACTGCAGCATCACACTTACTGAGGAGAGGAGGGTGGGATAAGGTACAGGGGGGCGGGTTATAGCTGTGCTTTGCTCAGACTGAGCAGAGCTGGGGTCAGGTAAAGGTCAGCAGTCCCAGAATGCAGAGCAGCACAGTCAGGAGGCACTTCCTGTTTGCAGGCTGCCTGATAAGATGGCGGCTTCCATAAGCCGCCATCTTGGATGTTTAAAGGCTCATAACATGCAGTAGATGCAAGTAGGATGATTTTTAATGTGGAAAATCTGTATGTACAGGGTGTGGGAAACATATAAGATAGACTCTTATTCAGGGTGAAGGTCCACTTTAAACAAATTGCAGTGCACTTTAATGACCATGGAGAAGAAAAGTATACAAAAGTAGTGTACATATCAGATTGCATTCATGTCCCCTGAAATAAATTGAAAAAGGTCCCTTCTATGTTTCAACCTCATTTGAGTATCTTGACTTTCTGTTAAAGTGCTTGTCTGCTCTACAGAAAGCTCAGACCTGAACTCAATTTAAACACCTGGGATGAGCAAAACCCCAAGTATGAGTTCAGCCATATTAAACTGATATCAGTCATTGGCCTCATGTTTCATATTCATGCTGATTAGGAGCAAATATCCTAAATCAGTATTTAACATTCTATGTGGGTGCTACCTGTAAGAGAAGCAAAAAGTTAAGTGGATTCGTCAAATACTTAAAAGTTGTCAGATAGCAGAAAGTGTACCGCAGGGTTAAGTTATCACCACAAGCACACACTAGACAACCCTCGGGTATTGGGATCTGCTACAGGACTTAACCTTGTAGTTGTATCCATCAGTTAGGGCAAAGAGGCAAGGTCGAAGAAGCTGAGTGATTTGTTTTGTAACTTAGGAAGTCAAAAAGTAGGCAGCTGAGATGAATAAACTGTAAGACAGGCCAAAGTTAACTTATTGGGCAGTGAAGAGTCATAACTGAAGAACAAGCCTATGACTCAATGAATAGTAAACTCGAGTAAAAGGTGAAGCTGGGATGTAAACAGTAAAATCACACAGTTTAAGTTGCAGAGGCAGGGGGAGCCCGAGTAGTAGTATTCATTTTAGTGATTCCAGTTCCCCTGCAGTGTGGGGTTTCCCCTAGTTTGTTGCTAGATGTTTGTATTCCTCCCTCTCTTGGTTTTCATTGTATATAGTGTGTGATTGCTAATGACTCGACTTGCAAATTTTTATTTCTCAAACATGTGGGCCCAATGTGGGCCATATTTTAATGTTTTACCTATATAAAAAGTGCCAATTCAGGCAAACTTGATCATGTCTAAAACATACGTGCTTAAAGGAGCACTATCGCAAAATTGTATAATATCAAAATCCATATAAACACCCTGGCTAATGAGAGGAAGAGTCCGTCACCCGTGATTTCCTCTTTCTACCATTAAAATGTAAAAAACAAGCCTGTCTGGATATTTCCTGATGCCAGGTGTGTAAGTGACCCCTTCACTCGCCATCCAGCATATTTATATGGATTTTCATTATTGAGACCTTTTTTCGCGATAGTGCTCCTTTAAATATAATACCATTTTCCCTGGCAAGTGTCCTCCTTGTTGCCTCGGATATAGCTCTCCAAGTCCTGCAAGAACTCCTTGGCAGCCACTTTCCTTTGTTTAATAGGCCTTGCAAAAAGGCAAGCAACAGCTATGATTTATTTGCATTTATTTCCTTCTTTTTCTTTGTGTTATTCCTCTCCTGTGTTGTGTTTTCCATTTGTTTCTCCTTTCTTGTTGTGTCCCCTTAACACACTGTTGTTCCTATGTTTGTGTTTGTGGCATTTTGTGTGTTATGTTAACAATAATAAGATCATACGAAACTCAACAGGCTCATGTGTTTGTGCGTTGCTTGGCACAAGGTTTGGGGTGCTCTACAGGGAGCATTTAACAGGCATGCAGGTGATAACCAGCACTATTAACGACACATATCCTCTGCAGGCTCCAGTTTGCACAAAATGTGCACCAAAAAGACAACTGGTGGAAACAGCTTTCTTCCTCCTCAGAGCTGGAGCCAATTCGCGTTCCAGAATTCCCACTTTCAAACCTGCTGGGAAGATTGTTCCGTGCAAACGAATAAAGTGGAGGTGCAAGATTTGGGGCGCAAATCGGCATGAGTAACATTACATGTGCAAATTTTCACATCTGCTTGGGAAAAAAACTTTGAGTGCCATAAATCATGCAAAACGCATTTTGGAACCTTGCTTTGGGAATTGGGATTCCCTTAACCTTGTCACTGTATCCAACAAAGATTCCTTTAAATACACAGTTTTGGAGTTTGGTGTGTTTTTCCTCTGGAATATAGATGAATGCTTTGCATCCAAAAACTCTTAGGTGTTTTACACTTTGCTTCTCATTGTGCCACAGTTCATATGGATGTCTCTCCGCTGTTCTAGAAAAGAGTCTGTTTTACAAATAAGTGGCTGTCATTTCTGCCTCACTCCTGTATTTTTGTGGTAGTCCAGAGTCTGTCAGCATACATCTGATCATTTTAGTCAGAGTTCTGTTCTTTCTTTCAGGTATCCCATTTTTCTCTGGTGTGTAAGGCGCCGTCTTTTGATGCTCTATCCCATTCTGCTTTATGTACTCTTGTACTTTGTGCCCTGTGAATTTTGAGAGGTTTCCTCTGAAACGTGTTACTTCTCTTTACTACCTAGTCTTCTAATTTGTCAGGAACAGCGCTCTTGTGTTGCATTAGGTAAGTGACTGTGTATCTTGAATAATCATCTTTGAAAGTCACTATGTACTTATTACCTCCAGGTGTAGGTGGGTTCAGGGAATCACGTGCATCACTGTGAACTAGGTCACGTGGTCTTCAAGCTCTATACAGCTAATAGTAACTGTTAATGTTATTTTCTTCTACATAAGCATCTAATCATTTTTTGAAGCTCTGAGTGGTTGATGCTGTAGCAAGCTTCTGTGGGAGGCTATTTCACAGATTTATGGTTCTTATAGTAAGAAATGATTGTCGTCTCCAGAGACTAAATTTCTTTTCTTACTGACTTGACTTGTCTTTACAGAGGGTTTTACCTGAAATTGTGTTTCCCCATATTTTTTGTTTTGGCCATTTATATATTTATATTAGTTAATCATGTTCCACCCTCAGTCATCTCCTCTCAAGATTATTGGTTTGGTGGCTTTTATCTGCACCCTTTCCATAGTGAAAATCAATAAACAAAGACTCAAGGGACACTCTGAGTCGAGGGAAGACAGAGGGTCTATAATAATCCTTACATATCACAAGAACCTCTAGCATCACCTCCTCACTAACGGCCCACGCATTCCGTGGCGGCTCCCTGTCACTTCCTCAGGGCAAAATGATGCGAGGAGGTGATGCCAGAGGTCCTTGTGATATGTAAGGATTATTATATGGTTTGACTCTTTGTCTTCCCTTGCCTCTTTGTTTATTGACTTTTGCACATGTGCACTATTGTTTTGAGATTGATGCTCTTTATGCATATTAATGCGTGATTTATTTATTGATGAATGGTTTATTGGCACAATGCACTTTATGGATTATGCGAAACCAGGGGTTGGGTGAATAGAGGGACATATAGGAATAATGTATTATGGGCCATGTAAGTGAAATAGGCAGTGTCTCCCTGTGTTTTTCATCTATGATTTATGTTTTTAATGGTTTTTAACATTGTCTAAGGTCTGATTTGGTCAATTAACCATTATAATTAGTGGTGGTGCAGATTTATATTCTGGCAGTAATCTTTGGGGGGTTTGGTTGGGCGCCCCTCTACATATGCTTTGCATTTTAACATTTTTTACATTGCCCCACACTTCCGCCCACAAGGATTCTACATCCTCACAATCTTCTGCTAGTATCCCCTCAATAATATATGCTTTGAATTCTTGCTTTACATAGAGACACACTCCGCTCCCTTTCCTTTTTGCTCTGTCTTTCCAGAAGAGAGCAAAACCTTGAAGATTGACAGTCCAGTCATGTGTGGAATCCAGCCATGTCTCACCCACACCAATAACATCAATATTTTCTTCCAGTACTCAAGCTCCCCCAATTTACGTGACCAGACTTCTGGCATTTGCAAAAATACACTTTAAGTTCCTATCTAGTTTGACACACTGAGCTTTAGTATTATTTTCCTCAGTAATGCATCCATCAAATTTTTCACTACTGGTTTTCAACACATGGATCTTCTTATCCATCATAGCAGTCCTCCCCCCTGTTTTCTCTCTTGCCCTCCCCCTTCCTCTTTAGTTTAAATAACCATCCACCCCTTCTGATATCCTCTTATCCAGCCCAGCAGCCCCCCTTCCATTCAGGTGCAAATTATCTGTAGAATACAATTTGTACCTCACTGAATGTCAGCCCAGTGTTCTAGGAACCAAAATCCTTCTGCCCTGCACCAGGACTTGAGCCATGCATTTAACTCTCCAAACTGCTGCCGTCGTTCATGTGTAGCGCATGGCACAGGCAGTATTTCAGAGAATACAATATTGGAGATCCTTATCTTCAACTTGGTGCTCAATTCTTGAAATGTATTCTCAAGGATCCTCCATCAGCTGGGTCAACCCTCTCCCAGTAATTTATCCACCCTTTCCACCACATTTTGAACCCTGGCACCTGGGAGACAGCAAACTATTCGGTTGAGGTAGTCTTGCTGACAAATTTTTCTATAAGGTATAAGTCCGATAATAGAATCCCCCATTACCACTAACTGTCTAGTACTACCTGCAATCCCAACCACCCACTCACTAGCTGGGCTGTCCTTCCGGCTGTTAGGGAGAGCAGTATTCACTAAGGCTGCCATTTTGGCAATTTTGCTAGGGTGCGCAGGCCTTCCTTTTTTGTACACCCTTTCTACTCCCTCTAGCTACATTTGCCCATCTACTTAACTACTCCATCTGACCCATTACTTCACCCTCTGTTTGACCACTTAATGCCCACTCAGTGAGCAGAATGCCCTTTTCCATTTTGTCAATATTCCTCAGTGTTGCTTTTTGCGCCTCCAGATCTCTAACCCAAGCATCCAAGGTTGCAATATGCTCACATTTATCACAGCGGTATTCACTCTGGCACCGCTGCTTCTGAAGTGTATACATATGACAAATTGTGCATTGAAGTAGGCCTCCAATGTTGTTAGCCATTATCCCAGCAGTAAGAACACAATTTTAGTGTTTACAGTTGCGGCTTTTGGCTTTTAACTTATTTTAGCTCTATAACACTTAGGCAAAAAACACTTAAATACCCCCAATATAAAGGTACTTAATGAAAAGTCCTTTCACTTATAATACCACCTTACTTGAAAATACAACCAGAGCTCACAAAAGCACCTAAACTCGCTTAAAAATGTTTTTTTTATTTATAGAAAAGCAATACTTCCCTTCACCAGTGTCAGTCTTGGCTAGTCTGGCAAACAGCCACGGTAAATACTGTGCTCGAATAACTCACTTTTTGATAACTCAAATTTAAAATTAATTCAGTTTAGACATACAATTAGGAACTGGTACTAGATGGTTTCAAGACAATATAAAATACAGAAAACAGCACAGAGATAAAAATATTTTTTTTCCTTGAAGCCCATTTAAATGCTATAGTAATACTGTAAAAAAAATAAACAATGAAATAAAATAAAAAGGAAATGTGTTTAAGTCTACTTGTATTGTAATGGTGAAGTCAAGGCATCATAGATACTGTCAATAAAGTATGCACCCTGCCACAGACACATTGATTTACCAGAGCTAGATGTCAAGCAAGCGTGAAATGCTGGTTCAGCGTCTGATGGTTCAATAACTTTCACTTAGTGATAAATAGTGCCTCCTTCACTTATATATAAATCCTCAGGTCTCATATGCTCTGTTAAGCGACCCCCCCTATGAGAAGTCTCCCATATATAGGAGACATAAAAAGGCCTAAAAGCCATAGCTTAATATCACAAATTTTAAACTGATTTACTATAAAATTGCACTCAGATTCCACTTGTTAAACAGTGACAATTTAAATCCAATAAAATCTGCACATGTCAACAGGTCTCACCCTACCTTGCAGCCAAGATGTGAGATGTGAAGTTGCCTGTAAAATCTAACTAGGGCATCCAAGCAGCATCAACACATTTCATTGTAGAACCTTATCCAGACTGCCGGATATATGTCAGTTACAATAATATATATATTATTGTAAAAGGAAGTGAAAAACATACTGTTATAAGGGAGGAGCAACTACTTTAGTGCCCCCCAGGACACTCGATTCTAATGGAAAGTTATTTTGCACCTGCACAGACAGCTTGAGTCTATTTTCTCATCAAAGTGCGCATGCACCAGCATCTGGTGCCTACACCCAAGAGATATTTTGGTACTCTCCACGATCAAAAGGCGCACGTGCGCATAAGGCTTTCCTATCTAGAGTTAAAGAAATATGCCCCGAAGGTCCACTCTACACCAGTCATGGTGCCGTGGCTTTGTTCTGCTAGGGCGTAATTTAGCTAAATTTACAAGTATATTTGCAGCCCTCAAATATAAAAAGCAACTTAAGAGCTCAAAAAAAAAAAAAAAAAAAAAAAAAAAAAAAAAAAAATATATATATATATATATATATATATATATATATATATATATATATATATATAAAATTACGCCTTGTTTGTCTAAGAGTTCATTTAAAACAGTGAGTTTGAGGATAATTCCACTACAGATACTATCACTGCACAAGCAAGCAGGCAAGACCCCAAACAAAGAAAAACAGGTCTGACAGGTTTGCGATAATAAATAAATGCAGGTTTGCGATAAAATAATGCAATGAAGCCAATATAGTTACAAAAAATGAAGTTCAGTAGCTTAACAATAGTTTAAAAACTTATCTCAGTTAAGCTGGTTTCCGATTCCACGGTCACTTGGGTCTTCAGTTTCCAAACAGCAGCAAAAGGTCCATAGTGTTTCCGGTTTGGGTGTGAGAAGAAAAAGAACTGGAAACCTCTTGCGATTCCTTTTGTCCTGCATAGGACCACACCTCTTGACTAGAGATGAGCGAACTTTTGAAAAATTCGATTCGGCTGATTCGCCGAATTCTCCAACAAAATTCGTTTCGGTCCGAATTTATTCGGGATGAATCGCTATTAAAAACGGCTATTTCTGAGCTTCCTAGAGCCTCAATAGGGTTGTAAACCATTCTGCCTTGCTGTAACACGCATAGGATGCTTGCTGGTTAGTGAAATAATACTGTAAATAATTATGACATGCAGATCAGAGGCATTGCTATTAGAATCGCAGAGCGGCACAATTGCAGAGAGTTGAGGTGGCATCACTATGAGGGGCCCCTATATTGCCTGAAAAACACACCCTGGAGCTGGCAGCAGCAGGAGCCCAAATATTGGCAGAAAGACATCCTGGAGTTGGCAGCAGGAGCAGCAGGATCCCAAAACTTGGCTGAATGACACCCTGGAGTTGCAAGCAGCAGCAGCAGGAGCCCAAACATAGCTTTAAAGAGACACTGGAGTTGGCAGCAGGAGCCCAAAAATTGGATGAATCACACCCTGGAGTTGCAAGCAGCAGCAGGAGCCCAAACATTGCTTTAAAGAGACACTGGAGTTGGCAGCAGGAGCCCAAAAATTGGATGAATCACACCCTGGAGTTGCAAGCAGTAGCAGCCCAAACATAGCTTGAAAGAGACACTGGAGTTGGCAGCAGGAGCCCAAAAATTGGATGAATCACACCCTGGAGTTGCAAGCAGCAGCAGGAGCCCAAACATTGCTTTAAAGAGACACTGGAGTTGGCAGCAGGAGCCCAAACATTGGATGAATCACACCCTGGAGTTGCAAGTAGCAGCAGGAGCCCAAACATTACTTTAAAGAGACACTGGAGTTGGCAGCAGGAGCCCAAAAATTGGATGAATCACACCCTGGAGTTGCAAGCAGCAGCAGCAGGAGCTCAAACATTGCTTTAAAGAGACACTGGAATTGGCAGCAGCAGGAGCCCAAAAATTGACTGACACACCCTGGAGTTGGCAGCAGCAGCAGGAACCTAGAAATTGGCTGGAAGGCACCCTGAAGTTGGCAGCAGCAGGAGCACATACATTAGCTGGAAGGCAGACCCTGGAGTTGGCAGCAGCATAAGCAGGAGCCCAAACATTGCTTGAAAGACACCCTGGAGTTGGCAGCAGCAGGAGGCCAAAAATTGGCTCAAAGGCACAACCTGAAGTTGGCATCAGCAGGAGCCCAAAAATTGGCCTAAAGACATAAATATGTTTTGCACCATTTGGAAAGTGTAAAACGTGGTACCATGCTGAATCTAGTCGCATGCATCAGCCGAAATCCTGGCTGATCCATCCCTGATTCATTTTGACAAAGGTGAGTCTGTCCACATTTTTAGTTGACAGACGAGGTCTCCTCGCCGTAACTATGGCCCACGCCGCACTAAACACCCGATCAGATGGCACGCTACTTGCCGGGCAGGACAGCTTTTCCAGGGCAAACTCTGCTAGTTGCGGCCACAAGCCAAGTTTGGCTGCCCAGAAGTCCAGCGGATCCTCAAGGTGTGCTGGCATGGTCATGTCAAGGTATGACATGACCTGCTGGTTGAGGTCCTGCTCCAGGTCTTCCTGCTGCTCATGAGTAGCCTCACTATACGGGTGTAGAAAGCTACTCATCAGCGACTGAAGACTGAGGCTGCTGCCGATTGAGCTGCTGCTGCTGCTCCTGCCAACCCCCCCCAGAAGCCATGGCAGTCGAAGGTGAGCGCAGAGGTCCCCCCGAGTCAGACCTGCGAGAGTATGGACCATGGCGCAGATAGGCATCGACCAACTGACTACGTAGAATGTCTTTGTAGTAGTTCAGTTTGTCCTCCCTCTCGGTGGGTTTAAAAAATGCCCCCATTTTGTGCCGGAAGCGAGGGTCCAATAAGGTGGACAGCCAGAAGTCATCCCGGCGACAAATGGAAACAATTCTGGGGTCACTACGCAAGCACATGAGCATGTTTCCTGCCATTTGCGCAAGTGACTCGGAGGGACTACCTGTCTCCATCTCCACTGCATACTGCCACGGTGAGTCCGGGTCCTCTGTCTCACCTTCCTCAAAACCCTCTAGCTCCTCTGGCTGCTCCTTCTCCTCCTCTCCTGTCCGCTGACTAGATAAACCAACCATTTTGCCAAGCCTAAACTGTGCTTCACTGGGCCACTCCTCCTCCTCTTCCTCCTCCTTCTCCAGTTCAGCTCCAATGGGGTTCCTGTGACCGCAAGATGTAGAGGCCACGTCTCCAGTGCCCTGACCAGCCATGGTTTCCAACATGTGCTGTAGTACATGAAGCAGTGGAATCACATCGTTCATCCCGTAATCCTGCCGACTGACAAATAAAGTGGCTTCCTCAAAGGGCCTGAGCAAACGGCAGGTGTCACGTATGAGCTGCCACTGGTTGACATTGAAGTTACACAGGGGAGTCCCCCTATCCACTTGGATCATCAGGAGATTCATGATGGCTTTTCTCTGTGCATATAATCGGTCCAACATGTGAAGGGTGGAATTCCAATGGGTGGAAATATCGCAAATCAGACTATGTTGGGGGCTACCGTCCTGATGCTGGAGCTCAAGAAGGGTGTGTTTGGCGGTGTATGAGTGGCTGAAGTGCATGCAAAGTTTCCTTGAAGTTGTTAGGATGTCTTGCAGATGGGGGGAACACTTCAGAAACAGCTTGACAACCAGATTGAAGACGTGAGCCATGCAGGGGTCCAAGTTGCTGCTGCTGATGCAAAGGGACCACATTCACCCAGTGGACCGTAAATGACATGTACTGTCCCTGACCGTAGTTACAGCTCCAGACGTCGGCGCTGCCATGCACTTTGCTACACACCGACAGGCTCAAGTACTGGCCCACCTTCTGTTCAACAAAAGTGTGCAGCGCTGGTACTGCCTTCTTGGCAAAGAAATGAGGGCTTGGGACTCTCCACCTTGGCTCGGCACAAGCCATCAGTTCTCTGAAAGGTACAGAGTCCACCACCTGAAAAGGGAGCGACTGCAGCACCAGCAACTTGGACAGGAGCACATTCAGCTTCTGCGCCGTAGGATGAGTGGGCGCATACTGCTGTCTCTTGGACATGGCTTCGCTGATGGATTGCTGGCGGGATGCATGACTTGGAGGAGGAGGAGCAGGAGCAACAGAGGATGGGTATGATGCACAGCTGCCTTCGGCTGAGGTGCTGGGGCCTTAGCTGGCAGAAATTGGGAGTGGTGTGCCACTTAGTGAGGAAGCAGGCTGGACCACCTCTTCGGAGCCTCAGTTCTCCCAGGCCGCTTTATGGTGACGCATCATATGTTGACGCAGGGCCGTGGTGCCACCATTTGGGCCCTGGCCACGCTTCTCCTTCTGCCTACATACATATGTTACCCTCCTGCAGATGCTTCAGGAAAAACTGCCACACTGCCGAGTAGCTACTTTTGCCACCAACAGGCAGCACTGATTCACTGCTACTGTCGCCAACTCCAGGAACCCCTGCTCCACTAGTTCCCGATAAGGTAGCCTGCCATCATCATCACCGAGTTGTGGCTGCACGTCACTGATGTTCTCGGTTTCCTCAACAGTGTCTGGCGCAGGAGCTGGAACGCTCGCAACACCCACGACACTGTCTACATCACTATTTGTTTGCCTAGCTAAAGAAGCCACCTCCATTTCTTGGCTGGGCAGTAGCTGCTGACTGTCCTCTATCTGATCGTCCTCCTCACTAAAGAGTGGAGCTGAACCCAAACCATAGGATATGTCGCTGGGGGAGGGAACGGCGTAGGACAGAGGTAATGGGAGGACAGGGAGTGCTCTCGGGGCATGCAAACTCAGGGTTGTGTCAGAGGAACCTACCGACCCTAGACTGGGGGTCTCAGATGTAACTTGTGATGATGTTGATGAGCGGGTTAACCAATCTACCACGGCAGATGCGTTACTGGTGGAGACACGACCGCTAGCAGATACTGGCAGATCAGGTCTCTCACCGTGACTCCTGCTGCCACTCGCTCCTAGTCTGCTGCGACCTCTGCCTGCTGAATCTTGGCCTCTGCCACTTCTCTTTGAACATCCTTGCACTTGTCTGCCTGACATTTTTATGTATTTGAAATGCGCAATAGGTACAATAAAAATGTGTTTACTTTAAAAAGAAGAAGCTAAATTAAGTGAGGAACTGCTTCTCTGCACCAGATACTATGAAAATTGGCAATATGAGATACCCTGCGGCCTAGTGTTTTGGCAGCAGACCAAAAAACAATTCAAAATGAAATACTTTGATTAAGCTGAGGAGGATGAACAAGCGTATTTAGTATAACAGATAGGCTGCTAAGTGCAGGTTTGGGATACCCAGGTGGGCTGGTGTTTTTTTTGTTAAAGACAGACCAAAAAATATTTAAACTAATCCAGTTATATTATGATAAATGCTTGTGTGTAACAGATAGGGTAAAATTAGCCACTGCATAGATGGCATGCACAGTGGCAAGGCAGAGTTACAGCACAAAGAACTGAAATTGAATTGAAAACTGATCTGGCTAATTAAAAAAAAAAAAAATTTCACTGTCACTTCTAAGCTGTCCCTGGCTGGATGGTTCAGTTTTTTCCCTCTCTCTCCCTATCTTTCCCTGGCTCTGTCTACCTCTCTGCCTGACTCTCTGACTCTCCCTGCCTGTCTGTAAGTCTCTCCCTGTCTGCAGCAACCTCCGTTCTGTCTGCAATGCAAGGCTGAAATGCGCAAAAGGAAAATGGCCGCCGGTTTATATAGCACGGTGACATCACCTGGCTTCCTGGCTGCTGATAGGCTGTATGTGACTTACCCATGATACCTTGCCCCAGGGGATATGTCTGGACATGTTCATCCACCATTTTAGAATGCCTGTAATTGAAATAAATGGAGTTTAAAGGAAAACTTTGATCGATCGATTCGCGGGGAAATTCGGATTTGTTCAGAATCGAATTTTCCATGAAATTCGGAACGAATCCGGGTTCGTCCGGATAGATTCGCTCATCCCTACTCATGACCAATCACAGGTCTCCAAAATTTGTCCAGTGGGTGAATGCTATCCTATTAACCAATCCGAAATCAACACATATGCCGCATTGTTTCAGCCATCTTGGAAACAGTCTTTGGCCATTTTGTAACATTCCAACTCTTAAACAATTTATACATATTTATAGCAGATCAAACCAATAATGTGTCTATAGCACTACAATCCACCCTGTTGATCTTGATATTATATGTAAAAATTGTTGTAACCTTGCATCTGGTGAAAATAAAAGGCATACCCACTAAACTACAAAACCTAAATTGCAAAGTCTGTTAATCAAAACAGTCCATATGTCTCTATAAGCTCTCAGGGGTATTTTCCTCTTGCTCTAATCTTCTCTCGTTCAGGGGTGGTCTTCTGGATGGCCTCTCAAATGGGTGATAATCTGTGGAGTGAAAAACAAAGCGGATTATCTGTTCCTTGTAAAAGTACAAAAACAGTAGATCCAGGTACTTCAGCTACAATTTCACCTTTACTGGTCTTTTGCCTGGGTCTCTAACTAGCACTTTGCCTCCAACCTGTACCCATTTACTTTCCTCCCAGATATCAATAGGAGAGGAAATACACCAATGCTACCAAGCGGAGTCTTGCTATATATTTTTAAAGGTTTGGGATTATACAGTTTCACCATCCACTCAGACTGGGAAGTATCAATTAACCAGTCGGCCTCCCAGCCTTCCTCTTCCAGAATAGGGTCTAGGGCGAAAGCAACCTCAAATTTTCCCGCTAAATTGCCCCTAATTCCCAAATAGGTGTCAACTGTCATCAAGTCTGTCAAAGTTTCAATGTCGTGTGAAGCCATGACCATGAATCTATTGGGCCCTATCTTTTGTGGAACTTCATTTGTGTATTCTGCACTCCAAACCCGGAACCTGCAGATCTGCTACCACCATCTGCTCATAGGGGGTACTTTTGGCTATTGGCCTAGAATTCACCAACACTACAGCCTGTGTAAGGACCCGATCCCACCCCCTCAGTGTGTGTGTAGGTGTGAGTTTGCGTATCTGATCCTTTAAAAACCCATTGCATCTTTTACTCAAACTAGCTGCCTGCAGATGGTATGGGACATGGCACATCCAGTACACCCCCGAATCTTTGGCCCATTCTTGAACAGTTCTTCCAGTGAAGTGGAAGTGCGTCCCTTGATCGCTTTGAACTTCCTTTGTCAGTTTCTGGAGCATCTTAAGGGTTGAAGCTTGATCTGCTCTTTTGCAAGGATGGACGAGTAAAAGTCCTGAGAAGGTGTCCACTGCAGTGCAACAATAACGCAGTCTACTGCTCCCTCACGGAAGGGGGCCAATAAAATCCACCTGCCAAATCTCTGCAGGTCTAGTTCCTCTTTTTATGGATTCGGTGGAATGTTTTTGTAATGGCCACTGTCGAACTTCTCACATACGGTGTAATTCTCTATCGTAGTCTTTATCATAGAAACATAATTGTTCTCGCAGAAAAAAAAAAAAAAATATATATATATATTTTTTTTTTTTTGCGAGAACAATTATAATGTTTCTTTGAGAAAAGGAAAAATAATGCAATGAAGCCAATATAGTTACAAAAAATGAAGTTCAGTAGCTTAACAATAGTTTAACAAACTTATCTCAGTTAAGCTGGTTCCGATTCCAAGGCCACTTGGGTCTTCAGTTTCCAAACAGCAGTAAAAGGTCCATAGTGTTTCCGGTTTGGGTGTGAGAAGAAAGAGAACTGGAGACCTCTTGCGATTCCTTTTGTCCTGCATAGGACCACACCACTTGACCAATCACAGGTCTCCAAAATTTGTCCAATGGGTGAATGCTATCCTATTAACCAATCCGAAATCAACAGATATACCGAAGTAACCACAGCGCCGGAAGTGTGTAGTCTTTTTGCCATCATCCAATGGTGCAAGCCCCCTCCAGTGTTATCTTGCATTATATGAAAATTTGCATACAAAAATGAAAATAGAATGAATATGTAATATACACTATGTATATTAAATATGTTTAATTATATATTTGAATCTCTGGAACTTTTGGTCACTGAGCCCATAACCTGTTACAAAGTAGGGGTGCTGGGTGCAGCAGTCAAATCCAGATAGACATATGTGGTGTAACAGGAACTGGCTTTACTGGAACATGAGTGCCGCCAGAGAAGGTCACTTTGTTATAACAAAGACAGGAAAAATAAGTCACAGAGATCACCTCAATATGTAGGCAACACACCATGCAACAGAGAATGTACAACAAAGATTACACAAATATATGTAACACCATTTACTTAATAAATGTAAACTGCACTAGCACAGCGATATAGATGCAGATCACATAGTAAGCTAAGGCCGCTGTATCTCCAACGCAGCAGTGGTTCCTATAGTTTCTTGTCTGTCCATTGAAAAATGATAATTAGGTGCATGTAATAGGCTGCTTTAAAAAGTTCTGTAGGGGTTTCTTCTTCTGCATTTTAAAGTGGAAGTCCAGTCAAGGGTTAACATTATAAAAATGCTATGTACAGTACATTGGGTGGTATTTTAAGATCATAAGACAAGAAAAATGATAGGTGGTACTTCTTGGGTTGGCAAGTCAGACCAGACTTAATAGGCGTCTAACTGAGCACACATGCACAGAAGTCTGTATATGTCACTATAAAACCTCATGAACACGGGTTTACTTTATGCAAAGTCTCAAACTAAATGCTAAGGCTGAGAGCAGAAACCAATAGAACAATTAATTTCACACATTCTCATGAACCGCAGTCCACAGAATTTATATAAGACGCTGGGATGCTACTTCCCTTACTATAAATTAATTTATCTTACAACCTTGGTTTATGGAGTTAAGTTCCTTATTCATCATCAATGTAAATACAGAGAAAAGCTGTTCATATGCAAAAGGACAGGTAAAATAGAAATGAGTTATGGAGCAAGCTTTTTTCTATTAATGTTCTGATATTAGTACAGAATTTTGCTGCCCAGAGAGTTATTTACTGAGAGAATAGCAAGATAAACACGAGAATATGTTGATGACAGAATAATGACTCTATTAGTGTTGACTAGTTTTGGGGGAACCTGAAGTGCAAAGTTTGAGTTCGTACTGAACTTTACGAGTTCGAGTTTCCAAATTCTGAACCCGCACTTCAGCCTTTGAACCTTCAGCGAACCCGGAAAAGCCAGCTTAACCTAAAAATACAATTCTGTGATTACTCACCTTGTAGAATTGGTATTCTAATTATGCAGCACGTTCTGCTTGTTAGGGCGAGTGCTGCACGCCCGTCTCACAGCAAGTCACTTACCTCCATGGCTGCATGCAGCCGTCATCCATCTTGCAGCACTTCCCTCATGGCTGCATCCAGCTGCCTCCCTTCCCCCCATGCTTCCTCCTCACATGCTCAGGTGCGCGCACGTCTCCGTCCACTAGAGGGCGAGTGCACTGGATTCCTGAGATTTAAAGGGCCTGTACAGCACTGATTGGTGTTTGGTCATCCAATCCTGCATCCTCTTCCCCTATTTAAAGAGGCACTTCCTTCCTTCAGTGCCGGATCTTGGTCTCTCCATGCTTGTTGAAAGTCAGACATTCTTGGATTGCTCACCCGTGTACCGACCTCTGCCTGTCCCCGATTCTGAACCTTTGCTGCCTGCCCCGACCTCGGCTACTCACCTTTACTGCTAACCTGTGCTGCCAGCCCTGATCTCTGCCTGTACTTACTACGCCTTTTGCCTGCCACTTGTGTACCTCGCTGAACCTCGGCTGACTGTGGGACTGGGCCGCTGTTGGGGGGTAGCGACCTGGGGGTCACTCGCCGCACAAGACCAACCTGCCTTGCGGTGGGCTCTGGTGAATACTGGTGGCCCCTTAGACTCCGCTCCCCTGACACGGTACCCACCATCGGTCCCACGGTTAAAGCGGATCCACTTCACCCGGTCCGTGACAGTAAGATCCGGCCATGGATCCCGCTGAGGTGCCGCTGCCTAATGCCACTGAATTGCCTGCTATTGTGGCTATGCAGTCCCGCCAAATGAATCAGCTCTGGGCTATGATGCAGCAGTTACTATCGATTCAGCAACAGCAAGTGCCACCACCGGCCCCAGCTTTGCCGCCACAGACTCCTGTAGCATCTACAGCTAGAATCCGTCTCTCCTTGCCGGCTAAATATGATGGGGATGCCAAGTTATGCCGAGGCTTCCTTGCTCAGTGCTCTCTACATTTAGAGTTGTTGGCGGATCAATTCCCCACTGAACGAGCTAAGGTGGCCTTTCTCATTAGTTTGCTTTCTGGAAAGGCCTTGGCCTGGGCCACTCCTTTGTGGGATCGCAACGACCCTGTCACTTCTAGTATTCACACCTTTGTTTCAGAATTTCGCCAGGTCTTTGAGGAGCCTGCCCGGGCTTCATCTGCTGAATCGGCTCTATTGAACTTGGTCCAGGGTGAATTGTCCGTTGGTGAATACGCCATCCGGTTCCGTACCTTAGCATCCGAACTGTCTTGGAATAATGAGGCCTTGTGTGCCTGCTTCAAGAAAGGACTTTCTAGTAAAATTAAAGATGCTCTAGCTGCACGTGACTTGCCTTCGTCTCTCACTGATCTCATCCATCTGGCCACACGCATTGATGTGAGTTTTATTGAAAGGCGTGAGTAATTCCGCCAAGAAAGAGATACTCAGCGCCCTAGGAGGGCATCCCGTCTGGCCCCTGTGTTTCAACACCCTTTGTCCGTGCATGTACCTCCCAGTGAGGAGGCCATGCAGGTCGACCGATCCCGCCTGACCCAGTTGGAGAGAACTCGTAGAAGGAACGGGAATCTTTGTTTGTACTGTGCTGGCTCTGAGCATTTTTTGAAAGACTATCCTGTCCTATTCGCCCTCCTCGTCAGGGAAACAGGCGCACCTAGTGGATGTGGGAGAGGCGTCCCTGGGTGTATGTGCTTCCTCTCCATGTCTCACGGTTTCTGTACAACTTACCATCGCACCTACCACCTCTTTGAATTTGTCCGCCTTTTTGGATTCGGGCTCTGCAGGAAACTTTATAGAGGCCTCCTTTATTAATAAATATAATATCTCTGTGAACCGCCTCGCAAAGCCCTTATTTATCGCCTCAGCCAATGGTGACAGGCTGGACTGTACCGTGCGTTATCGCACCGTTCCCCTTCTTCTAAAGGTCGGACTTTTCCATCAAGAGAGTATTGAGTTCTACGTCCTCCCTAATTGTACATCTCAGATTCTTCTCAGCTTACCTTGGCTTCGACGTCATGATTCCACGCTTGATTGGAACACCGGCGACATCAAGACTTGGGGTGCGGCATGCTTTAACAGGTGTTTGAGGTCCGTTCCTGTTCGACCTATTCCTGCTTCAGTCCCATTACTTGGCCTTCCTGAGGTCTACTGGTCCTTTTCCGATGTATTCTGCAAAAAACAAGCGGAGGTACTTCCGCCTCATCGCCCTTACAATTGCCCTATAGACCTCTTGCCGGGTACCACTCCACCTCGTGGTCGTATTTACCCCCTCTCGGCTCCGGAGACACAAGCTATGTCGGAGTATATTCAAGAAAATCTGCAAAGAGGGTTTATACAGAAGTCTTCCTCTCCAGCAGGCGCGGGTTTCTCCTTCGTGGCAAAAAAAGATGGCGCTCTACGCCCCTGTATGATTACCGTGGCCGCAATAAGATTACAGTCAAAAATCGTTACCCTTTGCCTTTGATTGCTGAATTATTTGACCGTCTGCGTGGGGCCAAGGTTTTCACCAAACTTGATCTGCGAGGGGCCTATAATTTGATACATATACGTGAGGGCGATGAATGGAAGACAGCCTTCAATACCAGCGATGGCCACTTCGAGTATTTAGTGATGCCCTTTGGTCTTTGCAATGCACCCGCTGTATTCCAGGAATACGTAAATGACATTTTTCGGGACTTGCTTTACTCCTGTGTAGTTGTATATTTGGATGATATACTCATCTTTTCATCGAATCTGGAAGAGCATCACCGTCACGTCCGGCAAGTTCTGTCTCGGCTCCGTCAACACCACCTTTGCGCCAAGTTGGAGAAGTGTCTTTTTGATCAAACCACCTTACCCTTTCTTGGATATATTGTCTCTACTCTTGGTCTCCAGATGGACCCCAGCAAATTGAAAGCAGTTTTGGACTGGCCACGTTCTATTGGCCTACGGGCTATTCAACGCTTCCTGGGCTTCACCAATTACTATCGACGGTTTATTCCCCACTTTTCTACTGTAGTGGCGCCCATTGTGGCTCTCACGAAGAAGAACGCCAATTCTAAGTCTTGGCCTCTTCAGGCGGAAGAGGCCTTCATTGCCTTAAAAAAAGCCTTCTCCTCTGCTCCAGTGCTGTCTAGGCCAGATCCATCTAGGCCTTTTGCCCTTGAAGTAGATGCCTGCTCCATTGGAGCCGGAGCTGTGCTCACCCAAAAATCTTCTACTGGCAGAATTCTCACCTGCGGGTTCTTTTCGAAGACCTTTTCTCCGGCTGAAATAAATTACTCCGTTGGAGATCGGGAGTTACTCGCCATCAAGTTGGCATTGGAGGAGTGGAGACATCTCTTAGAAGGTTCCGCACATCAGGTGGTCATCTATACTGACCATAAAAATCTGTCTTATTTAGAAACTGCCCAGCGACTGAACCCACGACAAGCTCGTTGGTCATTTTTTTCGCCCGTTTCAACTTTCAAATCCACTTCCTGCCAGCCGCCAAGAACATCAGGGCGGACGCCCTTTCTCGCTCCTCAGACATCTCTGGTGTTGAATCCACTCCACAACATATTATCTCACCTGAATGCCTTGTCCACTCCGCACCCGCTGCCTTTGTACAGGCACTGCCGGGAAAGACTTTCGTGCCAGCTCGCCAACGTCGCAAAATATTCTTCACATGTAGCCGGCCATGCCTGTGCTATCATTTCTATTGGTGGCCTTCCTTAGAAAAGGATGTGACGGAATTCATTCAGGCCTGTACCATCTGTGCACGTGACAAGACTCCTCGCCAAACACCTGCTGGCCTACTCCTCCCTCTGCCTATTCCAGATACCCCATGGACACACATTGCTATGGAATTTATTACTGACCTCCCTTCTTCGCATGGCAATACTGTTATTTGGGTGGTAGTGGATAGGTTTTCTAAGATGGCGCACTTTATTCCTTTGCCTGGCCTCCCGTCGGCTCCTCAGTTGGCGAAATATTTCCTGATGCATATCTTTCAGCTTCATGGGCTTCCTACACACATTGTGTCTGACAGAGGTGTGCAGTTTGTTTCCAAGTTCTGGAGAGCCCTTTGTAAACAAATGAAAATTAAACTGGACTTTTCCTCTGCTTATCACCCCCAGTCAAACGGCCAGGTGGAAAGAGTTAATCAGATTCTTGGGCATTATCTTTGCCATTTTGTTTTTGCCCATCAAGACGATTGGGTCGATCTTCTGCCCTGGGCGGAATTGTCGTATAATTTCAAGGATTCTGAGTCTACGAGGAAGTCCCCGTTCTTGGTAGTATACGGTCGGCATCTTCTTCCGCCTCTGCCCTTGTCCACGTCCTCTGGAGTACCCGCCGTGGATGACATCACACATGATTTCTCTACCATCTGGCAAGAGACCCAACGTGCCCTTTGTCAAGCTTCCGCCTGTATGAAAGTTAGCGCTGATAAGAGGAGAAGAGCTCCGCCTGTCTATTCTCCAGGAGATAAGGTGTGGCTGTCGGCGAAATATATCCGCTTCAAAATTCCTAGCTACAAATTGGGCCCCCGTTACCTGGGTCCTTATAGGATCAAACAACAGATCAATCCAGTTTGTTATAAGCTACACCTACCAACATCACTGCAAATTCCCAATTCTTTCCACGTTTCCCTGTTGAAGCCAGTTATTGTCAATCGATTCTCTCCTAAAACCTTGGTGCCTGCCCCAATCTCTGGTACTGAGGATGCCTTTACGGTGAAAGAGATCCTGGCCTCTAAGATCTCCAGGGGTAAAAGATATTTTTTAGTCGACTGGGAAGGCTGTGGACCTGAAGAAAGATCTTGGGAGCCTGAAGAGAATATTCTAGACCGTAGGTCTCATCTCTGACTTTCTGGGTCCCAAGAAGAGGGGGAGACCCAGGGGGGGTACTGTTAGGGCGAGCGCTGCACGCCCGTCTCACAGCAAGTCACTTACCTCCATGGCTGCATGCAGCCATCATCTATCTTGCAGCACTTCCCTCATGGCTGCATCCAGCTGCCGCCCTTCCCCCCATGCTTCCTCCTCACATGCTCAGGTGCGTGCACATCTCCATCCACTAGAGGGCGAGCGCACTGGATTCCTGAGATTTAAAGGGCCTGTACAGCACTGATTGGTGTTTGGTCATCCAATCCTGCATCCTCTTCCTCTATTTAAAGAGGCACTTCCTTCCTTCAGTGCCGGATCTTGGTCTCTCCATGCTTGTTGAAAGTCAAGACATTCTTGGATTGCTCACCCGTGTACCGACCTCTGCCTGTCCCCGATTCTGAACCTTTGCTGCCTGCCCCGACCTTGGCTACTCACCTTTACTGCTAACCTGTGCTGCCAGCCCTGATCTCTGCCTGTACTTACTACGCCTTTTGCCTGCCACTTGTGTACCTCGCTGAACCTCAGCTGACTGTGGGACTGGGCCGCTGTTGGGAGGTAGCGACCTGGGGGTCACTCGCCGCACAAGACCAACCTGCCTTGTGGTGGGCTCTGGTGAATACCGGTGGCCCCTTAGACTCCGCTCCCCTGACACGGTACCCGCCATCGGTCCCACGGTTAAAGCGGATCCACACCTGAGTCCGCTTCACCCGGTCCGTGACACTGCTCCAGATAATAATTCATAACATCTGGGATATACCTCCACAAGAGGACACTTTACTGCAGAGATGGCAAAAAGAGGCCCCTCCGGGTCCATATATACCCAGGACCTCCCACTAATTCCCCAGTATAGAAAAGCAGTAAGGGAACCAGGAGAAGCCAAAAATTTAACAACGTTAACAAGGAAACAATCACCACATAGAGGATTCAAGAATAAAGCAATCAGGGCGGGATGGAGCAGGACGTGCTGCATACTTATAATACCAATTCTACAAGGTGAGTAATCACAGAATTGTATTATTCTAAGTATACAGCATGTCCTGCTCCAGATAATGATTCATAACATCTGGGACATCCAATAGCAGTGTCCATAAATGGGTGGGGATCCCAAAAAGGCAACAACGCGCAGTTCAAACCACTGCCGCCTGCAGAACCTTGCGGCCAAAAACAGCATCCGCTGAGGCCCGAACGTCAACCTTGTAAAACTTGGAAAAGGTATAAACAGAAGACCACGTAGCAGCCTTACAAACTTGTGTAACAGAAGCCTGGTGTTGGAAGGCCCAGGAAGCCCCAACAGCACGGGTAGAATGAGCAGTAACACAGAAAGGAGGATCCTTCCCCCTAGTAGAATAGGCCCTAACAATAGCCTGACGAATCCATTTGCTAATAGTATACTTAGCAGGAGCCAACCCCTTCTTGGGACCCGAGAGAACCACAAACCAGGCGTCCGTCTTTCTGGAAGGCGCAGTAGCCACCAGGTAGTATTTCAAATTCCTGACAACATCCAGAGAATGCATGGCCCTCTCCTTGGAATTACCAGGATTAGGGCACAAAGAAGGAGGCACAATGTCATGATTGAGATGGAAGGCAGAGACAACCTTAGGCAAGAAGTCTGGTTTAAAGCGGAAAACCACCTTGTCCTGGTGTCTCTCAAAGTAGGGGGCCTGAATAGACAGACGCCAACTCAGACACACGCCGGACAGAAGTGATAGCCACCAAAAAGGTAACCTTCAGGGTAAGGATAGACAAGGCAGCCTCATGCACAGGTTCAAATGGAGGACCCTGAAGGAAAGACAATACCAAATTTAAATCCCAGACCGGTAACATGGGTTTGCGAGGAGGGTGCACATGAGCGACCCCCTGGAAGAAAGTCTTGACCAGAGGATGTAGAGCGAAGGACCTCTGGAAGAAAACGGCCAAGGCGGACACGTGACCCTTCAAAGTGCTGAGCTGAAGACCCAAATTCAAACCATGTTGAAGGAACTCCAGGATCCTATGAATGGAGAACACATGACAGGGAAAGGCCCTAGACCCTCACCAGTCAATGTAGGTCTGCCAGGTCCTATAGTAGATAGTAGAGGAGGATTTCTTCCCAGCCCTGACAAGAGTATGAACAACCGAATCAGACAGTCCTTTCTCCTTTAGGATGGAGGTTTCAGCAGCCAGGCCGTCAAAGCCAGCGTTTGTAAATTGGGATAACAGAGCCGTCCTTGAGTGAGCAGGTCCGGAACCAAGGGTAGAGTGTACTGATCCACTGCCAGCTGCACGACGTCTGTGAACCACACCTGTCTTGGCCACCTGGGGGCCACCAGAATGGCTGGCGCCCTCTCCTGTACCAACTTACGCAGAACCTTGCTCAGAAGAGGAAACGGAGGGAAGAGGTACAGGAGACCGAGTCCCTGCCAGGGCAGAGACAGTGCATCCACCGCCAGAGCCAGAGTATCCAGGAACAGGGAGACAAATGATGGCAGCTTGTGATTGTGGAGAGAAGCAAACAGATCCACGTCCAGCATCCCCCAACGGTGACAAAGGGATAGGAAGACCTCGCTGTTGAGGAACCATTCCCCCCAGCGAGAGGCCCACCTGCTCAGGGAATCTGCCTCCAGATTCTCTGCTCCCGTAATATAAACTGCTGAGATGCACGGGACATTGTCCTCGGCCCAGGACAGAATCAACGACACCTCCTTGAGGGCACTCTTGCTCCGAGTCCCTCCCTGATGATTGATATAGGCGACCGCCGTCTGGATGTCGGAGAGAACCTGTACCGGCAGGCCCTGAGGGTAAGGAGTCAACTATGCCAGCACCAACCAAACCCCCCTTAGCTCCAGGACGTCGATAGGAGCATGAGCCTCCTGAGGGTCCCACAGCCCCTGCAATTGGAGGGCTCTCCAGTAGCCCCCCCAACCTGACAGACTGGCATCCGTAGTGACTGTCTCCCAACATGGTGTCAGAAATGATCTGCCCCCCAGATGATTCCTCGAGTCCAGCCACCACAGGAGGGACCGCCGGACCAGAGGAGAGAGAACAAAGGCCTGCTTTAGAGACAGGGGACTCCTGTCCCAGACTGAAAGGAGATGGAGCTGAAGGGGTCTCATGTGAAATTGAGCGTAAGGGACTGCCTCAAAGCAGGCCACCATCTGTCCCACCAATTGCATCCCTTGCCTGATGGAAGGACGAGGGTTGGACAGCATGAAATGAACCAGAGCTTGAAGAGAATCCACCTTCTGCTGAGGAAGAAAAATCCTGGCCTAAATGGTATCCAGATTCATGCCCAGGAAGGGTGTCTTGGGATAATTGATCACCCAACCGAACGTTTCCAAGGTAGTTACCACCGTCATGTAATGAGAAGGTCGTCCAGATAAGGGAGAATGCGAATGCCCCCGGCTCTGAGGAGGGCCATCACCCCCGCCAGCACCTTGGTGAACACTCTGGGGGCTGAGGTGAGACAGAAGGGAAGTGCCACAAATTGGTAGTGCTGGTCCTCCAGGGCGAACCTGAAGTACCGCTGATGCCCTGGGAAGACTGGCACATGAAGGTACGGATCCTTTATGTCTATGGAGGTCATGAAGTCCCCCCGGGCGCAAAGAGCTGATCGCGGAGCGCAGGGTCTCCATGCGAAAGCGTCTGGTCCTGATGAACTTGTTGAGAAGCTTTAAGTCCAGGATGGGCCTGATGGAACCATCCTTTTTGGGTACTGTGAAGAGATTGGAATAATAACCTTGACCTCTCTCCCCCGGAGGGACTGGACAGATGACCCCCATATCCAATAGGTTCTGTACAGCCAGAAACAGACCCTGAGCTGCCAGGGGGTCTAGAGGAATCTGAGACCTGAAGAATCTTGGAGGGGGCCATGCAGCGAACTCTAGCTTGTAGCTGGAGGGCACAACCTCCAGAATCCACCTGTCTGAGACCTGTTGCCTACAGACATGAGCGAAGAGCCACAGCCGTCCCCTCACCCGTAAGGGTGAGGTCGCCCCTTCATGGCTGAGCGGGTTTGGTGACAGATTTGGGCTTGGAGCCCCAGAAGGATCCGGACGGGCACGGCCTCTGCCCTTGCCCCAGAAGTCTCCCCTGTGCCCCGCAAAGGATACCCCCCTCCCTGACCTGGATCCACGAAAGGAGGGAGTAAAGGACCCTGAAAAGTCCGCGGCTGTCTTTTGTGCTGTGGCAACTTACCTCCCTTAGCAAAAAGGTCCAAACGGTCACCAAAAAGGCACAGCCCCTTAAAGGGTAGCCCTATGAGAGCCTTCTTAGCAGCATTGTCCGCCACCCACTGGCGCAGCGGCGAATAGAAACAACCAGAGCCTGCTACACATCCTAATGGTGTCATCTAAGGCAGAAAGAATATAAGCGATAAACATCTCACATTGTGATAATGCTCTAAATTCGGCACTAGAAGAATCATCGGGAGAGCCTTCCAAAAGGCCCTTGACCAGAGTCCGAATGGCCACTGCAGTAATAGCAGAAGCACAGACCGGGCACAGGGCCGATCCAGCACAGGCAAAGGCATGGGACGCCAGCTGGTCAATACGCCGGTCCTCACTATCCTTAAAGGTAGTGGAATCAGGGGAATGCACCACCGAAGTGTTAGACAACTCCAACACAGGGGCATCCACTTCTGCGGGAGTTGACCAACATTTAATCACATTCGAGGGAAAATGGTACCTTTTATCCCATCCCTTAGGGATACCAGGAAGCCGGCTATGCCGCTCCCATTCTTTGAGAACCAGATTATTGAAATGTGCCTGTTCTGAAAATTCCAAACGTGGCTTTGCAGTACCAAACAATTCCCCCTGTTGCTTGGGTGCCGCAGCAGGAAGGGAAATGGAGAGCACTTCAAAGATTTGAGTCAAAAGTCTTTGGGTGTCATCAGCATCCCAATGCTCTGAGCTGGCATCAGCGCCAAGGTAATGCTGATCATCAGAAAATTCAGAATCTGAGAATAATTCCCCTTCCTAAAGTGGGGTATAGTCAGATAAATAAAGGAAATCTTCAGTCTCCAAAGAAAAGGCTGACGCAGCAGGTGCCACGTGCCACCTTTTAGCTGGGGCCTTACGGGCCTCAGAGCTAACAATCAATCTCTCAATGTTGGCCTGCCTGGAAGACAAATCAGGCTGAGACTCCCCACTAGTATTGATCTCACTGGGAGTCATGATCAAACGAGCGGGTGTGGGAAAAGACATGGTGGGTGTAGACCCAGACACAGGCAGCCCAGAATGCCGCGCAAGCGCCTGCTGGGCGCAGGGTACACAGACCCGCACATCATCGCTCACAGGGGATGCCCCACACACCACACACAGCCGGGCTTGTCCCGATGGGACCCTGAACACAATATCCTGTGAAGCCTCCATATGGTGATTTTTGGTGGCACAACTGGCCAATAGGAATTACACTGTACAGCTACCCGGGATGCCCCAAATGTCCGCGTGGATAGTGGGAGGATTAAATTATTCAGGCCTCTAATACAGTTACAGGGAACAAATAGAGGGCACAGGACTGGGAGAAACCTCTAAAGCAGTTTTTTGGGGTGTAAGACATTACACCCCATTAGTAATACCGAAGAAAAAATTGGATAAAAATATCAAATACAGGCCCGCTGGGGCACTCAAGGACCACAGAAGAGCTTGCAATTGTCCAGGCAGCAGGGCAAGATGGCACTGGAGGGCTCTGAAGAGGCGGGCCGCATGAGGAGAGCTGCGGAACGCGCACAAGCGCTAAGCCACCAGGAAGCGCGGGGACAGACCAATAGGAGTCACCCCGCAGCCAATCCCAGCACAGCTGATCGCAGACGCCACAGGGCACGCAAGTCAGCGGCGGGAGAATTTAAAAAATGACCCAGGGAGAGGAGAAGCGCTGTTAGCAGAGTGCCAGCGCAAGTATGCCAAATGCAGCCACAGCAATGCTAGTGCTGTGAAGCAAGCACTCACACAAAACAAACATACAAACGCTCACCCCCCCCCCCCCCCCCCGACAAACCGAGAAAGCGGGAGAAGGGGGGAGTAGTAGTATGCCCATAAGGACACCCAAGAATGTCATGGAAGGCTAAGCGGACGGGGCATCCCAATTCAGGATCACCAAAAACCTGAACCGCCTACCATTTAGTGGGGGATTTGCGGTGGAGCAAGCTCCTAATAAAGCACCTCTAATAGGTGCAGCTTACCATCACCCGACCACGCAGCCAAGGCTGGGAGGCAGAATAAAAAGTGGAACGGTGCCCCGCGGGGAGGGATTAGATTGGCTCGGGAATCTTATAGAGTCCCGGGCCGATCACGCTGGGTTTTGGTTCACTTTAATCCAAAAGGCATCTTAAGGTAGTGAAGTGGCCATCCAGGGTGGAGAAGGCAGTCTTCTCTTTGGCCTCTTTTGACAATGGGATTTGACAATATCCTCTGGTGAGGTCCAAGGAAGAAATAAACCTGGCTGGTCTCAACCTCTCAATTAACTCATCCACCTGGGGCAAAGGATAGGTATCAGAATTGGGCACTTCATTTAGCCTGCAATAATAATTGCAGAAGTGCCCATTCAGCGTCTGGACTAAAACAATGGGGCTGGGCTCCTTTTTCTCAGCTTGAGCAGTGAAAGACTCTCTCAGCACAGTAACCTGCTGCAGCAAAAAATGATTGGTTTTCTGCTGTGCAGCATATTATTGTGAGTTTGCCTGCTGTATGTGTGCATTATGTTGCCGTTGATGTGCTTTAGTTTGCTGTTGCTGCAAGTTAGCCTGCACTAGTTGCTGGATTAACTCCCCCACGGCCGCTGTGTGGCATTGCAAGGTAGTAGCACACTTTACCCAGGACATAAGAGGTACAGCATAAACTGCAGCTTTTCCTTTCTTTGTTTGTTTGCCATCGCCCTTAGCAACTATTTGTTGCACGCATTCGCCACCATATGTGGCCCGACTGCAATAAAACAGGCAGGAACTGGCAACCACTGGGTTTTTATTCTCAGGGACAGTCACCAGTTCCAGTTCAGCATTGCATCAAAGGTCCATTAAACAAATCATGCTTTCTTCAGCATAAAAGTCAAACACATAATTCCAGAGCTCACCCAGTAACAGGCTTTTCAGGCAGCTGCTGGTTCCAGCATCCAGCAGAGCTGTGGGGTTAGCTCCTTTGCTGCTCAGTTTATATTTCTTTTGTCTCTCTGACATCCAGCAGCTTTTCTCTTAATATTAACTCAGGTGCACACCTGAGTGTTCAGCCAGCAGTTTGTGAATCCTGGACTGGAAGACGGGAGTGGCAATCCCACCAAGACCACCAAAACAGCCACTCTTAAATCCAGGATCCAGGAGTCCAATTTAAACAAACTGCTTGACAACCTAGATGTTGCCAGCCATTAGCTTTACCCAGGACATATGTCACTGAAAGCTTCAGCCTCAGTGGTATATATCTCCCATACAAGACCACCCCCGCTGACTGCTTACAGGGGTTTTAGGGATTTGTTTCAAGCAAGCCTTTGACAGCTAAACGCCTCTTATTGATCATTCTCCAAACCAAACCTGTTGCTACTACCCAAACTAAGAAACTTGTTTTTATTATATAACCTTTTGGACTTAACTTCAGGCTTTCAAAGGCCACTTTCTTTTCTTACAATCAAATTGTATAAATCAGACCCAAAATTAATTTTGGAAGGTTAGCTCATCATTAGTCACCATGTCAGTTCTCTCACTGGTCAGAGTGAAACCCATACTAAGAGAGATGTCTTGGCATGTCTTATTCACCATTAGTTGTTTAAACATTTGCCTTGCAGCAACTGGGTTCTGGATTTGAAGACAGGAATTTGTATGTTCCTTCCATGATTGTGTGAGTATCGCCTACAATCCAAAATCAGTCTTAACCTAAATTAAGCCAATGTTCTTTTGCAACAGTTTAGCAACGGCTAAAAATGAAAAAACCTGGAAGAAAAGTCCACTTTTGTGGGCACAAGACCATCTGTTTGCCTTTCAGCTTCTTGCTTCTGGCTGGCCAGTGGACGAGACCTGTATATGGCCGGCTCTTATTGAAAACAATGAGGGCATCCGTACACCAGGAACCGTCTTGTGCTGAGTCATCCATTGTTTTCAGTGGGAGCTGTCTGTACACAGGCCACACCCACCAACCAACTAGAGCCAGTAATCGCTGCTCCTAAGCTTCACAAACCTGGGCTATGGGAGTTTGATCTGTGGTACAGGAATGGCAGTGATGTAAATGCCCTCCAACACTGGAGTCTTTGAAAAAGTCCACAAAAATGAACTTTTCTTTTAGTACTCAGCCTTTCTCCTCCCCAGAGCTTTTTGCCCTAGCCTGGTTGATTACAACTTAATGAGTTCTAAGACTGAGTGCCCAGTGGGTCCTCTGTTCACTGCTGAACACGCTTACTCACTGCAATGGGGGGGGGCATGTTCAGGCCCGGCACATCCCCTCCATTGCAGTGAATAGTATGGGCATGTTGAGCCATTTTAGTGCCATACAATACAGTGATCACCACTGAACCGTATTGTGGGCCTGCACACCATGGGACTCAATCCTTAGGATGAAAAGGATGTGGGGGTAGAAAAAAATCTGAATTAGACCAATAATTCTGTATAGGAAATAAGGGGAAGGTTCCTCAATGCTCTGCACTGCAGCCTATATGGACTGTGAAGAAACCTGGTCCTCCTGGTCATGGTCCTAGCCCTGGTCACTGTTGATGCTGAAATGCAACTCACTTAGTTCTATTGGAAAATCAGATTCTTACAAATTGTGATTACATTTAACTGGAATTTCTAGAAGTAATTCAAGCTTTTATAGCTGAACAGGTTATAGCTTTACACTCCAAATGTTTAACTAAGATTCAAAGTTATTCAGACTGTACTTGGCAATAGTCCTAGAGTCATGCAGGGCTTCTGAGAGATGTTGAACTCAAGTAAACATGCTAATTAGCTGCCATTAGCATCATCTAAATGCTCCATAAGTGAGCAACTGTCTCAAAAATAGGTTAGGGCAAAAAGGAAAAAAATCTGATTAACCTGCTGTCACCCTGTTTTCGGGTTACATTCGGCCTTTGTAACCTAGCAAATATTTCAGACTGGTAAATTGCATTTGTACATGCTTCATCTTACACGTGGCTTATGATTTCTCAAGGAAATAAGCACAGCAGCGGGATTTAGTGAGCTTGACACAGGAAGATCTCACGAGGAGGAACACGAGCGAAGACCAGTGTGACAGTAAAGTAATTAGTATAATGGCCACTAATAGGGATTTAACCTCTCACATTTTATGCCATGTGGCCTATATGCCATCTGGGAAAAGCAGCATAAGAAATGTAGTTATGCATTGTTGCCTACATGGCATAAATAACAGTGATTCCAACATGAGATGCCAACATGTGATTTATTTCAATGGATGTGTGAAGCCGCCAGTGATCATCTGAGGGGGACAAAAGTATAGAGTTTTTATTGTCCTGGGGCCATGTTAGAGTAGGCAAGTTGTGTCTCTCAGCAAAGGTATAAATTATGGGTTTGCACCTGATAGAGGCAGTAAGTACCAATATTATGCATTAGACAGGACTAAAAACAATAAAATTGAACAAGCCATTCAATCTATTCAAGCTATTCTATGTTGCCATATTTACTAATTACTATTCTCTAAATCTACCAATGCAGTGAATTGTGGTGAATATTAGTTAGATTATTAATTGGCTTCTGGCTCTAACTAGCTAATGCCAGAGAAAATCAACCTGATGGAATGGATTAGATTTATGAAGCTTCAGTTTAGGAAGCTAGACTTGAATGCCTGCCGACGCAAGCGTGCACTTGTACACTGCGGGGGGGGGGGGGGGGGGGGTATCCAAAATCAAGATGCCCCTAGGAAAGGGAATCAGCAGGCCTTCCAACATAATATTAGACTCAAGGGTTGGCTAGAACAGGTTTTGGTCTTTTTTTATTTACTGCCCTGAAAACCTATTCCTCCCACGCAAAAAGTAGTGCTTGAGAAGAGATAACATGATTATATATATATATATATATATATATATATATATATATATATAATGCTTCATATATAATAAACATTTAAATATATAATAAACATAGATAATGCTTCACCAGTGTAAAGCCTCAAGAAATTTTGTGGCATATATTATACACACACACACAACAAAAGTCTACTACTTAAGATATGTGTCTCCATTATTGGAGTGTGTGATTTATTAGCCCTTTTCAAAAATTGAAATAGATATCAGTTTGCGTTGTCATATGGTGTAAGCAGAGCATATGTCCATAAGTCCAATAGCCAATCGTATATTAGCTGTGGTTAGTTAATTACAAGCTGAACTAATGAAAATATATGCAATTGATTGCTTTGCATTAGAGCACATCCACTATGTGAACACATTTAAATCTCCACACATACATCTCCACAAAAAATCCTTGTTAATTTAAAGAAAACCTCTAATCAAAATAGACTGAATGTCCCCCAATTCAGATGCCCCATGGCGCCACCTGCCTGGGAATTCTAATACTTGAAAGCCAATACTCCTCCTCTGGGATACTGACACACCTACCTGTTGCAACTGTTGAATTGTCAGAGACTCCACCACTTAAACTGGACCAACAGCCTTGCTCATTTGGAAAATAAAACTTCCAAAACGTATTTGCTCCATCTGCATGCATGATACTGAAATATTGTAGCGGCCATTTTAGAACTTCCTTTCCCAGCATCCCAGCTATGCTGCTGTCTGAATTTCACTGACATAACCCCACAATGCGCGGCAGCAAGAAACGTCCTTTTTGCAGGTGGCCTGCCGATCCATGAGATGCAATTTTTTTTATTGGACTACAGCAGAAGTTACAAAAGGTAAATGTACTGTTATGTAAAGCAATTTGAATTGCCATCGGGAGGGATGTATATGAAACCTAAGACTCTAGGATTAGGGTGGGTGATTAGGGTTTGGGTTTGTACCAAACTTTGTGGTTTGGGTACCACCACCATCATCAAGCCAGTCCACATTATCCAAGGGAAGCGTTCAGCTTTCCATCCCGCAAACTTTGGAGAGAAAGCGGGAGTTGGGCCCATCCCACCCCTGAGCCCTGACCCTGAATGATAGCATTTCCAAATTGATGCTCCGTCTGGTGGAGACAGACAGTTTTAAAGATCTGATGGTGGCGGCTGTTCCACAATACACCATTCCCTGCTGCGACTACTTTTCTCACCAGGCCATTCCTGACCTGCTTCAACAGGTTGTGGAAAAATAAGATGTGCACTGGGTAATGCCATTATTTCCAGTGTCCACATTACCACTGACACATTGACAAGTAAGCATGGGCAGGGATGTTACATGTCTCTAATTGCCCACTGGGCACTGTAGTGGCTGGGATTGAGGCAGGAAGCCCTGTGGTGCATATCCTTCCACCACCACTGCAGTCAACACAGCACCGGCACCACCAATTTGAGCACTGCCATGAGAAAATGGCAGCATGCGGTGATAAAACTGATCTATCTGGGTGATAGACCCCACACCGACTAGGAGCTGAGAGCTGGCATCTAGGAGAAGACAGATGAGTGACTGCTGCCATTGCACCTGAAGCCAAGCTGGGGTGACACACATCCCTTGCCTCTCGCATGTGCTGAACTTGGTGGTGCAGAGCTTCCTGGCACATTATCCAGATATGCCATAGCTGCTGCATAAGGTGCATAGCATGTGCACAAACTTTCGCCATTCCCACTCTGCTGCCGCTCACCTGACTGCACTGCAGAGGAACTTTGGACTTCCCACCCACCGCCTCATATGACTTGCCCATCAGGTGGATATCCACATTGTATATGCTGGAAAGGCTGATGCCATTGTCATGGAGGATGTGATGGAAGCAGAGGAGGAGGAAGGCCCCTTTTCTCAGACACCAGGGGAGTGCACATGTGACCAGATACGCCACAGTCCAGCCAGCGGACAGTTTTGGAGGGTACAGATATATGGCCAGAGGGAGGAGGAGGAGGAGAAGACACCTGACACTGAGAACAGCTTCTCCTTGACTCAAAGTAGCGTGGCTCACATGAGCCACTACAGGCTGCAGTGTGCAATGACTGCAGAGTTTCTGCATAGTCATCAGTGACAATTACTGGGTGGTGACCAGTAATTGTGCTGGATAAGCACAACATCACCTCCTTGATACCAGCATTGGAGTGGGATCACAAAATGAGAGAGTACAAGGGCATTCTGGTGGATGCACTATTAGTGGACTATCCAGCTGAATTTGAGGGCTCAGTGGTGGCACAAGGCAAGGGAGGAGGAGGAGCAGCAAGTCGCCAACACAGAAGTGGCACTGGCACCACCTTACAAGGGAGGGTGAGCATGGCCACAATGTGGAACAACTTATTTTATTGTCTGCCACATCCACCACCATCAGATATGGCCTGTAGTACCAAGAGGTGGACTTTGACTCACATGGTGGATGACTACCTGTCCATGCAGCTCTTGGTACTGAGCAAAGTGTCCTCCCTGTTCAAATTCTGGGTCACTAAACTGGACATGTGGCCAGAGTTTGCCCTCTATGCCTTGGAGGTGCTGCACTGCCCTGCGGCAAGTGTCCTATCAGAACATGTGTTTAGCACCGACAGGAGGATCTGCCAACGTGGACATAAACTTTACATCTCTTAAGATGAACAAGGTGTGACTCCCACTAGACTTGGCTGTGCCAGCATCTTCCGCCTCCCTCTAACAGGGTGCGTGCCCATCATTCACAAATGACTGGTGCGGGCACACGCACTGCTAGAGGGGAGCAGAAGATGCGGCCGTCAGAGCCGCTGCATTAAGACACGCCGTGGGACCGGGATAAGGTGAGTTGGCTGTGGCGATCTGGGGGGGTTTAACCAAGCTGGGCACCCCTGATCGGGGGGCCAACGGGAAAGGGACCAAAACCCAGGATAGTCAAAAAGGGTAATATTCCACTTTCAATGGCCATTTTAAAAGATTCCATTTTTGTGTGGCAAAATGATGTCTTCAATGTGCTAAGCGTATCTGTTATTTTTTAAATTTTCTATTTGTTTGCAACTTTGTGTTAAAGAAGAAAACAGTTTCCATGGCAACACTGTGTTTACCCTAGCTATGTACAACAAAGTACATATCATATCATAGACTTCCTCATACTAGCTTGCTAATTATTTGATCTGCTGGAAGGCATGGGTGACTGGTTTAACCCATGCTGAAATTCGACTTCTTCAGTTTGGAGTGATCACAGTCTTGTGTTCCAGTAGTAAGGGTTAATGGCCGGGTTCTCAGTTGGATAGGTCATTAGGCTGTTTAGACTTAGCCAAAGCTGTAAAGAGTTCACCTGTTACATTGGAAGAATTGTGGGACTTGTAGCCCATGTTTTGTACTCAAGGCCATGAAAGCCACTCCCACTGTAGCAAAACAGAGTCATAGGAATATGGGAATCATGGAAAGAGAATGCTGATAAATAAATCAGAGGTCTGGGGGCACAATCCTAACACAAATGTTTATTTTACATTCCAAAATAGGAAAACAATCAGAACACCAAAACATAGCAGAAAGGGGAGTTTTCCATTATGTATGTGTTTATTTATTTTTTTAGTTTTCTGGTACTGTTTTGAGTACTTTCCCTAGCCCATTTTGTGCAGGGCAATCGCTCAGGTGCCCCTCCCCAATCTGGCCTCCAACTCCTGACGGAACCAGGTCATTTGGAGGCGTCGACCAGATTGGGGAGGTAAGAAATGTGGCGAAAGTTATACAGACACAGAAATTCCAGCCTAGGCCATTAATATGCATATAGATATACATATATTCCCATGCACATACATACATGGACATATATATATATTATATATACAGTTAGGTCCATACATATTTCCACAATTTTTGGACACTGACACAAATTCAGTTTTAATACAGATACCCGGATTGAAGGGTTTAGGAGTTTCAGCTCCTTAACATGTGCCATCCTGTTTTCGAGGGACCAAAAGTAATTGGACAATTGACTCAAAGGCTGTTTAATGGGCAGGAGTGGGCAATTCCTTTGGTTTGTCATTATCAGTTTAGCAGATGAGCTGTGTTGCATTGGCTTCAGCAGGTTCTCTCATCCCTAACTAGGATCAAGCCAGAAGGAACTGATGGAGACTTTTTGCTTTTATGGATGCTGGGAAAAGACTGGAAGGTCTAGCATAAAGTTAAGCAATTCAAACTGGATTAATCTTTTCAAATAAAGTGGTAAATGAGGAGTGAAGAATTTTTAGTATATTTTCACTGCTTTCGAATTGCTCCCATGGCGGATAAATGGCGTCCCCTCCTGATAACCTGCATCCCCTTCTAGGCACTGTGTATGCGGAAGAGAGAGCCTGCTGTCTCTTGCCATCAGCCCAGTGCTCCTTCCACGGGACGTCAATTTTTGGGAGCAACTATGGCAGAGAATTAGACTATAGCCGAATGGAACAGTAGCTGACATTCTACATTTAATATAATTTGGAACATATATTATATCTATATTTTCAGAAAGATCTGCTCATTCCCGATGCGACTGAATAAAGCAATTCCCGTACTATATGTGTTACTGCTACTGTACCATTACAACTCCAGAGATAAATAAGGGTGATTTAAAGAAGTTCTCTCCATTGGTTGTATCCAGTGATGTCACTAGCATAAGAACACTAGGGGGTTGATTCAGAGCCAGGTGAGAATTCTCACTCCTTTATAAGGAGAGAAAACTGCCATTGACTTGCTTATCGTCTACTGGGTGTACATTTTCACCTGACTCTGAATCAGCCCCAAGGTAGACAATTAAAAGCAGTTTTCTCTTGTATAAAAGAAGTGAGAATTCTCGCCTGACTCTGAATAGACCCCAATTCAACCAGCTTTCAATATCAATAACACCAATAGATTTCTGTTTAATCAAAGGGACAGTTAAGGTAAAAGTATTGAATACTCACCTTTTGTCTTCCTTACCACTTGTGTCCCAGTCGATTCGTATAAAACTTACTGGAGTTCCGTGTCGTGTACCTCCAACCCCCATGGACCAAAAAATGGCCACCGTGTTAACCTGTAACCTTACACTGGAAATCAAAGAAGATATTAATACACTAGTGGTAAATATTATCAGAGTCAAGAAAATAAATCTCTCAGTTGTGTACACAAAATATAACAGTATAATTAGGGGACATGCTCAGGTTCTCATCATCTGCATGTAATAATAGTTGATAAATGGATATAGAGCACAATTCTGAAACCCAGTCAGTAAGCAACGTACAAGTGCAAGCAGGGTGGTTGCTATATACAATACCCAACATTGTTAGGCCTCTGGCCCCTTCCTTGAAGTAGCCATCAGAATTGTTAGCACAAAAAAATAACACTGCTTTAAAGTGGACCAAAACCTAGGATTTTCACTATCCCAGGTTTTGGCCCATCCTTCTGGGGCATTCTGAATTTGCATGCCCCGCGCCATGAAATTCCACCATTCACCCTTTTCCTTACTTCTCCATAAGCCCACAGTGCAGACGTGGGTCTTCTCCAATAGACATCCGGACAAATGAAGTCTCATTTTCCTAGAGCTTTATGATGACGAGAGCCACAAGAAGGCTGTGAGAATATTAGAAGCTACTTTCTGAGTGCTTGGGCATCATCTTCTTTCTGAGATGATTTGCATGAATATGCCTATTCATTTCTGTTTTTAGGAAGGCATTTTACTTTGTGATTTCTTTTTTTACCCCAAAAATGGGTTAAATGTAACAAACTATATAAAGTATTTCGTTGATACAAATTTAATCGAGTCCAGACATGAAAATTGTATTAAGCTGTACCAGAAACCGGTGATTATGTATTTTTCCCTGTATGACAACGGCTTTTAAAGGATCAGTTTTCAATAAAACAAGACACGTTTTCTGTCTTGGGTTCCTACCAACCACTGCCATGAATTATGACTTGTTCACAGACTCAGCGGCTCCAAAGCTATAAGCACAGCCGCTAACAGTCCAATCTCACCGCTGAACCTTCTACTGTACTCAGCACTCACTTGTGTCCTCTCTGTAAGAAAATTGTCTGCATCTTTTCCAACATTTGGTTCTTCTATGTAGCTTAATGTATTATGATCTCTGTTATGATCTTAAATGGATAAAGCAACAAAGGAATGTGCGATTCATAATTGCAGCTCTCTGCGGTTAATAAAGCTGAACGGGTCCCAGATTGGGGCGAAACAGCCAAACTGCCTTAAAACATTGGAAAAATCAATAGAGAATGTTGCAGAGCTCTCTGCCCAGAAATACTATTCTTTCCTGAATTATACATATTAAAATTGGACATTTTTCTCTTTTAGCTAACCTCTTGCTGTTTTAGGTTCCTCAGTTACAAGCCAATGTCTGCTAGTGGCTCCCCAATTACCATTTTAGCAGCAGAAGCATACTAAATTCACTAATGATCACAGTCAAGTGAAAAGCAGAATTGCAGTGTCACTGTGTATCTCAATGTGATTCATTGCTTTTATGTAATCCTCACTTGGTCTTAACTTTCCTTGCATTGCACAGAAGAGCCTGAAATTCAATTTAACAATATATTTTAAACATTTAATGACATAAAATATATTATAAATTTGATTTCTCCAAGACTGAAGAATACATTCAGAGCCAATGATAGTATTGCAAAGATAATCCATGCAGCCATTGCAGAGACATCCATGGAATACTATCAAGGAGACATCTGATTGGCTCCAAATATATTTTTCAGCAGGACAACAACCACAATCATACAGCCAATGTCATTAAGAGGTGATATGGCCCTGATCTCTACATCGCAGAGTCAGTCTGGGATTACATGAGGCAGAAGGTTTGGTCAAGGTTACAGTAGCTGCACAGCAGCACAGGCGATCTGTTGTTAGTTATTCAAGATGTTTGGAGCAATCTCTCTGCTGAGTGCGCAAGTGTGCGAGAATGATGCTGTTCTGAAGGCAAAGGCTGGTCACAACAGATATTGCTTCGATTTAGACGGGCAGGCTGATTCATCACTAACGCCAGGTAGCGACAGATGAGCGTCTGTAGCAGGCATTTCAGAGCGCCCTCTAGTAGTCACTGTGTTCGGCCGTGGGTCGCTAGTTCAGAGCGACTCAGTCGCTATTTGACCAGTACAGCGCTGTATGGGAGCGTATGTTAGCGACTGGTCAGTGCGACCGACTTACAACATATTCATGGGCAGGCTGATTCATCATTAGTGGCAGGTAGCGACAGATGTGCGTCTGTAGCAGGCATTTTCAGAGCGCCCGCTAGTAGTCGCAGTGCTCGGCCGTGAGTCGCTACTTTATAGCGACTCAGTCGCTGTTCAGTAATGTTGAATACATTATGAGGAGTCGCTATTTGACCAGTACAGCGCTGTATGTGAGCGCATGTTAGCGACTGCTCATAGCGACTGACTTACACCATATTCAGCAAAAAAACAGCCTCACAAAGGAGGCTGTGCGTTTAAAGTCTGTTTTTCAGCATGTATCCACCAGTAACAAAGCGAAAACATATAGAATTACATTGTAATAACATTGTAACATGAACACATTAATGCCAGACCTGTAATGTCATTTCTGCCGAAATATATAAAACATGAATAATATTTGAAAAAAATGGCTTTTTCTATGCCAGAAAAGGTCACAACATTATTTGAGATTTAAAAAAAAAAAAAAAAAAAACACTGTTTAAAGAGAAGAAAAGGATCATCCATTGAAGTGTGTGGGCGAGCGACAGGTAGCGAGAGGTAATACCTGGCGCTGTGCAAGGCTGAACGGCGGCGCTGTTCGCTGAGGCTGGGATAATGATGAATCGGCTGCTACATGGCGTTATCCCAGTCGCTCAACAGATTCTGCTTGATAAATGTGTAATTGCGTGCCGTGTCCAGCGATCACCTGTCGCTACCTGTCATTTACAAGGCACTACCTGACGCTATCCCTTCATGAATAAGGTCCCAAATCTGTTTTTGAAAGCATTCAAACTTTGCAGCATATTTTCCAAAGCTTCCTAAAACTTATGCACAATAGTATACACTATATACTTTATTTTCCACACCATAAAACAAACATGGCCATAAATAAGACGTACCTAGGGGTTAGGGGACCAAAAACCGGCCACCGTGTTAACCTGTAACCTTACACTGGAATTCAAAGAAGCTATTAGTACACTAGTGTAGTCAAGAAAAAAATCTCTCAGTTGTGTACAAAAAATAACATTCTAATTAGGGGACATACTCAGGTAGGTTCTCAACATCTGCATGTAATAATAGTTGATATATGGAAATAGAGCACAATCCAGTAAGCAATGTACAAGTGCAAGCAGGGTGGCTGCTATATAAAATACCCAATATTTTGAGGCCACTGGCCCCTTCCTTAAGGTAGCCGTCAGAATTGTCAGTACAAAAAAACCCACTGATTTAAAGTGGACCAACACCTAGGATTTTCACTATTCCAGGTTTTGACCCATCCTTCTGGGGCATTCTGAATTGGCATGCCCATGAAACCCCACCATTCCCCTATTTCCTTACCTTCCTAAAACTTATGCACAATAGTATACACTATATACTTTAGTTTCCACACCATAAAACACACATGGCCATAAATAAGACATACCTAGGGGTTAGAGGAGGAAAATGTTCTAAACCAAAGGGAGTGCTAAAATAACCTACCCCCCTACCTATTAACATGCAGTGTGGCAGGACCCCCCCAACAAGAACCCAATAACAGGAAGTGTGGCAGAGCCTTCCCCTGAGCAATACAGATAAATTGCAATGTGCAGAACCTCCATCACCCCTCCCCAAGAACCAAATAAAAGGCAGTGTGAAGAGTCCCCCTCCCCAAGAACAAGATAATAGGCAGTGTGAAGATCCCACCCATCCCTGGAACCAGATAATTGGCATTGTGAAGAAGCCCCCCAACTCTAAAAGCCTATAATAGGCAGTGTGCAGATATCCCCACAAGAACACCATAACAGGAAGTGTAGCACCCCCCAAAAACCTTATGATTGTTGTGTGGCACAACCCCCTAAGAAGGTCATAAAAGGCAGTATTGCACAAGCCCTGCATCGTGTGTGTGTGTGTGTGTGTGTGTAAGGAAGGAGTGGCCCAGCTCTGGTATGATAGAGAGCACAGTAGAGGATGGGCAGGCAGGAAAAGGTTAAAATCACAAACAGCGTCCCAGTGCTGCTTGTTGCTCCCCATCCGACATGGCTCACAAAAGTAACATAGGCTGTCGCGTTACATCTGTGTCACATGACAAAGCTGCATAAGGTGGGAAGCAGCAAGCTGCCCTGGGATCCTATTGTGAGTTCCCTGCCTGCTCATCGTATACTGCACAGTAAAAGATAAAAAAGAGCATCTTCACACACACACACGCACGCGCACGCACGCACACACACCATACAGGTCTCCCCAGGGATTTAAGTAACTGGGACGTGAAAGCCATAGGCTCCACTTTCACTCCAAATTAATGGAACCATTTAGACCTGGCCGAAATGTCATAGTAGTATGAAACCTAGTGTTGCTTTTTGGACTAGAACAGATTTTGGATGAAATTTGGCTAGCTCTATTTTTTCTATAATATTTCTATCAAAGTGTTGATGTTAGATAAACAACCATACTAGCCAGATGAGCATCTGTATAGCGGCGTATAGAGCGAACGCTAGTAGATGCTGTAACCTAGCGTTGCAGTCGCTGTAGTTGGCTGGCATTGATGAATTTGATGTGTGTTGGGCGCTCTAACAACAGTATAACGCTGCAGTAAGCAAGAGGTAGTGCTAGCTCAGTGCGTTCTGCACTCTGCACTCCACACCATATTTAACAAAAAACTATACACACACAGCGCCGGCGCTCTAAAGCTGGGCGCTGTAGCATAGAGCGCCAGGCGCTGTGTGATTAAAGTTTGTTTTTGAACACATATACACTAGTAACAAAGCGAAAACACATGGAATGACATTGTTTTAACACTGTGACAATAACACTTTAGTGCCAGACCTGTAAATAGAATTCTGCATAAAAATATAAAAAATCAAAAAAAGTTATAAAAGTGTTTGCAGCCAGGAGAGATCACACAATGATTTGAGCAAAAAAATAATTATTTTAATTGCCAAACACGCTATTTACACACAAACAAATGAAAGCCCATTGAAATGTATGGGAGAGCGACACTGAGCGAAAGGTAATATGTGGCGCTCTTGAACCTAGAACGCCGGCACCATACGCTGAGCCACCTCTGGTAATACATGTGATGCTACATGACGCTGTTAGAGGCGCTCACTGGTTTCGCTTTCTTAAATGTGGTTTTATGTACAGCGTCCATTGTTCACCAGACGCTACCTGCCGCTACAAAGCGCTATCTGTTCTTAAATAACCCCTTAAGTCTATACCTCAATATTCCTGTGATCATTTAGTTTGTTACATGCACTGACTGAATTTCCACTCCCTCCACTCTAAAACATAACAGAACCTTTAATAGCTTGAACCTTGAATAAAGCTAATCAAAATGTAAATCAAGCTAGTCGTTACAGAAAATATAAAAATAATAATTTTTTTTTTCTTGGCCATTTTGGAACTGTATTTTCTAAGCTCTAGTGCTTAGTTATGGGAGCTTATCTTGTAATACCAGCCCATCCGAACTGAGAAGGGCTTGTGGACCATTAAATGATCAGTGGTATTAAGTCAGATGGTCTCCTACAACGGTTGTACACAGGTAATAATATGGTTGTCAAAAACCTAGGTGCAAGTAATGCAATACATCAGGTCAAAGACTATGGATAACCCAAGTATCAAAGAATTTCTTTCTTTTCTTTTCTCTCTGCAGTGTAGCCTCAGGGAACTCCATCTGGAACAGGAATTTCATTTTTCAAGAAAGATTGAAAGGGCTGATGGGGCTGTATAGGTGGATCCATTGTTGCAGCTGATTTTTATAGACACATTCTCAATTAAAAAAGTTGATGCTAGTAATTAATCTTTGGATTATGGCAGATAAATAAAGCATCTAATTATGTAATTCTTTCCAAGATAAAGCAAAAATAAAGTAAAGGACTGCTGCAGAACAAAGAAAGGTCCTAGATGTAAAAAAGATGTTACCCACAAAAATGCCTTAACGTGATCCTATACCCAGAAAGGATGTTTATGTGGTCACCTTCCATCTCCAGCCCAGTGCCTCTAAATAGCCTGTGTTTTTGCCCAATATTTATAAAACACTAACAGGAATTAGTTACAACTAAACTGTAACATAATGACAGTTAGGCTGAAGTGCTCCCCAATGCTGAGCTGTGTGTACTATAACTGAATGCATATTTGCTGGAAAGCATTAGGGGGCAGGGCTGTATGGCCAGGAAGCAATATGGCATCCAGTTCATGTAGTTATGAATATTGGGCAAAGACTTTAGTTAAAAAAAAAGAAACACAGGCTGTTTTGGGGCACTGGTCTGGGGATAGAAAGTGATAACATAGGGCCTTATTTCTGATGTGCAGCTTTTAGCATCAGTTTTGTGGCTATAGCACCAGCTTCTGAGCATCAGCATTCCTGGCATATCCGCCGCTGTGCTGTGTACTACATTGGTGCTATCAGGCGCTGCACGAATTGCTACTAATTAGCTTTGATTCTTGCACTTAGGTACTGGACTGCCTATGTCAGCGCCTGTTGGACCCGCCAGCCGAATATCCCTGCACTAATGAGACATTTTTCTGGCGCTCCCCAGCATATTTATACAATTTTTCCTCCTTGAATTCTTAGTGCCGTATTTTTACGCTGCTGGTCAGCGTTTTTTCATTACAGTTACAAGAAATCACTGCTGGGGACAAAGGGGACAAACTTCACAGTGCATTAAGGCTGCATTTTATTTGTTGGTGTCCAAATTACACATTGTTAAGCAGCTAGTGTTGAATAAGACGTAAGCTGGCGGCCATATCAGCTCTGCCGTTTTTTTTCTTTCTTAAATTTCACAATGAGTTCTGCTAAGGCCAAAAAAGTGGTGCTGTGTGGCACTGATGCTTCATAAATAAGGCTGGGTATAAGATCACTTTAAATTGTTTTAATAGTTTAACTAAACTGATATAAACCACGGTCTGAATTGATATGCATTGCATTGCTGATGGGATTCAGTATATAGTTAAAACGAATCAGAATTTTGCAGATTTTTACCACTTCAACCAGGACAGAAAATTCTTATGATTCCGACTAATGAGTATAACACAGAGGCATAATTCAAGTACACTAAAAAAAAAACACACTCCTGAGACAATCAACCAGGGAGTCTGAGCATGGCCACTACAATAAGGCAACAAGGAGGATAGCATAAAAATTTATTTTTGACCATTGATATAAAATAAGACAGTGCTACGTAACTGGCTTGAGTATAAGTGATTGGAGGGTATTATACCTGTCTCTGCAAAATGGAGGACCTCTCTGCTTGACTTTTGTTTCTTGACTTCCCCATCCACAAAATTGATGATGTTCCTTCAAAATGAAGAAGGAAACAATATATTTATATATTGTTTTATATATATTATTATATATTAATATATATATATATATATATATATATATTCATTTGGGCATCAATCTAATCAACCTAAATCAACCTAAATTCTTAAATACAAAATCTAGAAAAAAGGAAGTAGATTTTGAATGCCCAATATGTGATTTAGGAGGTCTTTATACTTGTTTAGCCTTTCTTTGCCTGCAATATGTATTTGTCTTCTTAGCAAATTTTCTGGGTGACTCATTTGAAGTCCTCACTTCTCTTTTATTCTCAATCAATATTCAACAATAGACTTTGATTAGCAAACATAACCATCCATTTATTCTTTTCAAAGATATGTCAACAGCAAAAGTCTGAGGCCATATAAGGGTCGTGCACCGGTGACTTTGTACACGCTACTTGGAGCTCCAAATTGTGATTTGGACTTGCGTGTGATTCATGGTCAGAAAAATGGGATGGGATGTTTTTACCCCAATTTGGGCACTTGCATTCACCAATGACCCAATTTGTGCGTGAAATTTTCTGCTAGTGCCATTTTTGTTTACCGACCTATCTCCGGCGCCTGATTTATGGCATGTTTAGAGGGCAGAATAGCGTGCGCAAATGTGGTGAAGAGTGAATTTCCTCCAGTAAATAGTTGGAGGAAACCGCCGATTCCAATGAGTAACAGGCTTATTTCATTCCGAAAACAGCGCCGACTGCCTCTTTTTGAACAGCTGCAGGTTCTTTTTAGGAATTGAACCCTTTTTTGTTTTTGTTGGATAAAAAAAATGATAAAAAGCTGTCAAAAATCACAAAAATTAAGGTCAAAACAACAAAAATTGGGATTTTGTGCCCCAAAGTTTAGCAAAAACATAAACAATTTAAAAAATTATATTGTTAAGCATTAACTTGCAAACAGGGGAGGCGGGGTTAAAGAGCACATTCGGGACAAAACACTGGGTCAAAAAATGTTACGGGTTAACTGGAATCAGAATATCCCCCCAAAAAATGGAGAACACAGGTTCTCTCGCAGAAAACACAGGAGCTGGAGAGAACAAATCGCTATGGCGAAAGAGTAAAGGAAAGGTGAGAAATATGGGGGACCATCGGGAGTAGTTAAGTACTTAGCCGGCCAACTGCTCATGAGGCAGGTCCATTTGCATTTCAAAACAGCAGATTTTTATTGTGGAAGGTGCAAATTGGCACAAGAAGACGCTATTTGCGCTTCTTCCATGCGCTTGCCATTTGGTGTGATTCACACCTGCTCCCGGTGTGCACACACAGCCATGAATCATGAACCTAGGCACATTCGGAATCGTTTGTGCTTCATCTAATCGTGGCAAGCTGCATCCTGGAGGCTATAATTAGCTCAAGTGGCTGTAAAGCAGTGCGGACTAGCGGGAATTCTCCCTGTGCCCCCTATGGCCTGTCCTCCCCTGCCTCTGTCATCAGGCAGGTTGTGGGGTCTGTACCAGTATGTTAAACCTTACATCACAAGTTAAAAGCAAGGGGGAGTATTTTTCCAATCTAGTTATGGCCTAAGGTTTAATATTCTGTTGGATTGTTCATCTTTGCATCTGCATCTGATCAAGTTCTCTTCCTTTCTATCTGCATCTGCTACACCTCAGTGTGACATGGAAACTGTACAGGTTTGCTTGATTCTGCCTTGTAACTGCCTGTATGCATATAAGCAAAAGAAAGTATGTTTCCAGCATTTTAAATGTGCATTTTATTAACATAAAAATCGGAATAAAACATTTGAAGTATAAATCAAAGCTCTCTATAGTGAATGACCTTTCTTCTGCTCATCCTCAAGTTTAATAGTCATGTCACAGAAATAACAAGCTGTCTTTAAGGAGCTCAGTCTGGTGCCTGCACATCCTGATAAGTTTCATTTCCACTTGCTGCAGAAAAATCTGTTTAACCTCTAAGGTGTCTAAGATAAGTGTGAACCAGATTTTTCACTCTTTACGTTGTCAATTTATCATGTGTTTACATAGGTAATACAAGTTAAAGCTCTTTTTAAAAGCTCAACAAAACACTTGAGGAAAGGCCCTGGAGTCTAAAAAGATTTGAGGACCAGTCACTGGCCTTCACCTGGGACATGCCAGACAGCGAATCCCCCCCTCCCCCGGGGCACCGCAACACTCATCTGCTTCCGGGGCTCCCTGCAGCCAGACGATCGCTTTTGATACATTTGCCGAGCTGTTCTCCTAACATTTTATATGCACGGCAAAGGGCTCTGATTGGATGAAAGTCCATGCATGCGCCGTAGGACTGGCAAAATGGGGGGGTTGTACTAGGTGATCTAGGGAGGGTTTCACACAGTGAAATTTCGATTTAAATTTCCATTTAAAGCAGTTGATCACTTAATAGGCAAGGAAGCAATTAAAGTGATACTGCAGGCAAAGGTAGTTGTTACACCATTGCATCGAGTTACATTTAGTACCATCCTAAAGTTTTTTCCGGTTTTAAATAGAAGCAGAAATGGCTGAGATATCGGGATTTACAGGTTCAACCACTGACATTCTCTTTTTCATTCCGTACCCCAATCAGCTCAGCAGAGCGGGACAGGTCAGTGGATCCGAAGGGAGCCGAGTGAAAGCAGGCCGCTCAACCAATCAGTGCACTCATTCTTACTCAAGTCTGTGCCGTGGAAGCGACAGGAAGGTGAATATATGGGGCGACCTGGGGGGGGGGGGAGGATACACACAGGATCCCAATTCGGGGGTGCTGCTACACTGAAGAACAAGACACCACAAGGTCTAAGTTGGGTGTGTCGTTCCTCTTTAACACTTAAAATGTTCTGATTGTGGCAATAAAAATAATCCTCTGACTGTGAAACTTGAGATTTATTAAAGTTTTACATTAAAGCAGATAAAATACATTGTTACATTTTTCTAGTGTTTTTTGTTCTAGGTGCACATAAGGTTCTGACCTCTATTTACTGAATCACATCTTTTTAATCTTATGTGTTTAAAAGTTACAGTCCTAACTTTCATTAAATATTTTAAGGCAAGTTTCCTGAATTGAGACCAGTGTATTTAAATGACATTGCTCCATGCAGAATTCATGTACATGTGCCCCACCCAAAAAAAGCCAGGTGCATGCATAAGCCCCAAAAATGATTAAGCAGAGTGCACAAGGCCAGATTAGAGGATGGGGGAAGGAGACCGCCCAGGGGGCCTCTGCCACTTGGTAACTGGGGCACCGATGAATCTGTAGTTAATTACAAAGGGTCGGCTGATCAAGTACTCCTGTACCCCAAATTCAGGAGGCCCCACTGTGTGTGAACCCCTAAGTATCGCTCCCTATAACACTCGCCTTTACGGCGCTCCTAGGATCATGGGCCGTGGCTGCAACCCCGCCACCTTGCAGCTGAAGTATGCTCCCACACCCAGCTATTCAAGCTAGAAGTGGGAGTGCAACGCAGACTGCAGGGAGTCTGGGCTTGCGGCTGCTCCAGTCTCTTGTGGCTGTTGCAAACAGAGCTGAATCTGGTGCATTAATATGCATGCCATACAGCATTGATTGGACAAGACCTTGTGCATTTACCAGGGGCTGGTAGAAAGGTATGTTTTTAGGGCTAACCAAAGGTTTTATATAGGGGCAATGCCAAATCAGGATGCCCCAGGGGCAAGGACCAAAGCCCGGGATAGTGAAAATTCTAGGTTTTTGTCCACCTTGATCTGGTCCTGCGTACACGAGTATGTCACTGCATTGCTAGACCTGGTTGCAGGACATTAGGGAGAAAAAGTTCTGCTTGAGGTTAAAGTGTTATATTTAAGCAATTTAAATGGGAGGGATGCATATGAGCGCTGTTTGTTGTGTTGGTCCGGTTTAAGTCATTTTTGATTGTTGGTCCACCTTAAGGTTAGGTTTTAAACTGAAATGATATCTATATTGAGGAGCCGAGCTTTTCAGTTTGGATGCTGTTCAGCTGGATTTTCCCTAAAATTCAGAAGCTTGGTACTGCTGAATCCCCATTGAAGTCGATGAATACCCAAAAACACATGTAGTACAAACCCCTGGTAGTGGGTTCAGGTAATAAAGCATCAACAACCTCCCTGCCTGCAGTTAAATACATTTTTTACTTTTTGGCTGGATGAAAGGATAGAATTGTGTATGGTTGCATTCCCTGGCGAACTTGAATGGCTGCCAAAGGGTAAGCACAGGACAGAGGGAGCGGGCATGCCTGCAACGGTAATGATGAGCATGCTCAAACACTAATTGTTAAAGCACTGTGGAATAGTTTGGCGCTATATAAATGAAGTTTATGATTATTATTATTACAATAATAAACACTTAGCGAAACGCGGCCCCACGTGACCGGCAGTCAAGTGGACGGTACTCAGCCAGCCTCTGGAAATTGGGATGCCCCCCACACTGATTATAGCCGTGACCAACAACCCATGCTACCTAAATGAGTGTTGGTTCGGGGCAAATCTGTTGCCCTATACCTGGACCCAAAAGGGAACTGCAGCCAAAAATCAGCCCATAATTTTACTGTCCCCCAGTCAGCCCATATGATGCTGAGCCCCCAATGTGCATCCCAGCAAAGCAATGAGTGCCCTCCATTGGTGACACTATAGCAATGCAGGGAGAGATCGTGGGCAGGTGTTTATTTGCCCTTTTTAAAGGGGTGGTATTATTGTAGAGGCAGATAATATGGGTTGGCTGGGGGTGCAGTAGAGCTGGGTATGGGAAAGTTGACGGGCAAATTTGGGGCAGCTTAATTTGTGACAGCTTAACACATTTCTAGGCTAAATTTCAGTAGCATTCGTTTTTAATTAATTATTGAAAATTAACCCAGAGATTTGTTAAGCTGTCACAATTGAAGCACCACACGTGTCCTGATAAATGGTGTAATGGTATCACAGCTATTCCGGCTAGCTTTGGGATACCGCATACCCACTGTTTGCTCCTGGTGCTCTCAGCGAAGCTTGCAGACACAAATACAAGTACAATAACTACTCACTCAGGGTCCGGCTTGAGGTTAAAGGAGGTTCAAAGAACAGTGTCAGTCAACTTTGCTTTAAGGTAATCCAGATTTATTATGGAGAGCAGCAACAACATCAGTACGAGCAGTAATAGCAGCTGTCATTTGTACACATAAAGAATACATCACCTGCCAAACTCTGGGTCTCAGGCTTAAAGCGGACCAAAAGCCAAAAAAAGCTAGTTCAATAAATTGCACCCCAAAAGCCCCACTCTGGTAATCAGTGACATAAACTATTTAAGAGGGCTCAAATAGTTTATCATCTACTCCATGTAGATGATTCTATGCTGTATAACTGCATTGGAGTGGCCATCTTGCCACATACATGAGTACAGCTTATGAAAAACCCAGTCCCACAGTCAAAATTGCCTCACAAATTAGTTCAATCTTCCTTTATTTCTAGTAGAAAGCCACCAGCTGTGATGACTCATTGCTCAGCTGCACAGCTGACAGAGTTGTAACATGTAAGAAGATACATATGTTTACACTGACCGAATGGTGTGTGGTAAATCCAGATTCCGCAGTGAACAATGATAAAGAAACATTGTTGAAGCTTTCCCCTCACGCACACAATCCCTCTAGCAGCTGTTTATTCAGTGCGTGTGTGCTTATATAACATAATACACAAGCTACTCATGTTTTTGAGGCATTTGATGTGGGCTGCTGCTGTCACCGCTCTCCCCTTATGCTTATGTGTGTCACAAGATGGTCGCTCCCATGCAATTCTACAGCAAAGAATCAGCATGTTATTCCAGAACATCTGCATAGATTTAAACCGGAACTTTGTTCTAAATAAGAGTCTATCTTGTATGTTACCCACACCCTGTACAGACAGATTGCTCACATTAAAAATCATCCTACCTGTATCTACTGCCTTTTATGAGCTTTTAAATATCCAAGATGGCGACCTATGGAGTTTTAGGCTGCCTGCAAACAGGAAGTGTCTTCTGACTGTGCTGCTCTTCATTCTGGGATTGCTGTCCTTCTCTTGACCCCAGCTTTACTCTGTCTGTGCAAAACACAGCTGTAACCCACCCCTCTGCACTTTTGCCCCCTCTCATCTCCTCAGTATGTGATGATTCTGAGGCAAGATGTTAGCGCCCATATCCTAGAGTCCTGATCAGAGCTGCAGCCCAGTGGGGAAAGAATAATAAGTAAGCAACTTAAAACTTAAAATATATTCATTTTAAATGCTGAGGAATAGTTTTTAAGGATTTGGGCTTTTCATTAAATGATGCTGAAGGTCCGGCTTAAGCTCTCTCCTTTTTGCTTTCTTTTCCGCTTTAAAGACTTACTTTCTTCCACTGAAGAGGGCACGCAGTTTAGTGGCGGCCAAGCGCTGCCATAATCCTTTTCTCGTAGAGTGATAATTGGAGAGGCACCTCCTCTGCCCTGTATACAATGCTTTCTTCGTGCCAGGGAGCGAGGTACCTCTTGTACCCTGTATCTACCAGCTTTGTACAGAGGAGCTCCCACAGCCAGAGTGTCCGGCTAAAGCGCGACTAAGCCGTTTATAACATTAGACAATGCCATATCAAGGAACATTTTGGGACAGTCTTCCAAACTCTTAATGACCCATTTGAAATAACTCCCTTCTCTGAAGGAGCACTGCCACCCACTGCCCATATTTAATCACGACAACTCACTTTATTTAATCAAAACTGCTAAACAAATTAAGGGGTGCAAAGACATTAGGGCAAAATTACTTACCCCCTACAATGGTCAGCTTAGGTATGGGGGGAGGGTTTAGGGAAGCTCAGAGGGCAGAGAATAGGGGGGTTGAAAGAAGCAACAGTGCAGTCATAGGAGATGAAATCTGACACAGTTTCCAGGAGAAGGGACTACACCCAACTGGCCACCAAAGCAGTGCATCCCATTAGAAAATCTTATGGATCTCTCAATGGCCAGTCTTCCAGAGGCAGAATCTTTAGTTTAGAATGGGATCTTGCCCCTTTTAGTGCTATCACATTGCAAGCCTAGATAAATGGAGCAGGTTACAGTATTCAGTTATGCAATGATAAATTCTGTGTTTCTTTGCAGAGAAGCAGATTTTCCATGATGCAGGTTGCCTACAGCTGATGGCTAAGATACAAGTCAGACCTTGGAGCCTGCACATGCTTTCCCTTCCTGCAATCTCGTGCTGGAAGTGGATAAAGCCCAGCGCTGTTACACGCTGTCAGTTGTTGGTTACGGAACAATGAGAACATGCTACAATAAAGAAGTCTATATTTTATTGTCATTAGGACAAGGAGATAAGTTTTGGTTCCTTACAAAATATTCAGTTCTTCCTTTTTAGTTTAATGAGTTTCCTAGATCTGCCATTGTTCTACCTATTGAACAAAAGTCTGCAAATGAACAGAGATCCAGAAAAAAAAGCTGCACCAGCTGTGGTTTGTTATTTATCAGAGCAGGAAGAAAAGCCACTGCGCGCAAGTAAGACTAAAATAGCAGCCCCTTCACACAGCTGTTGCAGAAATGAGATGAATTAGAAAATAAATGGGGTATTCTTGCACGAAAAAAAGAGGAAGACATTTGCTCTTTCCTAAAGTAGAAAAAAAAAACATTTAAGTGACAGAGGTTACAGAACCTTTTATGCCACCCTGCTGGCCAATATCAGACTGTACCATTCATCTACACACCCACAGAACTATCTGATCATATCGAGTTAAAGTATCTCTTATTTGAGGTTTCTTAGTGTAAGGCATTTTGTTCGGTAACTGAAAAGATGTTATGAAGACTTGAGAATGTGCAGCATGGTGGGTTAGCAGTTAGAAGAGATGGCCAAGCCAATATGGACCAGCTGACATCTGAAAGAACATCATTCAGCCTTGTCTGTCTATTTTTGACTTGCATTGCTGTTCATATTAGTTAGGGTTGGATTATGGGCAGGGCGCAAGGGATGTGCGCCCTTGGACCCCTAGCGCTTGCCATGCTCTAGGGTAGTATCATTGGTATGGGTTATGGCCACTGCTGTGGGACAGTAACCAAAACAAAATACTAGTGTGTGCACTGTGTAGTTACAAAGTAGGGGTCTCCAGCAGCATTAATTGGCATTACGCTGCGTTGTGCAGAGGCTGGAGTTAGGACTCAGGATAACAGGGGCGGACTGGGACTAAAAAACGTCCCGGGACTTTTTGGGGCACCGCGGCCCTGCTTTATTGTCCCTGGCCCAGTATAGTATATTAATGTCACATAAATATATATATATATATATATATATATATATATATATACCTTATTTTGTTCCATGGTTTACCAGGGTTTAGAGGACAAAAATAAGAAAGAAAATATTATGAACAAAATGGTGTGCTAAAATCCCCCCTCCGAATCACCAGACAGTGGGCAGAATCACCCCATTACAGCCAGCGAGCAGCATCCCACATTGGAGGCAGTGTGCAACATCTCACATTACAGGCTGAGAGGGGCCTCGCTCATTACAGGCTGAGAGGGGCCTCGTTCATTACAGGCTGAGAGGGGCATCCCACTTTACAGGCTGAGAGGGGCATCCCACTTTACAGGCTGAGAGGGGCATCCCACTTTACAGGCTGAGAGGGGCATCCCACTTTACAGGCTGAGAGGGGCATCCCACTTTACAGGCTGAGAGGGTCATCCCACTTTACAGGCTGAGAGGGGCCTCGTTCATTACAGGCTGAGAGGGGCATCCCACTTTACAGGCTGAGAGGGGCATCCCACTTTACAGGCTGAGAGGGGCATCCCGCTTTACAGGTTGAGAGGGGCATCCAGCTTTACAGGCTGAGAGGGGCAACCCAGTTTACAGGCTGAGAGGGGCAACCCAGTTTACAGGCTGAGAGGGGCATCCCACTTTACAGGCTGAGAGGGGAATCCCGCTTTACAGGCTGAGAGGGGCAGCCCGCTTTACAGGCTGAGAGGGGCATCCAGCTTTACAGGCTGAGAGGGGCAACCCAGTTTACAGGCTGAGAGGGGCAACCCAGTTTACAGGCTGAGAGGGGCATCCCACTTTACAGGCTGAGAGGGGAATCCCGCTTTACATGCTGAGAGGGGCAACCCAGTTTACAGGCTGAGAGGGGCATCCCACTTTACAGGCTGAGAGGGGCATCCCACTTTACAGGCTGAGAGGGGCATCCCACTTTACAGGCTGAGAGGGGCATCCAGCTTTACAGGCAGGGGGGGGGGCATCCAGCTTTACAGGATTAATTTAACAACTGTCCCTATTTCCCACACTGAAAAGTTAAAAGGTATGCATTTGGGCTCAGATGAGTCAGTAGTGGATAAAGCGGGGCACAGAACAGTTAGCAGCACTACTTAGTTTAGTATATAGATCAGTTGGTGGCAGATCAGATTTGGGCACAGATCAGATTTGGACACAGATTGGTCAGGGGCAGATCAGATTTGGACACAGATTGGTCGGGGGCAGATCAGATTTGGAAACAGATTGGTCGGGGGACAGATCAGATTTGGATACAGATTGGTCCGGGGCAGATCAGATTTGGTTACAGATCGGTCGGGGGACAGATCAGATTTGGACACAGATCGGTCGGGGGTAGATCAGATTTGGTTACAGATCGGTCGGGGGACAGATCAGATTTGGACACAGATCGGTCAGGGGACAGATCAGATTTGGACACAGATCGGTCGGGGGCAGATCAGATTTGGACACAGATTAGATTTGGATACAGATCGGTCGGGGGCAGATCAGATTTGGATACAGATCGGTCGGGGGCAGATCAGATTTGGACACAGATTGGTTGGGGGACAGATCAGATTTGGACACAGATGTGAGCTGGCTTTGTAGAAGTTTTCTCATTGATCACACTGGCCAATCTGCCTCTCTCCTGTTACAGGGCTGTTAGAAGCTCCATTTAGCAGACATTCAGAATATGAAGGACAGGGAACATGGAGCTCTGCACAGCCCAGTCTATTAACAGCAGCACATGGGACACTGTTTGTTTTGTAGAGGGGGGTTGAACATCTAAACTTTCCCTAATAAGCTGCCAGGAGGGAGGACACACAAAGAGGAGGCTTTACCTTGTGGCAGAAGCAGCAGCAGTTACACGTCCCTGCAGCCGAGTTACAAATGGCAGAACCTGACCTCCAGCTCCCGGGACAGGCTGTCACTAGGGGGCAGCAGCGTGCACAGATGCTCTGCTCTGTCACATGACACAGATCTATGACGGCTCCTCTGCTTCCCCGTCCTGTAAGTGTAATTGCTGATGCTGAGCCTGCGCGGAGCCAATGTTCTAACAGCGACCGATGAGCAGAGCAGTGTAATGGGTGGAGGCCGCTGCTCTCACACACACTAATGTTTACAGGCAGATAATCTGGGTGTAGAGATTACTGTGTGTGAGAGCAGCCTCCACCTATTACACTGCTCTGCTCATCGGCCTTCCCATGTGCCGGCCTACCGGGATTCTGCCCGGTATGACCTATGGCCAGCCCATCCCTGCTTAGGGAGAGGATGGCCTTTTCTTTACTTCTCCTCATCTAATGCTCTCCTGCCCTCCTCTCTCTTCCCTCCTCTACTTTCAATGTCCATGTGCCAACTTTGATAGCTGGGGCTGCTGAAATTGACACTGCTCCTTCCTCACAGTAGCCCTGTATCTCCCCCCAAAACCACAACCCACCCCCCTCCCTGCCCTGCCCAGTTTGTGCAGCCTATTCTTATCTCACAATCTCCCCCTCCCTCTTGTGTCAGAGCCAGGGATCACACTGCCTGCTGATAAGAAGTAATTTATGGGCTGCAGAGGACGATTAGCACTTCAGATCAGGTCACAAAGGAAAACTCTCCTGTTCCTTAGATGAACCAAAAGAAGACCTAGAGTCTGTATAACTCAAGGGCCACCAGATTCCCTACCCTTGGGGCATTCGGATTTGGGATTCCCCGACGTATCAACCCCCCGGTTGTCTTGTTTACTTACATCACCACAGATATATGGCTAGAAAACCTGATTGGAGATGAGCATGCACAGTGGGATCACCAGCAAGGTAAGGATACCAGCGATCTGTGGGATTCCACACAATGGGGCATCCCAAATCAAGATTCTCCTGGGGCACAAACCCAAACCAAGGAACAAGACCCAGGTTTTCACTCTACTGGGTGGTGCTCCTCTCTGCCAGGGCATACCAATTTCAGATGCCCCACTGTGTGTATCTGTGGTCTGTATCTATGGTCAGTTTTCACCCACACTCTAAAACCCAGGATGATTTCCACAGACACAGGACTCTATCTCTCAATCCAGAATAGTAGCAATCAGTCATGTAGAAAGAGGAAAGCCAGCCAGCAATCGTTTAAAATCCTTCAAGTATTTATTGTCTCAATTTAAAATCAGTAATCCAACAGGTCAGAGCATTCATCAAAATGTACATGACGGGCCGCAACGCCAACGCGTTTCGGACAGCGAGTCCTTAATCATGACATCCAATGGAAAGAGTGACTAGACCTTAAATACTCCCTGTCAGGGTTCCATTCATTCGCGCGTTCAACAACCAGCCTGTTGATCACTAGGGTAATTTATGACTCCCATACACGTCATCCTATCCTAGTCAATATATTAACCCCAAGAAATCAGGAATCCTGGTTGTCATCTGGAAAGTATATAAAAATAATATATTTCCAGAGCGCGAAAAAGGAAAAGACGGATTCATTTTAGGAGCCTCATTTATAATTCATCATATTGCATCAAATATATTATTTTACATCAAACAATTGAAAAAAGAAAAACACAACCATTGAACTCAAAAATATACATCAAAAACAAATTTCATTCCAATGGATAGATACTACCAGATCAGACAGTTCCAACTATTGCCCTTATTCATCAAGCGATAGCGCCAGGTAGTGTCTGACGAGCGCCAGGTAGCGGCAGCTAACGGCGACTACCGACTCAAGTACGCCCGCGGCGGTCACAATGACGCATTTATCAAGCAAAATGAGGCTAGCGCCGGCGAGAGCGACGGCTAGCGCGGCATTCATCATGAAGCCGGCTGGACCGAACAGCGCCGCTGCAAATTCCCTCACAGCGCCAGGTATGAGCTGTCGCTCCCTGGCGATGTCCAATGCATTTCAATGGAGCAATCTATAATAATTCATGATTAATTGGTAATAATTTATTTTTTAATTTTTTTAATGTCAAAAAATCGGAGAACACTTCTGCAATGTTAGGATTTATTTTTAAGTCAAAAAAAAAAAAAAAAAAAAATATGTGCAGAATTGATCTAACAGGTCTGAGATTAATGTATTCATATAACAAAATGATTCTAAAAACATGTATAATGTTACATTCAAAAAATATGGTTGTTTAGGGGTTAAAAACTAGTTAATACAGATCGGCGCCAGCGCTCTGGGGTTTAAACAAGGAATGGACAGCGACAGCACATTCGGAGCGTGATTTTTTGATGAATATGAAGCTAGCCGTTCGCTCTGGCCATTCGTTGTCAGGCGCTCACATACAACGCTGGACCTGTGAAACAGCGACCCCCCAGCCAGTATTCAACATTACCGCACACCGACTGAGTCGCTGTCAACAAGCTAACGCCGGCCAAGCACAGCGAATACTGGCTGGCGCTGAAAAAATCACGCTACAGTCGCTCATCTGTCGCTACCTGGCGCTATTGATGAATCGGCCTCTATGTATCATAATTCATAATCAATAAAAGCTGGTGGGTCTATTCATATATTAGGAAGTCTATCTGTTTTCTTAACAATGACAGGAATATATTGTAGAATACACGACCCATAAATGCTATTTAATAAATTCTTATCTGGTTACTTCTGGCACCCACTACTGTTTAATACATTTTTACCCAATCTTTCCTGGAAACCTTTACCCGGCTATTTCCTTATTAGATACAATTTGTTAATTTAAAAGGGTGATGTATTCTTTTACTTTGAGAAGGAAATATCTGTCCATTTGTCTGTCACACAATTCAGTGTTCCACATACAACCGCAGACACTTCATCTCCACCTTCTATGGAACACATAATCTATCCAGCTGTTGGGCCAGGTTTAAATCTCCGTTAATCAACCTCTACAGATGAGCACACATATATAGTTCAGGACTCCATCTCACCCCAGAAGAGGGACATTACCCATGTTGTTATTTCAGAAATAAATCTACATCCCAGCGGGAATTCAACCCATCTGGGATGCGAGTCTTTAAACTAAAAATCCATTATACTTCCCTCTGGAGTAATTTCTCATGGGTGTCACCCCCTCTTAAATTGGGGACTACTTTTTATATTGCCTTGCACTTTAAACCCCTTACATCCCCTCCATGTTTCTCCTTAAAAGGTTTACTCACATTTGAGGACGGTATAATCTGCTCCTGTTGGGCTGCCGACAGGTGTTCCCAGATCCTACGTTTTAGGGGTCTTGTCGTGCAGCCCACATATTGAATCTGACAGATTTCACATGTTAACAGGTAAATGACATAGGGGGTGTTACAGTTTATAAAGTCGTTCATTTTGTATGTTTGTTTAGTTATAGTCGAGGAGAAATGCTTCCCCTGAGATACATATTTGCAAAGGCCGCACCGGGACCTCCCGCATTTATAAAAGCCCTTACATGAGAGCCATGTCTTTGCACAAGTGTCGCCCCTTTTATAGAGGCTGGGAGATAACCTCTGTCCCAAAGTGGGTGCCCGTTTATTAACAACCTTCACTCCATTCTCAATAATTTGTTTAAGCTGGGGATCACACACACTGTAATAATGGTAAATGTTTATAAATAATGTTTCTAATTCTGGGAAACTCTTCGCTGTATGTGGTAGACATAATAAGACCTTTACAATTGTTATAATATCTAGGATTCAGAGTCCTCCTATTACTCTCATTGGTCAAGTTCTGTTTTTGTCCACCTCCCAGTATGGTATCCCTATTTTTTAACCTTGCTATTCCTTTGGCTCTTTCCAATGTATCAGTCCCATAGCCTCGCTGTTGTAATCTTCGAGAAATGGTCTCAAGTTCCCCTTCAAACACTGTATTCTCTGTGCAGTTTCTGCGGGCCCTAATCATCTCCCCTACAGGAATAGCTTTGATAGTATGAGCAGGATGACAGCTCTCAGCTCTGAGAGTTGTATTACCTGCAGTTTCCTTCCTGTATGTGCTAGTGGTGATCCTAGTGCGTCACTTGATAAATATAAACGCAAATCCAAGAACGAGATGGAATCCAAACAGCTTTCTGAGTTAAAACGGAGATTTAAGGCATTATCGTTTAGATATGTGAAAAATTGTGTTACTGAATCTTCATCCCCCTCCCACACAAAGATGAGATCGTCTATGTAGCGGCCAAAGTATTTAATATTAGCCGCATAGGGGTTATTATGGCCAAAAATAATCTCCCTCTCCCACCAACCCATGTAAAGGTTGGCGAGAGAGGGGGAAAAGGGGGCTCCCATCGATGCTCCACAACACTGCAGGTAATACCTTCCAGAAAATAGGAAGAAATTATGATTTAGCAAATATTCCACTGCAATAATGAGGAATGTCATAAATTCCCGTGAACAAAGTGAATAATTATTCAAATGGAAAAAAATTGCCCGCAGTGCTAGATCATGGGGAATCACTGAATATAATGAGGGCACATCACATGTTACCCATTTGTAAGTGGGTTTCCATTTGAGACTCTGGAGGTGTCTCATAACATCTCCAGAATCCTTCAAATAGCCAGGTAGCCTCCTAACCAGAGGCAATGGATGGAGATCAACCCATTGCCCCAGTCTCTCATTCATCCCCCCAATGCCCGCCACAATAGGTCACCCCAAAGGGGGGCGTTGTGTTTATGGATCTTAGGGAGATGATGAAAGACCGGGGCAATGGGGAAATCCACATACATCGAATCAACATCGTCCAATGACAAAACACCCAATTCTTTGCCCTCATTCAGGATACTCTTGAGATGAACCTGAAACTCCATTGTTGGGTCCTGAGTTCACGATATGTATAATTATCATTAAGCTGTCTATACGCCTCAGCCTCATAATCCTTCGCATCCAATACAACAACACCGCCGCCTTTGTCGGCAGCACGTATTACAATATTTTTGTTATTAGACAGGCTATTAATAGCTTTCCTTTCACCAACTGATAAATTATGTTTTTTACTTGAGTTTCCCAGGCCTGCCAATCTAACAAGATCGCACTCTACTACCTCCTGGAAAGTGTCCAAGACACTAGTTCTAGATTGTACAGGGTAGAATTTTTTATTGACTGGTCTGGGAACACATGGAGGTAGAACTCTCTCAGGACCCTCATCTGACATGTTATCTAGAAGCATTTTGAGCGTCATGTCCTGAAAGGAAAAATCTCTAATATTAACACAGGATTGACCCGACTCAATATCAGACAATTCCTGTCCTAAGCAATCAATTTCAACATTAGTATCATAAAGCATATCATCATCAGCAAAAGACGGTTATGGATTTAAATAAATTCGTGAGGAACTTAACTCTCCGTAAGCATTTTTGGAAGGATAATTCCTCTGAATTATCCTTCCAAAAATGCTTACGGAGAGTTAAGTTCCTCACGAATTTATTTAAATCCATAGCAGTTGAAAAAAGATCAAAATGGCATGTAGGTGCAAACAAAAGTCCTTTTGACAATAGTCTGATCTCATCGTCTGTGAGCGCATAAGAGGAGAGATTGACTACACTTTCCATTGCCGCTAAGTCTTGCGTTCTCTTAGAGTGTACCGATTGTTTTGTTCTGTGTTTTTGCCAACCGCTCTATGATTTCTCTTTGATGTCAATTTTTTCTGGACCGTGACGGCACTGGCCCTGAAAAATCAGAAGAATCAGATAGATTAAAGGAAACTGCTTTTTTTCCTTCCACACATTTGAGGATAGATCTAGGTCTTGGGGATCTATTTCCATATCTCCGCCATGTGTATACTTTATCATTCTTATAGTCATCCAAATCCCTTTGAAATTTGTTGCACTTAACTTTCATTATTTCCGTTTCCATCGTTTCCATTGATTTTTTGATGTTATTCATATAATCTCCAAATTTAGGATCTATTTCATACTGTTTCATAGTATCTTCCAGTGAGGTTATAGTGGTTTGTATCTCTTTTAATCTCTCTTCTTCATATTTAATAATTAGTTTCATTAATTCCAATGATGACTGAGTAAGTATAGAGTCCCACTCTGTTTTAAAGGCCTCCGAGTATAGGGTTGTTGGGACTTTGCGTATTCTGAGGCCCCGTGGAACCATATCATTTTGTATATATTTATTGATAGATCTTAGATCCCACCAAGTTCGTAGTTCCATTTTCATTGTATCTTCATACTGTCTGATCATTTTCTTAAGATCATTAGAATATATATTAATATCCACTGATTGATCTGCAGTGAATACTGAATCCAGCTTATCTTGGCTATGTGCCGTATCTCCATATAGAGACTTCACTCTTTCCATTTTAGGGCACTAAAATCAAAAGTGCTTGTTGTCCTGTTATATAATTTCTTCTACTTTGCAGCATCAAAGATCAATACATATCCGCTGTAGCCGGATCAATCCAATTAAATCCTTGTAATATTAGATGGGTAGCGACACGACTGAGCAAATTGTGAAACACACAGAGACACAAGTAATTGTCAGCTCTACCTTTGTTGTAATCTCAGTCCTGCGGCGGGAAGAAACAAATGCGGCTGCGGCTGAGGGAGCTCACTCCGTACTTAGCAAATTGTAGAAAGAGGAAAGCCAGCCAGCAATCGTTTAAAATCCTTCAAGTATTTATTGTCTCAATTTAAAATCAGTAATCCAACAGGTCAGAGCATTCATCAAAATGTACATGACGGGCCCCAACGCCAACGTGTTTCGGACAGCGAGTCCTTAATCATGACATCCAATGGAAAGAGTGACTAGACCTTAAATACTCCCTGGCAGGGTTCCATTTATTCGTGCGTTCAACAACCAGCCTGTTGATCACTAGGGTAATTTATGACTCCCATACACGTCATCCTATCCGAGTCAATATATTAACCCCAAGAAATCAGGAATCCTGGTTGTCATCTGGAAAGTATATAAAAATAATATATTTCCAGTCATGTAGGGTAAGATTTAAGTTTGCATTTAGTCTTTTTAGTCCTGGACAGTCCATTTTTGTTATTACTGGGGTTGTGTGCATATGACCCCCCATGATGTGTTACATTTTGGGTCCAGTCACACCTATGAAAATGCATAGATGCGGCATACCTGCTTCCTCTGCCCTGTGCACCCCTTAAGGAAGACAATCGAGTTACCTAGCTGCAGCTGTAGCATGTGGGGATGCCTAGCTGTAGCTGTCAACCTACCTACTTGAATCGTCGGATTTTACCTACATTTTAACCTTTAGGTTTGAGTAGATCCAAGTTTCATTTTATCATAACAATTGAAGAGGTTTTAGTGTGCAAAACACAGGGATTCCCAACTAGTGATACCCATAGACAGCCTGACTATGGGGAGATTTGGGGCAAACTTGGTTATAACATTTAATATTCTGCCCAATCTCAGCTCACTGAGCATCCTGACTGGCGGTAGTTGGCTCTCTCTGCCACCACTTACCTGCCCTTAGTTAGGTGACGGGGAAGGTGGGAATTTGGGATGTAACCATTGATTCCACCTCTTCCTTCTCAGGGCTTCTTAGGGATAAACAGGAGAGTCACATGACTAAGGGGTACATCCCCAAATGCATCACTTCCATTTTTGGGTCGGGGACTAACACTGCACCATCTTATTGTCCAAAGATGATCTTTTAGGCAACATGAATTAAAAGACAATTTTTAATTTTTAAGCAATTACCCAGGCACACCCCCCAGATGATCACTCCTACTCCAGCAATCTTACCATCGGTGTTAGCATCCAGACTAAGGGCATTTGCCCTAAAAATGCATCACCCGGCTCATGGCAAAAGATACTTTAGAGTCCACATGGGAATGCTTTTAATGCTTTGAAGTTTAGGTTACATCTTTCCTGTGCACCACCATTCTGAATACTGCGTGAGCTAGGGTTTTTTGCTTATTTTTTGTGGCCATGCCTATTTGATCGACTGAAATGGAGGGGGTGTGTCGCCAGTCACCAGCACCTCCATAATGGCGGGCTGTCCCCATCATTCATTACAGTGATGCTGGCATACCCTTCCATTCACTGAAATGGAGGGCGTGTGTCAAGCCTTGACAATTGTAGTCAATCAACTGCCCTGGACGCTGTGAATGATGGCAGGGGCAGCCTGCCGTTGTGGAGCCCGGGTGGTGTGGGAATTGATCTGATGATCAGATAAGATCCAGAATGCGAGCTGGATCAATCATCTTTGCTGGACAAAAGGGTAGAATAATGTTTTTTTATTAATGTTTCATGTTTATACCTGGAGACTCAATATTGGGATATACTAAGGGCTCACGGCCACCCACCTTGCACTTAATCTTGTTGTATATTTGCATGGAGTGAGTTTCTCAGCTGATTTATAAGCTGATGCTTTAGCATTGTAAGAACATCTAATGGGAAGGGCTGTATTTGTGATAAATGATGGTACTAAAGCTTTATTATTGTAGATATACAAATACTGTGGCAAGGGTGGATATGCCCCCCACAAGCATGACACTGAGGCTACATTATTGCAGGAACATGGGGTGGTATGTCTTGGCTGTGGTGGGTTAAAGTAGGGCCAGGTATAGAGAGTGGCCTAGGGCGGGCCATGGGAAGCAGGAAGTAGAGGGAGTGTTAGAAAGCATGCTGTAGGCTACCCCCAGCCAAAGTAGCACTACACCAGGGGTTAGCCCAGGGCCACCGTCTGGAACTTTCAGACTCCATACAGCAGAGATATCTGGGCCCCCGTATATTGTGTGATGGCTTGACCCCTAGTTTAAATCGAGGCTCTGTCCCCAAGGCAAACAGGCTTACATTAAAATCCAGACTATATAAGAAACAAAATCTTCAGGGATTTAGGTTATGGAATCCCAAACACAATATAGGCTGTATAGAGACTGGTGATGTAAGAGATGTTATGATTGGGGCCATAGTATGAACTTACCTCATTTTTCAGGCCATAAAAGAATTATTAGCTTTATAGAGTTTGGTCTCTAATCTATGTGTGATGGCCTAGCCTCTACTTTGAATCAGAACACAAGGCAAACTATCCCGAGGGAGGGGGGCTGATGCCCTCTTTTTTATCAACGCCAGAAGCAATAGTGTGGTCTAAGGTCAGGGTGGCAATTAGGGCCACCTGGCCAAGAAGGGCTCCCTCTTCACAGCTGGGCCCCTTGGGTCCCATACTGGAGTCTTGGCTCCCCTGCCCCGATGGCTGCCCTGAGTAAGGCAGGTAGAGTTAGGCAGGAAGAGGTGAGTAAATGTGGGTAGGAGTTAGGCAGAGTTATAGTATTTGCGGTGGGCAGAGGTTAGACAGGAAGAGGTGTGGCAGATTGAGGTGAGGTGGGCAGGAAGAGGTTAGCAGAGATGCATAGAGGTATGACAGTAAGAGGTAAGCAGAGGTGGGCAGGGGTGAGAAAGAAAGAGAAGTGATGGACAAAGGTGAGGTGGGAGGAGATGAGCAGAAAGGATGACGTGAACAAAAATATGGTGGGACAAGTGGGGAAGGGGTGAGGTGGGGAGAGGTAAGGTAGGAAGAGGTGAGCAGAGGTAAGTAGTTCAGTAGAGGTAGGCAGAGGTAAATGGAGGTGAAGTAAGCACAGGTAAACTGGAAAGAGGTTAGCAGAGGTGAGCTGGTCTACATAGGCAACTTCAGATACACCCAATACAAACAACACAGAAGTAGCACATATGTCTCGCCCAACTCGTCAGAAAAGTTAATCAGTGTCTCACTTCCTGCTTTGGGATTTATCGATGCACTACCCTCTAGTGGCCAGCTGCTTGCACTGCAGCCAGATCTCTCAACTCCCTAGGGGTCATTGGGGTTGCAACTAATGGCAGTGCAGGCCACATTTAATTCCACATGTCAGGGCCACCAACTTACTGGTGCATAGATAATACCACTGGTAATTATAGATGACTTTTTTTTAATCAAACAGTTATGTAGGCAATGCTGTGTGTCAGGCTTTTAGAATCGTTCATGATAAGATAAAGTGGCTTCAATGATATTGAAAGTATATTGAGAAATAAAAAGGATGTCACACTTCCCAGCTATTTTCTAAAGTACCAAAATGCTTGAAACCAACAATTAATTATACAGAGAATTATTTTTGTTAAATGCCTTTAGATATGATCAAAGTCTACAGATTTTGTTTTTCTTCCCTGGTATGCGGCAGCACCTTGCCATTTATTTTTCTGGCACACGTTTGAGTAAAATACAGCTCCAGCTCATTTGTGTTGTTTTCAGCATTCTAATAAATATTCCTTTTATTTGTGTTTACGCTGTTTAATGCGCAGATGACAGTGCGGTTCAGGACTGCCATGTCTCCAGCATTATGTGGTCAGCTGTGTCTCTGCAAACCTGGCGAGAGCAGAAGACTGAGATGAATAACGACTGTTGTATTAGCACACCTGTGCTCGGAACACAGCTGTGCCGCTTACAACAGAGTTGCTGTGTGCAGTTGCGAAACGTTTTCACACCCGCCACCCACTCGCTGATTCTTTAAAACATTTATTGGCTCTTGGTCTCAAGGACTGGCCTGGATTGCACGTAAAAGCATATATCAGAAAGCTATCTCGTATAATCATACTTATCCAAGACAGATCTGCCTTGCCAAATGTTGTGCTTTCTGTCATTAAATTTGAAATAAAAATGGTTGTAAAGCATTTGGAAAGCCTTTGATATTCCTCCTTTATACAATGCTATCCTGATATAAGGGGGTCCAATATAAGGTGGGTTCTGATTAAACACAGTCCAGCCCTGGACCCCAACATATTGAAATGCAATACACTTCACCTCTATCCATGATGTCTTTGTTCAATATTATGCGGTTTCAGCTACAACTCAGTCTACTTTATTAGAGCCATATCACAGCGTTTTATCAAGGTGGCTGTGTAGTATTATATATTGTCCAATTGTCCATGATTCCAAGGGTGATCAGTTAAAACTATACAGCACAAGTGTCAATCCCCCAAACAAGCTATATAGCCCACTATGTGGAGACCCACAAGACATGACCCGTGGGTAGCCCTTGACGAGGGGGTTTGACACTCTAACTAGAGAGCTAGTGTTTTATGAGAAAAAAAAACATTTCAGCAGAGAAAAACTTCTCGATTTAGCAGAATTTTTTGGGATGAGTCTAATTTTTGCTAGAATTTCCGGCCTTTTTTTAAATTAAACTCATCTGATTAAGGGAGCGTTTTTTAGCAAGACCTGTTGGCAAGATCTATTTTGTTTTTGTGCCGGCTCATAGCAAGCTAGAAAAGTCAGCATTGCTAAATGGCATTTTTTTGGTGCAGATGCCAGCATGTTTTTTTTTTTTGTAAATAAAAATTACATGCAGGAGTGATTTTCAACTTTTGGGGTTCTGAATCATTAAAAATGAAAAAAGTGTACCCCCCTCCCAGAGCCAGCAGGCTCAAGCAGCAGACATAGAGACTGGTAACCCAGGGCTCAAAGGCCAACCAGCTGTATCCTGACTGCTAGTATACCAGCCCCCATTTTCATTCAGTATGAGTCTGTTGATCTTCCAGGGGTGCTCTTCTGTACCCCCAGTGCCTCAGAAAGTTGTGCTGACCAGTTCTGGCATGTGACATAGCATCCCCCTATCCTTTGAACTCGTATAGGGGTCCCCTACTTGTATACTTTACAGCAATTATGGAGGATTGGTTTATGACTCTCATATTTGCTGACGCCATCGGGAATATCTCATTGCCCTTCTGTTTTGGTTATCCAGTGTGTTCTCAGAACAGAAAGGTGCTAGTCATCCCTCCCAGGGTTCAATGAGAATCACAAGGCTCTGGCATCTACCTTGGTTTGCTGTGCTGATGCCAGCTTTGTTTACAACTTACTAAGAGCCCATTGTAGAGATCTAGTTTCACAATTTACAGTGACACTTCAGGAAGCTCTTCTAAAAGAGAAGTCATGGGTATTGTAGGAATCTGAAGGGTGTTACTCTTACAGAAACCTCACATTGTACTGGTCACTACTAGTCTTACCATTCTCCTTGGAGTTAAATAAGACTTTTGCAGACTAGTGCATCAATTATTTCAAGATCGCCTGCAGCAGTAAATCAAGGCAACTGAGATTGCTTTTAACTATCCAGGTCAGTTAAGTTGAACGAGCAACAGCCTTTTTTTTTAATAGCATCTTTTGCATGTGTGTGAGTAGATGGGGGGCTAAGCTGTATGAGGGTGTCAACGTTTTCTCCTAATATGCAGGAAAAGAGGTACACTGTATAGGCATCCTCCAATAAGCTAGGTCTCGACTTTGCGGATTATATCCTAAATGTGGGGCTCACAGAGGTGCCTTAACAGAATGTTTGGTTTCCACATGTATTTGCAAATGTGTGTTACGGTTTTGCTAGAAAACGTATCGTTATACAGTATATGACACAGAACCCTGAAAAAATTAGCCACAGGTGGAGGGTAGGCTGGCTGTGTGACCACTTAGTTACAATCTAGAAACTGGAAATCAGATCATATCACCTACAGTGTAGTGCAATGAGGCAAGGTCAATGGGGTTTTGAACATTGTTGTGGCTTAGCAGGGAATCTTAGAAATGGTTCCATTTGCAGCAGAGAGAAACATTGGCCCAATGGCAGATGGATAAAATGTTAAAGTGGACCAAAAGCCAGGATTTTGAGTTTTGGTCCACTTTTTATTGGCAGGGAAAAAAAGATCATACAAGCCAGTATTTTTAACCGACCACTCAGGTGCTACATAGCAGCGCTTACCTTAGTTCTTATTCTGTCAGAGCACTCTTGAGCTTCCATCGTTGATAAGCATATGGACAGCGTATGCTTGAGCACTGAGTCCAGTCGAGGAGAATGCATGTGATTAAACTGACTGAAACACAACAGACGGTCAGATAAGTACAGGCTTTTTCATTTCTTTATGTGAAGTATTTGCCTAGCACATAAATAACTAAATGCTATACATATTCTTTGAAATATTATATGCAGCAAAGCAACTATAGGATAGAGGGTTTGTGCCTGGAGTTTCACATTACTAATTTGATTTTGTGTGCATGTGAGATCCTGTCTGGAGTTCTGCTTTAAAGAGCAGCTGGGTGCTGCTGGGAATGGAACAGCGAGGATGATGAGAAGAGGAGATCAGACTATACACAGCTGCAAAATTGAACAACAAAAGCAAATCTGCCACATTAATAGGGACTGCACATTCAGCACAATAGAAAACGGCAATTGCGGCTCTATTAACTGAAAACAGGCGCATGCAAGGCTCACAATTGTGTGTAAACATGGTCATTAGGAGTTCTGTACTCAGGTGGCAGGAAAACGCTAGGCCATATTAGATAAGAACTCATGTGTGGTACCCTATGGCAGTGTTTTCCAGCCTTTTTGTTGTCAAGTACCACTATCTATCTGCTACTTATCTCAAAACACCTTGGTGGTACATATGGGTTGTCTTAAAACACACACATTAGCATGAGATAAACAAAAAAACGCATATAAATAACTTTCATAAATGTTTGGAGCAGTTTTGGATTCATGGAGCAAATCAGAGTTGGGTATATAGTATAGACGGGGTTACAGATCAGTCTGCAGCGTCCCCAGGTACAGCCTGATAGGGGTAGCATGGAATAGCCTGGACCATTTGAGCTGCAATGACCCATAAGGAGAAAAAGGGGCTAGAATTAGAACACGGATTTCAAACCAATTTTTAGTGAGGGCCGCATCAGCATTCTGGTAACTTTCAAAGGACCAGTTAACAGAACATGCAAAACAAATTGCAAGCATGTCCATTCGAATGTATTCAAATGTATGGACAAAATGTAACTCTAATTTTTTTTTGCCCAGACTAGCCACAGATGCTACCACAGAATTATTTTTCCCAGGACAGCTTCAGAATGATTTTGTCCAGGACAGAGGCAGAATTATTTTGCCCAGGACAGCTCCACAACCCCCCCCCCCCCCAGCAAAAGCTAGCATTAACCATGTGGTAGCTGTAACACCAATGAGGAATAAACCGCGCTAGATATTTTTAGTAAAGGTTACTACAATATACTAATTGTTGCTCAATGTGTGTTAGTCCAATTATCCCTGTGGACCCTACATACAATCAAACACAAAGAAACACAGAGCAATATATATAACAGATTTTCAAATTTAGGTCAGCTTATGTTTCCTATATATGTCCACAAATCTATAGTGTCCTCCAATGGTAAGTAATGCTTTTTATCCTGCTATCCCGAGGTGCATGTGCTTCTTAACTTGATTTGACAATAGAATTATTCCAAAATATCCACCGTGTGCCAGTAATACCGTTTAGGTATTTTCACCTTGTGCCCACCACCTTCTCTAGCTACTCTTACCAGATAGCGGTGTGGGTGTGTGCACTAATAAAATTCCTTTCAATTTTTCTGTTATGCTCCAATCAGGCATAGAAAACTTGCTTTTCAATCATATTTCAGAATTCACTTTTAAAGTGTCCCATTGCAAGCAGGGCATGTAAATGAAACCAGTAAAAGAATCTAGCGCAATATCGTTTTAATAGCGTGCTCAATTTAAGTTAAGTGCACTCACATTAAAAACAGTATAGTAAGAGCCTTAAAATCACCAGGCGAGGCTCTCACCAATCCTTCTCTGCACCTCGGCCGATCGATGCTTTAAGAGGGGGGAGGGTGTAGAGTGCCAAGAAGGCTGTAATTAGGGCTTAAAAATATTTGGGGCTCTATATGGGTGAACAATATTATTGGATATTTCATTGTTTGTAATATTAGTGCCCCAGTAGGTTTTAAAGCCCCGGATGGCAAGGACGCTTTTGGAAGCCACAGAAGGTGCATATTTCAATTTTTTTGTTTTTACCAAGCCTTTAAACTTACAGCACCAGGTGCAGAAAGTGCACTTCAATTATATATTTTGCCTAAAGTGCACCTTTTACACCTGGTATAAAACTCCTATAGTTGAGTGCTTTGGAAGCTGCAAACCTCTGTGACCTTCTGTCAGGGGCATAGCTAGGGGAAGCAGGGAGGGTAGGTGCCCCAGGTACAGCAGGTCAGGGGGCGCCACAGGGGCGCCTGAGAACAGGTGGGGGGTGCCATTTCAAATCTTTGCCTCGGGTGCCAGAAAGCCTAGCTAATCCTCTGCCTTCTGTGAGTCTTCCCAATGCTCAGAAATAAATGGAAATTTTCTCTCTTGTTCTGCCAGCTAATAGCCAAAGGAGAGGTTACAAAAGGGACCATACAATACATAAGTTAATAGCAGTGTGCATTCAGTACTGTGTGTCCAGTGACCAGTGACTTATGCCTGGGATAAGCATACATCTATCCTAAGATAAAGAGTACATACAGAATACACATAAAATCAGACTAGATGGACAATATGGTCTTCTTCTGTCAACCTTCTGTTTCTATGTTCTGTTTCTATGTTTTGCATTGTCTCAGAAAGGAGACATTGTCTCGGTAAGAAAGTACGCTATTGTACGCTTGTTCATGTTATATGAACCAATGATGGGAGCGGATAGCGACATTGCTCCGGTCCCGACGCGCAGGCGCCTGGATTTAAAAAGGCGCCATTCAGGGCCACTACTACGGCCATAGGACACCACACCGCCATATTGGGCAAGGCTAACTAAGCCGCATACTAGATACTATAGCCGCATGCCAGCATACCTGCACAGCGCCGACAACAAGGACCCTGACCAAAAGCCACTAACCCACAAAATCCCACAAGAACCCCTTGGGGGTCGGGAACCGGATCGGCAGGAGCCCCAGCCATACTACTCATCAGGTAAGGGAGAAATCCCCACACTAAATCATATATGATACTATTGAATACACTGCTTTAAAGGATAATATCTACATACTCACAGATCTAAAAAAACATGGCCACCAGTCGCACCATAAAAAGTTAGCAGGCATCTGCTCTTGTATACAAACAGTGAGTACTTTACAACCTTTTTCCTCATACCAATGTAACACCCTAAAGCACAAAATGACTAACCTTATCACCCCACATAAACTTTCTCCAGGACACAGAATACACTGAAGAAGCCTATAAGGCGAAACGCGTCTGTATCAAAACCACTTGCTACAAACAGGGATATCATACCCTCGATGGACCACTTGCTACAAACCAGGGTATAAAGAAAAGAAAAGGACTTTACGGGAAAGTAAATGTGCTTCCCCTTCTGAGCAAGACCACTAGGATTGCTCCTGAAGGTTGACAAACCCGATTGTACAAAACTGCTTACCATGTACTAACTGTTTACTAACCTGTACTTACTTTCTTTTTTCATTTTGCATAAATATTAATAAATATTAATAAAACTCCCCAAATAGAGTTCTCAGAATATGCAATATTATGGCTACTTTCACTGTCACTATCAAGATCCTTTTCTACATGGATTCCTATAGTGTGAAAGTAGTTGCCCTTTGATAGCAAAACCTGGGGAACCATATTTGCCACTTACCTTCTCTCCCCAAGGTATGAAGGCTCCGCCATTGAGGCAGCCATGTAAAAGGAAACATTTGTTGCAATGGCACACAAACAGCAGGGTGCATTAATAAGATTGGCCTGTAGTGTCTTCATTCTGTCCCCCTGCGCTAGGAGAGCTGCAGCTGGACGGTATTTGGTTGCCGTGGGTAACATGTCTTTTTGTCATTTCCTTTGTCATTGAGCAGCTGCATGCTCTACTACCAGCCAGTATTCTTTACAGTAAACATTTGGGTCAGTAGCTGCAGATGGCTGTCACAAATAGCTAATAGCGCCAAGCAATTACAGCTACCATGTGTGAGGAGACAGATGAAATAATGGACAAAATCATGTTGACATCACTTTATGCCTCGCCTGGTCTGCCTAAATGTATAAGGGACGCATATGAAATCAGAATACAATGAAACTGGCTAACTCTAAATGGGTTTACGCTAAATAGAATTTGTAATATACTTTCAAATATTTGTTTTATTTTGCTAGACCATCTGAACCCTGGCGCTGCGATAAACATTGTCACTGCTGAGAGTGGAATAAGCGTTGCAAAAAAAATGTATTTGTTTTACAGTCTTGTCGGCCAGACATGTAACAGCTCAGCTCAAACAGCACTGCAACAATTTTACCTCACTAAAAGAGTAAACCACCACATACACATAAAACAAAAAATACAGTTCTGTGATTACTCACTTGTAGAATTGGTATTATATGTATACAGCACGTCCTGTTCCAGAAGATATTCCTTACACTTGGGATATACTCCAGTAGATGGCGCTGGACTGCAGAGACAGAATAGTGGCCCCTCCTAGCCCCATATATACCAGGGACCTCCCACAAAATCCCCAGTATTGAAAAGCAGTTAGCAAGAGACCGGGAGAACTAAAACCTTTATATGAAAATTTGAACATAAGAACAGTCACCATAAAGAGGTAACTAAAGATAATGATAACAGGGGTGGGGTGGAACAGGACGTGCTGTATACATATAATACCAATTCTACAGGTGAGTAATCACAGAATTGTATTATTCTAAATATACAGCACGTCCTGTTCCAGAAGATATTCCTTACACTTGGGACATCCAATAGCAGTGTCCGTAAGGTAGGGTGCGATCCCCAAAAGTAACAGCAGACAGTTTAAACCACTGCCGCCTGCAGAACCTTGCGGCCAAAAGCAGCATCAGCTGAGGCCCTAACATCAACCTTGTAAAACTTTGAAAAAGTATGAACAGAAGATCAAGTAGTGGCCTTGCAAACTTGTTCAACAGAAGCCTGGTGCTGAAAAGCCCAAGAGGCACCAATAGCACGAGTAGAATGAGCAGTAAGGCGGAAGGGAGGCTCCTTCCCCTTAGCAGAGTAGGCCTGTATCACAGCCTGACGTATTCACTTGCTGATAGTGGACTTAGCCGGAGCCAGACCTTTCTTAGGTCCAGACGGAAGCACAAATAGAGCATCAGTCTTCCTGAAGGGTTCAGTAGCCATCAGATAGAACTTCAGAGTTCTGACTACGTCCAAAGAATGCAAAACCCTTTCCTTAGGGTTACTAGGATTAGGACACAGAGAAGGCAAAACAATGTCCTGATTGAGATGAAAGGCAGAAACAACCTTAGGCAGAAAATCTGGCTTAAAACGAACACCACCTTGTTCTGGTGACTCTCAAAATAAGGAGGCTTGATGGAAAGCACCGCCATCTCAGAAACACGCCTAACAGAAGTGATATCCACCAAAAAGACCACCATAAGCGTAAGAATGGACAAAGGAGCCCCTTGCAAGGGCTCAAAGGGAGACCCCTGCAGGGCAGATAAGACCAAGTTCAAGTCCCAGACTGGTAACATAGGCTTATGTGGGAGACGCACGTGAGTAACCCCCTGGAAAAAGGTCTTGACCAGGGGATGCTGAGTAAAGGATCTTTGGAAAAAAATTGCCAAAGCAGACACATGGCCTTTCAGAGTACTGAGCTGAAGACCCAGATCCAAACCATGTTGGAGAAACTCCAGAATCCTAGGAATAGAAAACACACGACAGGGAAGCGAGTGGGACTCGCACCAGTCAATGTAAGTATGCCAAACCCTGTAATAGATGGAAGAAGAGGACCTCTTCCTAGCCCTGATCATAGTATTCACAACCGAGGCAGGCAGCCCTTTTTCCATCAAGATGGAGGTTTCAACAGCCAGGCCGTCAAAGCCAGCGTTTGTAAATTGGGGTGGCGTAGGTGTCCCTGAGTCAGCAGATCTGAAACCAGTGGCAGGGCATACTGATCTACTGCCAACTGCACGATGTCCGTGAACCACACTTCTTATCCAACAGGGGGCCACCAGGATGGTTGGCACCCCTTCCTGAACTATCTTGCGCAGCACCCTGCCCAGCAGTGGAAATGGGGGAAACACATACAGGAGCTGGAACCTTCTCCAAGACATTGCCAGGGCATCCGTGGCCAGAGAGACAAAGACTGGAAGCTTGTGATTGTGATGGGACGCAAAGAGATCCATGTCCGGCTGACCCCAGCGGTGGCACAGGGAGCGAAACACCCTGCTGCTGAGGGACCATTCTCCCAGACAAGAGGTCCCCCTGCTCAGGGAGTCTGCCTCCAGATTCTCCACCCCCGGGATGTACACAGCTGTGATGCAGGGAACATTTTTCTCTGCCCAGGACAGTATCAGGGACACTTCCTTGAGGGCCCGTTTGCTCCGGGCCCCTCCCTGATGATTGATGTAGGCAACCGCCGTCTGGTTGTCCGAGCGGACCTGAACAGCCTGACCCCTCAGGTGTGGGGTTAAGTGGGCGAGAACCAACCTGATTCCCGTCAATTCCAGAATGTTGATAGGGGCATGGGCCTCCTGAGGGCCCCACTGACCCTGGAATTTCAGGGACTTCCAGAATCCCCCCCAACCTGTCAGATTGGCATCCGTGGTGACAGTCTCCCAGCAGGGGGCCAGAAAGGACCTGCCCCCCAGCAGGTTTCCTGTGACCAGCCACCACACTAGAGACCGCCTGACCTGAGGGGACAAGCAAACACCTGATCCAGGGACACAGGGTCCCGATCCCATACTGACAAGAGGTGAAGCTGAAGAGGCCTCATGTGGAACTAAGCATATGAAACCGCCTCGAAGCAGGACACCATCAGGCCCACCAGCTGCATTCCCTGCCTGATGGATGGATGAGGACAAGACAACAGGAGCTGAACTTTCTCTTGAAGGACCTCCACCTTCTGTTGAGGAAGAAAGATCTTGACCTGAGCTGAATCCAGAATCATGCCCAGAAAAGACTTCACCCTGGAAGGAGACAGGGAGGATTTGGGGTGATTGATCACCCAGCCGAATGACTCCAGTGTGGACACCACCCTCTGAGTGTCCCGCTCTGCCTGATGGAAGGACTGAGAAGCAATAAGCATGTCGTCCAGGTAGGGAAGAATGCGAATGCCCTGAGATCTCAGCAGGGCCATCACACCTGCCAGCACCTTGGTGAATACCCTGGGGGCCGAGGTGAGGCCGAAGGGCAAGGCCACAAATTGGTAGTGCTGATCCTCCAGAGCGAACCTGAGGAACCTCTGATGACCTGGAAAAATAGGAACGTGAAGGTAAGCATTCTTGATGTCTACAGAGGTCATGAAGTCCCCTGGGCGTAGGAAAGTCACAGCTGAGCGCAGAGTCTCCATGCAAAAGTTTCTGAATCTGACAAACTTGTTGAGAAGCTTTAAATCCAGGATGGGTCTGATGGACCCATCCTTTTTGGACACAATGAAAAGATTGGAATAATAGCCTTTGCCCCTTTCCTTCAAGGGCACCCGGCAGATGACACCTAGGTCTAGAAGGCCTTGGACAGCCAGAGAGAGACACTGAGCGGACAAAAGGCTTTGAGCTAAACGAGATTTGATGAATCTTGGGGGCGGCCAGGCTGCAAACTCTATCTTGTAACCAGAGGAAACTACCTCCTGAATCCACCGGTCTGAGACATGACGCCTCCAGACATGAGCCAAGAGCCAAAGCAGTCCCCCCACCCGGATGGGTGAGGGCGCCCCTTCATGCCTGAGGGGGCTTGGGGGAGGACTTAGTCTTGGGACCTCAGGTGGGGCCAGGGCGGCCACGTTCTCTGCCCCTGCCCCAAAAATCTCCACGGGCTCCAGCAAAGGAAGCTCCCCATCCAATTCCTGAAGGAAGGAGAAAAGGCACCTGAACCCCGAAAGCACCGGGGCTGCCTTTTTTGGCAAACAAGTCCAAACGTTCCCCAAAGAGGCGCAACCCCTTGAAGGGAAACCCAGTGAGAGCCTTCTTAGCAGGGTTGTCAGCTGCCCACTGGCACAGCCAGATCCAGCGGCGTATCGCCGCCAACAAGGCAGATGCCCTGCCACACATTCTAATGGTATCATCCAGAGCAGAGAGAACATATGCAACAAATTCCTCACAACGCAGAAGAGCTCTATACTCTTCACTACCAGCATCATCAGGGGCCCCATCAAAGAGACCCCTGAGCAGGCTTTTAATAGCAACAGCTGTGATAGCAGAGGCACAGACCGGACAGAGCGCGGTCCCAACACAGGCAAAGGCATGGCAAGCTAGCTGATCCATGTGCCTGTCTTCCCCATCCCTCAGTGTAGTAGTGTCAGGGGAATGCATAACAGATGTGTTAGACAACCCCAGAACTGGAGCATCCACCTCTGGAGGACATGACCAACGTTTAACCAACTCAGCAGGAAAGGGATACCTCTTATCCCAACTCTTTGGTACCCCGGGAAGCCGGCTGGGCCGTTCCCACTCCTTGAGAATCAGATTATTAAAGTGAGTTTGTTCAGGTAACTCCAAACGTGGCTTAACAGTATGAAACAGCTCCATGGCAGGAGGAGAGATACAGAGCACTTCAAAAATGTGAGCCAAAAGTCTGTCAGTATCATCTGAAGCCCATGGGTCAGATCCAGACTCAGCATAACCCCTAGGTTGATCCTCAGATGATTCTGAATCAGAGAATAATTCCCCTTCCAGGGGGGTATATCCAGTAACATAAAAAAACTCCTCAGCTTCCATAGGAAAGAGAGTCACACAGGGTGCCAGATGCCGCCCCTTAGCAGAAGCCTTACGCGGACCAGACCCAGCAATATGCCTTTCAATGCTGGCTACACGGGTAGCCAAACAGGTTGAGACTACCCACTGGTATGCACCTCACTGGGAGTCAGATGTAAGTGTGGGGGGGTAGGCGAAGCCAGAGGGGGTGCAGCACTAGGCCCAGCCGCAGGTAACCCAGACTGCAGCGCAAAGCACCTACTGGGCGCAGGGTACACACACCCTGACATCATCAATTATAGGGAATACCCCAAACGCCACACACAGCCGGGCTTGTCCCGAAGGAACCCCCGAGCACATTATCCTGAGAAGCCTCCATATGGTGATTATCACGGCACAACAGGCCAATAGGGATTGACGCTAATAAAAGTAACCCGGGATGCCCCAATAACCCGCTGGGGAAGTGGGAGTAATGGTATGAAATAGCCCTCCAATAAGAGTTAAAACTAAATAGAGGGGATAGGGCCGGGAGAAACCACAAAGTTTGACCCGCCTGCAAGACATAAGCAAAAGATCCCATAAGTGATATGCAATACAGATAATAATATATAATAAACCAGCCCACAGGGGCACTTACGGACCGTGATAGGGAGACGCAAGGTACACGCAGCAGAGAACTAAAATGGCACCCGCATATACCTCGAGGGGCGGGCCGCGGAGACAGTGATGGAGAACGCGGCAGCCGGAAGGCCCCCCCCCCCCCCCGAAAAGCGTGAAAACGTGCCCACCTGACAAGGCCAGCCAATGATGGAGCAACAGCGCCTGAGGCGATGTCGCCGCCGACCGCGGAGCGTAGTACAAATGTGCGGCGGCAAAAGAAACCATTGCATACAATTCTAAAAGGGATCAAAACACAACACACAACATGTGGCAAACACATGCACCCCCCCCCCCCGAGAACTACAAGGGAGAGCAAGGGGGGAAGCGACGGGCAGTCTAAAGTGAGCCAACTGCGGGGACAGGGGGCGAGGGGCATAAAGTGCCGGAGGGGCATCCCATAAGGCTCAACATGGGCCTATATCGCTTACCCTTTGGTGGGGGACTGCAGTTGGAGCAGCGCTCCTTAGCACCTGACCGCGGTGCTGCCTACCTTCACCCGAACCAGAGCAGCCCGAGCTGGGAGGCAGTAAAAGGAAATGAGTGGGAATAGTCCTACAGGGCCGCAGGCTAATATCCCCGCTCACCTGCGAGTAGAAAGAGCCATCTTCTAGTCATCGCAGCCAGGACTGCAGAGAAGAACTGGGGATTTTGTGGGAGGTCCCTGGTGTATATGGGGCTGGGAGGAGCCACTTTTCTGTCTCTGCAGTCCAGCGCCATCTACTGGAGTATATCCCAAGTGTAAGGAATATCTTCTGGAATAGGACGTGCTGTATACTTAGAATAGCATGAACACATGGTCAAAATATTTTAGATAATAATAATTGTGTTACTAAACTGAAGGCAAAGCAATGAATCAGTTAGGAACAACTTGATTACACAAAACATTGAATGTGCTGTAAATTGTGTAATATTAGAAATCCATATAAACACATTGGATAATGAGAGGAAGGGTCACTTATACACTCGAACTGAATAAAACTCCTGCCAAGCTTGTGGTTTTCTCTAAGGGTGCCAGGTTTGAGTGTATCAGGGGTGAAATAACCTGTCACCAATGTTCCCTCTAAGAGGCTGATTCATTACTAACACCAGGTATCGGCAGATGAGCGCCTGTATAGCGCGCATAGAGCAACCGCTAGTAGACGCTGTAAGTGGGTATCGGGTGCTGTAACAGAGCGCCTCAGTCGCTGTAGTAACCTGGCCAGCATTGATGAATGTGATGTATGTTGGACACTCTAACACCAGGCGCTCCACACCATACTAATCAAAAAACACACGCAGCTCTAAATATGGTCGCTATAGCAATAGAGCACCAGACGCTATGTGATTAAAGTCTGTTTTTGAACACATATCCACCAGTAACAAACACATGGAATTACACTGCTTTAACACTGTGGGGGTTATTCACCAAGGGATAGCGCCAGGTAGCGCCTCGTAGCGGCAGGCAGCATCTGGTGAACGCTGGGCGCTGTACGCAAAACAAGGCAATTCTGGTGAGTGACTCTAACAGCGCCATGTAGTGTATGATTCATCATTACAGACGGCTCAGCGTATAGCGCCGTGCTTTAGCTTCCAGAGCGGTAGGTATTACCTGTCGCTACCTGTCCTTTTCTTATGTTTAAACAGGGTTTTTTGTTTTTAATATTTTTTTTTTCTCTCAAATAATTGTGTCACCCCTCCTGGCCTAGAAAAAGTCATTTTTGAAAACTTTTTAGATTTTTTATATTTATATGCAGAATTGTCAGTACAGGTCTGGCATTAAAGTATTAATGTCACAATGTTACAACAATGTCATTCCATGTGTTTTCGCTTTGTTACTGGTGGATATGTGTTCAAAAACAGACTTCTGCCGCTGTATGCTACAGTGCCCAGATCCAGGGCGCTACATGGCGCTGTTAGAGTTGCTCACCAGATTCGCTTTCCTAAATGTGGTTTTACGTACAGCGTCCGGCGCTCACCAGATGCTGCCTGCTGCTGCAAGGCACTACCTGGCGCTATCCCTTCCTAAATAACCCCCTAAGCCTCGGCTGTTGCTGTGCAGAGTAACGAGAGAGCTGGGCAATGCCCCACTAAAGGTGGCCGCAGGCCGATCTCCGACAATCAATGCCTCCCCCTACTGCAGACTGATGGTGGGGGGGCCCTACATCATGGAGGTTGCACCTAGTGTCATAAAAAAAATGGCGATGGCATAGGCAAAAGATCAGCAGAGTTTTGAAACATCAAACAATGAGCAATCAGCTGGAGACAAGTATACTTTTTTTTTTTTAATTAGGTGGTGGCTTTTTCATGTGTGTATAAATATATGCTTACACCAACAAATTAATAAAATAAGATAAACTGTCCTCAAAACGTATATAAATACAAGCATCTCCTCATCACTATCCTTGACTGGGATATTTTTGCTGGTTCTGCATTTAGCACCAACAGTTGTACTGATTCCACCTTGACCAGTGCAGGACTAGGAAAAGAAAACCCAGTGTCCGGGCCCAGATTAAGGACATTCATGGTATGGAGCAGGCCTTTCGTGGGGGGTCCCCCATCATCACACCCTCCATCACAAGCTCCCTATGTCCTCAACTGTCTTAGCACAAAACCAAAGACAAAAACCACAAAAAAGGGAAAATATTGTCACATAAAGGAGAGAAAGGGTTTATATAGAGATACAGAGGAGAGAAGGGGGGAATAGAAAGTTATGAAGAAGAGAAAGGGGAAATATAGAAATATAAAGGAGAGAAAGAGGGGGATATGGAGGGATGGAAATAGAATAGAAAAAGAGAAAGGGGGGATAAGGAGAAAAGCAGGAGAGAAAGGGGGAATATGGAGAGAAAAGGATGGTATGAGCAGAAGGGCGAGAGAAACCGGGAATATGGAGATATGCTGGAGAGCAAGGGGGAATGTGGAGAAAAGGATGAAAGAAAGAGGAAATATGGAAAGAAGAGGTAGAGAATGAAGGAATATGGAGGGAATACCTTCCTGCTGCCCCCACAACGCAGACTTGGGTGAGTACCACCACGTTGATTGGCTGAGCGGCTAGCTTTCACTCGGCTCCGCTGACGGCTAAGCTGCCTGGACGTCTTTTAGACTCCAGGGCCTCCGATGTTCCTCTTTAACTTGTCCGGCATTTGTTACATTCAGCTTTTGCAAACAAGGACTTTGAAATTGTAAGTAAATTACCTAGAATCATTTTTAGAGCGCCAGTGTAACATGAGCCTTTTTTCTCAAAGATTTTATATGATGGAGCAACATTTTCACTATCAGTAACAGATGATATCAGTAGAGCTCTTTACGAGGTGTTGCTAAGCGCTAGACATGAATTGCAAAAATAATAGATAACAAGTTTTAATGTGCATAATAAAACATACACACATTAGAGAAAGACACCAGGTCAGCCATCTGTAACAGTACAGATGCACTTTAAGGTGATCTTGCACTGACCAATAATAGTGAGAAATAGGAAAAAAGGGATACTTACTCTACATCCCCAGTACCTCTGGTCCAGTGGATCAAAAAGACAGTCCCGACAATAGCAATAATAGGGCAGCAAGGAGCTTACCTTAAGCCTGTCTCATCTGCCTCTCCTCAATTTCCTTCAGTGCACTGTAGATGCTGCAGCAGGTCTCCAAATTTTGCCCCACCTTTCCTTTTTATTTTTCCAGGGCTAGACACTAAATATATTTGCATGGCCACCCCTGGCCCGCAGAGCTCCCTGTGAGCCAGGCACGATTGGCTACTTTGGCTTGCCAGGCCCGCACACATCAGGAGCGCCAAGGGACAGATGTGGCCATGTGACCACTTTTGTGCCATGGAGGAATTGGAAATAGAATACTACAGTATTGTAAATGCTATGGGGTGCTATTGTAAAAGAATAGTCAACGGCTGTAACTTATTGTGATTTCCCTGTGCAGGTCTGAATCCTGCCAGCTATTCCAAATGTGATAAGATGGTCAAGGGCTTACTGAAGCAGGTTCTTAGACAGCAAGATAAACAAGACAACAAGATAAAGAGGCCTTATCTCCAGGAGTTTTGTCTCCATACCATATTTAGCATTGCATAAAAAAGCATTCAGCCTGTCTCTTTCTCTATCTCAATTATTATATGCATAACATAATATGCATATAATGTTATGTGATGTCCTATTTCACTGTTAAAAAAAGAAAGCTGTGTTTGGCACACCCATATGCACGCTCAGTCTGAAACTGTGGACTTCAGATAGTCTTATTAGAGCAATAACCCCCATGGCACCTCCTTTTCGTTACTGACTTCAAAGTTCAGGTAAGACTCCCATAAACCCATAAGGTGAGACTCCCCAGAACAAATACTTTCTAATATTTTCTACAGACCCCATTATGTATGATTCAATTGGCTCTCTCCAATTGTTCTCCAACTGTACCAGGGGCCAGGAGGTCAATGGGCCTCATTGTTTTTGCTCCTCCACCTTATTTATCATATTTGTTCTTACTTGGCATCATTTGAAGAAGGGAAGCACCATTTATTTGTGCTGTTTCAGTCTTTAATTGTCAAGCTGCATCCAGTTAAAAGAAATAAAAAAAGTTTACTGTATGAGCCCTGAAAGGGCCCAACAAAAGTTTTTTTTTTAAGTAAATTTTTCCTTGATTGCACTTGATGTACAAGAATCGCCCAAGTGATTGAATGTAATGGCAAGCATAAACCACCTCCAGTAGGGGGCCCAATTCCTATCTGTAAATGGGACTAGACAGTGCAATCATGCCTCTGGATCTTTCCCCCAATATGCTTAATACAGTATGTGCAATGTATGGCTGCACCTGGCATAGTATGGCTAATACGCATGGTCGTTAGAGTTAAAAGGGGTCTTTTCAAAGTGGACTCCCAGACTGTAAGAGGGGCACCAGGGTGGCCAAGGGGCCCTTGGATGATATGTGTCACCCTATAAAGGTATGGCATCAGCATTGGGGGTAACGTTAGCCCCAACACTTTTTAGTTGACACCTAGACACTATGAGTGGCTGACAGGGCCTGCTCCAGGTTTATATGGTCCCTTGGGCAGCATGGTCTCAGTGGGCCCCTTTGTGGTGAAGAGTCGCATCACATCACCGAGGGACGTCCCAAATTTGGATGCCCCTTAAGGATCATGCTATTTGGACTATTTGGACTAGTTTTGGTCTAGTTTTGGTCTACTTTGAAGTGCACCAAACCCCTTCAAACATGGACCCCGGAGTCTAAACAAATCTAGATTCTCCTGATTTTGGATTCCCCTGTCGCACACTTCAAAGGCCGGCCCTGTCAGTGGGCCCCCGGAGGGTGGGGGCCCCCGGCAGTTGCCCCAACTTGCCGGGTGCTGACGCTGGCCTTGGTGGCTGATATGTGATATGTGACACCATTTATTGTAGCAGCAGGAGGAGTAAAGGAGGAGTGTTAGAAGTAAAACTAAAACAAATAACACCAGATATTAAAACTTGAAAAAGCTATCGTTCTTGCAAGTATAGAGGCAGAAGAAATCCTCACCTTTAACAAGGATGAGGCTGGAGGCCTGAAAGAACTAGCTAAGGCAGCTAAGGCAGTGAAAATTATAGCATGGTGTCGCCAGGTAACTAAGTTAGCTAGTATATAATATAAATGGTTTAAAATTAGTGGACAAAGACTAGATGAGGACATTTTGTGGGCCTCTGTGGACACATGTGGACCCTCCTCAGCCCCCCCTATACCCACCTCCCACATATCTGTGTACAGTATATTCCTTCTCTCCATCTCTACCCATTGATTCCCCCCATCTACTTCTCAATTGTGTAATTAGTGTATCGGATGCTGCCTTCGTGGGGCTTGGGGAGGGTACAGAAAGACCTTTATGTGGTATGAGGAGAGGGTATATCAGGTCAATAAGTAAGCCCTTTGGACAGTGTGGGTGGCCCAAGGATTGTAAAGGGGGATGTTGCATGATACATAGAACCCCTTACCATGGGTACCATGACAGGGCGGATAAAGAGGGCCCTAACAATGTAGCTAAATGAGTCCTGAAATTTCATAGTAGATATTTCCAGTCTACAAAGTTAGACCCGAGTGCAGATCTTCTACCAAATCTCTCCCACAGATCCCACTCATGCCTGTAGCTGCCTATGTAAATTGTGAAGCTTGCATCCATTTCAGGCTAAGGCTTTCTGCATTGTGCCCAGAAACAATTGGTTGGATTATTACAGTGGACAAAGATCTCTAAGGCAAAGAGCCACCACACCTCTGAGAGCAAGTTAAAAAGCATCATGTATTCAACCCACTCCCTTATGTCTCCTATCCTTTTTCTCTTAGGAAATGTATATTTGACCTCCCTCTCTGGTGTAAGTGCTGTCTACTTCCTGTCTCACAGACAAGGTTCTCAATTTTATCTGCACTGGGGCTGGTCAGAGAAAATCCTCTCCTTTTTTAAAAGGTACTGTATGGACCTTTGCCCAGCAACTTCGACAACCAGCCAGTCCCAAATGAAGGAAATGCTTTTCTTATCCTTACAAAACTCTGCCTGAGGACTAACAAATAGCTGCCTACTGCCCACCTTCTGACCTCACATGGACCCTCCATGTAACAACTTATAAAATGGAACAAAACCTTATTGGCACGGTCCTGAAATCTTAAAGATACCAGGGCCAGGTTCTTCCCCTCAGGGCATCCCAGATCAGGATGTCCCATATGCTGCTAAAAATTCTCTGTGTTCCCCCTGCTAATTTCCATATTTCCCCTGCTGGTCTCTGAGCTGAGTTATAGCCAAGCCAAGTTGAAGGACACACAATGACTTAAAGCCCTCTCCTATGCTAATGTAAGTACTACTGTCTTCAGTATGTGGCCATGCCAGCCTCCCAGGAGAATTTAAAAAAATGTGTTTTCTCGGCTTTAAGGGCTCAATTTTTAACAAATGTAAAAAAAAAAAAAATAGGATCATTTGTAGGATAGGAAAGAATCTTACTTTAAACTCCATGTGGGACCCCCACAGACCATGGCGCCACACCTATGCCTTTGTGCCTTAATTGATTAACCAGGTCCAGTGAACACAAAGATATTCTTAAACAGACAGGCTCAACCAACCACCCAATCTAGATAAGACACTTCACGCATTCCTTGTAGCTGTTCAGCCCAGCAGGTTAAACTCCCATGCCCTCTGATGTTGCCTTAGCAGGCGAAGTGCGTCAGGGCTGCCACTAAGCAAGCAAGTGGGTAGTCCCAACCTGGACTGTCTAATCCAATCTTTCCTAAGCCTCTTCTCAAGATTCACCAAAAGGTCATGTTTTGCCAACATCTCCACACAGATGCACAGGTAAAATAATTAGTGCAGCAGCAGAGCTATAGAGCTGGCTATGGGGAGAGCTACAAAACATGACGTGTTGGTGGCTCCCAAGGAGAGCTTGGGGAAACACCGGCCTCAGCCAAGTGTAAAGCTGTTAGTATGAGTATATGTACTGAAAAGGACCTTATGTGGGCCTGACATTTTGTTGTATATACTTTGTGATATTAAAACAATATGTATTTGAAGACATGCAACAAGATCTGTCATTTGCCCTCGCACAGTACTCAGCACTACTGACAGACATAACTACTGCAGGTGATAAGGTCCTTATTTTACATGCAGCCATTTATTGAAATATTCTCATTGGTGCATCCCCTGGCTTTGTAATACATTTCTTTATCTGCAGTCCACATCTAATGAGCATTGGACATGCTATACTAAGGAACCTTTAACCCGCTTCAGTGCTGTACATGGCCTATTGGAGAAGATGCTTCAACTGCACATGTATGCAGTCTCTCATTGGAAGAGAGTTTCCCACATATGTGTGCAGCTATTTGGATTTGTGAGTGGGTGGGTGGGTGGGTGGGTCCCAAGGACTAGAAGCCTCCTTGGCACAGAATTGCTAGGGAGAGTTCAGGTCCACTCCAGTCTCATCTGTGCCTGCTGGCTAAGCACAATGCTGATTTGTTTACTGAAGTCCAATGGGACACTAGATTTATAGTTTGAGGGAGCTATGTCTCTGCTGATATTCTGGCAAAAAGTACATATGGGATACCCTAATAACTATTTGCCCCCATGCTTACCTATTTCAGCTATTTTATCTCCTGGCAACTCCTATTGAAAGTGATGGACAACATTCTTGTAAAGAAGCTTAAGGCTCCTGCATTCCGGCATTCAGCACAGAAATAAGCAAACTAGGGGAACTAGAAGGCAGCAGGACTGGGTGGGGAAGCCATCTGAGATTTCACTAGAAGTCTGTCCAGCAGGCAGTAAACAGGGTACTGGTTCAGTAAAATAAATTGTAACAAATTGTGGACTGGCGAAAATGTGGAGGTGGTGGGGGGGGGGGGGGTGGGGGGGGGGGGGTTGAGGCAGTGTGGAGTCTTTGGAAAAGGAAAAAAATGTCAGTCCTCTTTGAAAATGTTACTGAGATGTAGAACATACTACTCACAGCAGTAACGAACTTTGTCAAGAAAGTGTTAAATAAAAAGTTTTTTCGTCAAACACATCAACATATCAAAATTATGCTTGATGCTTCATTCTATTATTATGCGTCAGTGACAATTACATTTAAAATAAATTAAAAACGCTTACACAAATGTTTATGTAAAATTAATAAATATGATTTGAATATTCATGATGGTGAATCTGATTAGCCTATTGTTCACTTTTTGTATAAATGTCTGAGAGTGATAAGCAAGTCTCTAGAGAAAACCTTTATGTGTTATCAACTTTACATACTTTGCATATTTTGATTAAAACAAATAAGTAAGGTATTGATGCAAGGTTATCGGAGGAGATTTAATGAGCATGTGATGAGAAATTGGGACAGAAAATAAGAAAGTATTTGGTTTTGCCTACAATTCTGATAATTGTTTACATTCGCGCTCTTGATTTAATTACAGAAACTGATATCAAGCTTTCCATTAATAAACATAATGCAGTTTTAGACCTTGGCACATTAACACGTACTTTGCTCTCTTTTCATGTTACTCTTTTGTTACTAAAATAATTACATGGTAAGGCCTGTGTCAGGTGACTTTACCTAATTTCAGGGCTGACATTAGAAAATACTGGGCCCCATCCAGTCTGAATTACAGGTTAGCATATCCAGGACTAATGCCGGATTTACAAGAGCAGATAAATTGCTCAGCAAGCGACCATACAAACCTTCTGCGATTGAGGGACTGGCACTAAAGGTTTGTTGGTCAATCAGTCTCTAGAGTGATCGCTGATACGATCACTCGTTCTCATAGCAAAATACATTTTTTTTAGGGCAACTTCTGTATCCACATTCCAACCATCAAACGACGAACGAGAACTTTTTACCTAGCTGAAACGATGCGATGGCTGACTGATTAACCAATTCTCGTTCATTGCTTGATCAAAGCGTCCGTTTTCATGGAGTGATTAACGCTAAATTGCGATTGCAATCGCTATTTCTTGCTCGATAATCGTTCCATCTATACAGGCCATAAGAATCCTCACTAGTCACTTAGGTTAATCTTCAACATCCAAATTTACTCCCTTCTAGACTACTGTCATATTTCAGAATTAACCCCCCCGCCCCCCATAAAGATTGAAGTTGCCTTGGGAAACTTGGAAAATGCTATCAAAATGGTGCAGCCTACTATTTTGTTGGGCACACCTGACCTACAGCAATTCCTTCATTTCAACAGTGGATGCCTGGCCCTCCATGCTTTGTTATGCACTGTACACTTGCTTCAACTTAGATCTCATCCCCCAAACAACCTGCTTCCATTCTCAAAGTCAAGCAATGATTAACTCCTTTTACCTTCTTTCTTGCTACTCATCTACTACTGAACTAGGTCCCACCAACTTGAAATTATATAGTACTTAGAACATGGAGTAGGTTCTTAGTTCAGGGTGAACCCCGCTCTACTTTTATCCCCTGTTTTTCTATGGGTGCAAGACCTGGGACCGCATCTATGTGGTGTTTCAAAACTGGCTGCCCTTGCAGGGGCTTCTGGGCTGGCAATTGCTGTCCCTTATTATCTTAATCTCTGTATCAGTGCTTTGTGGGTGTGTGGGGAGGTGGAAACATCTAAGCTCCCTAACACTGTGGACTGTGCCAGTCTAGTCATGTTGCAATATATGACCAATCATGTATGGACAACCTTTCCAATGAATGGCTTAAATATTACTTAATAACTTAGTATGTAAGGCTAAAAAAAAGGTTTTAGTCCAACCAGTTCAGCACGTATAGAAAAGAAGATCTCCTTCAAGTGCTCTATTAACCATAGCTGGTAATGTTATATTACATGCAAGGAATGCATCCAAGCTACCTTTCAGGATATATTTATACATAGATATTATATCACCCTTAGGTGTCCAAACTCAATACACCTAACCTGACAATCTTGCAGGACACTCTAGTCCCCGCATTCCATTTTAATTTAGTTGCCTTCTTTTGAACAAGCTTCAGTTCTAATATTCCATAGGGGTTTGACCAGTGATTTATAGTGGGGTAAAATGATGCTCTGGTCACAGATGTCCCTCTTGATGCACTCCTGTTCCTGTTGCTGATCCTGTTGGTAACTGCTGCCTGGCATTGGCCACTACAGTTAAGTTTATTATAAATTAAAACCCAGTTATGGAATGTTCCAGTTATGACATGCAGAATATACTACTTATAACAGTAAAAAGGTTAAATGGCAAAAAAGAGCAACAAACTTTGTCAAGAAAAGTAAGAAAGTGTTAAATAAAAAGTTTTTCTTCAAACACATCAACATATTAAAATTATGCTTGATGCTTCATTCTATTATTATGCATCAGTGACAATTACATTTAAAATAAATTAAAAACGCTTACACAAATGTTTATGTAAAATTAATAAATACGATTTGAATATTCATGATGGTGAATCTGATTAGCCTATTGTTCACTTTTTGGATAAATGTCTGAGAGTGATAAGCAAGTCTCTAGAGAAAACCTTTATGTGTTATCAACTTTACATACTTTGCATATTTTGATTAAAACAAATAAGTAAGGTATTGATGCAAGGTTATCGGAGGAGATTTAATGAGCATGTGATGAGAAAATTGGGACAGAAAATTAGAAAGTATTTGGTTTTGCCTACAATTCTGATAATTGTTTACATTCGCGCTCTTGATTTAATTACAGAAACTGATATCAAGCTTTCCATTAATAAACATAATGCAGTTTTAGACCTTGGCACATCAACACGTACTTTGCTCTCTTTTCATGTTACTCTTTTGTTATAAATGTGTAAATGATTACATGGTAAGACCTGTGTTTGTAGGTGACTTTACCTACTTTCAGGGCTGACATTAGAAAATCCTGGGCCCCATGCCATCTCAGTTGCACGTTAGCATATCCAGGACTAATGCTGGGTTTACACGAGAAGATACATTTTTCAGCAAACGATCGACCATACAAATCTTCTGCGTTTCAGGGACTGGTTCAGGCACCAAAGATTTGTTGGTCAATCAGATCGCATGAGTGATCGCTCTTTCTCATAGCAAAACACATTTTATTAGGGCGACTTCTTTTTCCACATTCCAACCATCAAACGACGATCGAGAAATTTTTGTCTAGGTGAAACGATAAGATGGCTGACCAATTAACCAATTTTCCTTCATCGCTTGATTGCAGCGGCCTTTTCTATGGAGCGATAATTGCTAAACTGTGGTTTGCAATTTCTCGCTCGATAATCACTCCGTCTACACAGGCCATAGGAATCCTCATTAGTCACTTAGAGGCCGATTCATTAATAGCGGCAGGTAGCGACAGTTGAGCGACGGTAGCAGTATTTTCACAGCGCCCGCTAGTAGTCGCTGTGCTTGGCCGTTGTTCGGTTGTTGATAGCGACTCAGTCGGTGTGCAGTAATGTTGAATACGGGGTTAGGAGTCGCTATTTGACAGGTTCCGCGATGTATGGGTGCGCATGATAGCGACTGGTCAGAGCGACCGGCTCCCACCATATTCATCAAAAAATCACGCTCCAAAAATTCAAGCGCTGTGAAATGCATGTTTAAACCCCAGAGCGCTGGCGGCGATGTGTTAAAAGTAGTTTTTTAACCCCAAAACACCAAATTTTTTAAAAAGAATTTAGTAATATGAATACAATAATATCAGACCTGTAATATCAATTCTGCACAATTTTTTTTTTTTTTTTTACCTTAAAAAAATTATCTAACATGGCAGAAGAGGTCACAGAATTTTTCACATTGAAAAAAAAAAAAAACATTAATAACAATTAATTATGAATATTCAAAGATTGTTCCATTGAAATGCATTGGAGAGCGCCAGGTAGCGAGAGGTCATACCTGTCGCTGTTCAAGGTCGGACGCTGGCGCTGTGGGCTGAGGCTGGAATAATGATGAATGAGTGGCTATCTGGCGCTATCTCAGTTGCTAAGCATGATCGGCTTGATAAATGTGTGATTGTGGTGGGGAGCCGGCGTACTCGTGGCGGTGCCCGTCATTACCGGTCGCTCACCAGTCGCTACCTGTCGCTATTCCTTCATAAATAAGGGCCTTAATCTTAATCTTCAACATCCAAATTTACTTCCTTCTAGACAACTATCATATTTCTGAACTAGGTTCTACCACCATAGCACTAAGAACATGGAGTAGGTGCTTAGTTCAGGGTGAACCCCCACTCTACTTTATCCCCGATAACTTCACCCTTCTCAATTCTTCTTTTCCTCCTTGCCAGTGACAGCTTGAAATTATAAGGCTGCTTCTGGCCCACGGGGCCAAGGCCTAGGACCACATCTATGGGGTGTTTAAAAATTTGCCACCTTTGCAGGGGTTCTTGAAGCACCCCGGGGTCCTGTTTGCCTTGGCAACTGCTGCCTGCCATTGGTCACTACATTTAAGTTTATTGTTAATTAAAACCCCCAGGTCCTTTTCCTTTGCAGTTTTACCAAGCATTTCCGTATTTAGTGTGTAATCATGACACAAATGTTTATTTCTTTTTTGGTTAGACCAGTGACATTTAATAGAATGCTTGGCTTCTTGTTCTGCATTTTAGCTGACATAGCATATTCCTCTGTGAATCCCTGCATCATAGCACCCACCACAAGGTTTAGGGCCACCTCTACCACCAGAGTTAGGTCAGTCCACCACAGGCATCCCAAACAATGATTCCTCCGGTGTAGAAAAATATATATGAGTCCCACTCAAAATAATTACCTATCCACCTTCTCATGATCATGGCAGCTGTATAGTGTTGGCTGGACAGGTGCATAATAACTGCCGTCCAGCAAACTCGATTGGTGGCTGGCTTTTATGTGGCCTTGGGGAACATGAGCTTAGGGCACCTGGACTGCAGGGTGGTGATGCACAGTGAGGCTTCCCGAATAGGTTTGCCCTTATGCTGTTAGTAAATGTAAACCTCCAGTCAGCTTTGACTGGGTGTTCCCTTCAATAACCCCTAGGCTCACAGGATCAACAAAGGTTAATTTACACCTACCACCCAGACCAGATTACATCAATTAAATCCCTAGACCATTACCTTTTATTCCCTTTTGCAGGAATTTCAGATACCAGCAGCTTGTTTCCCCCTGCGCTCTCTCTGTAAAAACTTAGCGCCTGGTAGTGCCTCATAGAGGCAGGCAGAGTCTGGTGAATGCCGAGCGCTGTACGCAAAACCACATTTATGAAAGCGAATCTGGTGAGTGACTCTAACAGCACCATGTAGCATCCGATGTATTATTACAGGCGGCTCTATAGCTTCCCGAGCGCCAGGTATTACCTTTCGCTCAGTGTCGCTCTCCCATACATTTCAATGTTCGTTCATTTGCTTGTGTTTAAACAGCGTGTTTGACAATTTTTTTTTTTTTTTTTTTGCTCAAATCATTGTGTGACCTCTCCTGGCTGCAAACAAACCCTTTTAGAAACTTTTTTGACTTTTTATATTTTTGCATTAGACTACCTAATAGAGAAACATGATTCTTTACTCTCGGTGTCCGTTGTCCACATTCAATAATACAACCCATCTGATCATGAAAGATTGAGAAGGCAATAAATATCACTAACTTCTTTAGAATTCCCCATATTTTATGAATGTTTGGGAATGCAGATTTCTTGGGTAGATCCTTGACTTTATAAGGTTGTGGCGGCTGGACTATACACCTAAGTTCAATGATAAAGGGCTGTGTATCAATATTTATGCCCTTATTCATCAAGCGATAGCGCCAGGTAGTGTCTGACGAGCGGCAGGTCCCGCCAGCTAACGGCGGCTACCGACTCAAGTACGCCCGGCGTCGGCCACAATGACGCATTTATCAAGCTAAATGAGGCTAGCGCCGGCGAGAGCGACAGCTAGCGCAGGATTCATCATGTAGCCGACTGCAACGAACAGCGCCACTGCTAATCCCATCACAGCGCCAGGTATGACCTGTCGCTCCCTGGCGATGTCCAATGCATTTCAATGGAGCAATCTTTAACTAATCATAATTAATTGCTATTAATGTTTTTTTTATTTTTTAAAGGCCAAAAATTCTGTGACCACTTCTGCAATGTTAGGATTTTTTTTTAAGGTAAAAAAAAAAAAAAAAAGATTTTGTGCAGAATTGATATTACAGGTCTGATATTAATGTATTCATATTACGGGATGTTTATAAAAACTTGTATAATTTTACAATCAAAAAATATGGTTGTTTGGGGGTTAAAAACGATTTTAAATCCATCGCCAGCAGCGGTCTGGGGTTTATACAAGGAATTCACAGCGCGAAAAAATTCGGAGCGTGATTTGTTAATGAATCTGCAGCAAGCCGTTCGCTCTGGCCATTCGTTGTCAGGCGCACCCATACAACGCTGAACCTGTGAAACAGCGACCCCTAAGCCCGTATTCAACATTACCGCACACCGACTGAGTCGCTGTCAACAAGCAAACCCCGGCCAAGCACAGTGAATACCAGCTGGCGCTGTGAAAATCACGCTACTGGCGCTCATCTGTCGCTACCTGGCGCTATTAATGAATCGGCCTCTTAGTTCATATGGTGTAAATCCACTTTAAATCGTTATACGTGTCTGCCAGTTTTGATTGAGCTGATTTCTTTCTTGTAGAAACACATTTCATAGTACTGCTACTCTGTAGCAGTAAAACATTTAGAACTTTCTACTGACATTTTGCCCTAATTTACTGACTAGTTTCATCCAGACAGAATGGCTGATGCGATTTGCTTGAGAAGTGTAACTTCTACAATGTCCTTGGCTCCCAGCTTTTGACAGTCTGCTTTCTAAATATATTGATCTCATTAGATGATAAAAGTGCTGCAGATAGCTTTTAATACTTTGGAGAAATGTAAAATCATTAGCAGGTCATTGTCAACATTATTACATGTCGCTTTAAGCTGCTTAGCAAACTGGTGGCAGTGTATGATACGGGGATTAACCTGTGCTAGGCGTACGTGTGCGGGGAAATGTCACTTTCACTCTGCATGAAAATTGCATCTTTGACGCTTACATAAGGCAAGGAAAGGTGAAGCTTCAGTCCAAGTTTATAGAATTTCTATTAAATACAAAGACTCTGCCAAGTTTATGTTTGTAAGAAAAGGCTAAAATGTCTCATTTTGCACGTGCTACAACATTGTGAGGCTCGGGCACTTGGGAACTCTGAGTGGGAATCTTCTTGCATAGAAACAGACAAGTAAAACCCTTTACCAGTGGTCCCAAACCTGTAGTTAAAGAGCCACATGTGACTCATGGACCATTTATTGTGGCTTGCCAGTTGTATGCTAGACCACAACACTAGAGATCTATCATATTGTAGAGGCTAGATGCATGGGATTTCAGCACCATGCATGAAGTTAATACAGAATTGGGTAGTTGGAGGAACCTGTTCCAGCAGCTTCCAGTGTCTGGTTTTAATTCCACTATTCACCCCCTTTGTGGTGTTTATGAGGGGCAAATATTTTGTGTGGCAAGAGGAATGACAGACACACTAAGCAATCATACTGAATGCTTTTCAGTACTTTACCTTGTTGTTATGTGGAATAGTTTCTAGTTGTTCCTGTTATATGGCTTCTATTCATGTTGAACTCCCATCCGTCTGTCATCTGAATGTGGCTCCCATGGTAAGAAAGGTTGAGGACCCCTGTCCTAGGCCAATATTCTGTACAAAGATTACGATAACTAAAGGGGCAGACACCAGAGCAGAGAAAAATTAAGTACTGGGAACCCATCAGATGGCCACTCCCGGGCAGAGGGTCTTACACCCACGCTTCTTAACTGAAGACTGTAGGTATGCACAGATTATTTTAAGGCAGAATGGATACACATATTTACACATCAGGGAATACTCAGAAAATAATTGAGAATTTACAGATTCATCTGGAGAGGGCTTTTGTGTTGTATTTTTGTAATAATTACAACAGTATTGTTATAGTGACCGAAGAAGTAGTAAAAGTATTAGCATAGTAAGTAAGACGTTCTACAGTGAGAGCGTGTCTTCTTTTTTGTTTGTTAGTAGCAGCGTTGAGCTTTGACTTTTAAGTCATTGTTACATTTCATCCAAATATTGAATAATCGCTTCAGCTTTTGTGCCCACTTATTGAGTATTTGTTTTTATGAAAACATGTTAAGCTGGAGCTACTAGCCCAGCACTCCAGACATAGGAGCCTGTAATTAGGGGCTTGGAGAGCAAGCACTTAGTCTTCATCCACGAAGGTGCATTAAACTAGTACACCTTACCAGATCACAAGTAGGGTAAAAAATAAAACCCTACAAAAATGTTTGGCGCCTTCTGACTTGCCCACAGTGCATTGGTCTAAGGCACATGTGCTCAACCTGTAGGGTATTGACATTTAATTTGGTAAAAATAGATTTTCTATAATAATTGTATGCTCAGCATTAGTGGGAGATGGATTAAGTATTGGGAACATGGTTAAGATGCGGGACTAATGGAGGAGGGCTATAAATTATAGAGCCATATATTCAGAGAGGTAAGCTAGTTGGCATGTGTATTACTGGGGGGGATGGGGAATGTGGGGATCGTTACATATAAATGTAGGGATGTGGTGAAAGGACATAGGAATGTGGTAAAAAATCTTTATTATGCTATTTTAAATTTTAAAATATCTGAACCTTTTTATTGTGGCCTGCTACAAGGCTCCAAACCATTTCATTGTCCCACACTTGTGAAAAGGTTGAGCACCAACCCATACCAAGTTAGTATCGGAAGTCCTCCATCGATGCCTGCAGCATCCTCTGGCAATTCCTCTTCACAGGGAAACAGTTCGACTGCAGGGGAAGACTGAGGCCAAATGTCTAGCCAGGTTTTTACAAACCCTAGGCTAGCCAACAGTTGGCCCATTATATCCCTGCTGGGCTCCCACACAAAATGCTTCGTAGTAAGTCAACAAGTGTGCTCTATGTGTGAGGCTATGCCATTGCAGGGATGAATCATGGGCAGCAATGTTGTAGGGGCAAATAATGTGTCAGGAGTGGGCATGGCTCCCCCCCCCCCCCCTTCTCCAAAAACTTCTGAGGCTGTGGAATGGTGATAACACCTGGGAGGCAGAGATGGTAGTAGCATTAGTGTACAAGCAGAAGGGTGTGAATTACAGAACATGCTCAGGGCGAGATGGGCTGCATGTTGAGAGCCACACACAGCCCAGCACACCCCCAAATTGGGGTGGTCCTACAGGAGTTCCTACAGGCCTCCCTATGTCCAGTTCAGCTCTCTGGGGACAATGTTGTTCCTCTGATTATGGAAGGAAAAATACTAAATAACTCCACAAATGCTGAGGGGTGACACTGCAGATACTGACAGGTAATGCTCACAGGTTAAGCAAACATGTTACAATTTTCCCGTGAATGCATTGTGGTGTGCACCATACACACTGCTACCTGGAAGGGAATCGCTGCAGTTGCCTTTTTGGGTCCCGTCACAGTCCAGGTCCTTCCACAGGGTCCTCCACCACTGAGCTGTCCTCTTGCTTCCACTCTCACAATCCAGTGGAAAAGTAAAGTGTGACAGACACAGTTACAATCACAGAAAGCATGTCGTCTAGAATCTGATTTATGAAGCGACTGTCTGTGCCATTTCAAAAGAAACAAAGGAGGGGCGGCAGCCACTCAGAACATATTATAATTAACCTAGGAGGTGCACGTTAGGCTGTTCTGCGAGGACTTCGACCCTTCCACCCCATGGGCGGCACTCAAGGTTTTAGGGAAACCTCAGGTAAGCCTGCTCCCAATTTATCTATTGCATTTTATGTCCCAAATGGGGCTCTCCGAGATTAGAGTTAGGACTGCACCCCGCAGAGGCACCTTGGCGCTTGGTGGTGCAGCTTATGCATACTTCTACAGATGTGTGTGACCAAGTCCTCTGTTTTTAACCAGATTTAGAGACAGATTGTAGGTTGGTCTGCAAGCTAACAGGGATGAGTGCTGTGGCTCCTTTAAGACTTCTGTGTCTGTGCCATTTCACGTCACTTTACAAACAATTGCACTCATCTTGCCGCCTGTAGGCTTTGGTTTCTGCAATACCAAGTTATCTTTAATTACATTTTTAATTATTGAGGTTAGCTGAATCCATTGGTGTGAAAATCAGGAGGAAATAGTAATGTTTAACTTTTCAAAATTTTTTTTCGTTATCAAGTACTTAAATACTTTTCCTGCTATAGTGCTCTATGGTAGCTCATGCTTTAGCATCACTTATGAGTGGCATAGCCTATACAACAATTCTACATCATTCTGCACTGTGAAAAAGGCTAGAGTCCTAAATATGCCTAAATATGCCTACTAAATATATAATAAATATGCCTAAATATTGCCACTACTTAGCGTTAATTGTTGCAGGTGTCTTAAAGTAGGCATAGAGTGATGAATTGGTCAAACCAATAGCACAGGCACTTCTTAACCCTTTAAGTGCCAGCCTACCTGGAGATATTGTCACCCTCTGTTGCCAGATTATTTTACCATTTTGATCTATACATGTTTCCCCGGAAAATTATATATTGTTTTTTTTGGCAGTATCTGAGCTTTAACATAACATGTCTTTTTTGTCATTTATTCAGTGCTCAATATTTTGGGGTGAAATATGTGAAAAGAAATAAAAATATTTTTTACAATTTGTAGTGTTTTATTGTAATAAAAAATGTTTAGCAATAAAATCATATTGTGTGTAAAAGCCCAATTTCTTCCGGTTACCACATATGTATCAAAAGACAGCCTTTCCTGCCCAAGAGACACCGAAAACTCAAAAGAGCGCTTGAGGAGATTGAGAAAATGCTACTACACGCACCTTGCAACTTTTCAAGAAAATCAGCCCTTGAAATACCCCCAAAAAGCATAAATCTTCTGAAAGTACTCAACGAAAGCTTTCCAGGCTTATCAGTCTTGTTTTTGTGGGTTGAGCTTTCGGTGCAATTAGGTAATTGAACAGGGTTCACCCAAAGAAATAATAAAAATGCAGAATCAAAACCACATTCTCCTAAAAAACAATATGTAAACAATAAAAAGCATGCCAATCTAAAACAGCAAGGTACCCTGAACAGAAAAATACCCAACATGCATAGCTACTTCCAAAAGTTGGGATACCAAACACCCTAAAGTAAAGCGTATGGGTCATTTCAGCTTCAAAATTTCAGCCCTGGAGACAAAATGTGTATCTTGCACTTTTCTAACCAAAACAATCCCTTACAAATAAATAGCCCCCACACACAAACTATACATTCCTTGAAAGTACACATCTCAACCTTTCTTTGGTTGCACAGGATTTACCTAAACAAGAAAAAAAAGCAGAATCAAATCCACATTTTCCTAAAACAAATATGCAATCAAGAAAAACAAGTTCTGAAAGAGCAAGGTCCCCCGAACAGAACAATACCCACCATGCATAGCTACTTTCAGGGGTAGGGTTGCCAAACACCCTTAATCAAAGGTGCAAGCTTCCTAACGGCTCTGAGGAAGGAAATACTAGCTATGTGACTCTCATGTAGCTGCCACTTAACGTAGCTGGCACTAGAAGGAGGACAAAATTCAAAAAAAGCAAGTTCGCTAAATTACTCCCCTAAAGTCCCACTCTGGTAATCAGTGACATAAACTATTTGATAGGGCATAACTCCATGCAGTGTGTTTATATGTAACATAATACACAAGCTGCCCATGTTGCTGATCCCATGCATTTCTGCAGCAAAGAATTGGCCTGTTAATCCAGAACATCTGCATGGAGTTAAGCCCTCTTTTTGCCAGAGGGGGGCTTTAGGGGAACAATTTACTAAACTTTTTTTTTTTGACTTTTGGTCCGCTTAAAATCAGGTCCATAATGTATGCCAAAACCAAATACCCTAGTATAGAGGTGATCACTAGGGTTTACCTGATGTTTTGGAGCATACATCCCTTCCTCAAGGTAGGGGTATGTACCTCAATACATACCAATACAATGTTCATTAACTCTCAAATGGCAAACACAATCCTGTTCAAGGTTCATTCACTCAATTCAACCCCAAGGGAGTGTTAGTATAAAAAAAGCAGGATTCTGCTCCCCAGAAAGAGATGAAGAAATAAAGAACTAAAAATGAGAATGGCATGTGATAAAATACTAAAATACAGTCGCAAGCCAGTATGTGGAGAGACCCATGTTAGGCTTAATATAGGGGGCTAAAGAGACCAAAAACCCTCTACTTAGGTAAAGGAAGAGAGGAGCTTTCCTAGAACAGTACAAGGCGGAGCTATGCAAATCATCTCTTTATGTCTCCGTGCTATCCAGGGCCCTTAGAAACGCTAAGGGTGCAATGCCAAGCTTCTCTCTTCCTTTACCTAAGTAAAGGGTTTTTTGGTCTCTTTAGCCCCCCTATATTAAGCCTAACATGGGTCTCTCCACATACTGGCTTGCGACTTTGTTTTGGTACTCACCAAGTCTCACTCCCCATACAGCCAGATGCATCTGCCCTAGTGCTGATGAGAGCCTAAAGCTCGAAACGTGTGTCCACTAGTTGGATGTGTCTGGCTGTGTAAAATTTAAAGCTAATCCTTGGCATTGCGCCCTTAGCTTTTATAAGGGCCTTGGATTGCTCAGAGACATAAAGAGATGATTTGCATAGCGCTGCCTACTGCAAGGGTATATGGGTAATGCTATCTGTCCTTGTATCGGGTACTGTGCAAATACTTTCCGTTCTAGGAAAGCTCCTCTCTTCCTGATAAATTACTAAAAAGGGAAAATAAGGAATGAGAATGTAAATAACGATTTTTAACAGGGATATATAAAGAAGAGTTAGCAACTGAGAGGGGGAAGGTTAAGAAAGAAACAGAAAAGAAGGTGGGATTAAAAAATCGTAGCAAAGCAGAATGACAGAAGATTTTGCAGATGTGAGTAAAAAATAAAAATGGAATGATAAAGAGATGCGAAAGAGAGATTATATGAGATTTAGATGGTGGGTGAGTAATAGAATAAATATAGCGTGAGCGACAGAAATAATAAAACAATAGTAAGGAAGAATGGATTAGATAGATAGATGGGCTGAGAAAAAGATTATGAGATTTTGAAGAGGGGGAGAAAAAGTTATAAAAAAGAAAGTAAACTATGCAAAGCATTAAAGACAGAAATACACTATCATGGTGGTCACATTTGCCGGGAAGACAGTTTCTATGCTCACATCCTTTTGAATCTGATGCTCGAACAGTTTCACAGTCTGTCATGTCCGATGGTCAGTGCTGACGTGTGAAAGATCTCCTGCTAATCTGGCAAATATTTTTTGAAGCCTGTGAAAGAGAAGCGTGCTTAGAGAGTGCCTAATGGCAAATTAAATGATTCACTCAACCAACGCTCTTTTACTGACTTGAGGTTGTAAATAGTTGACTATGTCGTTGTGCATGATTTTGGAACAGTATTCTGCGTTTGGGTTTGAAATAACCACAAGCATGTTTTATACTATTTTTGTAAATAGTAATATTTGTTTGTGGGGACTTGTGTATAATTAACAATTGTGTGAGCACACAGATACCTAGCAATCACTAAAACCATGTAAACTGCAAAGTCATCAGCTTTATAAAAGATTTATGAGAGTGGAAGGGTCATAGAAAGGTGCTAGTGATGAGCAAGTCCAAGATCAGTGTCAGGTCTGATTAAGCCCAAACCAAAAGCGCTCTAGTTGTTATTTATGACTAATGATGAGTCAAATCTACTGCTATTCTGTTCTGGTGCAGTTCTGCTGAATAGTTTGCAATATTTTGGTTCTGCATCACCCAAATTTCATTAAAGTCTATGGGGGGATGTGGTGTTTAGTCTGTGGAAAGCAATCAAAGTAGCCAAATCCCCCCTAATTGCACTAATTGAATGATGGGAAAATCACAACATCTGGGGCACAATGTTGGCTTCAATTTGCAAGGAAGCATAAAGGTTGGAGCAATGGAAGGAGGTCATGTGGTCTCATGAGTCCAGATTTCTAGAATGATGGGCACATTAGAGTAAGGGGAGGCCTCAAGTGAGCCCCCCATTATGTCTAGTGCCTACTGTACAAGCCTCTACAGTGGCTGCTTTGATCTGGGTGGCTGCAGTGAGTCAGGTCTAGGTTCAAGAACATGATGTGCCCAAAGAATTAACTGACTACCAGAATATACTGAACCACCTGATTTATTCCATCAATGCATTTTTTCGTCCCTGATGGAACATTGGGCATATTCTGATAAGATGGTTGATTCATGTGCAAAAATGCTCAGGTGGAGAGCAAATGATTCCCAGTGCACCTAAGTGCATGGCTGTGGGTGCTCGCAGAGCGCAGGTGCGAATCGCACCAAATGGCAAGAGCACGGGAGAAGCACAAGGTGCCTCTTCTTTCGCCAATTTGCCCCATTCCGGAAGAAAAAATCTGCTGTTTTAAGTGCAAATGGCCCTGCCCTATGTGCATTTGCCCGGTTAAGTACTTAACTGCTCCCAAATGGTTCCCCATGTTTCTCCCCTTTACTGTTTCTCCATAGCGATTTGATCTCTCCAGCTTCTGTATTTTCTGCAAAGCTTTGTCATTTCAGGGTGTATTCTCTGGAGAACCTGTGTTGGGGGGATATTTTGATTCCAGTTAAAACTTAATGTTTTTTTGCCAATGTTTTTCCCAGAGGTTCTTTTTAACCCTCCCTCCCCTGTTTGGTTTGCCTATTTTTGCTTAATAATTTAATTATCATTTTTGGAGGTTTTGCTAAATGTTAGGGCTCAATATCCACATTTTTGTTGTTTTTACCTTAATTTTTTTTTTATTTTGGACAACTTTTTATCATTGCTTTTGAACAAAAACCCCCCAAAAAGGTTAAGGCCCTAAAAAGAACATTTTATTTTATTTTCATTGTTCAAAAACATTCCGAACACTGCCAGCATCTGTTTTGGGAATGAAATAAGCCTGTTATTCTTTTGATTTGACAGTTTCCTCTATCTATTTGCTGGAGGAAATTCACTCTTAAAATGGCCACATTTGTGCACACTTTTCTGCCCTCTAAAAATACCATAAATTAGGCTCTGCAAATTGGCCCATTGGTTAATGCTAGTTTGCAAGTTGGTGCAAAAACAAATGCGCATCCCATTTTGACGACCATGAAACAGACGGAAGCCTAAGGGGGTTATTTAAGAATGGATAGCGCTAGGTAGTGCTTTGTAGCGGCAGGCAGCGTCTGGTGAACGTCTGGCGCTGTACGCAAAACCACATTTATGAAAGCGAATCTGGTAAAGCCTCTAACACCGCCATGTAGCATCAGATGTATTATTACAGGCGGATCAGCGTATGGCGCCGGCGCTGTAGCTTCCAGAGAGCCAGGTATTACCTTTCGCTCTCCCATACATTTCAATGGGCGTTCATTTGCTTGTGTTTAAACAGCGTGTTTGACTTTTTTTTTTTTTTTTGCTCAAATCATTGTATGACCTCTCCTGGCTGCAAACAAACATTTTTAGAAACTTTTTCGACTTTTTATATTTTTATGCAGAATTGTCAGGTCTGGCACTAAAGTGTTAATGTCAAAGTATTAAAACAATGCCATTCCATGTGTTTTCGCTTTATTACTGGTGGATATGTGTTCAAAACAGACTTTAATCACACAGCGTCTGGCGCTAGTGACCAGATTTAGAGCGCCAATGCTGTGTGTGTGTCCTTTTTTGTATGGTGTGGAGTGCCGAGAGACGGTCGGACTGAGCTGGCGCAACCTTTCGCTCGCTGCAGCGCTGTACTGGTGTTAGAGTGCCCAACATACATCACATTCATCAATGCCGGCCAGGTTACTTCAGTGAAGGAGGTGCTCTGTTACAGCGCCCAATACTCACTTACAGCTTCTACTATCGGTTGCTCTAAGCACTGCTATACAGACTCTCATCTGCCAATACCTGGCGTTAGTAAGGAATCAGCCTCCACGTATGACTTGACAGATCATTCACGTGTGCAGATTCATTCGTGTACAACCATGAATTGACCCTAAGATGACAATTCCAGGAATCATAGAATCATTCGGGGTCAAATTGTGAAAGAGTGGTTCAAGAAGCATGAGTCTTCATTGTCTCATATAGATTGGCAACCAGAGAGTCCAGACCTGGACGCTAGGGATGAGCGAATCGATCCGGACGAACCCGGATTCGATCCGAATTTCAGGAAAAATTCGATTCGGATCGAATCCGAATTTCCCCGCGATTCGATCGCTCGAAGTTTTCCTTTAACATCCATTCATTTACATTACAGGCATTCTAAGATGGCGGACGGGACATGTCCAGACATCAACCCCGCGCCAGTGCAAGCTGGGACAGTCACATGCAGCCTATCAGCAGCCAGCAAGCCCGGTGACGTCACAGCGGTATTTAAGGCCGGCCATCTTGCTTTTCCTGCCTCATTTCTCTATTGCATTCGTGAGAGACAGAACGCTGTGTAGCTGAGGGAGAGAGGCAGTTAGACAGGCAGGGACAGACAGGGACAGGCTGGAGACAGGCAGGAGACAGACAGGAGACAGACAGAAAGTCAGCGAAAAACAGGGAAAGGTAGAAAAATCGGAGGCTGTCACAGGGAGTTTTTTTTTTTTTTTTTTCATCCAGCCTGACAGGCTTTGTTAGCGTTTTCAGGCTGCTTATACTAACTAACTGTGCATATATACTGAACTGATCTTAAGTCTGCTGTGAGGCATCCCATTCTGTGACTACAGCAGCCTCTGTTTAAGACCATATAACCATTTGCTCTTATTATAATTGAAATTAGCCTGATAAAGACACTTGCTGGGCATAGTACTTCTGGACCCTGCCAGGTCCACTTCTGTTGTGGCATCCCATTCTGTGACTACAGCAGCCTCTGTTTAAGACCATATAACCATTTGCTCTTATTATAATTGAAATTAGCCTGATAAAGACACTTGCTGGGCATAGTACTTCTGGACTCTGCAAGGTCCACTTCTGTTGTGGCATCCCATTCTGTGACTACAGCAGCCTCTGTTTAAGACCATATAACCATTTGCTCTTATTATAATTGAAATTAGCCTGATAAAGACACTTTTGCTGGACATAGTACTTCTGGACCCTGCCAGGTCCACTTCTGTTGTGGCATCCCATTCTGTGACTACAGCAGCCTCTGTTTAAGACCATATAACCATTTGCACTTATTATAATTGAAATTAGCCTGATAAAGACACTTTTGCTGGGCATAGTACTTCTGGACCCTGCCAGGTCCACTTCTGTTGTGGCATCCCATTCTGTGACTACAGCAGCCTCTGTTTAAGACCATATAACCATTTGCACTTATTATAATTGAAATTAGCCTGATAAAGACACTTTTGCTGGGCATAGTACTTCTGGACCCTGCCAGGTCCACTTCTGTTGTGGCATCCCATTCTGTGACTACAGCAGCCTCTGTTTAAGACCATATAACCATTTGCACTTATTATAATTGAAATTAGCCTGATAAAGACACTTTTGCTGGGCATAGTACTTCTGGACCCTGCCAGGTCCACTTCTGTTGTGGCATCCCATTCTGTGACTACAGCAGCCTCTGTTTAAGACCATATAACCATTTGCTCTTATTATAATTGAAATTAGCCTGATAAAGACACTTGCTGGGCATAGTACTTCTGGACCCTGCCAGGTCCACTTCTGTTGTGGCATCCCATTCTGTGACTACAGCAGCCTCTGTTTAAGACCATATAACCATTTGCTCTTATTATAATTGAAATTAGCCTGATAAAGACACTTGCTGGGCATAGTACTTCTGGACCCTGCCAGGTCCACTTCTGTTGTGGCATCCCATTCTGTGACTACAGCAGCCTCTGTTTAAGACCATATAACCATTTGCACTTATTATAATTGAAATTAGCCTGATAAAGACACTTTTGCTGGGCATAGTACTTCTGGACCCTGCCAGGTCCACTTCTGTTGTGGCATCCCATTCTGTGACTACAGCAGCCTCTGTTTAAGACCATATAACCATTTGCACTTATTATAATTGAAATTAGCCTGATAAAGACACTTTTGCTGGGCATAGTACTTCTGGACCCTGCCAGGTCCACTTCTGTTGTGGCATCCCATTCTGTGACTACAGCAGCCTCTGTTTAAGACCATATAACCATTTGCTCTTATTATAATTGAAATTAGCCTGATAAAGACACTTGCTGGGCATAGTACTTCTGGACCCTGCCAGGTCCACTTCTGTTGTGGCATCCCATTCTGTGACTACAGCAGCCTCAGTTTAAGACCATATAACCATTTGCACTTATTATAATTGAAATTAGCCTGATAAAGACACTTTTGCTGGGCATAGTACTTCTGGACCCTGCCTCGTCCACTTCTGTTGTGGCATCCCATTCTGTGACTACAGCAGCCTCTGTTTAAGACCATATAACCATTTGCACTTATTATAATTGAAATTAGCCTGATAAAGACACTTGCTGGGCATAGTACTTCTGGACCCTGCCAGGTCCACATCTGTTGTGGCATCCCATTCTGTGACTACAGCAGCCTCTGTTTAAGACCATATAACCATTTGCACTTATTATAATTGAAATTAGCCTGATAAAGACACTTTTGCTGTGCATAGTACTTCTGGACCCTGCCAGGTCCACATCTGTTGTGGCATCCCATTCTGTGACTACAGCAGCCTCTGTTTAAGACCATATAACCATTTGCTCTTATTATAATTGAAATTAGCCTGATAAAGACACTTGCTGGGCATAGTACTTCTGGACCCTGCCAGGTCCACTTCTGTTGTGGCATCCCATTCTGTGACTACAGCAGCCTCTGTTTAAGACCATATAACCATTTGCTCTTATTATAATTGAAATTAGCCTGATTTAGACACTTGCTGGGCATAGTACTTCTGGACCCTGCCAGGTCCACTTCTGTTGTGGCATCCCATTCTGTGACTACAGCAGCCTCTGTTTAAGACCATATAACCATTTGCACTTATTATAATTGAAATTAGCCTGATAAAGACACTTTTGCTGGGCATAGTACTTCTGGACCCTGCCAGGTCCACTTCTGTTGTGGCATCCCATTCTGTGACTACAGCAGCCTCTGTTTAAGACCATATAACCATTTGCACTTATTATAATTGAAATTAGCCTGATAAAGACACTTGCTGGGCATAGTACTTCTGGACCCTGCCAGGTCCACTTCTGTTGTGGCATCCCATTCTGTGACTACAGCAGCCTCTGTTTAAGACCATATAACCATTTGCACTTATTATAATTGAAATTAGCCTGATAAAGACACTTTTGCTGGGCATAGTACTTCTGGAACCTGCCAGGTCCACTTCTGTTGTGGCATCCCATTCTGTGACTACAGCAGCCTCTGTTTAAGACCATATAACCATTTGCACTTATTATAATTGAAATTAGCCTGATAAAGACACTTTTGCTGGGCTTAGTACTTCTGGACCCTGCCAGGTCCACTTCTGTTGTGGCATCCCATTCTGTGACTACAGCAGCCTCTGTTTAAGACCATATAACCATTTGCACTTATTATAATTGAAATTAGCCTGATAAAGACACTTGCTGGGCATAGTACTTCTGGACCCTGCCAGGTCCACTTCTGTTGTGGCATCCCATTCTGTGACTACAGCAGCCTCTTTTTAAGACCATATAACCATTTGCACTTATTATAACTGAAATTAGCCTGATAAAGACACTTTTGCTGGGCATAGTACTTCTGGACCCTACCAGGTCCACTTCTGTTGTGGCATCCCATTCTGTGACTACAGCAGCCTCTGTTTAAGACCATATAACCATTTGCTCTTATTATAATTGAAATTAGCCTGATAAAGACACTTGCTGGGCATAGTACTTCTGGACCCTGCCAGGTCCACTTCTGTTGTGGCATCCCATTCTGTGACTACAGCAGCCTCTGTTTAAGACCATATAACCATTTGCTCTTATAATAATTGAAATTAGCCTGATAAAGACACTTGCTGGGCATAGTACTTCTGGACCCTGCCAGGTCCACTTCTGTTGTGGCATCCCATTCTGTGACTACAGCAGCCTCTGTTTAAGACCATATAACCATTTGCACTTATTATAATTAAAAATTAGCCTGATAAAGACACTTTTGCTGGGCATAGTACTTCTGGACCCTGCCAGGTCCACTTCTGTTGTGGCATCCCATTCTGTGACTACAGCAGCCTCTGTTTAAGACCATATAACCATTTGCACTTATTATAATTGAAATTAGCCTGATAAAGGCACTTTTGCTGGGCATAGTACTTCTGGACCCTGCCAGGTCCACTTCTGTTGTGGCATCCCATTCTGTGACTACAGCAGCCTCTGTTTAAGACCATATAACCATTTGCACTTATTATAATTGAAATTAGCCTGAGAAAGACACTTGCTGGGCATAGTACTTCTGGACCCTGCCAGGTCCACTTCTGTTGTGGCATCCCATTCTGTGACTACAGCAGCCTCTGTTTAAGACCATATAACCATTTGCTCTTATTATAATTGAAATTAGCCTGATAAAGACACTTGCTGGGCATAGTACTTCTGGACCCTGCCAGGTCCACTTCTGTTGTGGCATCCCATTCTGTGACTACAGCAGCCTCTGTTTAAGACCATATAACCATTTGCACTTATTATAATTGAAATTAGCCTGATAAAGACACTTTTGCTGGGCATAGTACTTCTGGACCCTGCCAGGTCCACTTCTGTTGTGGCATCCCATTCTGTGACTACAGCAGCCTCTGTTTAAGACCATATAACCATTTGCACTTATTATAATTGAAATTAGCCTGATAAAGACACTTTTGCTGGGCATAGTACTTCTGGACCCTGCCAGGTCCACTTCTGTTGTGGCATCCCATTCTGTGACTACAGCAGCCTCTGTTTAAGACCATATAACCATTTGCTCTTATTATAATTGAAATTAGCCTGATAAAGACACTTTTGCTGGGCATAGTACTTCTGGACCCTGCCAGGTCCACTTCTGTTGTGGCATCCCATTCTGTGACTACAGCAGCCTCTGTTTAAGACCATATAACCATTTGCTCTTATTATAATTGAAATTAGCCTGATAAAGACACTTGCTGGGCATAGTACTTCTGGACCCTGCCAGGTCCACTTCTGTTGTGGCATCCCATTCTGTGACTACAGCAGCCTCAGTTTAAGACCATATAACCATTTGCTCTTATTATAATTGAAATTAGCCTGATAAAGACACTTGCTGGGCATAGTACTTCTGGACCCTGCCAGGTCCACTTCTGTTGTGGCATCCCATTCTGTGACTACAGCAGCCTCTGTTTAAGACCATATAACCATTTGCACTTATTATAATTGAAATTAGCCTGATAAAGACACTTTTGCTGGGCATAGTACTTCTGGACCCTGCCAGGTCCACTTCTGTTGTGGCATCCCATTCTGTGACTACAGCAGCCTCTGTTTAAGACCATATAACCATTTGCACTTATTATAATTGAAATTAGCCTGATAAAGACACTTGCTGGGCATAGTACTTCTGGACCCTGCCAGGTCCACTTCTGTTGTGGCATCCCATTCTGTGACTACAGCAGCCTCTGTTTAAGACCATATAACCATTTGCTCTTATTATAATTGAAATTAGCCTGATAAAGACACTTGCTGGGCATAGTACTTCTGGACCCTGCCAGGTCCACTTCTGTTGTGGCATCCCATTCTGTGACTACAGCAGCCTCTGTTTAAGACCATATAACCATTTGCTCTTATTATAAATGAAATTAGCCTGATAAAGACACTTGCTGGGCATAGTACTTCTGGACCCTGCCAGGTCCACTTCTGTTGTGGCATCCCATTCTGTGACTACAGCAGCCTCAGTTTAAGACCATATAACCATTTGCTCTTATTATAATTGAAATTAGCCTGATAAAGACACTTTTGCTGGGCATAGTACTTCTGGACCCTGCCAGGTCCACTTCTGTTGTGGCATCCCATTCTGTGACTACAGCAGCCTCTGTTTAAGACCATATAACCATTTGCACTTATTATAATTGAAATTAGCCTGATAAAGACACTTTTGCTGGGCATAGTACTTCTGGACCCTGCCAGGTCCACTTCTGTTGTGGCATCCCATTCTGTGACTACAGCAGCCTCTGTTTAAGACCATATAACCATTTGCACTTATTATAATTGAAATTAGCCTGATAAAGACACTTGCTGGGCATAGTACTTCTGGACCTTGCCAGGTCCACTTCTGTTGTGGCATCCCATTCTGTGACTACAGCAGCCTCTGTTTAAGACCATATAACCATTTGCACTTATTATAATTGAAATTAGCCTGATAAAGACACTTGCTGGGCATAGTACTTCTGGACCCTGCCAGGTCCACTTCTGTTGTGGCATCCCATTCTGTGACTACAGCAGCCTCTGTTTAAGACCATATAACCATTTGCACTTATTATAATTGAAATTAGCCTGATAAAGACACTTTTGCTGTGCATAGTCTTACTGCTGCCTGCCAGGTGCTCTCTGGTTTTTGGGGCATCCCATTCTGTAACATACCATTAGCCTCTGCATTAACTGTAAGCTGCACAGTTATTTAAAGAAATTTGGCCTGTATGAGCCTGCTTACACACTGCTGCTGTGTGCATATATACTGATCTCAAGTCAGCTTTGGGGCATCCCATTCTGTAACATACCATTAGCCTCTGCATTTACTGTAAGCTGCACAGTTATTTAAAGAAATTTGGCCTGTATGAGCCTGCTAACACACTGCTGCTGTGTGCATATATACTGATCTCAAGTCTGCTTGGGGCATCCCATTCTGTAACATACCATTAGCCTCTGCATTACCTGTAAGCTGCACAGTTATTTTAAGAAATTTGGCCTGTATGAGCCTGCTAACACACTGCTGCTGTGTGCATATATACTGATCTCAAGTCAGCTTTGGGGCATCCCATTCTGTAGCATACCATTAGCCTCTGCATTAACTGTAAGCTGCACAGTTATTTAAAGAAATTTGGCCTGTATGAGCCTGCTAACACACTGCTGCTGTGTGCATATATACTCATCTCAAGTCAGCTTTGGGGCATCCCATTCTGTAACATACCATTAGTCTCTGCATTTACTGTAAGCTGCACAGTTATTTAAAGAAATTTGGCCTGTATGAGCCTGCTAACACACTGCTGCTGTGTGCATATTGTGGAGATTAGCTCTGGTAGGCGACCGGGTGTCAGCAGTATAGAGGCAGAGGCAAGCAGTTCAAAGTAAAGTCTGTGTTTATTTCACACATAAATCCACAAAAGCATATGTCCAAACAGGTTACATCACCTTTTCAGGAAACAGCAGCATAAATGATTCAATCAGGCAAACAGCTTTTAGTCCTTGAGCAAACGTCCTGTTTACAGTCCAACTAGGCCTCAGGTCCGCATGAAACAGCCTCCACAGGAGATTTCAGCCAGGCTCACAGAGTCTCACTCCCATGTGAGCTCTAGACAAAGGACCCAGCACAGCTGATTCCCCAGGCTATTTAAACAGCCCGCAAAACCCGGACCTGGGTAGTGGGATGGAGTCCCACCCTGCTCTACTCCATCCCAGTAAAGCCGTCCCAGGTTAGCCTTTCGGCTATTCTAAATCATCAGCAGCAAACTGCCACCAGCAGCTGATGCTGGACAAACAAGCTATACGGCTTTACTGCACCAATGCCAGGTACATTGGTGCTACATACCTGCCGTCAATAACGGCCCCTTGCACCTTACCACATACCCCCCCCCTTTGTTCAACCCTGAGGGGGTGGACACATGCCAAACAATGTGTTCTGGACAGGGCATCCGCGTTACCCAACAATCGTCCCGCTCTGTGCTCTACTGTAAACTTGAAGTTTTGTAATGACAAGAACCATCGGGTGACCCTGGCATTCCTGTCCTTAGCCTGGCACATCCACTTGAGGGGAGAGTGGTCCGTAATCAGACGGAACCTTCTCCCCAGCAAGTAGTAGCGAAGAGACTCCAGGGCCCATTTAATGGCCAAACACTCCCTTTCCACTATACTATACCGGGTCTCCGCGGGTGTCAATTTGCGACTCATGTAGACAACGGGGTGCTCCTCCCCGTTGACTTCCTGAGACAGTACAGCACCGAGACCTACCTCGGAGGCATCGGTCTGCACTATGAACTCCCTCTTAAAGTCGGGTGTCACCAACACCGGAGACCCACACAGGGCAGACTTCAAAGCGGAGAACGCTTTTTCGGCCTGTTCATTCCACTTCACCATGACAGACTTGCGTCCCTTTAACAGGTCTGTCAATGGTGCCGCTAGGGTGGCAAAATTGGGAATGAACCGCATATAATATCCCACCAACCCCAGAAATGACTTTACCTGGCGGGTGGTGTTAGGCCGGGGCCAGTTACGGATGGCTTCTAGTTTGTTCACCTGGGGCTTGACCACTCCTCGTCCAATCACATAGCCCAGGTATTTTGTTTCTTCTAGGCCTAAAGCACATTTTTTCGGGTTTGCCGTCAACCCAGCCTTCCTGAGGGAATCCACTACGGCCTGGACTTTGGGTAGGTGACTTTCCCAATCCGTGCTATGGATAATTATATCGTCCAGATATGCCGAAGCATACCGACGGTGTGGCCTGAGGACAATATCCATTAACCTTTGGAACGTAGCGGGAGCGCCGTGTAACCCAAAGGGTAACACCTTGTATTGGAACAGTCCCTCTGGTGTAATAAAGGCTGTTTTCTCCTTGGCAGCCTCAGTCAAGGGCACCTGCCAGTACCCTTTTGTGAGGTCCAAAACCGAAAAGTACCTGGCTTGGCCTAGCTTCTCAATGAGTTCATCTACCCGGGGCATAGGGTAGGCATCAAACTTGGAAACTTCATTAAGTTTGCGGAAATCGTTACAGAACCGCAACGTACCATCGGGCTTGGGAATCAAGACTATGGGGCTGGCCCACTCACTCTTTGATTCTTCAATCACGTCTAACCGGAGCATTTGCTGCACTTCTTCCGCGATAGCTTGTCGCCGGGACTCGGGTACCCGGTAAGGCCTCAACCGGACCTTGACCTGAGGTTCCGTGACAACATCATGTTGGATGACCGAAGTGCGCCCAGGGAGTTCTGAAAACACGTCCGTGTTTCTGCTAATAAACTCCCTGGCTTCCTGAGTCTGTTTAGAGGAGAGGTTGTCGCCAGTTTTCACCTCGACTACTACTTCTCTACTAACAGACCGAGGAATGGGAAGCTCCACCCCCACCATACCTGGTCGGGGACTGTCACCCCCAGGGGTCTCCCTGTCTTTCCATAGTTTCAGCAGGTTTACATGGTACACCTGCTCGGGCTTCCTCCGCCCAGGCTGATGTACCTTGTAAGTCACTTCCCCAACTTTTTCAATGACCTCATAGGGACCCTGCCACCTAGCTAGAAATTTACTGTCCACCGTGGGTACCAGAACCACAACTCTGTCACCGGGGTTAAAGTTCCGTACCCTGGCTTGCCGATTATAAACCCTGCTTTGGGCCCGCTGCGCTGCCTCCATGTGTTCTCTGACAAGCGGCAAGACGGTCGCTATCCGTTCCTGTAGCTGAGTCACGTACTCTACCACACTTTTGTGGGGTGTGGGTTGCTGTTCCCAGGCCTCCTTGGCTATATCCAACAGGCCCCGTGGATGTCGACCGTATAAGAGTTCGAAGGGCGAGAACCCCGTAGAGGCCTGGGGCACCTCTCGCACTGCGAACATCAGATAGGGCAGTAGCAAGTCCCAATTCTTCCCATCCTTGGCGACCACCCTTTTTAACATGGTCTTTAAAGTTTGATTAAACCGTTCTACTAGGCCGTCTGTTTGCGGGTGGTAAACGGATGTCCGCAACTGTTTCACCTGCAGCAGTTTACAGAGCTCTTTCATTACTTTCGACATAAACGGGGTACCTTGATCGGTCAGGACCTCTTTAGGCAGACCTACTCTGGAAAACATTTCCATAAGCTCCTTAGCAATGAGCTTGGCAGAGGTGTGACGCAGGGGCACTGCCTCAGGGTACCGCGTGGCATAGTCCAAGATCACCAGAATATGTTGGTGCCCTCTAGCGGATTTTGGCACTGGACCCACTAGATCCATGGCAATCCGCTCAAAGGGTACCTCAATAACTGGGAGAGGAACTAAGGGACCACGGTAATGAGGCTGAGGGCTGGTCATCTGACATGTTGGACAGGACTCACAATATCTCTCCACCTCCTTGTACACACTGGGCCAGTAGAATCGTTGTAAAACGCGGTCCAGTGTTTTCTGCTGGCCTAGGTGTCCACCCAGAACATGTTGGTGGGCCAAATCCAACACCAATTTGCGATATGAATTGGGTACCACCAATTGTTCCACCACCTCTTCACGTACCTTGTTTACTCGGTACAACATTTCCTGGTGAACCACAAAGCGAGGAAACTGTAACTCCGCCCCTGGCTGTTGTGGTTCACCTTCCACCTCAAGAACATTCTCCCAGGCCCGAGACAGGGTCGGGTCCTGGTGTTGAGCGGTACCAAAGTTAGTTGTGGAGACATGGAGATCTGCCAACTCTGGACCTGTTGTCAACTCTTCCACATCTCCAACCATAACATTTAGTGGGGTTGACTCCCCCTCTTCCATTTTAGGGACGGGCACCTCTTCCACGGTGCCTCCTGATTCCGGTTCCCAGGGCACCGGGGTCTCCCCTGAGTAGGGCCAGTCTATTGGGGACACACCCGCCTCGCGGGTTTCCGGAACTGCCAGCTTGGCCCACAGTGACCTGAACCCTGGAAAGTCTCTCCCAATAATCAGTTCATATGGGAGTTTAGCGGCGACAGCGACTTCATGTTTCCAGCTGCCGGAGACGGTGGTGAGAGACACTTGTGCTGTGGCATAGTCTCTCAAGTCCCCATGAATGCACAAAACCCCGGTTTTCCGCCCAGTGTACTCATCGGGCAGTACTAAGGCGGGTCTTGCCAGGGTAACCATACTCCCCGAGTCCAAAAGGGCCACAGCCAGGGTGTCTCCCACTTTCACCTGACAGAGGTGACTTTGCCCCACAAGCTCAGGGATACCGGCAGCACACAGCCTCCTGGCATACATGGAAGGGCGGTAACCAAAGTTTACATCCATGGGCTCCCCCTGGTGGGGACAATTGGCTCTGATATGTCCCGGCTCCTTACATCCCCAACACAACACTTGGGCAGGGACTTTGGGGGGTAGGTCCTGAGAGGGTTTAGGGGACACCACTCGCCTGAGCTGGGGCGGGGACCTCCGGGGTTTCCCCGAATCCCTCCTCATGGAGCCGCTTTGCAAGTTCCTGGTGGCCTCATATCGCTCCACTAGGTCCACCATCCCTAGTGCGTTGTCAGGGGATACCTGGCCAACCCAGTGCTGAAGAGGGTGCGGTAAAGCCCTCCAAAACATGTCCGCCAGCAAGCGGTCCAAAATGGCAGTGGGGCTTAACAACTCCGGCTGCAGCCATTTTTGCAGCAGGTGCAGCAGTTTATAATACTGGGGTCGGGCGGGCTCTGCCGACTGGTAGCTCCACTGATGCACCCGCTGAGCCCGAACCCACACATTCACCCCCAGTCTCGCCAGTATCTCACCCTTCAGAGTCGGGTAGTCAGCGGCTTGGTCCTCTGGGAGATCAAACAACACCTGCTGGGGTCCAGACGCCAGAAATGGAGCGATGACATCAGCCCACTGGTCATGCGGCAACTTCTCCCTTGCAGCCACCTTTTCAAACACCGCCAGGTAAGTCTCAACGTCATCTGAAGGGGTCATTTTTGTGAGCGCCGAGCGGACAGCTTTCCGGGCATCAGGAATACTTTTGGGCGCACCTGCAGCTTGCTGCGCCATCATATGTTGCAAAAACAGCTGGTTGGTCTCATGCTGCTGCCTGTTGGCCTCCACGAGCGCTTTCACGACCGCCTCCATTTTGTCTGCAGTCCCAGGTAGCAGCCTGGCAGGTTTAATATAGGACATGCACAACAAAAAACTTTTTCGTCGGTTGCTCCTAGCAACGGCCTCACTGCTATGCCCGCATCCTCCACCAAATGTGGAGATTAGCTCTGGTAGGCGACCGGGTGTCAGCAGTATAGAGGCAGAGGCAAGCAGTTCAAAGTAAAGTCTGTGTTTATTTCACACATAAATCCACAAAAGCATATGTCCAAACAGGTTACATCACCTTTTCAGGAAACAGCAGCATAAATGATTCAATCAGGCAAACAGCTTTTAGTCCTTGAGCAAACGTCCTGTTTACAGTCCAACTAGGCCTCAGGTCCGCATGAAACAGCCTCCACAGGAGATTTCAGCCAGGCTCACAGAGTCTCACTCCCATGTGAGCTCTAGACAAAGGACCCAGCACAGCTGATTCCCCAGGCTATTTAAACAGCCCGCAAAACCCGGACCTGGGTAGTGGGATGGAGTCCCACCCTGCTCTACTCCATCCCAGTAAAGCCGTCCCAGGTTAGCCTTTCGGCTATTCTAAATCATCAGCAGCAAACTGCCACCAGCAGCTGATGCTGGACAAACAAGCTATACGGCTTTACTGCACCAATGCCAGGTACATTGGTGCTACATACCTGCCGTCAATAACGGCCCCTTGCACCTTACCACAATATATACTGATCTCAAGTCTGCTTGGGGCATCCCATTCTGTAACATACCATTAGCCTCTGCATTTACTGTAAGCTGCACAGTTATTTAAAGAAATTTGGCCTGTATGAGCCTGCTAACACACTGCTGCTGTGTGCATATATACTGATCTCAAGTCTGCTTGGGGCATCCCATTCTGTAACATACCATTAGCCTCTGCATTTACTGTAAGCTGCACAGTTATTTAAAGAAATTTGGCCTGTATGAGCCTGCTTACACACTGCTGCTGTGTGCATATATACTGATCTCAAGTCAGCTTTGGGGCATCCCATTCTGTAACATACCATTAGCCTCTGCATTTACTGTAAGCTGCACAGTTATTTAAAGAAATTTGGCCTGTATGAGCCTGCTAACACACTGCTGCTGTATGCATATGTACTGATCTCAAGTCTGCTTGGGGCATCCCATTCTGTAACATAACATAACCTACCTACCATACTAAGCAGTTCTCTTATTTAAACTAAGCAGGCCTCTTGGAGGCTGATTGTCCACTTTTGGGTGTGCATTTATATTCGGTTTCATATACAGTGGGGTATCCCAATTTGTAAGATAACCTACCCCAACCATGTAAACTAAATAGGCCTGTTGCAGCCTGAGTTTCTCTGCTTGCGTATGGCCTGCATTACAATCTGTCTCTTTCAATGACACTGCTGCCTGGGGTATCCCAATTTGTAAGATAACCTACCCCAACCATGTAAACTAAAGGTTACGTCCTTCCAGAAGGAAAACTTATGCCGAACACTAGAGATGAGCGAACTTTTGAAAAATTCGATTCGACTGATTCGCCGAATTTTCCGACAAAAATCGTTTCGACCCGAATAAATTCGCGACGAATCGCTATTAAAAACGGCTATTTCTGAGCCTCCTACAGCCTCAATAGGGTTGTAAACCATTCAGCCTTGCTGTAACACGCACAGGATGCGTGCTGGGTTAGTTAAATAATACTTTTAAGAAATATCACATGCAGATCAGAGGCATCGCTAATAGAATCGCAGAGCGGCACAATTGCAGAGAGTTGAAGTGGCATCACTATGAGGGGCAGAAGGAGCCCAAATATACACTGGAGTTGGCCTCAGGAGCCCAAAAATTGGATGAATCACACCCTGGAGTTGGCAGAAGTTGGCAGCAGCAGCAGCAGGAGCCCAAATATACACTGGAGTTGGCTTCAGGAGCCCAAAAATTGGATGAATCACACCCTGGAGTTGGCAGGAGTTGACAGTAGCAGCAGCAGGAGCCCAAATATACACTGGAGTTGGCCTCAGGAGCCCAAAAATTGGATGAATCACACCCTGGAGTTGGCAGAAGTTGGCAGCAGCAGCAGCAGGAGCCCAAATATACACTGGAGTTGGCTTCAGGAGCCCAAAAATTGGATGAATCACACCCTGGAGTTGGCAGGAGTTGACAGCAGCAGCAGCAGGAGCCCAAATATACACTGGAGTTGGCTTCAGGAGCCCAAAAATTGGATGAATCACAGCCTGGAGTTGGCAGGAGTTGACAGTAGCAGCAGCAGGAGCCCAAATATACACTGGAGTTGGCTTCAGGAGCCCAAAAATTGGATGAATCACACCCTGGAGTTGGCAGAAGTTGGCAGCAGCAGGAGCCCAAATATACACTGGAGTTGGCTTCAGGAGCCCAAAAATTGGATGAATCACACCCTGGAGTTGGCAGAAGTTGGCAGCAGCAGCAGCAGGAGCCCAAATATACACTGGAGTTGGCTTCAGGAGCCCAAAAATTGGATGAATCACACCCTGGAGTTGGCAGGAGTTGACAGTAGCAGCAGCAGGAGCCCAAATATACACTGGAGTTGGCCTCAGGAGCCCAAAAATTGGATGAATCACACCCTGGAGTTGGCAGGAGTTGACAGTAGCAGCAGCAGGAGCCCAAATATACACTGGAGTTGGCCTCAGGAGCCCAAAAATTGGATGAATCACACCCTGGAGTTGGCAGGAGTTGGCAGCAGCAGCAGCAGGAGCCCAAATATACACTGGAGTTGGCTTCAGGAGCCCAAAAATTGGATGAATCACACCCTGGAGTTGGCAGGAGTTGACAGTAGCAGCAGCAGGAGCCCAAATATACACTGGAGTTGGCCTCAGGAGCCCAAAAATTGGATGAATCACACCCTGGAGTTGGCAGAAGTTGGCAGCAGCAGCAGCAGGAGCCCAAATATACACTGGAGTTGGCTTCAGGAGCCCAAAAATTGGATGAATCACACCCTGGAGTTGGCAGGAGTTGACAGCAGCAGCAGCAGGAGCCCAAATATACACTGGAGTTGGCTTCAGGAGCCCAAAAATTGGATGAATCACACCCTGGAGTTGGCAGGAGTTGACAGTAGCAGCAGCAGGAGCCCAAATATACACTGGAGTTGGCCTCAGGAGCCCAAAAATTGGATGAATCACACCCTGGAGTTGGCAGGAGTTGACAGTAGCAGCAGCAGGAGCCCAAATATACACTGGAGTTGGCCTCAGGAGCCCAAAAATTGGATGAATCACACCCTGGAGTTGGCAGGAGTTGGCAGCAGCAGCAGCAGGAGCCCAAATATACACTGGAGTTGGCTTCAGGAGCCCAAAAATTGGATGAATCACACCCTGGAGTTGGCAGAAGTTGGCAGCAGCAGCAGCAGGAGCCCAAATATACACTGGAGTTGGCTTCAGGAGCCCAAAAATTGGATGAATCACACCCTGGAGTTGGCAGGAGTTGACAGCAGCAGCAGCAGGAGCCCAAATATACACTGGAGTTGGCTTCAGGAGCCCAAAAATTGGATGAATCACAGCCTGGAGTTGGCAGGAGTTGACAGTAGCAGCAGCAGGAGCCCAAATATACACTGGAGTTGGCTTCAGGAGCCCAAAAATTGGATGAATCACACCCTGGAGTTGGCAGAAGTTGGCAGCAGCAGCAGCAGGAGCCCAAATATACACTGGAGTTGGCTTCAGGAGCCCAAAAATTGGATGAATCACACCCTGGAGTTGGCAGGAGTTGACAGCAGCAGCAGCAGGAGCCCAAATATACACTGGAGTTGGCTTCAGGAGCCCAAAAATTGGATGAATCACAGCCTGGAGTTGGCAGGAGTTGACAGTAGCAGCAGCAGGAGCCCAAATATACACTGGAGTTGGCTTCAGGAGCCCAAAAATTGGATGAATCACACCCTGGAGTTGGCAGAAGTTGGCAGCAGCAGCAGCAGGAGCCCAAATATACACTGGAGTTGGCTTCAGGAGCCCAAAAATTGGATGAATCACACCCTGGAGTTGGCAGAAGTTGGCAGCAGCAGCAGCAGGAGCCCAAATATACACTGGAGTTGGCCTCAGGAGCCCAAAAATTGGATGAATCACACCCTGGAGTTGGCAGGAGTTGACAGTAGCAGCAGCAGGAGCCCAAATATACACTGGAGTTGGCCTCAGGAGCCCAAAAATTGGATGAATCACACCCTGGAGTTGGCAGGAGTTGGCAGCAGCAGCAGCAGGAGCCCAAATATACACTGGAGTTGGCTTCAGGAGCCCAAAAATTGGATGAATCACACCCTGGAGTTGGCAGAAGTTGGCAGCAGCAGCAGCAGGAGCCCAAATATACACTGGAGTTGGCTTCAGGAGCCCAAAAATTGGATGAATCACACCCTGGAGTTGGCAGAAGTTGGCAGCAGCAGCAGCAGGAGCCCAAATATACACTGGAGTTGGCTTCAGGAGCCCAAAAATTGGATGAATCACACCCTGGAGTTGGCAGGAGTTGACAGCAGCAGCAGCAGGAGCCCAAATATACACTGGAGTTGGCTTCAGGAGCCCAAAAATTGGATGAATCACAGCCTGGAGTTGGCAGGAGTTGACAGTAGCAGCAGCAGGAGCCCAAATATACACTGGAGTTGGCCTCAGGAGCCCAAAAATTGGATGAATCACACCCTGGAGTTGGCAGGAGTTGGCAGCAGCAGCAGCAGGAGCCCAAATATACACTGGAGTTGGCTTCAAGGGCCCAAAAATTGGATGAATCACACCCTGGAGTTGGCAGAAGTTGGCAGCAGCAGCAGCAGGAGCCCAAATATACACTGGAGTTGGCTTCAGGAGCCCAAAAATTGGATGAATCACACCCTGGAGTTGGCAGAAGTTGGCAGCAGCAGCAGCAGGAGCCCAAATATACACTGGAGTTGGCCTCAGGAGCCCAAAAATTGGATGAATCACACCCTGGAGTTGGCAGGAGTTGACAGTAGCAGCAGCAGGAGCCCAAATATACACTGGAGTTGGCCTCAGGAGCCCAAAAATTGGATGAATCACACCCTGGAGTTGGCAGGAGTTGGCAGCAGCAGCAGCAGGAGCCCAAATATACACTGGAGTTGGCTTCAGGAGCCCAAAAATTGGATGAATCACACCCTGGAGTTGGCAGAAGTTGGCAGCAGCAGCAGCAGGAGCCCAAATATACACTGGAGTTGGCTTCAGGAGCCCAAAAATTGGATGAATCACACCCTGGAGTTGGCAGAAGTTGGCAGCAGCAGCAGCAGGAGCCCAAATATACACTGGAGTTGGCTTCAGGAGCCCAAAAATTGGATGAATCACACCCTGGAGTTGGCAGGAGTTGGCAGCAGCAGCAGCAGGAGCCCAAATATACACTGGAGTTGGCTTCAGGAGCCCAAAAATTGGATGAATCACAGCCTGGAGTTGGCAGGAGTTGACAGTAGCAGCAGCAGGAGCCCAAATATACACTGGAGTTGGCTTCAGGAGCCCAAAAATTGGATGAATCACACCCTGGAGTTGGCAGAAGTTGGCAGCAGCAGCAGCAGGAGCCCAAATATACACTGGAGTTGGCTTCAGGAGCCCAAAAATTGGATGAATCACACCCTGGAGTTGGCAGAAGTTGGCAGCAGCAGCAGCAGGAGCCCAAATATACACTGGAGTTGGCTTCAGGAGCCCAAAAATTGGATGAATCACACCCTGGAGTTGGCAGGAGTTGACAGTAGCAGCAGCAGGAGCCCAAATATACACTGGAGTTGGCTTCAGGAGCCCAAAAATTGGATGAATCACAGCCTGGAGTTGGCAGGAGTTGACAGTAGCAGCAGCAGGAGCCCAAATATACACTGGAGTTGGCTTCAGGAGCCCAAAAATTGGATGAATCACACCCTGGAGTTGGCAGGAGTTGACAGTAGCAGCAGCAGGAGCCCAAAAAATGGCCTAAAGACATAAATATGTTTTGCACCATTTGGAAAGTGTAAAACGTGGCACCATGCTGAATCTAGTCGCATGCATCAGGCATTGGTGGGTGGAAATCCTGGCTGATCCATCCCTGATTCATTTTGACAAAGGTGAGTCTCTCCACATTTTTAGTTGACAGACGAGTTCTCCTCGCCGTAACTATGGCCCCCGCCGCACTAAACACCCGCTCAGATGGCACGCTACTTGCCGGGCAGGACAGCTTTTCCAGGGCAAACTCTGCTAGTTGCGGCCACAAATCAAGTTTGGCTGCCCAGAATTCCAGCGGATCCTCAAGGTGTGTTGGCATGGTCATGTCAAAGTATGACATGACCTGCTGGTTCAGGTCCTGCTCCAGGTCTTCCTGCTGCTCATGAGTAGCCTCACTATGCGGGTGTAGAAAGCTACTCATTAGCGACTGAAGACTGAGGCTGCTGCTGCTGATGGAGCTTCTGCTGCTGCTGCTGCCAACCCCCCCAGCGGCCATGGCAGTGGAAGGTGAGCGCAGAGGTCCCCTCGAGTCAGACCTGCGAGAGTATGGACCATGGCGCAGATAGGCATCGGCCAACTGCCTACGTAGAATGTCTTTGTAGTAGTTGAGTTTGTCCTCCCTCTCGGTGGGTTTAAAAAATGCCCCCATTTTGTGCCGGAAGCGAGGGTCCAATAAGGTGGACAGCCAGAAGTCATCCCGCCGACAGATGGAAACAATTCTGGGGTCACTACGCAAGCACGTGAGCATGCTTCGTGCCATTTGCGCAAGTGACTCGGATGGACTACCTGTCTCCATCTCCACTGCATACTGCCACGGTGTGCCCGGGTCCTCTGTCTCTCCTTCCTCAAAAACCTCTAGCTCCTCTGGCTGCTCCTGCTCCTCCTCTCCTGTCCGCTGACTAGATAAACCAGCCATTTCGCCAAGCCTAAACTGTGTTTCGCTGGGCAACTCCTCCTCCTCCTCTTCCTCCTCCTCCTCCTCCAGTTCAGCTCCAAGGGGGTTCATGTGGCCGTAAGATGTAAACGCCATGTCTCCAGTGCCCTGACCAGCCATGGTTTCCAACATGTGCTGTAGTACATGAAGCAGTGGAATCACGTCGTTCATCCCGTAATCCTGCCGACTGACAAATAAAGTGGCTTCCTCAAAGGGCCTGAGCAAACGGCAGGTGTCACGTATGAGCTGCCACTGGTTGACATTTAAGTTACACAGGGGAGTCCCCCTATCTGCTTGGATCATCAGGAAATCCGTGATGGCTTTTCTCTGTTCATATAATCGGTCCAACATGTGAAGGGTGGAATTCCAACGGGTGGAAACATCGCAAATCAGACTATGTTGGGGGATACCATTCTGACGCTGTAGCTCAAGAAGGGTGTGTTTGGCAGTGTAGGAGTGGCTGAAGTGCATGCAAAGTTTCCGTGAAGTTGTTAGGATGTCCTGCAGATGGGGGGAACACTTCAGAAACCGCTTGACAACCAGATTGAAGACGTGAGCCATGCAGGGAGCATGGGTCAGGCTTCCTTGGCGCAGCGCAGACAAAATGTTCTTCCCATTGTCGGTAACCATGATTCCCATTTTAAGTTTTCTCGGAGTAAGCCATGTTTGGATTTCCTGATGAATACATTTAAGCAGTTCCTCCCCTGTGTGACTCCGTTCGCCAAGACAAACCATGTGAAGCACTGCGTGACACCTCCGTGCCCTGCACACATGGTAGACTGGAGGGGCACTGAGACTTGAGCCTACAGTGGAGGGTGAGGAGATGGCGGAGGATGAGGAGGCCGAGTCGCACGGTGTCACAGGCCCAATGGGCAGAGAGCGCGGAGGCCGAAGCGGCGTGACCTGTCCAAGTTGCTGCTGCAAAGGGACCACATTCACCCAGTGGGCCGTAAACGACATGTACTGCCCCTGACCGTAGTTACAGCTCCAGATGTCGGCGCTGCCATGTATTTTGCTACACACCGACAGGCTCAAGGACTGGCCCACCTTCTGTTCAACAAAAGTGTGCAGCGCTGGTACTGCCTTCTTGGCAAAGAAATGACGGCTTGGGACTCTCCACCTCGGCTCGGCACAAGCCATCAGTTCTCTGAAAGGTGCAGATTCCACCACCTGAAAAGGGAGCGACTGCAGCACCAGCAACTTGGACAGGAGCACATTCAGCTTCTGCGCCGTAGGATGAGTGGGCGCATACTGCTGTCTCTTGGACATGGCTTCGCTGATGGATTGCTGGCGGGATGCATGACTTGGAGGAGGAGGAGCAGGAGCGACAGAGGATGGGTATGACGCACAGCTGCCTTCGGCTGAGGTGCTGGAGCCTTGGCTGGCAGAAATTGGGAGCTCACTTGGTGAGGAAGCAGACTGGACCACCCCTTGGGAGCCTCGGTTCTCCCAGGTCGTTTTATGGTGACGCATCATATGTTGACGCAGGGCCGTGGTGCCAACATTTGGACCCTGGCCACGCTTCACCTTTTGCCTACATATCTTGCATGTGGCCATGTTACCCTCCTGCGGATGCCTCAGGAAAAACTGCCACACTGCCGAGTAGCTACTTTTCCCACCCCCTGGCCTCACTGATTCACTGCTGCTGTTGCCAACTCCAGGAACCCCTGCTCCACTACCTCCCGATAAGGTAGACTGCCGCACAGCAGGTGCTCTACCCCGGCCCCGGCCCCGGCCGGCTCCAGCCTTTGGAATTGTGCCCCCATGCTGACTGCTACCACCTTGCTGCCTCAGCTGCTGACTCCGGGGCAACCTGCACCCCTCTTCTCCTGATGATGACGATGAAGCCCCTTCATCACCCGGCTCCCAAGTGCGATCGGCTTCATCGTCATCATCATCATCATCACCGGGTTGTGGCTGTACGTCACTGATGTTCGTGGATTCGTCAACAGTGTCTGGCGCAGGAGCTGGAACGCTCGCAGCACCCACGACACTGTCCACATCACTATTTGTCTGCCTAGCTAAAGAAGCCACCTCCATTTCTTGGCTGGGCAGTAGCTGCTGACTGTCCTCTATCTGATGGTCCTCCTCACTAAAGAGTGGAGCTGAACCCAAAGCATAGGATACGTCGCTGGGGGAGGGAACGGCGTAGGCCAGAGGCAATGGGAGGACAGGGACTGCTCTCGGGGCATGCCAACTCAGGGTTGTGTCAGAGGAACCTACCGACCCTAGACTGGGGGTCTCAGACGTAAGTTGTGATGATGTTGTTGATGAGCGCGTCAACCAATCTACCACGGCAGATGCGTTACTGGTGGAGACCCGACCGCTAGCAGATACTGGCAGATTAGGTCTCTCAGCGTGACTCCTGCTGCTACTGGCCCCCAGTCTGATGCGAGCTCTGCCTGCGGAATCTTGGCCTCTGCCACTCCTCTTTTCACTTCCAGGCACTTGTCTGCCCGACATAGTCTAACTGGCGTGGTAGTAGGTGATATTTAAAAAAACCCCGGGCAGCGGTGGGTCTATATGAAACAGAATATAATGCACACCAAAAGTGAGCAGTAACACTCAGCCTCCAACAGGCCTGCTTAGTGTAAATAAGAGAGCTGCTTAGTGTAAATAAAGAGGGGTATGCTATGTTACAGAATGGGATGCCTCAACAGAAGTGCACCTGGCAGGCAGCAGTAAGCCTATGCCCAGCAAAAGTGTCTTATAATATAAATATAATAAGAGCAAATGCTTATATGGTCTTAAACAGAGGCTGCTTTAGTCACAGAATGGGATGCCCCGGGCAGGAATCGAGCTGGCAGGGTCCAGTAGTGCTTTGGCCAGCAAAAGTGTCTTTATCAGGCCTAATTTCAAATATGATAAGAGCAAATGCTTATATGGTCTTAAACAGAGGCTGCTTTAGTCACAGAATGGGATGCCCCGGGCAGGAATCGAGCTGGCAGGGTCCAGTAGTGCTTTGGCCAGCAAAAGTGTCTTTATCAGGCCTAATTTCAAATATGATAAGAGCAAATGCTTATATGGTCTTAAACAGAGGCTGCTTTAGTCACAGAATGGGATGCCCCGGGCAGGAATCGAGCTGGCAGGGTCCAGTAGTGCTTTGGCCAGCAAAAGTGTCTTTATCAGGCCTAATTTCAAATATGATAAGAGCAAATGCTTATATGGTCTTAAACAGAGGCTGCTTTAGTCACAGAATGGGATGCCCCGGGCAGGAATCGAGCTGGCAGGGTACAGTAGTGCTTTGGCCAGCAAAAGTGTCTTTATCAGGCTAATTTCAAATATGATAAGAGCAAATGCTTATATGGTCTTAAACAGAGGCTGCTGTAGTCACAGAATGGGATGCCCCGGGCAGGAATCGAGCTGGCAGGGTCCAGTAGTGCTTTGGCCAGCAAAAGTGTCTTTATCAGGCCTAATTTCAAATATGATAAGAGCAAATGCTTATATGGTCTTAAACAGAGGCTGCTGTAGTCACAGAATGGGATGCCCCGGGCAGGAATCGAGCTGGCAGGGTACAGTAGTGCTTTGGCCAGCAAAAGTGTCTTTATCAGGCTAATTTCAAATATGATAAGAGCAAATGCTTATATGGTCTTAAACAGAGGCTGCTTTAGTCACAGAATGGGATGCCCCGGGCAGGAATCGAGCTGGCAGGGTACAGTAGTGCTTTGGCCAGCAAAAGTGTCTTTATCAGGCTAATTTCAAATATGATAAGAGCAAATGCTTATATGGTCTTAAACAGAGGCTGCTGTAGTCACAGAATGGGATGCCCCGGGCAGGAATCGAGCTGGCAGGGTCCAGTAGGGCTTTGGCCAGCAAAAGTGTCTTTATCAGGCCTAATTTCAAATATGATAAGAGCAAATGCTTATATGGTCTTAAACAGAGGCTGCTTTAGTCACAGAATGGGATGCCCCGGGCAGGAATCGAGCTGGCAGGGTACAGTAGTGCTTTGGCCAGCAAAAGTGTCTTTATCAGGCTAATTTCAAATATGATAAGAGCAAATGCTTATATGGTCTTAAACAGAGGCTGCTTTAGTCACAGAATGGGATGCCCCGGGCAGGAATCGAGCTGGCAGGGTACAGTAATGCTTTGGCCAGCAAAAGTGTCTTTATCAGGCCTAATTTCAAATATGATAAGAGCAAATGCTTATATGGTCTTAAACAGAGGCTGCTTTAGTCACAGAATGGGATGCCCCGGGCAGGAATCGAGCTGGCAGGGTACAGTAGTGCTTTGGCCAGCAAAAGTGTCTTTATCAGGCTAATTTCAAATATGATAAGAGCAAATGCTTATATGGTCTTAAACAGAGGCTGCTTTAGTCACAGAATGGGATGCCCCGGGCAGGAATCGAGCTGGCAGGGTACAGTAGTGCTTTGGCCAGCAAAAGTGTCTTTATCAGGCTAATTTCAAATATGATAAGAGCAAATGCTTATATGGTCTTAAACAGAGGCTGCTTTAGTCACAGAATGGGATGCCCCGGGCAGGAATCGAGCTGGCAGGGTACAGTAGTGCTTTGGCCAGCAAAAGTGTCTTTATCAGGCTAATTTCAAATATGATAAGAGCAAATGCTTATATGGTCTTAAACAGAGGCTGCTGTAGTCACAGAATGGGATGCCCCGGGCAGGAATCGAGCTGGCAGGGTCCAGTAGGGCTTTGGCCAGCAAAAGTGTCTTTATCAGGCCTAATTTCAAATATGATAAGAGCAAATGCTTATATGGTCTTAAACAGAGGCTGCTTTAGTCACAGAATGGGATGCCCCGGGCAGGAATCGAGCTTTCAGGGTACAGTAGTGCTTTGGCCAGCAAAAGTGTCTTTATCAGGCTAATTTCAAATATGATAAGAGCAAATGCTTATATGGTCTTAAACAGAGGCTGCTTTAGTCACAGAATGGGATGCCCCGGCAGGAATCGAGCTGGCAGGGTACAGTAGTGCTTTGGCCAGCAAAAGTGTCTTTATCAGGCCTAATTTCAAATATGATAAGAGCAAATGCTTATATGGTCTTAAACAGAGGCTGCTTTAGTCACAGAATGGGATGCCCCGGGCAGGAATCGAGCTGGCAGGGTACAGTAGTGCTTTGGCCAGCAAAAGTGTCTTTATCAGGCTAATTTCAAATATGATAAGAGCAAATGCTTATATGGTCTTAAACAGAGGCTGCTTTAGTCACAGAATGGGATGCCCCGGGCAGGAATCGAGCTGGCAGGGTACAGTAGTGCTTTGGCCAGCAAAAGTGTCTTTATCAGGCTAATTTCAAATATGATAAGAGCAAATGCTTATATGGTCTTAAACAGAGGCTGCTTTAGTCACAGAATGGGATGCCCCGGGCAGGAATCGAGCTGGCAGGGTACAGTAGTGCTTTGGCCAGCAAAAGTGTCTTTATCAGGCTAATTTCAAATATGATAAGAGCAAATGCTTATATGGTCTTAAACAGAGGCTGCTGTAGTCACAGAATGGGATGCCCCGGGCAGGAATCGAGCTGGCAGGGTCCAGTAGGGCTTTGGCCAGCAAAAGTGTCTTTATCAGGCCTAATTTCAAATATGATAAGAGCAAATGCTTATATGGTCTTAAACAGAGGCTGCTTTAGTCACAGAATGGGATGCCCCGGGCAGGAATCGAGCTGGCAGGGTACAGTAGTGCTTTGGCCAGCAAAAGTGTCTTTATCAGGCTAATTTCAAATATGATAAGAGCAAATGCTTATATGGTCTTAAACAGAGGCTGCTGTAGTCACAGAATGGGATGCCCCGGGCAGGAATCGAGCTGGCAGGGTCCAGTAGTGCTTTGGCCAGTAAAAGTGTCTTTATCAGGCCTAATTTCAAATATGATAAGAGCAAATGCTTATATGGTCTTAAACAGAGGCTGCTTTAGTCACAGAATGGGATGCCCCGGGCAGGAATCGAGCTGGCAGGGTACAGTAGTGCTTTGGCCAGCAAAAGTGTCTTTATCAGGCTAATTTCAAATATGATAAGAGCAAATGCTTATATGGTCTTAAACAGAGGCTGCTTTAGTCACAGAATGGGATGCCCCGGGCAGGAATCGAGCTGGCAGGGTACAGTAGTGCTTTGGCCAGCAAAAGTGTCTTTATCAGGCCTAATTTCAAATATGATAAGAGCAAATGCTTATATGGTCTTAAACAGAGGCTGCTTTAGTCACAGAATGGGATGCCCCGGGCAGGAATCGAGCTGGCAGGGTACAGTAGTGCTTTGGCCAGCAAAAGTGTCTTTATCAGGCTAATTTCAAATATGATAAGAGCAAATGCTTATATGGTCTTAAACAGAGGCTGCTTTAGTCACAGAATGGGATGCCCCGGGCAGGAATCGAGCTGGCAGGGTACAGTAGTGCTTTGGCCAGCAAAAGTGTCTTTATCAGGCTAATTTCAAATATGATAAGAGCAAATGCTTATATGGTCTTAAACAGAGGCTGCTGTAGTCACAGAATGGGATGCCCCGGGCAGGAATCGAGCTGGCAGGGTCCAGTAGGGCTTTGGCCAGCAAAAGTGTCTTTATCAGGCCTAATTTCAAATATGATAAGAGCAAATGCTTATATGGTCTTAAACAGAGGCTGCTTTAGTCACAGAATGGGATGCCTCACAGCAGACTTAAGATCAGTTCAGTATATATGCACAGTTAGTTACTATAAGCAGCCTGAAAACGCTAACAAAGGCTGGATGAAAAAAAAAAAATCTCCCTGTCAGCCAGCTCCGTTTTTCCTACCTTTCCCTGGCTTTCTGTCTGTCTCCTGTCTGTCTCCTGCCTGTCTCCTGCCTGTCTCCAGCCTGTCCCTGTCTGTCCCTGTCTCCAGCCTGTCTAACTGCCTCAGCTACACAGCGTTCTGTCTGTCTGTCACGAATGCAATAGAGAAATGAGGAAAAGCAAGATGGCCGCCGTTAAATACCGCTGTGTGACGTCACCGGGCTTGCTGGCTGCTGATAGGCTGCATGTGACTGCCCCAGCTTGCACTGGCGCGGGATACATGTCCAGACATGTCCCGCCCGCCATCTTAGAATGCCTGTAATGTAAATGAATGGATGTTAAAGGAAAACTTCGAGTGATCGAATCGCGGGGAAATTCGGATTCGATCCGAATCGAATTTTTCCTGAAATTCGGATCGAATCCGGGTTCGTCCGGATCGATTCGCTCATCCCTACCGAACACTATTTTTGTTAGGGGCATTGACCTTTGGATTGATCGGCATGAAATTAATTTTTTTTTTTCAAAGTATGGCGCTGTAAAGAAGGTCAAAATGATGTCTCATACTTGGATTATTGTTACTTTTTGTTCAGCTTGAAATATAACAGGCCACACGGGCATCCCAAGGCACATGCTATTTTAAACCTATCTGTTATACAACATAAGCGTTGATCAGCATCAGCTGCTTTATTAAGCTACTTCAGTTTGCACTTCCTTTTTGACTGCTTTCATTTAACCAGGCCGCAGGGCACCCCAAAGCTGCACCTTGCACCCTACCTGTTTATACTAAATAAGCATCTACAGCCTCAGCTTTATTAAGTTATTGCATTTTGAATTGGTTTTGGTCTGCTTTAAATACACCAGGCTGCAGGGCATCCCAAACCTGCATGTTGCACCCCATCTGTTATATTAAATAAGCGTTGATCAGCATCAGCTTTATTAAGCTATTGCATTTTGCATTGGTTTTTGTACTGCTGCCAAAACACTAGCCCATATGGGCATCCCAAACCAGCACATGTCACCCTATCTGTTATACTAAAAAAGCTTCTACAGGCCCTTTTTTTATTTATTTATTTTTATTTATATAGAGCTGCAATAGCTTATATTGTGAGGTTAATTTGCCATTTTGCAGCATAATATAGAGCAGCCCCTGTGTAAATCTGAGGGGCAATAGCTTATATAGTGAGGTAAATTTGCCATTTTGCTTCGTTATATAGAGCAGGCCCTGTGTAAATCTGAGGGGCAATAGCTTATATTGTGAGGTTAATTTGCCATTTTGCAGCATAATATAGAGCAGGCCCTGTGTAAATCTGAGGGGCAATAGCTTATATAGTGAGGTAAATTTCCCCTTTTGCTTCGTTATATAGAGCAGCCCAGTTGCCATCTAAATCAACTACTGTCCGGCCAGTACAGCTTTTCCAGGGCAAACTCTGCTAGTTGCGGGCACAAGTCAAGTTTGGCTTCCCAGCAAATCCAGTGGATCTTGAAGGTGTGTTGGCATGGTCATGTCAAGGTATGACATGACCTGCTGTTTGAGGTCCAGCTCCAGGTCTTCCTGCTGCTCATGAGTAGACTCACTATGCGGGTGTAGAAAGCTACTCACTAGCGACTGAAGACTGAGGCTGCTGCTGATGGAGCTGCTGCTGCTGCTCCTTCCACCCCCCCAGCAGCCATGGCAGTGGAAGGTGATCGCAGAGGTCCCCCCGTCAGACCTGCGGGAGTATGGGCCATGGCGCAGATAGACATCGCCCAACTGACTACGTGGGATGTCTCTGTAGTAGGTCAGTTTGTCCTCCCTCTCAGTGGGCGTAAAAAATGCCCCCATTTTGTGCCGGAAGCGAGGGTCCAATAAGTTGGAGAGCCAGAAGTCTTCCCGCTGACAAATGGAGACAATTCTGCGCTCACTAGTACGCAAGCATGTGAGCATGCATCGTGCCATTTGTGCAAGTGACTCGGAGGGACTACCTGTCTCCATCTCCACTGTAAACTGCCACGGTGTGTCTGGGTCCTCTGTCTCGCCTTACTCACAACCCTCTAGCTCCTGTGGCTGCTCCTGCTCCTCCTCTTCTGTCAGATGACTAGATAAAATGGTCATTTTGTGAAACCTAAACTGTGGTTTGCTGTGCCCCACCCCCTCCTCCTCCTCCACTTCAGCCCCCACAGGCTTCATGTGGCTGTGAAATGTATGTGCCATGTCGCCAGTGCCCTGACCAGCCATGGTTTCCAACATGTGTTGTAGTACATGAAGCAGTGGAATCTCATCGTTCATCTCATAGTCCTGGCAACTGACTAAGAACGTAGCTTCCTCAAAGGGCCTGAGCAAACGGTCGGTGTCACGTATGAGCTGCCAATGGTTTACATTGAATTTACACAGGGGTGTCCCCCTATCCGTTTGGATCATCCAGAAATCCGTGATGGCTTTTCTCTGTTCCTATAGTGCAGTGGTCCTCAACCCTGTCCTCAAGGCCCACCAACATGTCATGTTTTTTGGATCTCCAAATAGCCAGCTCTATTGCTCTGCAGCTGCACTAATTACTCCACCTGTGCATCTTTGTGGAGATCTGCAAAACCTGGCCTGTTGGTGGGCCTTGAGGACAGGGTTGGGGACCACTGCTATAGTGGATCCTGCATATGGAGGGTGGAATTCCAACGGGTGGAAACATCGCAAATCAGACTATGGTGGGGTACACCGTTGTGACGCTGAGGCTCAATAAGGTTGTGCTTGGTGGTGTAGGAGTGCCAGAAGTGCATGCTAACTTTCTTTCCTGTTGTTCTTTCAGATGGGGGCAAGACTTAAAAACTAGACTGAACACGTGTGCCATGTCAGGACGCATGACTCTGGCTTCCTTGTCGCAGCGCAAACAAGATGTTCTTCCAAGTGTAATGCAGCAGGCTGGACTTATGGTGACGCTGTCTGAGAGGAGAAATCCCTCAGACATCAAGATTAAAAATTCCAAGAATTTTTGAGGGCTAATTATTCAGAGGCAAATGATAGCTAGTTGTTTCTGATTTAATTACAAGGTGGAAACACACCCTCAAACAAAACTTCACTTTGGCAATACTATTGCATTTGTCTATTCATAATTTTATGTATATACACTAACTAACCTACTTTTTCTCCACAGGATGCTGCATGAAACACTGCCACATCGCTGAGTAGCTGATTTTTCCGAACAACAGTCCGCAATAGTCTGCTGCTGCTGCCGCCGCCACCGCCGCAGACTCCAGGGACCCTCTTCCACTACCTCGGCTTGCAACACCTCCTCCCACGACACTCTCCTCATCACTAATTGCCGGCTAGTGGAAGAAGAGGCGAGTGTCTCCTCCACTTCTTGGCTGGGCAGTAGCTGCTGAATTTTATGATTATCAGATCTTCATCAATGGATAGTGGAGCTGAACCCAAAGCATAAAAGACAGACAACAGACAGTTGACTGGGGGTGTCAGATGCCACTTGTGATGCAGTGGACTGCTTTTGCAGCACTTCCAGACAAAGTTGCTTCATTGGCTGACACAATGACTGGTAAAGCTGTGGAACATATGGTTTAAAAGCAAAAATAACCATTTGTTTTTATATGAAAAAGACCCTGGTTTATACATAGTTTTTTTTTTTTCCAGAGACTGCCCTGCGTGGAAATGAATGGCGCATGGATTATCCAAGCTTTCCTCCCAACAATGCCTGATGTATTCCAGTAGATTGATGACGGGGCCAGACCTACACTAAAGAAAGATGTATCGTGCAAAACAGATTTAAGGCGCTGCTCTCCAGTTACAGACATTCCTCCGCATCGGACCACAAGTAAGTATTAATAAAAAATCCTTTACGTTACTCTTACTTTTTATTAATATTCTTCGGATAAGACGGATCAGACATGATTCCAGATTAAAAATTCCAAGAATTTTTGAGGGCTAATTAGTCAGAGGCAATGATACCTTCTTGTTTCTGATTTAATTAAAAGGTGGAAACACACCCTCAAACAAAACTTCACTTTGGCAATACTTTTGCATTTGTTTATTCATAATTTTATGTAGATATTACTAACTAAGCTACTTTTTCTCCACATGACTCTCCACAGGGTGTGATTCATCCAATTTTTGGGCTCCTGAAGCCAACCCCAGGGTCTCTTTAAAGTAATGTTTGGGCTCCTGCTGCTGCTGCTGCTGCCAACTTCTGCCAACTCCAGGGTGTGATTCATCCAATTTTTGGGCTCCTGAAGCCAACCCCAGGGTCTCTTTAAAGTAATGTTTGGGCTCCTGCTGCTGCTGCTGCTGCCAACTTCTGCCAACTCCAGGGTGTGATTCATCCAATTTTTGGGCTCCTGAAGCCAACTCCAGTGTATATTTGGGCTCCTGCTGCTGCTGCTGCCAACTCCAGGGTGTGAATCATGCAATTTTTGGGCTCCTGAAGCCAACCCCAGTGTCTCTTTAAAGTAATATTTGGGCTCCTGCTGCTGCCAACTCCAGGGTGTGATTCATCCAATTTTTGGGCTCCTGAAGCCAACCCCAGTGTCTCTTTAAAGTAATATTTGGGCTCCTGCTGCTGCCAACTCCAGGGTGTGATTCATCCAATTTTTGGGCTCCTGAAGCCAACTCCAGTGTATATTTGGGCTCCTGCTTCTGCCAACTCCAGGGTGTGATTCATCCAATTGTTGGGCTCCTGAAGCCAACCCCAGGGTCTCTTTAAAGTAATGTTTGGGCTCCTGCTGCTGCTGCTGCCAACTTCTGCCAACTCCAGGGTGTGATTCATCCAATTTTTGGGCTCCTGAAGCCAACCCCAGTGTCTCTTTAAAGTAATGTTTGGGCTCCTGCTGCTGCTGCTGCCAACTTCTGCCAACTCCAGGGTGTGATTCATCCAATTTTTGGGCTCCTGAAGCCAACCCCAGGGTCTCTTTGAAGTAATATTTGGGCTCCTGCTGCTGCTGCTGCCAACTTCTGCCAACTCCAGGGTGTGAATCATCCAATTTTTGGGCTCCTGAAGCCAACCCCAGGGTCTCTTTAAAGTAATATTTGGGCTCCTGCTGCTGCCAACTCCAGGGTGTGATTCATCCAATTTTTGGGCTCCTGAAGCCAACCCCAGTGTCTCTTTAAAGTAATGTTTGGGCTCCTGCTGCTGCTTGCAACTCCAGGGTGTGATTCATCCAATTTTTGGGCTCCTGCTGCTGCCAACTCCAGTGTCTCTTTAAAGCAATGTTTGGGCTCCTGCCCCTCATAGTGATGCCACTTCAACTCTCTTGAATTCAATTGTGCCACTCTGCGATTCTATTAGCGATGCCTCTGATCTGCATGTGATATTTCTTCAAAGTATTATTTAACTAACCCAGCACGCATCCTGTGCGTGTTACAGCAAGGCAGAATGGTTTACAACCCTATTGAGGCTCTAGGAGGCTCAGAAATAGCCGTTTTTAATAGCGATTCGTCGCGAATTTATTCGGGTCGAAGCGATTTTTGTCGGAAAATTCGGCGAATCAGTCGAATCGAATTTTTCAAAAGTTCGCTCATCTCTACTGGATGCCATTGAGAATCTTTGGGATGTGCTGGAGAAGACTTTGCACAGTGGTTTAAATCTCCCATCATCAATTCAAGATCTTAGGACAAAAGTGAATGCAACTCTGGACAGAAATAACTGTTGTGACATTACAGAAGGAAATGATGTCACAGAGAATGCGTCCTGTAATCAAAGTTAAAGGTGATCCAATTAAATATTAGTGAGTTAACTTTTTTGAGAGGGGGCAGGCAATTTAAGTTAAAGAAACAGGGGAATCCATCTTAATGTAGTAGAAGGATTGAGATGTTCCCATGTGTGATCATGGAAGAGGTAAGCATGCAAATCAGTATGCCCTGGGGACAAGGAACAAAACCCAGGGGCAAAATACTGGATTTCTTCCGATTTAATAGAGGTCTTTCATTATTACCATATAGGTATGCAAGGTGGGCCCTAAAAATGCTTTCCTCTGGTGGAACCAATACTGGTAGGATTACCACATATTGGAGGTTTGTTGTCCTAAAAGGGGCTTATCAGTAACAATGCACTGAAAGTAAAATAATGAAACAGAATTGTTATTACATATTCAGATGAGGCACCATTTTCTGCACTGAGATGTGACATTTTATTGTTCTAAAGTAATGCATGGTCACAGGGTTTTCTATGTACATGCACGCACGGCCTGGTAATATATACATGGCTTTCCTTAAAGGGCATCAGTATATTGAGTTCATGACCTTTCAGGCAGCAAGCAAGCATAAGTGCTTGTAAATAGATTAGTCCAGGCTAAGTCATTATATTCTGCTGCAAACACACCATACTGCATCACACACACAAATTCAGTCAACTCAGATGATGATCGACCCTTTCTTTAAGCAGGAGAGTTTTTTTGTTTATTTTAGATGTGTATTGAAATATATCTAAAATGGTTTATACAGCAATGGCAGCTTCTGTATAAATATGATTTTACAGGTAAATATCAAAGAACTGCAAAGTGATCACACTGGCAACACAGTATCAAGAATAAGAGCCATATAGTAATGGTAAAGGTTTCCATAGTAGAGTCATGCACATTATACATGGCTTTGCTTAATAGGCATCCAAATAATAGGTTCATGACCTCTCAGGTGCCAAGCAAGCATAAGTGGCTGTAAAAGAGATTACCGAAGACTAAATCAGATCTATGTTTTAAACACACCATACTGCATCACAGACATCAAATGATACAACTAAAATTCCAGGCGGTGCATTTCTTCTTTTCTTTTATTGTTGTTGATTTCTAGGGCAGTGACTAGTGATGACCCTAATCTGCCTTTGTTCTGTTCTGGAGCAGTTCTGCCAAATAGTTAGCAATATTTTGGTTGTGCATCCCCCCCAAATTCGAATCCCATTGTCATGAATGACTTACCTTCAGTTCGTGCCCATGGTGTCCTTAGACGGTTGGCCAGGGCTTCTCCTGCCCGGCAGCCACTTCCGCCTCAGGAGCGAGCACAGTCATCTGTGTGCAGCGCCACCGGAGGCTGTTAAAAGGAGCCAAAACAAGGAGGTAGGGATGAGCGAACCGGTTCGGACGAACCGGAATTCGCTCCGAATTTCAGGGAAAATTCGATTCGACACGAACCCGAATTTTTTTTGGTTCGTGCCAATCGAATTTTCCCTGAAATAAAAAAAAAATAAAAATGCCGGCATGGTGGGAGCGGGCAGGCCGGCTACACTGTCAGCGGGCCGGCGGCGGCCCGCTGACAGGCGTAGCCAGCCTGCCCGCTCCGATCATGCCGGCATTTTTTTTTCAGATGAGCGATTCGTGAAAGTTCGATTCGGGCGAACCCGAATCAAACTTTCAAGAAGTTCGCTCATCTCTACAAGGAGGACCAGTTCTTTAAAGATGGGGCAATCAGCCCAGAGGTCTCCAAGTACACCAATCAACCCACAGATCCGAAGTGCACCAATCACAGGCACTGCTCCCCTGTCCAATCCAGTCAGGTCACACAATGATCTGAGCAAAAAAATTATATTTTAATTGACCAACACGCTATTTAAACACAACCAAATGAAAGCTCATTGAAATGTATGGCAGAGTGACACTGTGTGAAAGGTACTACATAGCGCTCCTGAACCTAGAGCGCCGGCGCTATACACTGACCTGCTGCAAGTAATACATGTGACACTAAGGACACAATTGTCTTTCTAATGACACACATGAAAAGTAGCAAAAAAAAGTAGTAGCATTCGTAAGCTGTGAGATAAGAATCAGGGGGATTATGACAGTTAATGGTGGGCTGATAAGAATGGAAGGGGGACAGAGAGTGTGTGGAATGTGTATTGCTCTCACATCAGCCCAGGCAGTCTGTTTAATATCAGACCTTGTGATGAGTCCAGTCTATTCAATCCACGGCATAATGACACATAAAATTATTATCCCGGTTCGGCCCGCAGTCCATTGATTTAATGATTTGGATGCATTTACATTCCCACTATAATCTCTCCTTTTGTGAACGGAAGCCCCTTTTGAGCACTGTGAGTTTGAGGTCATATAGGCCATGACCTGGTCTATAGAAATGGTCCGCAACAGTTTTTTTTTTAAATTGGGAACTTGTGCAGATGTGGAGGCTGATTCATTACTAACGCTAGGTATCTGCAGATGAACATCTGTATAGCGGCGTGTAGAACGACCGCTAGTAGATGCTGTAAGCGGGTATCGTGTGCTGTAACAGAGCGTCTCAGTCGCTGTAGTAACCTGGTCCTCATTGATGAATGTGATGTATGTTGGGCGCTCTAAGACCAGTAAATCGCTGCAGCGAGCGTCAGGTAGCGCCAGCTCAGTGCGACCGACTCTCAGTGCTCCACACCATACTTATCAAAAAACTACACACACACAGAGCGTCGGTGCTCTAAATCTGGTCGCTATAGCATAGAGCGCCAGACGCTGTGTGATTAAAGTCTATTTTTGAACACATATCCACCAGTAACAAAGCGAAAACACATGGAATGACATTGTTGTAACATTGTGACATTAACACTTTAGTGCCAGACCTGTAATGACAATTCTGCATAAAAATATAAAAAGTCTAAAAGTTTCTAAAAGAGTTTGTTTGCAGCCAGGAGAGCAAAAATGATTTGAGCAAAAAAACTGGCGCTACCTATCGCTCACTGCAGCGCTGTACTGTTGTTAGAGCGCCCATCAAACATCATATTCATCAATGCCGGCCAGGTTACTAAAGCGACTTAGATGCTCTGTTACAGCACCCGAAACCTGCTTACAGCATCTACTAGCGGTCGCTCTAAGCGCCGCTATACAGACGCTCATCTGGCAATACCTGGCGCTAGTAGTGAATCAGCCTCTTAGGCCCTTATTTAACAAGGGATAGCGCCAGGTAGTGACTGGTGAGCGAACGGTAATGACGGTCGCCGCCACGAGAACGCCGGCTCCCCACCACAATCACACATTTATCAAGCCGATCCTGCTTAGCGACTGAGAGAGCGCCAGATAGCGATTCATTCACCCCACAGCGCCAGCGAGCGACCTTGAACAGCGACAGGTATGGCCTCTCGCTACCTGGCGCTTTCCAATGCATTTCAATGGAACAATCTTTAATTATTCATAATTAATTGTTAATAATTTTTTTTTTTTTTAATGTGTAAATTTCTGTTACCACTTTTGCCATGTTAGATATTTTTTTTTAAGGTAAAAAAAAAATAAAAAAACAATTTGTGCAGAATTGATATTACAGGTCTGATATTAATGTATTCATATTGCAAAATGTTTTTATAAACTTGTTTTTTTTGGTTACAAAAAATATGGTTGTTTGGGGGTTAAAAAAACTACTTTTAACCCATCGCCGCCAGCGCTCTGGGGTTTAAACATGCATTTTACAGCGCAAGAATTTTTTGAGCGTGATTTTTTAATGAATATGGTGGGAGCTGGTCGCTAGGGCCAGTCGCTATCATGCGCTCCCATACAGCACGGAACCTGTCAAATAGCGACTCCTCACCCAATATTCAACATTACGGCAAACCGACTGAGTCCCTATCAACTACCGAACAACGGCCAAGCACAGCGACTACTAGCGGGCGCTCTGAAAATGCCGCTACAGTCGCTCAACTGTCGCTACCTGCTGCTATTAATGAATCGGCCTCTTAGATAGCATCCAGCACTGCTGTAACTAGTGCCATTGTAGTCCACAGCACAGCGCCAGAAAAGACAAAAAATGCTGGCACTTCAAAACTGGTGCTATAGCCACCAAAAAGATGCTAAATGCCACACATCATAAATACGGCCCAAAATCATATAAAATATCCGATCTATATATTGTAGTATTACTAACACAAATAAGTGCATTTCTTGGCTTCTTAATGTCCCCATTTAGCCTCCTTTTTCCTGTTCAGTGCCAGATAAAACTGTCATTTAATGTTCATCATAATCTTTATCTGTCTTTGTGTGAATTAAATCCACAGCTTGCATGTCAATACTTAAAACAGGGTCACACTGCTAACCCATCTGTATTTTATCAAAAAGCCAATCTGTCGCAGTTTTGCATAGGTAATCCCAAACTTCTATGCAGAGCGAAGACTGTGCTCTTGAAAAATAGGAACAACTGGTTCTAACAGATGTACGTAGCTTACAATGTCACATATATTCTGCAGCACAAACAGTTCCCATTGAGACATGCTATGATAGATCTGCGTCACGAGCCAACTAAGCCTACCTCCATGCTGGCTGAAGAAGCCAGTGCTTGATAATATTTTGATGAATAAATATAATGTAATGACTTTAATTATTTTAATGATCTCTAAAAATGCTGCACTGATGGTAATATTAGGACATATTAAGGCGCACATATGCAGCAAGCACACGCAAGCATGCATTATGAATGTACCATAATTGGACTGGAAAATATACATTGCAGAACAACATTGGGCAGAATCCATTTTCTTTATATCCTTCTTCCCAAAACTACCACACTAGGAGGCCGATTCATTAATAGCGGCAGGTAGCGACAATTGAGCGACTGTAGCAGTATTTTCACAGCGCCCGCTAGTAGTCACTGTGCTTGGTCATTGTTCGGTTGTTGATAGCGACTGAGTCGGTGTGCAGTAATGTTGAATACGGGGTGACGAGTCGCTATTTGACAGGTTCCGAGATGTATGGGTGCGCATGATAGCGACTGGTCAGAGCGACCGGCTCCCACCATATTCATCAAAAAATCACGCTCAAAAAATTCTCGCGCTCTGAAATGCATGTTTAAACCCAGAGCGCTGGTGGCGCTTTGTTAAAAGTAGTTTTTTAACCCCCAAACCACCATATTTTTTGAAACCAAAAAAAAAAAAAATTTATAAAGAATTTAGTAATATGAATTCAATAATATCAGACCTGTAATATCAATTCTGCACAAATTTATTTTTTTTTTTACCTTAAAAAAATTATCTAACATGGCAGAAGTGGTCACAGAATTTTTCACATTTAAAAAAAAAAAAAAAAAAAACATTAATAACAATTAATTATGAATATTTAAAGATTGTTCCATTGAAATGCATTGGAGCGCGCCAGGTAGCGAGAGGTCATACCAGTCACTGTTCAAGGTCGAACGCTGGCGCTGTGGGCTGAGGCTGGAATAATGATGAATGAGTGGCTATATGGCGCTATCTCAGTCGCTAAGCAGGATTGTCTTGATAAATGTGTGATTGTCGTGGGGAGCCGGTGTTCTCGTGGCGGTGCCCGTCATTACCGGTCGCTCACCAGTCGCTACCTGTCGCTATTCCTTCATAAATAAGGGCCTAGGTACCAACCATATGAGTTGATATCAGGGTGGGGAGGAAGAGGGGGAGGCTTTGGTGCAAGTAGAGAAGGCCTGAGGGGTGATCTAAGAACTATGTATAAATATATTCGGGGTCAATACAAAGATCTGGTCCACAACCTATTTAAACCCTGACATAGGAGGGAATTCTCTGTAAGAGCAGTGAGACTATGGAACTCGCTGCCAGAGGAGGTAGTAATGAAGGATAAAGTAAAGACTTTCAAATGTGGCCTTGATGCCTTCCTGGCATTTAATAACATTTCCAGCTATGGCTACTAGATCACTGAAAGGAGATAAACAGGCTGAACTGGATGAACTAAAGTCTTTATTCAGCCTTACATACTATGTTGCTATGTTACTATGAAACAACAGCAAAAAGGTACAACATTGGCACATTGAAGCCTGTATACCATTGGGGCTCATAGCAGCATAGTAACATCAGACATTCCCCCCCGGACACATCTTGGAACAGATTTCAAAATGGTTTCAAAATTTAGATTAGGAATAAAGTGATGGTTTGCCCTGGTTCTGACTCTCCCTTGAAAAAGTTTATTATTCTGTGAAACGTGTTGGGAGAACTTTTATGAATGTAGTAAGTAAATGTTTACCTCTGTTTCTGGAAACAGACTGCTATGTATATATGTTTTAAATATTATCGAAAACTTTTGGATATCTCTTCATGGAACAAACTATTTGAAAATGCTTTTGAAAATAGTTTATTTGTGGTGTATTAGCAATGATTATGTTAACTAGTTGTTAGAGGAGGAGGTGGCAGGAGAGAGGTATATTTTTCTGAATATGAAGTAAAAGAGGAAATAGAGTGGAGTTAGTGTGAGGACACGGAAGCGGGACAAGATGCTGGCCAGCAATGGAGCATAAGGCTCGATTCAGAGACACATTCGTCCGGACTTCCGTAGCTGTCTGTGAAAGTTTTGGTGGGTGTTTGTCATTTTTTGGCTTTTTTTCGTATATTTTCCACTCGCACGAACGTTCGAGAACATGCGTATATGCTCTTTCGATAATGGTGCCAAAATCGGAAGATTTTCGTTACTTCGGGAGCTTTTTCCCACCAAATCGGAAATGTTTCGTCCGTTCAGAATTTTTTCGTTATTGCAATGGGCTTGCGATTAATTCAGAGAGCTGATTGCCGATGGTCCCACACCTCATAAATTCGTTTCAGGGCAAAAACATTCCCGGCACCTTTTTGACTACGGGAGCGCGAGCCAGCCATGGACGAGGCTACTGCCTTTGAGGAGCATGAGGATCTGCAACTCATGGGCATTGAGATCGTCCGGAGGGCACAGACCAGATTGCACCGGCGGCGACGCATGGACATCAATAGCATGCATGACACTGAGCTGTTCGAGCTGACCAGGCTTAATCGCGCTTCCCTCCATAAATTATATAGTGAGCTGCGGCCATGGTTAGCCCGCACCACAAGGAAGGGGCAAGCAATTTCAGGTATGACCAAGATGCTTGGCTGCCTGCAATTTTTGGCGAACGGCTCGTTCCAGAGGCTGGGTGCCCTCTCCGTGGGGATTTCACAGCCTACGCTGAGCCGCGCGCTATCCCAATTTTTGGAAGGCATGGCTACCATAACTCGGAAATATATTTGTTTCCCTGAGGATATGGTAGCCAGAAACGCCATTAAGCTGGCATTTTTTAATATCGCCGACATGCCCAATGTCATGGGTGCTATTGACTGCACCCACGTTGCCCTCGTCCCTCCGTCAAGCGACGAGTATATATACAGGCAAGTTTTGGCTTCCATTGTCTCTAAATATTTGTGTGTCCCTTCTTTGCTCAATCACATTATTCGTTTGGTTCATTGCCAATAGTCCCTCCTTTCCTGAAAAGCTTCCTTGTGACTAATCTCGCCATTTGTAGTAACTTTCATTGCCAATAGTCCCTCCTTTCCTGAAAAGCTTCCTTGTGACTAATCTCGCCATTTGTAGTAACTTTCATTGCCAATAGTCCCTCCTTTCCTGAAAAGTTTCCTTGTGACTAATCTCGCCATTTGTAGTAACTTTCATTGCCAATAGTCCCTCCTTTCCTGAAAAGTTTCCTTGTGACTAATCTCGCCATTTGTAGTAACTTTCATTGCCAATAGTCCCTCCTTTCCTGAAAAGTTTCCTTGTGACTAATCTCGCCATTTGTAGTAACTTTCATTGCCAATAGTCCCTCCTTTCCTGAAAAGTTTCCTTGTGACTAATCTCGCCATTTGTAGTAACTTTCATTGCCAATAGTCCCTCCTTTTGTTTATTCCCTCTAGGTTAATATACACTCAGATTTTACATCTTCACTCATTGCAATCACTCCCTCCTTGCTAATGCTCCCTCCTTGCCAAGAGTGTATGTGCACCAACGGCCCTTATTTATAAATTAGTCCCAAAGTTAGTTATTTCAAAGTAAAACATTTGTAAGTGTCCTTTTAATAGAACAAGTAAGACTGTCAAGGCTTAAACATTGTTCTTCTTTTACATGTTACATTTTGACATAGGCTGTTTGAAGTGTGCGTTGGATTTGTTTACTAAACGTAATTTTTGGGTGGTTTCTGTTTCCTTTTTCACCAGAAATCGCAAAATGGGCCATTCGCTGAATGTGCAAGCGGTGGTGGCCCAGGACCTGCGCTTTCTGAGCGTCCTGGCAGGCTACCCTGGCTCAGCCCATGATGCGTATATCCTGCGCAGATCTGGATTATTCCGCCGGTTTGAGTCAGGGGAATTTGCGGGTGCATGGCTCCTTGGTAAGTTGGCTCAAATTATCGCTTTGGATTCTATATGTATGGGCAAGTTTGATGTTGGATTTACCTTTCAGAAACGCTGCCTTGCCCCTCACCTTGTGAACATGTGTAAGCACACTGTAACCATTAGCTTAGACAAACTCCATTTGCTGCAAAATTGTTTTGCCTGCATTGTTTTAATTAATAAGTGTAATGTGAGGCCAAGTCTGAAACAGCCTTCGAAACCATTTTCTTTCTAAATCTGTAATTGACTTTACCAGAGAGTCAGCGCCATCTTTGCTTCCATGCATTTAACTTACTGAGTAGAGGTGAGCGGGATAAAGTGCAGGGGCAGGCTTACACCGGTTTGGGAGTAAGGCAAGAATTCTAAAGGGGCAGGTCAAGTTAGACCATACTACATTGTTCTGCAGCACAGGCAGGAAACAATATCTGCTAACAGTCTGCCTGATTGCCCAACATCCCCAGTATTATTTGCCTACTTTGGACCCACATCTATCACATATGTTTAATTCTTGTTTTAGCATCTGCAATCTGTATGCTCATGTTTGTGTGACAATGTCACATACCTCTTTTATTTTTATTGCAGTAGTAATGTTGCGTGGCAATGTATGATTTCCGGTTATTAATTTTTTTGGTTTTTTTGGGCTTATTTAGGAGATTTGGGCTATCCACTACTGCCGTGGCTCATGACTCCGGTCCTCCGGCCACAAACTCCAGCACAAGAGGCCTATAACCGTGCACATCGAAAGACCAGGGCAGTGGTGGAGAGGGCCTTTGGACTCCTCAAGACCCGGTTTCGGTGCTTGGACCACACTGGGGGCTCCCTGCAGTATGACCCGAAAAAGGTCATTGACATTATAATGGCATGTGCCGCGCTCCATAATTTAGCCATTATGCAAAGGGTCCCCCGATATCTGGATTGCCCACCCTCTCCACCCTCCGATGAGGCAGACGACGCCTATGTGGGCCAGCCAAGTGCGTCTGGGCAAGCCGTGCGGGCAAATTTAATAGCCACACATTTTTCCTAATTTAGTTTGTATTTTTTTTTGTTTTTTTTTAAATTTTGGCTATGTTTAATTTCATTATGAAGTAAACAATAATGAATTTGTGCAACCCAAAAAATAAAATATGTTGGAGTATCTATTTGGAGACCTTGGTTCTTGTTTGTTTTCGTCCCAACTTGAACTCATATTTCTATATCAAAACACCACACACATGAGCTTGTTCAAAACAAAATGTTTACTACTTAGTAAAAGGTATATGTGAGCCAAACAGAATCGGAGGTGAGTGCCCCTCACATACTTTGGGACCACACCTGTACATGCAATTATGTTCAATACATTTGTACACAAAATAAATAGCACAAAATGAATCCCTCTCCTGCTTGCCCACATTTTCCACCGACACAGGTTGAAAGCAATCCTAGCTATGCCACATCTACACCTGTAAGTCAGTGGGCCACCCAAACAAGAACACCCAGTCCCAATCCAAATCCAGTACAATCACAGCCAGGGTCCAAGGTCTTTGATGTTGAGGCCAGAATGTCACCCAATCATGCCGCCAAACATGAGGAGCCACCACAAATGTTATTGTGGCCAGGGCAGGCGCGCAACACCTTAAGTGGCCGATTCACTGAGTCTGGGACTCTGGCATTGGCTACTGGGCTACCTCAGGCCTTGAATGAGCTATATGGTGGATAATCAAAAGCAACCGAGCAAGAACAGCGCAAAATGTGTGATTTTTAGCCCTCACCAGACAAGTCAATCCAGTGGGTAGGTTTGGCAAAGATATGGACCAGATTCATGCCTAACACACCTTAATATGTGTGATGCCCATAGAACCCAGGTTGTGGCCCTTGGTGGGGGGGGCCATAACATGGGCCTGTGTGGCATTCAGAATCTGCAACTGTTCCAAAATGTGTCTTTGGTTAGTGTGCATTTCGGCCATGCCTGACCTAATTTCTGAAGTCAAGTTGGCCATGTGGCTGTTATGGGTCCTCAATTCAGTCAGCACGGCACTGAAGGTAGTATTTAGGGACTCTAATTGGCCCCTAATATGCTCCTGATTTTGTTGGTTTTGGCGGCGAAAAAGGCGCCTCTCATGGTGCCATGCTGACTCCATCATCTGCACGCCCCTCCCCTGGGAAACTGGGCGACGTTGCTGAGTACGCCGCCCAATTCCCCGGGTTGTGGGGCGTGCAGATGATGTGGCTCGAGGACCCCCAACAGCCACAGGTCTGCTCGCCAAATCCTCAGCAGCAGATCTGAAACTGGGGACTGGAGGGTCAGTCTCTGCATGCTGCCCACGATGTGCAGGCAGCATGCAGCCAGCTTCACTCTGCTGCTGTGGATTTGGCGGAGACACATTTTGGGACAGTTGCAGATTCTGTCCCAGGGGAAGATCTTCAGAATCTCCTATGAAGCTTCCATCTTCCTCCTGCTCCTGGATTTGCTCCATCAGTGTGTGGCTCTGTTGGGGACATGTAAAAAAAAACAGGTTCAGTGTGTGGAATACCTATAAAAACCACACAAGCCAAACATGGCAAGCTACATGCATACACAACACCCTCAAAATACACTTACCGTAGACATCGGATCCTGGGTCCTATGCAGCGCGGAAGAAGACGGACGCGGTAACATGGCAGAGGAGTCCCCACTAGCTGAGGGATGATGCTGGCCTGGTTTGGAAGAAAAACAGCGATTAATACACACAACTATGCATAGTTTATGATTAAGAACACATATGCTAATCCAAGAAACGTGGCAAAGCAGTAAGGGCCCCTCCCACAACGTGGCCACTTGGCATTCGCTAGGAATCCCATTACATTAGTGCATGGATTGTTAAACCAGACTAGACACATCACGTGTCTCAAACCAAACATGCAAAGAATGGCTGATGTGTGAGTTGCAACATCCCTTTAAGGGGAGGAAGTTAACACACTAAGGTGGGAAAAAGCACTTACAATATGATTCTGGTGGGGAACATTTGTATGGCATAAAACCTTCCTAGAAAACCATCTTAATCAGTTGTGCAACTAAACCAGCTCCAAACAAATTGACCAACAGGCAAAGATGTTATTGGGGCGTGTGCTTCTCAATTAATACATAGCACCCATTCCTTTTTGACACTTCTAAGTGACATATTTGTCACTCATTTCATTAAACATCATGTATGTGGATGTCAATTTGCACATTACCAGGCCACACCCATGACACTCCCTAGTCAAAGTGAGCACTCCTAACAAACCCACCCCCTAGAGCCATGTGCTTAGCTAGCCCTTGCTCCCACCCCCTAGAGCCATGTGCTTAGCTAGCCCTTGCTCCCACCCCCTACAGCCATGTGCTTAGCTAGCCCTTGCTCCCACCCCCTAGAGCCATGTGCTTAGCTAGCCCTTGCTCCCACCCCCTACAGCCATGTGCTTAGCTAGCCCTTGCTCCCACCCCCTACAGCCATGTGCTTAGCTAGCCCTTGCTCCCACCCCCTAGAGCCATGTGCTTAGCTAGCCCTTGCTCCCACCCCCTACAGCCATGTGCTTAGCTAGCCCTTGCTCCCACCCCCTACAGCCATGTGCTTAGCTAGCCCTTGCTCCCACCCCCTAGAGCCATGTGCTTAGCTAGCCCTTGCTCCCACCCCCTACAGCCATGTGCTTAGCTAGCCCTTGCTCCCACCCCCTACAGCCATGTGCTTAGCTAGCCCTTGCTCCCACCCCCTACAGCCATGTGCTTAGCTAGCCCTTGCTCCCACCCCCTACAGCCATGTGCTTAGCTAGCCCTTGCTCCCACCCCCTACAGCCATGTGCTTAGCTAGCCCTTGCTCCCACCCCCTACAGCCATGTGCTTAGCTAGCCCGTGCTGCGTATGTGTATGTTTCTATACATTTGTGTGGTCATTCAGACATTACTAACCTGCAGGAATTGGTGGGTTGTCGGTGTCCTGCTGGCCTGAGTGTCCCTCTAAGGCCACGGGATGTAATAAGGACAGCACCATCTCCTCAGCCGGTGTAAAGCGCATTTTGGTTGGGAAACCTCCGCCAGTTGTTTCGCTGAAAAACATAGTAAGCATAATTAAGCGCACTGATGGACAGACAAGAATAATAAAAACCCAAACCTTAGCTATGTACCTGTGCATCCGCCGTAGATTCTCTTTCTTCCGCACTGCATATTTCAGGTCCGAAATCTTCCGTTGAATCTGGTCCATATCTTTACGTTCCTCACCCGCTGCATTGACTTGCCTGGTGAGTTCTTCAAAAATCTCGGTTTTGCGCTGTTTACTGGTGTGTTTTGATCTTCTACCATATAGCTCATCAAAATGTAAGGTGAGACCAGTAGCCAATGCCAGAGTTTGGGACTCAGCAAAACGGCCACCCAAGTGTCCTCTGCGCAAGTTGCGCCCTCTTCGGGGTGGTTGTGGCTCCTCACTGCTTGGTTGCAAATGGGGTGACATTCTGGCCTGGGGGGATGGAGGAGACCTCAAGGACTGGAGGCTGGCTGTTGATCTTACTGGACTTGGGAAGGGACTGGGTGTTCTTGGCTGGGTGGACCCTGAAGTTGCAGGTGTAGATGTGGCATAGGGTGAATGCATGCCAACCTGTGCCGGAGGATAATGTGGGCGAGCAAGAGAGGGTGTTGGCGACCTTGAGCTGCTGCTGTGGCTCTGTGGGGCCTTGGAGGTGGTTGGCTGGGTCTGTGGGCCCTTGGAGGTGGTCGGCTGGGTCTGTGGGGCCTTGGAGGTGGGTTGCTTGGCCTTAGTTTTTGAGCCACGTGCGGGGGGGGAGGGGGCCGTTGGCCTTTGGCGGGTTTTCGGGCTTCTGGAGCGTGTCCTGGTTTGGCCCCTGCGGCGCCTTGGGCCCCTGCTGCGGCTTCTGGACCGGGAGGTGGTTCGGCCCCTGCGGCGCCTTGGGCCCCTGCTGCGGCTTCTGGACCGGGAGGTGGTTCGGCCCCTGCTGCGCCTTGGGCCCCTGCTGCGGCTTCTGGACCGGGAGGTGGTTCGGCCCCTGCGGCGCCTTGGGCCCCTGCTGCGGCTTCTGGACCGGGAGGTGGTTCGGCCCCTGCTGCGCCTTGGGCCCCTGCTGCGGCTTCTGGACCGGGAGGTGGTTCGGCCCCTGCGGCGCCTTGGGCCCCTGCTGCGGCTTGTGGACCGGGAGGTGGTTCGGCCCCTGCTGCGGCTTCTGGCCCGGTGTTTTTGGCCTTTGCCTATGGCCTTGGTGCCACGTGGGGGGGGTGATGTGGGGCAGGGTGGGGTGGGGCTTCGTCCCCTCTTACCCATCTGTGGGCCAGGAGTTTGAGCAGCCTTGGTTACCTTGCCCCTTGGTTGTGGTGGTGCTGCAACCTCCTTTTTTGCCGCAGCCTTGGTGGTAGCCCTTAGTCGGGCTTTAGGCTCTTGCGACCGTGTTTGCGGACCCACGCCCTGCTCAGCCTGCTTGCTCTGCTTCTTAGCTGGAAGTTTTCTTTTTGGTGCCATTTTGTGTGGACTCTCAAAGAGAATGAGCTTACGCGCACGTCCGGCCGTTCGCACGGCCGTGCGAAACCCGGAAACCGCTGGGGCCGTGCTTATCTGCTGCCTAGAAGAAGAAGAAAGATGGCGCCCACTATCTTCACCCGCCAACAAGAAGAGATAATCATGCTTGTAAGTGTCTTTTAACGACTTTGCTTGGATTGTTAATTGTTGCTCTACATGTTAAGGATGCGCTAAAAGTTATATTTTTGTTAAAGCTTTGGTTGGACTACATGCACAACCAAGCGCACACCACACACGTGCCAAACGACAGTGCTGCCATATTTGAAAGTTAACTTAGGCTAAAAGTGTGTGTGTGTATGGGTTCATGTGATTGAACAAAATAATGTATTGTTGCCTCTTCTACATATGCATTTCTGAGTTCTTGCTATGTTTGTTTTTTGTTTTGCAGACCATGCTGGAGCGCAGGTACGACTACCTGCCCAACTCGTTTGCCAAACGAAACGTCGCCCTGGAGATCATCTCGGAGATACAACACCAGACCGACACCACCTTCACCCACACACAGATCATGCAGCATTGGTCGGACCTGAAGCGACTGCACATGCCCCGGGTGCGGAGGTTTTTTGCAATCCATTTCCCAAGTAAGTACATAGCGCTTGCATGCAAGATGTAACTAGGACAGATTTTAGGCCTTTTATTTAGAATGCCTTCTCTTTTGTAGTGTTGGAAATGGATTACAGAATTCGCAGCACCCGGCGGCGCCCAGGCCGACCAGTGCTGCATGATTCTGCAGCTGGGAGTGAAGGTGGTGGATCTCCAGGGCGACGGGCCGACCCCTCCTCTGTGGCCTCCTCAGACCAGCCCCTGGACCTTACCACAGAGGAGGGGCGGCACAGCGTGGGCAGGCAGTCGTACCCTGCCACGCATGCGGGATCCTCTGGTATGTCACTCTTCATGTCTACACCCAAACATCTAATTGCTAGCTCCTGATATCACCAAACTGAATCCTTTATTCTGTCTTTGTAGATGTTTCTGTTGCGGGTGAAGTAGTGGGTGAGGAGGCAGCAGATAGGAGCCCACAAGACCCTGGAGAAGGTGAGTGATGTGACCCAGACTTAGCTAAAAACATTTGAGGACTGCGGAATCAGACATCCAAACTAACCATTTGGCCCATGTTTCAACAGGCACTTCTTCACAGCAGAGCCAGGAACCAGGACCTCAGGGTGTTGTCCCCAACGAGCCATCTCTCGGCCACCAACCAAGTAAGTAGTCATGGCATTATAAAGATTTCTGTCTAAATTCCCATGAACCCCAAAACACATAATGCCCTAGTCAATGCCAATATAAGAGGGACCTGTGGCCACTGAATTAGCTTAATTAGTTTCCCAACTGTCCTGTGGCCACTGAATTAGCTTAATTAGTTTCCCAACTGTCCTGTGGCCACTGAATTAGCTTAATTAGTTGCCCAACTGTCCTGTGGCCACTGAATTAGCTTAATTAGTTGCCCAACTGTCCTGTGGCCACTGAATTAGCTTAATTAGTTGCCCAACTGTCCTGTGGCCACTGAATTAGCTTAATTAGTTGCCCAACTGTCCTGTGGCCACTGAATTAGCTTAATTAGTTGCCCAACTGTCCTGTGGCCACTGAATTAGCTTAATTAGTTGCCCAACTGTCCTGTGGCCACTGAATTAGCTTAATTAGTTGCCCAACTGTCCTGTGGCCACTGAATTAGCTTAATTAGTTGCCCAACTGTCCTGTGGCCACTGAATTAGCTTAATTAGTTGCCCAACTGTCCTGTGGCCACTGAATTAGCTTAATTAGTTGCCCAACTGTCCTGTGGCCACTGAATTAGCTTAATTAGTTGCCCAACTGTCCTGTGGCCACTGAATTAGCTTAATGACCTGTGGCCACTTCCTAACCTTAATTCCTGTCATTAATGACATCTGTGCATTATAGGTAATTTGTTTCTTAAAATACATTAAATCCACAGGTGAGAAACATGTATTGTTCTCCGACTAATTTGTTTTTCTGTTTTTTTGGCAGGGACCACAAGACAGCGACTTGCTGATATGAATCGGAGGGTCCTTGAGTTGGTGGCCGATCTGCAGGCGATGCGGGACACGTTGGGGACAACAGAAGAGGAAGACTAGTGTCCTGGTTCCTGGCCCTGTAGATTTGTAAATAGTTTTATTTGTAGATAGTTTTATTGGTTAAACACCAAAGTTTTTGGTATATAGTTTTAATTTTTTAAAAAAAGTTTTTATTGTATATAGTTTTTAAAGTTTTTTATCAAAAATTAGTGTATATATTTTTAATAACCAACAAACAATTTGTATATAGTTTTTAATTTTTTAGGGCCAAAGTTGGGCCAAAAATTTTAACACCAAATGGCAATTGCCCAATAAATCAAAAAAAAAAAAAAAACATGTTGTCCCATTTATTTGCACACATACATTTACCAAAAACAAGGGGCCAATGACATATTTGAAAATCAAGATTGTGATGTCCGTGAAGTGATTTGGGTAAGTTTTAGGGTGTGAAAATGGAAGAAGAAACAAGGCGCTATGTGATTTGGGTAAGTTTTAGGGTGTGAAAATGGAAGAAGAAACAAGGCGCTAAGTGATTTGGGTAAGTTTTAGGGACCTAAAATGGAAGAAGAAACAAGGCGCTAAGTGATTTGGGTAAGTTTTAGGGTGTGAAAATGGAAGAAGAAACAAGGCGCTAAGTGATTTGGGTACGTTTTAGGGACCTAAAATGGAAGAAGAAACAAGGCGCTAAGTGATTTGGGTAAGTTTTAGGGACCTAAAATGGAAGAAGAAACAAGGCGCTAAGTGATTTGGGTAAGTTTTAGGGACCTAAAATGGAAGCAGAAACAAGGCGCTAAGTGATTTGGGTAAGTTTTAGGGACCTAAAATGGAAGCAGAAACAAGGCGCTATGTGATTTGGGTAAGTTTTAGGGTGTGAAAATGGAAGAAGAAACAAGGCGCTATGTGATTTGGGTAAGTTTTAGGGTGTGAAAATGGAAGAAGAAACAAGGCGCTAAGTGATTTGGGTAAGTTTTAGGGTGTGAAAATGGAAGAAGAAACAAGGCGCTAAGTGATTTGGGTAAGTTTTAGGGACCTAAAATGGAAGAAGAAACAAGGCGCTAAGTGATTTGGGTAAGTTTTAGGGACCTAAAATGGAAGAAGAAACAAGGCGCTAAGTGATTTGGGTAAGTTTTAGGGTGTGAAAATGGAAGAAGAAACAAGGCGCTATGTGATTTGGGTAAGTTTTAGGGACCTAAAATGGAAGAAGAAACAAGGCGCTAAGTGATTTGGGTAAGTTTTAGGGACCTAAAATGGAAGAAGAAACAAGGCGCTAAGTGATTTGGGTAAGTTTTAGGGACCTAAAATGGAAGAAGAAACAAGGCGCTATGTGATTTGGGTAAGTTTTAGGGACCTAAAATGGAAGAAGAAACAAGGCGCTAAGTGATTTGGGTAAGTTTTAGGGTGTGAAAATGGAAGAAGAAACAAGGCGCTATGTGATTTGGGTACGTTTTAGGGACCTAAAATGGAAGAAGAAACAAGGCGCTAAGTGATTTGGGTAAGTTTTAGGGTGTGAAAATGGAAGAAGAAACAAGGCGCTAAGTGATTTGGGTAAGTTTTAGGGACCTAAAATGGAAGAAGAAACAAGGCGCTAAGTGATTTGGGTAAGTTTTAGGGACCTAAAATGGAAGAAGAAACAAGGCGCTAAGTGATTTGGGTAAGTTTTAGGGACCTAAAATGGAAGCAGAAACAAGGCGCTAAGTGATTTGGGTAAGTTTTAGGGACCTAAAATGGAAGAAGAAACAAGGCGCTATGTGATTTGGGTAAGTTTTAGGGTGTGAAAATGGAAGAAGAAACAAGGCGCTAAGTGATTTGGGTAAGTTTTAGGGACCTCAAGGGAAAAGGCAGGATAGCGCGAAGTGGTTAGGGTGAGCTTTAAGGGACCTCAAGGGAAAAGGCAGGATAGCGCGAAGTGGTTAGGGTGAGCTTTAAGGGACCTCAAGGGAAAAGGCAGGATAGCGCGAAGTGGTTAGGGTGAGCTTTAAGGGACCTCAAAGGAAAAGGCAGGATAGCGCGAAGTGGTTAGGGTGAGTTTAGTGATGGAAGTGAAATTATGTAGGCGAGCACTTTAATGAGAGAAGTTTGTAGTGCGCAGGCGCAATATCGTAAGAATTTCGTCTGGCCAGATATTTAAGGAAAAAATGAAGCAGGATGTAGCGGGAAAATGATAGGATTCGTGTGAGGATACGATGGGAAAAGGGCAAAAACGAAAGGCTACGTTGGTAGTTGTGAAAAATGAATCTGAACATTTTCGATGGAAAATGACAGCCTCGTCTGCGTACTCTGGCATACGAGCACACGGACGCGCTACGGAAGGTTTACGAAGCATGCATAGAATCGCTCGAACGTTCATGCGAGAGCGGGAAATTTTGAAAATCTTACGACGTCGGCACCAAAGCGAAAGTTTTTTTGTGTCTCTCTGAATCGAGCCTATAGTCTTGCAACAGATCCACTACCAGTTGGATTCCAAACCAAAGTGTTTTAATTTTTACCTTTACTGAGTAAATGACTAGGTCAGGTAGGGGTAAATATATTACTGGGCATTAATCAATGGCTAACGTTATACTGCATGTATTTTGGAGGACATGCAGGCAACCAGGGCTCTTAAAACAATTTAAAGTATGGAGGTAATTATGATAAGTAAAATATACCCAAATGTGGACCCAAAACCTCCCCAGCAACTTTGTCCTGATCCTGGTCCATGGTCACCCTTACTCACACAGCATGGGGGCATGCGATTTGCCATGCATCAGATTCTTAGCACTTCTGCTATCCTGCAATGGCAGCCATTCATGTAATTGCTGGCTATCAGGTCAGAGAAGATGAGTAGCCTGGTCTCTGAACTTGTAAGACAGCGATGTGCAGTGGGTCTTCCAAAATCACGATACTCTACTGCTCTGGGTTTAAGAGGGAGCCCAGAAAACTTCTTTAACTTCTTCATGACGGAGCTTGACTGTCCTACCAGTGTGCAGCCATTCCCTGGACCCTGTCAAATTGAGCTCCTTGAGAACAAGCTAATATCTATTAAATGTATGCATCACTGGTGAAAGTGACTTGTGTTTTTTGGGGGGGTGCCTACAGTAGACCCTCCCTGCCACAGTTTCTTAGGTCTTTTAAACTCCAGCTAGGTCCCCATCTTCAAAACATACCCTTTAAGCTCCTGAAGTAAGGTCATAGTCTGCTAAAGGGTTAAAGCACAAAGTTAGAGGTCAAGTTTTCTTTCCTTGTTTTTTTCAATGGCCAACAAATGCCCTGTAGAAGGAGTATTATGGCAAGTGCAGTCTGCAATGCAGAAATTAATGTAAGGCAATGTTCAGCATGTAAATATTAGGCTTGATGGAGGCCCTCTTACAAGAATGAAGAGGGAACCCTAGAGCCTGTACCTGAAAGATCAGGCAACATCTGCCAATGCAGGCCAGAGGTGGTTGAGCTAAGGGGGTGCAAGTAAAGCAGTAGAAAGTCTTTTAAATGCATCTTTTGAGTTTGCACAATGTTCTGCTTCATGTCTGCTGGCGGCCCAGGGCATACATTAGTCCCTGCTGTGTGAAGATACTATTTCTGTTATACTTCGGACTCTATATTTGCCCGTTTTGTGTCCCCTATGTCCTCTTATGATGGTCATGTAGCCACATCAACTGAAATTTAGTCAAAAATAAAAAGACATAGAAAGTTACAGGTAATTTACCATAAAAAAGTTCCCAGTGGGTCCTTGCATGATCCATGATACATGTAGAAATGTACTCATGGAGGCTGATTCATTACTAACGCAAGGTATCAGCAGATGAGCGCCTGTATAGCGGCGCTTAGAGCGACTGCTAGTAGAAGCTGTAAGCAGGTATCAGGCGCTGTAACAGAGCGCCTCAGTCACTGTAGTAACCTGACCGGCATTGATGAATGAGATGTATGTTGGCCGCTGTAACACCAGTACAGCTCTGCAGAGAGCGAAAGGTAGAGCCAGCTCAGTGCGACCGACTCTAGGCGCTCCACATCAAACTCATCAAAAAACTACACACACACAGCATCGGCGATCTAAATCTGATCGCTATAGCATAGAGCGCCAGATGCTGTGTAATTAAAGCCTACAATAAATGTAATTAAAGTAATACCAGGCGCTCTGGAAGTCAGAGTGCCGGTGCTATACGCTGAGCTGCCTGTAATGATGAATCGTATGCTACATAGTGCTGTTAGAGTCGCTCACCAGATTCACTTTCACAAATGTGGTTTTGCGTACAGCGCCCAGCGTTCACCAGATGCTTTCTGCTGCTACGAGGCACTACCTGCCGCTATCCCTTGATGAATAACTTCCATAGGCGCATGATTCAGGAAAACATGCACCACAGTTCCACATTTATGTGAACCATGCACCCAAGCCATGAGTGAATTCTCTCTTCTTTTTCAATTAACGACAGTTTCCAGAATTCCTGTATGCAAGTAAATTATTTCAAAAGAAAAAAAAATTGCTGCCATGCATTTTTCAATGAACATTTTTTTTTATTTCTAATTTAATCAAATTGAAACATGTGTACCCCCCCCCCCCCAAGAGTCACATATCCCCAGGGAACCCCCCCTCGATCCCCCTTCCTCCCTGTGACTTGTAAGATATGGAAGGGGATAAGGGCTGGTATACGTACAGGGCCTGCCCTTATGCCTGGTACCTGGGCTAGCTGGCTCTTTAATTTTAATTTAGTAAATAAAAAAAAAATACTGGCTTTTATTTTCATTAAAAAAACATTCCAGCACTTGAAGCATGTTTTTTTTAATGAAAAAAGTTTTAGTAGAAGGAAGATATCGGCGCATATAAATTTAATTTCGCACACATTTCCCCTGCAAAAGAAAATGTGAGTTAATGGGTTTTACTTATGAAAAACCATGCACAAATGCCTTTGCTCGCAGTACTGAACCCTGTTTACACAATTCAGTCTCAATTTGTACTAATAATAAATACTTTTCGAATAGTCCCAGTGCTGTATGGTACATTAGAAAACTGGATCACATTGTCCAGAGATTGTCATGTGCTAGCATTACTTACTCTCAGTCATCAGTGGCAGTACAATTAAATGGAACCAATCTGATTGCTAAAAATCAAAGTGGAGGCTAACAAAGCAATTACGTGCTTGTATTTCCTCCTCTTGAAAAGGTAATGCCTGACTTGAAAGCGAAATGACTTTTTATAATAAAAATACCCTTTTATGCTGGCCACATATCTAACAATTTGATCCAGCTAAACTCTGTACCATCCTACCTAATAAAGTAGTAAAAAGCACTCATATTAGTGTAGCTAATATAATATTTTGTGCATTTATTGTGTTAAAAAGGTCTGGTACAGAGATTGCATTAATAGCATTGTGATGTGAACCCAACATGTTACTTTTTGACAGATGTTTTTGCAAAATTCTGATATTTGGATATAATGTACAGTAGGACCACATATACATTTTCTGAGGCGGACTGGCCATAGGAAGCACAGTGAGAATATCCATGGGTGGGGGCACAAGTTAGGGGCTGGCAACTCACCCAAACTCTGAAATTCACTCATTCCTCTACTAACACCACCCAACAGTTCGCTGCCCCCCAAGTCTTTCCCCAACGTCTACCCCCATAGCTGTACCCTTCCTAGCCTAGACACCCCAGCCCATATTCTGCACCTGCAACACTTATAGCCTTAACATCATGGTTGTGGGGGCATACATATACTTGCCACAGTATCTGCTCCTACAGAACTAAAGCATCAGTACCATATGTTTAGATGTCGTCATATTCACCCTTGTTCGTGCTCTGAGGATGGTTATATGAAGAGGAAGCATGAAAGGGGGAGGCAGGTGGGGGAGGCTTTGCCAAGTGGGAGCATAAAGGGGTGAATGAAAGGGAACATAAGGGAAAAGGGTGATGGTTAGGTTATCTGAAGGGGAAGTGGGAAGAGGGGAGGGTGTCTATGTGAAGGGGGAGTGTAAAAGGGGGAGCATGAAGAGGGAGGTGGTGAGGGTGGATACATGAAGAGGGAGCATAAAGGGAAAGCATAAAGTGGGAGGGGTGAGCATAGCTACATGAAGGGGGAGTATAAATGATGATGGCTACATGAAGAGGGAACATGAAGTGATAGGGGGTGATCCTGGCTGCATGAAGGGGGAGCATAAGTGATGGTGGCTACATGAATGGGGAACATGAAGTGGGAGGGGGTCATCATGACTGCATGAAAGGGAAGCATAAGTGATGGTGGCTGCATGAAGGGGGAACATTAAGTGGAAGGGGATGATCATGGCTGCATGAAGGGGGAGCAGAAGTGATGGTGGCAACATTAAGGGGGAAACATGAAGTGATAGGGGTGATCATGGCTGCATGAAGGAGGAGCATAAGTGATGGTGGCTACATGGAGGGGGAACATGAAGTGGGAGGGGGTCATCATGGCTGCCTGAAGGAGAAGTATAAGTGATGGTGGCTACATGAATGGGGGAAAGTGAAGTGGGAGGGGGTCATCATGGCTGCATGAAGGGGGAGCATAAGTGATGGTGGCTACATGAATGGGGGAAAGTGAAGTGGGAGGGGGTCATCATGGCTGCATGAAGGGGGAGCATAAGTGATGGTGGCTACATGAAGGGGGAACATGAAGTGGGAGGGGGTCATCATGACTGCATGAAAGGGAAGCATAAGTGATGGTGGCTGCATGAAGGGGGAATATTAAGTGGGAAGGGATGATCATGGCTGTATGAAGGGGGAGCAGAAGTGATGGTGGCAACATTAAGGGGGAAACATGAAATGATACGGGTGATCATGGCTGCATGAAGGGGGAGCATAAGTGATGGTGGCTACATGAATGGGGAAAGTGAAGTGGGAGGGGTCATCATGGCTGCATGAAGGGGGAGCATAAGTGATGGTGGCTACATGAATGGGGAAACATGAAGTGGGAGGGGGTCATCATGGCTGCATTAAGGGGGAGCATAAGTGATGGTGACTACATGAATGGGGGAAAGTGAAGTGGGAGGGGGTCATCATGGCTGCATGAAGGGGGAGCATAAGTGATGGTGGCTACATGAATGGGGGAAAGTGAAGTGGGAGGGGGTCATCATGGCTGCATGAAGGGGGAGCATAAGTGATGGTGGCTACATGAATGGGGTAAAGTGAAGTGGGAGGGGGTCATCATGGCTGCATGAAGGGGGAGCATAAGTGATGGTGGCTACATGAATGGGGGAAAGTGAAGTGGGAGGGGGTCATTATGGCTGCATGAAGGGGGAGCATAAGTGATGGTGGCTACATGAATGGGGGAAAGTGAAGTGGGAGGGGTCATCATGGCTGCATGAAGGGGGAGCATAAGTGATGGTGGCTACATGAATGGGGAAACATGAAGTGGGAGGGGGTCATCATGGCTGCATTAAGGGGGAGCATAAGTGATGGTGACTACATGAATGGGGGAAAGTGAAGTGGGAGGGGGTCATCATGGCTGCATGAAGGGGAAGCATAAGTGATGGTGGCTACATGAATGGGGGAACATGAAGTGGGAGGGGGTCATCATAGCTGCATGAAGGGGGAGCATAAGTGATGGTGCCTACATAAAGGGAGAACATGAAGTGGGAGGGGGTCATCATGGCTGCATGAATGGGGGGAACATGAAGTGGGAGGGGATCATCATGGCTGCATGAAGGGGGAGCATAAGTGATGGTGGCTACATGAAAGGGGAACATGAAGTGGGAGGGGATCATCATGGCTGCATGAAGGGGAAGCATAAGTGATGGTGACTACATGAAAGGGGAACATGAAGTGGGAGGGGATCATCATGGCTGCATGAAGGGGAAGCATAAGTGATGGTGGCTACATGAAGGGGGAACATGAAGTGGGAGGGGGTCATCATGGCTGCATGGCTGCATGAAGGGGAAGCATAGGTGATGGTGGCTACATGAATGGGGGAACATGAAGTGGGAGGGGGTCATCTTAGCTGCATGAAGGGGAAGCATAAGTGATGGTGGCTACATGAAGGGGGAAAATGAAGTGGGAGTGAGTCGGGAAGCATTAGTGATGGTGGCTACATGAAAGGGGGGACATGAAGTGGGAGAGGTCATCATGGCTGCATAAAAGGAAAGCATAAGTGATAGTGGCTACATGAATGGGGGAACATGAAGAGGGAGGGGGTCATCATGGCTGCATGAAAGGGGAGCATAAGTGATCGTGGCTACATGAAGGGGGAACATGAAGTGGGAAGGGGTGATCATGGCTGCATGAAGGGGAAGCATAAGTCATGGTGGCTACATGAATGGGGAAACATGAAGTGGGAGGGGATCATCATGGCTGCATGAAGGGGAGCATAAGTGATGGTGGCTACATGAAGGGGGAACATGAAGTGGGAAGGGGTGATCATGGCTGCATGAAGGGGAAGCATAAGTGATGGTGGCTACATGAATGGGTAAACATGAAGTGGGAGAGGGTCATCATGGCTGCATGAAGCGGGAGCATAAGTGATGGAGGCTACATGAATGGGGAACATGAAGTGGGAGGGGGTCATCATGGCTGCATGAAGGAGGAGCATAAGTGATGGTGGCTACATGAAGGGGGAACATGAAGTGGGAGGAGGTCATTATGGCTGCATGAAGAGGGAGCATAAGTAATGGTGGCTACATGAATGGGGGAACATGAAGTGGGAGGGGGTCATCATGGCTGCATGAGGGGGGAGCATAAGTGATGGAGGCTACATGAATAGGGAACATGAAGTGGGAGGGGGTCATCATGGCTGCATGAAGGGGAAGCATAAGTGATGGTGGCTACATGAAGGGGGGAACATGAAGTGGGAAGGGGTCATCATGGCTGCATGAAGGGGGAGCATAAGTGATGGAGGCTACATGAATGGGGGAACGTCAAGTGGGAGGGGGTCATCATGGCTGCATGAAGGGGGAGCATAAGTGATGGTGACTACATGAATGGGGGAACATGAAGTGGGAGGGGGTCATCATGGCTGCATGAAGGGGGAGCATAATTGATGGTGGCTACATGAAGGTAGGAACGTGAAGTTGGAGGGGGTCATCATGGCTGCATTAAGGGGAGGCATAAGTGATGGTGGCTACATGAATGGGGGAACATGAAGTGGGAGGGGGTCATCATGGCTGCATGAAGGGGGAGCATAAGTGATGGTGGCTACATGAAGGGGGAACATGAAGTGGGAGGGGGTCATCATGGCTGCATGAAGGGGGAGCATAAGTGATGGTGGCTACATGAATGGGGGAACATGAAGTGGGAGGGGGTCATCATGGCTGCATGAAGGGGGAGCATAAGTGATGGTGGCTACATGAAGGGGGAACATGAAGTGGGAGGGGGTCATCATGGCTGCATGAAGGGGGAGCATAAGTGATGGTGGCTACATGAATGGGGGAACATGAAGTGGGAGGGGTTCATCATGGCTGCATGAAGGGGGAGCATAAGTGATGGTGGCTACGTGAAGGGGGAACATGAAGTGGGAGGGGGTCATCATGGCTGCATGAAGGGGGAGCATAAGTGATGGTGGCTACATGAATGGGGGAACATGAAGTGGGAGGGGGTCATCATGGCTGCATGAAGGGGGAGCATAAGTGATGGTGGCTACATGAAGAGGGAACATGAAGTGGGAAGGGGTGATCATGGTTACATGGAGGAGCATACATTAAGTCATAGTAGAAAAGCAAGGACCATCGGTTGTTAGAACGGTATCCATTGGAGTATACATCAGGTTTTGTTTTATAAATTATTTTTACATTTTCATTATTATTATTGTTTTAACTGTTTTTTGTTCGCTTACACTAAATAGGTTTAATCCACTGTATGGAAATAAAGAGAAATAGTGACCAACCTCTTTTTAACTTATTTTGTCTTGAACATATTTTTCATAAGCTGTCAGTTGCTCAGCAGCGGGTTCCACCGGCGTGTGAGCAGATACTGTAGAGGAGGGAAGCTCTGAACACCTGTGTTAGTGTTATCCGGATTTGTGGATTCACAGAAAAATACCACCTGTATGTTTCAGGCTTCAAACTCAGCTCCAGCATTCCCAGTGACTAGCTGCTATATTTAATCTCATTGGCTTCCTCATGCTCATCTTGTGCCATGACACCCACCTAGCCACCTGTCTTTTTTTGTTAGTTAATACACGCTGCAGAAATGCAAGCTTTTCTCTTACTGAGGCTTTCTTGCATCTTAGCTGAAAGGAATTATGTTTCTTTTTTCCTGTTTATTTTTTCTGAACTACCTTTACATTTAGAAGACCCTATCTGTCATATTCATTTACCATATTTTATAAGCTGAAAATAAATATCATAATACAGTTTATCCTATACAGTGTAAAAAAAAATCCTGTAGTGTGCAGGACACCATAAATCCATAGATTTTGTTCTTTTGGCCGATTCCTCATCAATAGCGATGAGTGAACCCACTGAAGTTTGGGGTCAACAAGTTCAGCCGAATTTGCCTTTAAAGTTCGGTTCTGGTCCCCGAACTCAAACCCAGACCCGAGCCCCATTGAAGTCAATGGGGACCCGAATTTGGGGGACCAAAAATGGCTGTAGCAAGGGCTAGAGAACTACAAATCGAGGGGAACACCAGGGAGATTACCTTGCACAGAATGGCATAGGGAACATACTCAAAACAGTAACCAAATACAAAAAAAATTAAAAAAATACATTCAAAAATAAAAGAAATAAAATATAATTTTTTTTACGGGTGACAGAGGCCAATTCGGGGAGATAGCACCAGGGAGATTGCCTTGCACAAAATTTGGTAGAAAAAGGACTCAAAATAATAACATACAGAAAACAACAACATTAAAAAAACATACAAAAATAAATTAAATATAATATATATTTAAGAGTCCAAATATATATGGAGTCCATTTCCAAAGGTCATTGCCCTTCCACAGACAGGTAGCTCACGTATTGAGGGAGAGCTAGGGTCAAAGGAGCCTCTGCTAATTGTCCTTTGCAGGCTTCAGACAGACTGCTCATATACTGAGGGGGAGAAAAAACATGTGATAATTGTCCTTTACAGGCCATTTCCAGGGACAGGTGGCTGATATACTGAGGCCACCGTCTGTAACAGGGAGGTGGCTGTGGTGCTGCTGTTGCTGGTGATGGAGCTGGTGCTAGGAGAGGATATGTTACACCTGTGCCTGCTACACCTCCTTCCGGTGCCAGCAGGCACCAGGATTTGCCAATACCACTGTCAGAATGGTGAAACCAGGTTAAGTTAAGGCATTGACAGAATAGATGGCACACAGTGCTTCAAATTACAGTTCAGCAGAGACCTGCTGCAAAACAAACAAAAAACATTATTAGTATTATTATTCTTTATTTATAGAGCGCTATTGTATTCCATGGCACTGTACTAACCAAAAATGTCAGGAGGGTGGGACACTGAATAATCTTCACCATGTCCCTGCCCAGGAACCTGCAAAGCAAACAGAAAAACATGGCTAGTATTATTATTTTTCCATCCCTCCTTCTCCATTTTTTTTGTCTTCAACCCACATCACTTCTGCAGAGCCCTCCACCTCACCGCCTAATGCTCTATGATGGCACTCCTAGCTGGAATTTCATGGGCCATCCACCTGCAGGCATAGGGGTTCCCAGATGCCCAACAACTTGTATTGGAGGATCAGGATGTGGACATCCTTCGATGAGGATGGAACCCAAGTGCCGACTGTAATGTGAAGGCTGAGAAGGAGGGTAGCGTGGAGAAGTGGATGGAAGACAATCCGAGAAGTGATGATGAAGTCTTAGGTCCAACATGAACTGAAGACAATCAGATTTCGGTGGAACAGGTTGTGGCCACGCAGCCCCAGGAGGCCAGCAGAAGAGGGAGAAACCATCAGCAATCAGCCCCTTGCTACTCTTGCCCACCTTGCCCAAGGACTGAGCATTGAAAAAGCTGGCTCAAAGGATCTCACCAACATAGCATTTTTTCAAACAGTGTATAGAAGACAAGTCTTGGATCATTTGCACGCTGTGCCATCACTACTAATTGGTATTACAGAGAAGTGGTCCCCAAGTGGTTTGAACAATTGGTATTAAAGAGCAGCGACCCTCAAGTGGTTTGATCAATTGGTATTACAGAGCAGTGGTCTCCAAGTGGTTTGAACAATTGGTATTAAAGAGCAGTGACCCTCAAGTGGTTTGAACAATTGGTTTTACAGTGCAGTGGTCCCCAAGTGGTTTGAACAATGTCACATGTCCCATCTGGCCAATGGTTGCTGGTGCAAGAAGAAGGCTGATTGGCTGCTGTGCAGTCAATCAGCCTTTTTCCATGTTCGGGCTGAACACGTGCAAGGATTTCAATTTGAAATCCATGCTTGGGTTTGGGGACCAGAACTCGTAAAGTTAGGTATGAACCAGCGGTTCGGGTTTGCCCATCCCTACTCATCAATTACCTTCATGCATTTGTTCCTGGCTTGCACTAAGACCCATACTCTACCCTGAAAATTCCAGGTGACAGGGAGGGTTCTGAGTTAACAGGGACACTAAACTAATCTCACCTACATACTCCTACCATCAGTTAGCCCTGCATTAGAGAGATACTCACCATTTCCTATTGAAGCTTCATACAATGGGGGCAGAAAAGAGCTGCACACCTATACTACACACTTCATAGCAATGCACATGTGATCAGCTTGAGGCGGACCCCACCTTTTACATAGCGTGGTCACGTGTCCTGTCTGCCCAATGGTTGCTGGTGCAAGCAAAATGCTGATTGGCTGCTGTGCAGGTAAATCAGCCTTCTTCCAGGTTCGGGTTGAACGCATGCAAGGTTTCAATTTGAAATTCATGCTCTACCCTGCAACTTCCCTGTGGCACAGAGGGTTCTGAGTTAACAAGGACACTAAACTAATCCAACCTACATACTCCTACCATCAGTTAGCCCTGCATTAGAGAGATACTCACCTTTTCCTATTAAAGCTTCATACGATGCAGGGCTGTGGAGTCGGTAGATAAATGTTCCGACTCCTACTCCTCAGTTTTTTGTACTTCCGACTCCGACTCCGACTCCTCTGTATTAATATGTGAATGTATTTTATACATTCTTTGAAGGAAAGAAAGGCAACATACATGTCATTACTTCTAGCAGAGAGAGGTAGTTGGGCAGAAGCTGCCTTCTCCTTTCTGTGTGCTGATCTTCTGCTGAAGATAGGGCAGTGGGAGGATCCAGAAAGGGGCCTTTATTATAAAACATGATTTCCCTAGTAGAATCCCATAGTCATGTTTAAAGTTTAAGCTAACAATCGAAGTTTACAAGTTTTTATAGCCTTTTGCTGAATGACAGCAGTTTTTCCAATGGTACAGCTTCAGTCTTGAACTATTGATCCTCCATTCCCTTCACTTATACAAGTGTCTCTAGTCCTGCAAAAAACATATTTACTTAATCCCTTATCAGTGAGAGGCTAGGTTACCCATGGGTTCCCTGTAACAGCAGAACACGACACTATGCAAAGTATAAGTATTGCCGCTTCTAATTGTGCGTTGCGTGCCATATAGTGAAGCACATGAAAAGCATGCTTCTTCACGGTCACTTAACGTGTTCGTTTTGCAGTTACGTGAGGCACTGCATGCATTGGTCTTTATTCTTACAATAGAGAAGTCATTAATTATAACTTTTTGTGAATTGGGACATTTAAACTTGCTAAATCAGGGGTTTTCGCCCCTCCCGTTGGTCTCTCTGCCCTGGACGGGGCCTCAACCCAGGCGCATTCTTAAATCCCTACCATTTCTGGCGCAGCACTTGTTTACAGTCTGGGACCAACTGACCTCAAAATTTCCATTGGCTCGGCGTCCGGGACCTTTGACTCCCATTTTTGGGAACCCGGACTTTGCGCCTGGAGTGGGGGTCTCGTCCTTTCTGGGATGGCAGGCGGCGGCAGACCTGCGTTTACGGCATATCATGGGGAGTCGGGCTTCCCAAAACTGGAGGTAATCAGAGCACAACTCCCTGGGGTACATGTGTCCTGGTTCCTTCACAGACAGTTGGCTAACTATATATCTTCCCATCGCCTGGGTGAGATGATGAGCCATCCGCTGACGGATCTTGAGAAGCTTCTCTCTTCTGAGACACATGTACCCCATGCTCTCTCCGTACTGTATCAGACACTGGTGTCCAATATACATTCAAACCCAGTGGGGTACATAGCCAGATGGGAGAACGAGATGGGTCAGCCCTTCTTGGAGGAAGATCTATCTAAGATGTTTAGCCTGACGCATAAATCCACCTTGGAGGGGGCGGCGCAGGAGAGGAATTTTAAGATAATCTCAAGGTGGTACAGATGTCCGGCAGACATCCATAAATATGTACCCCAGACTTCAAGTAGGTACTGGCGTTGCCTGGCAGAGGAGGGAAATATGACGCACATATGGTGGGGGTGCCCAGTTATTAGATCTTTCTGGGAAAGGGTCTTGGATATACACACTGAGACAACGGGCATGAAAGTGAACAACACACCTCAGTTAACCCTCCTCTCCCTTATAGAGGGTTCCATATCTCAACACAAAAAGGGATTACTTCGGCACTTTCTATCGGCAGCGCGAGCTGTTATACCTAGACACTGGAAGAAACGGGGGTCCCCTTCCCTGGCTGAGTGGGTAGTGGAGCTTGAACATATTAGACGAATGGAGGAACTCATCCTGGGTGATAAAGGCTTGATAGGAAAATACATCACAACTTGGGCCTGTTGGATTGACTTCCGGGACTCAGATCGTTTCAGAGCGCTAATACAATAATACGATGATACAGTGTGGACGCCAATGGGCAACGTACTGTACTCTAGTCTAGCACTGAGCAAAGGCTACTGCGATGAAAGGGTCGGTACTTCTGGACCGGCTCAGGGCACTTCCCCTCCTCCCCCCTTTTTCCTTTTTTACCACCCCTCCTCCCTCCCCCTCTCTCTTTTTACCTCTCCTGTTTATAGGTTTGTTACCTGGTATCTTTTATCTTGGTTACTATCACATTTTGTTGCATTATATCTACTCAGCTACTGATTTGTGCCATGCGGGATGTCCCCCCTGGCTGTGTGGCGGGGTGCAGGGTCAGTGTGCCGGGCTCCGTGGGGTTTGGCTTGTTATCGGCTGATGTAACGTGGTTGCAGCGGTCTCCGGTCTGATTCTTGGGGCACTTGGCTTGATGCCAATTGCTAGGGAAGAACAGGAGTCCCCTGTTCATCGTCCGGGACCCTGTCGTGCCTGGGTGGCCGTGGAGTTGGATCGGAGAGGCTTTGGTTCATTATGACACGTGGGTGGGATTCCCGCAGCGCGCCGGCTTGGCGCCCCCAATGTTCTTAGGGCAGGATAACGGATATCGGGGAACTGTTATGGTACTATGTAAAGCTATTGCAATGTTGGTCTGTTTAATGGATGTTCTGCTGTACTGTGTACCACATTTTGTATGTATTTTCTTTGATTTACCAATAAAAACAGATTAAACTAAACTTGCTAAATCAAAATTTAGTAGGAGTCGGAGTCGGTGCATTGTTTGCCGACTCCGACTCCGACTCCAGGTACCCCAAATTTCCTCCGACTCCGACTCCACAGCCCTGATACGATGGGGACAGAAAAGAGCTGCACACCCATATTACACACTTCATAGCAATGCGCATTTCCCGTCCCAGAATATTCCAACATTTTTTCACTATAATATTTAAGGAACTGTCCAGACAAGCAAAACCAAATCTTACCCACTTTTTGCAGCTGCAGCTGATCCATCCTAACCCAGCAGTGTAAAATGTACTTTTTCTGGAGATCGAGTCCAACAGTGTGCAGACTATTCTCTTTTTACCAGGGACTAGCAGGATGAATGACTGATCCCCCTCCCCGCAGCAGCATTGCCCACTTTATATACTGCATTGGAAGGGGAGAGCTGACACACACCTTTTATTGTAATGAAAGAAGTGAGCATGCTGCAGACAGGGCTTCTGCGTGTCCTTAATGTCATTCCATGTGTTTTCATTGTGTACCTGTTCCCTACGGCTATTTTACAGCCTTTTTTAATATTGCATTAGGCACTGTGTGCCTTACCAACAAGTTTTACAGTGCTCATGCTGGCGCTGTTGTTTTTGGTGTTAAATGCGGGATTGAGCGGAGGTTCCATGCGTTCTTCAATAGTGCTACCTCTCATCCTGTGCAGAGCTCTTTCTTTGCGGCGGGCGCTTTCTTGCATTCACTGATTGATCAATACAAATTGCAACACTGTGATTGGTTTGAAGGATGTCAGTTAGGCTCTGCTATTACAGTTCTGCCTTCGGTTTCGCTTTGCGCACTTCTGGTTTGCCTCAAAAAAACCCAAAGTGGTGCACCACAAGTATCAATAAAGTTGTGCTACACTGCAATACTGAGAATACAAAAAACAATTAGGCACATGGAGTAAATCCCCATGAGTCTAAGGACAGGAGCACCAGACAATATTCAAAATTCATGTAATTTATTAATAGAAAATCAATATACAACATACTCTACATAACACACTATACAAGACAAACAATTTAAAAACACTGCTAAATACCCCAAATTAACATCCAGTGGTGACTGGGTGAGTGAAGCGGCACGGGCGGCCGCGAACGTAGGTGGCCCCTCTGCTAGACCCCACTCCGTGACTCACGTGAATTTTTCAACCCCTTACTTTTTTTGCTTGTATTGTCTGTTATCATATGTGCGCCTTCCATTTTGGCTCAGTTTATTGTCACTTAGTTTTGGCTTGCTTACTTACAGGTGTTCATGATTATTTTCTCTAGGTTATTTTATATATGTATATGCACTTAGCATTTTCACTTTATTTGATAGAATTGCAGTGTTATGTATGTTGTATGTAATATTTATTTCTTCATGGTTATGCACTGTCACTTTATATTCATATACATATTGGTATTAGTGTAGTTCGTAGGGGTTATTTGTGCCGGCACAGTAGGTACTTATTACTTAGGGGTTGTATACGTATTTAAATTAGGAGTTTTCCCAGGTATTTATGCTGCATTTTACAGCACTGGATGTTAATTTGGGGTATTTAGCAGTGTTTTTAAATTGTTTGTCTTCTGGTTTGCCTCTGCGGTGTTGAGATGGCCCCCCGAGACGCAGGGCAATCCTCTTTCCCAGCACCTCATTCAGCGACTCAAATAGCTCCTCTCCCCCCCTCCCCCCATGCATGCAAGGCTGCCAATGGGTAGGCCTCATATGTTTGCTCATATCTCTGTAACCCCTAAAAAATTTGTAAGGTGAAAGGTTGTAGGTTGTAATTCGTAAGTTAAGTTCAGCAGCCAAGGGCTATCATACCATAACCTGGTTTAAAAGTTATCTATGGGGTAGAGAATTGACTCTATAAGGGAAGTGGCCAGTTTGAGCAAAGATAAGTTAGAAATAATAGGCATCAATTCTGACCCAGAAACAAACTTCTAATGTGGCATGGTATGCAGAAACTGGTACCTTCTCCAGTGGCTTTTGGTATGTAATTGGAGACTCAGCACAAGGGGGAGGGTTTTAGGTGTGATGAAAATCCTGTCCCTGTGGAATTTAACAGGGTATACAGGGACTGACTTGCTGAAAGTACCTCAGTTGAGTACAGCTGGGTTGTGCATAGCCCCCACCTCTTCATCTCACCCAAAGCCTATGTTGGAAATCACTCATTCCTCTTCTAGTTCCTCCTTGTACTTTCTGCCTCTTAAGGCTCCGCTTACCACTCCCCAAGTGCCTAGCCTCACTGTACCCCCCAACCAACGTGCCATTCTATGGCTTCTACATCATGGTTTTAAGGATCATACTCTATCTTGCCAATGTATCCTATCGTATATATCCACCAGGCTCACAAGATATCCCTACAATGCTATAGTCTCTGCTGACTGGGACAGTAAAAATATCCTGGGCCTGGGGGTATTGCGTCAACATTTTCTATACAGCAGACACAAAGATGGACCATATGCATAATTTGCCTATTGTTATTTTGTTTCACCTTTACAACCTCTAAACTGCACTGTTACAATATGTATGAATGGATTGCTGGAGAGTAAATAGCAATGCTTACATATTTTATATATCTGAATGGTAACAGATTTCGTCTTAAGTGCAGTCATGCTGAAAGCAATGTGATGGTATCATATTGTGCGTTGGGTACATTGGCTGAGTGCTGTGCTTAACTTGCAGTATGATTTGGGTGCTGCACAGCTGTAAGATGAGGAACTGTTTGATCTGCCTTAAAAAGCACTGACATGGCGCTAAATTGCCTTTAATGGACACAGGGCTGCGGAAGAGAAAATTACAAGGTCTATGAGGTTACAAAACAAAAGAAGACTGACTTAGAGGAACACCTGCTCTTTGTAGTCATGCAAGTCCCTGGCATAGAGCTGGGATAAGATTATGCCTATATTTGTCTTTACGGACACTTCTAAACCCTGCTGGCATCTAAGTAAAATAAAATCTTCTTATGCAATGTGTATAGCATTATGTAATAGGTTATATGAACATTTTAATAAGGAGTCAGGTGTTGGAGCCTGGACCTACTATAAATATTAGTTCAAAGAAAAATACTACTGCAGTACCATGAGAGAAAATCCTTTTTGCATTAGGAAATCTCTTTCATGATTCAGGGGACACTTGTAAAAGAACCTTGCACTCGCGTTAGCATGCAAGAAAGCTGTGGGAGAATCATCTGCTCCAACCTAGTATTTCCTTATGAATGACGTGCGCAAGTTATGGCTTTTTTCATTGGAAAAATGCGTGCCACAAATGCGGGGCAGGTTTTTTTTTCAATAAAAAAAACAAAATTATTTTTTTAATAATGAAAAAAAGTTGTATCCCTCCCTGAGCCAAACAGCATAGGGGTAACCTGAGGCTCAGTGGCTGAATGGACGGTCCCTTGCCCTGCCAATTACGCAGCTCCCATGCCTTCAGTATGGTTCCGTTGCTCTTCAAGGGGTCGCTGGCATCTTCAGTGGTGATGTGGGGTTAAAAGCAGATGTCACCACCATCTCTTGAATGGTGGGACACAAGTCCCCCATTCTTTTATCCTGGCTGCCAGCCAGGAGTAATGACCAAAGGCCAGACAAGAAGGCTTTTATACCTTAGAGGCGGATCCCCCCATGTGGCTTAATATATCACTTGAGGGGAGGTCATTTCAAAAGCAATGTGATGATATCCTATTGTACAATGCTTACATTAGCTGAGTGCTGTGCTTAACTTGCAATATGATTTGGGGGCTGAAGTTTAATCTGTCTTAAACTGATATGGCGCTAAACTGATTTAATGGACACAGGGCTGCAGAAAAAAAAATTACAAGGTCTACAAACAGTGACATAACTAAATGTGACAGGGCCCTGGTGCGACCATTAGATGGGGCCCTTTCATGGCTCATGCAGTAAACTTTTTTACTGCTGCTTCCTTTTTCTAAATGATGCCAAGTGAGCACATATATGATAAACTGGGTGAAGGAGCAACAATGATGGGACCCCCCCTAAACTTCTGGGCCCTGGTGCAGTCACACCCCCTGCACTCCCTCAATATACACCTCCTGTCAAGGTTACAAAAGAGAAAATAAGACTGATTTACTTTAAGTCACTGCTTTGGACCACCAAAAGAGTCTGGATCTGGACCACCGGCAGGCTGACAAGGAGCAGATAAGGATACCAGGCCTTGCCGAGGGTGTACGAGCAAGAGGGCATCAGCAATGGGGATGCCCCCTGTTTATGTATGGACCCATGAGTTGTTAAGAGTGGTGTTTAAGGTGAAGCTCATCAAAACAGTAATATGACTTATTTCAGGGACACTGCAAATATATTTCAACAAGGAAAATGCTAAACAAATAAAAAAAACAGGCAGAAATCATACCAGATCTTTTAACCTGCAAAGAACATGAAATATTTTTTAATGTTGTGTACTTGTTTCTTCTCTATTCCCTCTATTCTCTCTGTCCCTATATGTTCAGCATGGGATGGGTTTTATTTGGGCCAGTGGTTATGCTGAAATTGTATATAAATGGATTGTTCTGCTGATATGTTTGCCATGGCTTATCTCCTGCAATGTGCGCTTTTTAGCGTAGTGTTCGTGAGGTCATACATTTGACAAGGACATTGAATTGCATATGTTACATAGGAGACCGGTGTAGGGATCTTCCCGGGGGATGGTGTGTTTGGACACAGTTCACGACAGACTTAGGTGTTATAAAAGCAGGTCTTGACGTTTATTCATGGCATAAACAGTCCAGTAAACAAAACATACAGCAGCAGCGTGCTTCTTTAGTGTACAAAACAAAATAAAGACCTAGCCCGTCTGGGCGCTTACTAGCAGGTTCTTCTCACCTAGCTGACACTTTTAAAACACAGCGTTCGCCTGGACATCGCAGGGTGAGTTTTTAGCTCCAGCAGTGGCTGCGTTCGCAGCTTCCTTCACACACACACAGGCTGTTCATTTCTGGCTGAGAGCAATAGCCTGCAGTCTCTGCAGAGCTTTTACCTCCCAGGCTAATTAGGATCAGAGCTCATCTGATTCAAAACCCAAACCGGATCGGGGAGGTGTGGAATGACAGGTCCCTCTACCAAACCTACCTGCCATTCCATATAAATCCAGGCCCGGCAAAATTAAACAACACCTCAGCAGCATATCACTGCTGGGAAACAACTCAATCCTGGACTTACCATCTCACCCAGCGTAGTAACCTAGGTGAAATGTACACCCCCTCGATCACTTCTCCAGTGACATGTCTACACCGGCCAAATAGAATGTCCTTGAATATAAATCAGTTTACAAGTATGCACATGACTGGAGGAACAATCAATAAATAAATAAGAGCAGGGAGGTCATCAATTATGGGCAACCCAGAAATGTCAGTTCACTTTCTGATGATTAAAATGCTCCAGCCGGTCCATAGGAAATATAGGGGCAATTTGAAAATGAATGAAAGGGACTAAAAAGTAAAAAAAAAAGACGTGGACACTTACCTTTCTACCCTGAAGCATCTTCCTTGCTGTATGGTTCTCTGAAACGCACCCAGTGGTTCTGACTTTGGTTCCCCTGGCGTCAGGCGCTGACGTGGGGAGAGTCACGACTGATGGTGAGCACTGGTTGGGCACCCAAGGAATTCTGGAACACATGCAGACAATGACTTATCATGAGAGCTGGACTGGGGAGGGGCGACGGGGGTAGAAATGTTGATTATCTATATTTATTTACAATCCTTTTAGTATTTTAAACCTTTTTAAATCACCCATGAGTGAAGAATTATGCTTTTGGGAAAGACTGGGTGTTTAGAGTTTGGAAAAAGTGATTTTGATGTAAAATAACCTTGCTGTTCTTTCTGTAAATAATTCTAAATTCTACATTGGATAAATGTAATCTCACATAATTTCTACAATGATACAAAATGTAAATTGATCTTGTAAAAACCTCAACATATTTTCCTGGTGAACTAGGACTGCCCATGCCTCTATAAGACATAGGGGGTTATTTAAGAAAGGATAGCGGCAGGTAGCGCCTGGTTAATGACAGGTAGCGACAGATAGCGACTGGTGAACGCCGGACACGGCACGCAATTCCACATTTATCAAGCAGAATATGTTTAGCGACTGGGATAGCGGCATGTAGCGTCTGATTCATCATTTTCAAAGCCTCTGCGAACAGCGCCAGCGTTAAGCCTTGCACAGCGCCAGGTATGACCTCTCGCTACCTGTCGCTCCCCCATACATTTCAATGGACGAACCTTTTCTTCACTTTAAACAGGGTTTTTTTTCCCCAAAAATCACAAATAATTCTGTGACCTCTTCTGGCATTGAAAAAGCTGTTTTTTCAAATTTTTTACATTTTTTAAATATTTCTTCAGAAATGACATTACAGGTCTGGCATTAAAGTGTTCATGTTACAATGTTGCTACAATGTAATTCCATATGTTTTTGCTTTGTTACTAGTTGATAGATGCTTAAAAACAGATTTTAAACACACCGCCTCCTGCGCTATGGGCTACAAACAAGTATTTTTCAGCGCCAGAGATTTGGGAGGCTGTTTTTTTCCTGAATATGGTGTGAGTCGGTCGCTATGAGCAGTTGCTACCATGCGCTCTCATACAGCGCTGTACTGGTCAAATAGCGACTCCTCACAATGTATTCAACATTACTGAACAGCGACTGAGTCGCTATAAAGTAGCGACCTACGGCTGAGCACTGCAACTACTAGCAGGCGCTCTGAAAATGCCTGCTACAGACGCTTATCTGTCGCTACCTGCCGCTAATTTTTTGTACCTGCTTTGGTGTTGCAATTCAGCTGCTCTATACGTGATGGGGGTGTGAAGAGACAGAGTTTTTAGAGACTGTGGGATTTTTAAACATTGCTTTACAGTTACTCATAGGGCTCAATTCAACAAAGCTTGTAACAAGTCTGTTTTTGAGACAAAAGTACTACACTTTTAGCTTCTAAAAATTTTTGATTCAACAAATGAAAATACATGCCTCATTTTTTACTCTATTTTTTCACTTATCTTCTCTTATAAAGTGAAAAAAATTCATTTAAAGTGAAAACAATTTACAATTGTAAAAGATTAGTGTGATTCAGCAATGTTTTGACTCTTTTGAATAAATTATTTACAACTGCCCCAAGCAGGTATAAAACATTCTTAGCACACACCCTTATGTTTTTTTTTTACCTAAAAAAGGCAGGTTAGCAACTGCCAGCATGTTTTTTGTATCAAGGTAAAAGACATGCAGAATTAACTTTATATTTTTTATGACTGTTTTAATTTAAAACTGTCGATACCCCAGGCAGAGCACCAAACCTGGGCCACAGGCTAAAGGGGCTAGTGAGCTGCCAGGACCAGACTGGTGCACTAGCCAGATAATTTGGTGGGAGGGGCCATGATTTGTTTTCATTTTAATTTAAACAGTAAAAATAAATAAATAAAACGTTAACTTCAGCAGGTTTGCAGGAAAAAATCTATGCATTTGCAATAGTTTTTTTTTACTTTGACATGTTTTACTAGTCATCCAGCCACTTTTCCCTATAGGCAATGTTTAATTCACACATACATCCAGTGGGATAAATAGAAAAACATGTGGAGCAAAAGAAAACAGCAAGTCCGGTTGCCTTGATTACTGTTTTAATAAAATATTAAAACCGACACCCCAGTAAAAGTGCTAAACCTTGGCCAAAGGCCTTGGAGCTGGTAGGTTGCCAGGGCCAAGTTGTTTGGGTTTTTGACCATGGGCCATGATTCTTTTTTCATTTTATTTGAAACAGTTAAAAAAATAAATAAATGAAGTTAACTCCAGCATATCTGTAGGAATAAATCTATGCAACTGCAGTTGGGATGATTAACAAAACATGTGAAGCAAAAGAAAACAGCATGTCCATCTACCTTGATCTATTACTAAATGCATATCTAGCATTTCATAGATGAATGTGATCCTTCATAACATAAAGACTAGCTGCACAAGTGCATTAAAAACAATTGTCATTAATTCACATAGATATATTACATGAGGATGTCACCTGATCGTTCTGAAGCTGTGTGAAATGTAGAAAGCAAATGCACCATTTGGGGTAAAGACTATCTGTTTTCGGTTTCACTTTGTACACTTCCTGTTTGCCTCTGCAGTGATAAGCTGCCCCCCCCCAGACGCAGGCAAACCTGCAGCCTAAGCAGCACTTCCAGCATGTCTGAGGCAGATAAGCAGCCTCCCCTCCACAAGCATGGCAATCAGGTTATCCCCTGCCCCCCTAACTTCGATCCCAATACAGCTGTTGGGGAGGGTCCTTTTCGCCATTGCGAGGTGGATGATCCAGGGGATGAAGGGGACAAGGATCTGGACGTCCCAGAGGAGTTGGCCAGTGAGGTGGGGGCTGTGTAGGTCGTCTGTTTCTCCGGAGTCTGGCTACTGGGAGAGCCAGTCTCAGGTGGGGAGTCCCGAGGTGGAGGAGGTGATGGACTCCCCACCTATCCATGAGGGTGCAGGAGTGGAGGAGTCTGGCCCCTCGGAGTTGGACTTTGGCGTCCTCCTCTCGCAGCCCTCCCTGGTTTGAGGGTAGCACCTCATCCCCTGGTGAGTTTCTTTTATGTATCTAATTGCACAAAATCCCCCATCACCCCATAGCAGGCTGTGTCGCAGAACAACCTCCATCATCCCATAGCAGACTGTGTTGCAGAATAACCCCTCATCATCCCAGAGTAGACTGTGACAGAGCCTCCCATCATCTTATGTAGCAGACATAGTGCTGTGTGCATCTGCCTGCTTGCTGGCTGGGCTGGAAGCTGTCCTTCCAGCTTGTGGGCCAGCCCCATTTTGCGGCCTGGCCCCACTTACTTCCCTTACTGATGGGTTGACAGCTTAGCAGCCTATGAACCAGCTACAGTTGTAGGCTGAACGCCGAACCCCAGCACAGACTTCTGACTGAAGTCCGTGTTCGTGGACAGAAACCCGAACTCGCAAAGGTCGGGAAGGATTCAAACTTTGCGGTTCGGGTTCATCCATCCCTAATCATGACAGCCATTAGCACTTAGAAGGGGGTCTATACAGTGAAGCAAGGAAAGGCATTCAAGCAAAACAGAGAGCAGATTTCCTTTCCTGCACACACAAGCATTCTCCAAAATCAGCCTGGAAAAATAATTTGGATAGTCCTCTCTGTGTTCTTCCTGTGGAATTTGGAGCCATTTGGCTGTCTTAGTTGCTTTCCAGAGACCAGAACCAACCACCAGAAATGTCCATCCCATAAGGTTGAAAGGTGTAAGAATTTGAGTGAATCCAAAATATTCCACATAAACAACCAACGTACAAATGTCCCCAAATTTTGTGTTGCTTTTTTATTTAGATTTTTGCATTATTTTTTTATTGTGTCAGTTGTTTCCTGTCGATTCTGGACTAGTAAAAAAAAAAGAAAAGAAAAAAAGGTATAGAAGAAGCTACTAAGAAAATGTTTCATGCCAGGGACATGACAGTGCTTCAACCTTAGATTCACAATTATATGCTATCCTACAAGACTTCATTTGTGCCCACGTACACCTATTTTTCTTTTGCTGGCACGGCTCCCATTTTGCAGCAGACAACAGCTGCCTGTTGGTAAAAATCGCTCTCAACTCAATGATAATTTTGGCTACACACCTGGAGAATCTTTATTGATACTTTAAAACTTAATACTCATTAATACTGATTGCAGCTTTAGGGAATGTAAGTTCATTATAAATGAGAATTATGCCACGACAGAAACAGCCTCATCAAAGGTAACAAGGTTGAGAAGACTTTACACTATGTTATTTAACAATCTTTTCCAAGGATGGAGAACAGGTGTTCCAATTTATCATTTTCCACTGTATATTATTGTATAGGTGGTGGAGCAGTCTAGATAGATGAGGGATGAATCATGTTATATGATTTCTTTAAATTACAGAGATAAAGCGGGTGCCATAGCAGGTGCCGGTTGCATAGACAATAGGGGGGAAAGCTATCATTTGGTTTTAATGAGAGATGAACCTTAGGAGCAGTGATACAATACACGATGATACAGAACAGATTATGTATAAAACAGAATAGAAAATGGGGTAGACAAGAAGAAGGTCCAGTGCAGGAATAGACTATCAACAAGAACCAGGTACCTACAAACATCATTAGAGAGGCTGAAGATAATACCCACATAGATCAAAAACAAATTAAAAGCAGGACTAACAACCAATAAAACGGACCGTAGCCATACCTCCCAACTGCCCCTCATTTGGAGGGACTGTACCTGTTGTCATCTGCCCCTCTTTGAGATTTAACATGCAGATTTGCATCAATAAATCATTAATGTGCTTATTCAAAGTGTTTATATTGTTGTAACTGTTACAACTTATCTCCTATCCATCCCTCAATGAGGGTGTGACTTAATTTAACAATTGCCCCTCTTTCTTGACCTGAAACATTTGAAGGTATTCTGTAGCTAGAACACTATGATCTCAATTCTGAACTCACATAATTGCTTTGAACAAAGCATAGCTAGAGGTAGGAACGGCGCCAGGCACAGTCTTGGGGTCCCAATCACACATACAGTGTACTCTTATTCACAATACTTCGTTGTATGGTTATATAAAATGGGTTATGGGTGATGCCTCTAATTTTAATAATATATCAAGAAAGGGTATGTTTTTAAAGAGTGGTGATGGGGAGAAAGCAGGGCCAGCTCCCGGTGTAGGCGGGCCTCTTGGCTGTAGTGTATAGTATTTTAGTGGCCCCCTTTGCCGGATGCATGCAAGCAAAGCCCCAGATGACAAAATCAATATTGGCAGAGAGTGAACAGACAGCCTAAACTGGTAGAATGTAAGCAGCACTCTTTGCCCCCCCCCCCAACACATTAATAGGCAGAGTGCAAACAGATTGCCCACATTCCAAAATCTTTGTAAGCAGAGTGTAAACAGATCTGTCTAGAGAGTGCAACCCAACCCACAGACCCACAAATGCAGGAGTGTTGCTAAGTGTAACACTTTACACCTGCCTTACGGCTTTCCCAGCTTTTTTATTTCATCATTTTTTTATTCTAAAATACATCAGTACTTTCTCTGCATTTATGCTCTATGATATGATAGCACTAAAAACTGGTGCAGTTTATACAACAGCGTTGCATTCCAGTGGCATAAATCCGTCATTATAAAATGTTCGACTTGGGGCTAGCTGTTGCTCACATCTTAAATTAGGCATAGAGGGATGCAGTGGTCAAACCATCGGTGCTAAATGGTACAAACGTATCTTAAACCAGGCCCAAAATATTTATAAGCATCTGCATTTTGTGAAACTATGTCGTTTTTTTATTTTCATATCGAACAGAAGCAGCTGTTGCTCACATCTTAAATTAGGCATAGAGGGATGCAGTGGTCAAACCATCGGTGCTAAATGGTAGAGATGTATCTTAAACCAGGCCCAAAATATTTATAAGCATCTGCATTTTGTGATTTTTTTTTATTTTCATATTGAACAGAAGCAGGGAAGCTGTGAACTTGTGCACGTCAGCCGGCACATTTGAGATCACAAATCTTAACGAGGCCGCAGCACTCCAACTAGAGATGAGCGAACTTTTTAAAAGTTCTACTTTAAATTAACTGAATTTCCCCAAGAAGTTCATCCAAAATTTTAAGAACTCTGCTCAATAAAAAAATAAACCTACAAGCAATCTCCTTATCCTCTAGGGTGGCCGGTGTCTTCAGCAGGACAGGGAACACACATTCTTTGTCCCAGGACTGGCTCCCGGGATCTTGCTCCCTACCACAGGGAGGGACTTTTTATACTGGTGAGTGAGCTTACATCAGCTCACTCTCCCTGCAGCGGGAGCGAGATGCCAGAAGCCAGAGTCATCAGCAGAAGCCAAGGTGTGGGTCAGGGGACTCCGATCCACATGTCAGAAGCTGCAGCAGATGGCGCGCAACAACAGTGAGGTAAGTAGTAGTAGTAAAAATGTTAAAGGACTTTTTATTATGTGTGTTTTTTTTATTTAATAATTTGTGAACTGATATGGAGTCCTTGAGACCCTATACCAGTTCACAGGGCAGGAGGGACTGGCAAGGCACCTGACAGCAAGCGGGTGACTTGTCATAACCCCTGCCTCATTACCTGCATCCTCAAAGCCCAGGGGGGTGGAAAAGAGCCCCTGGCCCGTGTAGGATAAACCGGCTGGCAGCATTTAGGGCTGGAGGCGTCTGCTCGGCCTCCGTGCTCTATTCTACCAGCCCCCATAGCCTCCCAGAATATTTGGATTTGTGTGGAATTGATTTTTCCCTGAAATTCGGAGTGATTTTAATTAACGAGTTCGCTTAACTCAGCTAGCAACCCATCCTACACAAGTGGTGTGACACTAATAGAAAAGATAACATGTGAAGGCACTGGATGTCACAGCTTGGTGGATATTGAATTTGATATGGACTATATTTATTTCAACAAGGATACTTAGGCACTACGGCTCCACACATTCTTTTATTGTTTTGTTTCTAGAATCAATTTAAGTGATTGAATGCGTGTTGACAATATCCCTGATTATAGCTTTATATTGATGACTGGATAGCTTTTTAGCAAGGTATTTATATTTTTGTATATTCATCCTATAATCTATCTCCAAAATCTGGTTAAAAACAGAGGTCCAAGTTGGCACACATCTGCAGAGGTATGCTAAAGCTGCACCACCAAATGCAATGGGGGATGGGGAGAGGGTTTTGTTCTGCTTTAACCCATGTAATTAGTAAATAGAAAACCTATATTCCATTTCATATGTTGGCAAAGTTTGCTGTATGTCAATTCACAAGCTTTGCTCTACTGAGTCTTTAAAACTTAAAAAAAAGCTTCAAAACATTTTTATTCCTGCTGGACTTTATCTTAATGATCATTTTTTTTTGCGTGGACTTCATATTCATTCCCTTTTGTGTTGTAAGCAGCCTTTTGTCTTCCCTGGCAGAAACTTTCTTTTTCTGTCTTCTTTGTGAGATGGTTTGCTAGCCAAGGTAAGATGTGTTTTCCCCATGGCAACTTCGCTGAAGCACCTGCTCTCCATAGCATATCATTGCCTTATTCTCAGCAGAGGAATTTCAGAAGTTATTTGAGCAGCAATTATTGTGCATTGCTACAATTAAAATTTGCAAATTATACAGGTTTGAGATAAAGTCTGTTTTGTAGCAGGAAAACATCTTGTTACAACCCTCTTAACGTTAATACTTTGCCAAACACAGGTTACAAATTATAACTGCAACATTCTCAGGATGCCAAATGGTTAGCTTTAAAGGACAACACCATGTAGTTCCGGCAAGGAAGGACTTTAGAAGTCCTTGGTTAAATGAAACTTTGAATAAAGCTAAAAGCAAATATGTGTAGTAGTGTCTATAAAAGTTGGGAGAAATAGTGATACTAATAATTAATTAAACGTAAGTAAAAAGAATACATTTTAGTCCAAATAATGTATTTTTCGCCCTATAGGACACACATGCCCATAAGACGCACCCAGGATTTGGAGGAGGACAATACGAAAAAAAAAATATTCTAAACTAAATGTTGTGCTAAAACACCCCTTTACAGGCTCTGTGGCATCTCCTCCACCCCATTCGTCATGCGTAATGTGGCATCTTATTCCCATAGACGTTGTGGCATTTCCCCCTATTTCATAGGCAGTGTGGCATCACTCCCTCCCATAGCCAGTGTGCCATTCCCCATAAAAAGTGCGGCATTCCCCCCATCCCATTTCCCATTGGTAGTATGACATTCCCCCCATCTCATAGGCAGTGTGGCATCTCCCTGTCTCATTCCCATAGGTAGTGTGGCATTTCCCCCATCTCATAGACAGTGTGGCATTCTCCCCTCCCATTCCCATTGGCAGTGTGCCATTCCCCCCTCCCACTTTTGGGGAAAAATGGTACGTCTTATATGGGGAAAATACGGTAGCTTCATAGGGACCATATTTCTGGTATACTTGGTCATCCAGTTGAGACAAAACCATGGAGTAAGGGGATACAAAGAATGTCACCTTTAATATTTTAAAGAGGAAGGAGGAGGAAACTTGCTCCCCACCTCTGTGCCACTGTTTACATAAACACAATAGGTATTAGTATAAGAGTGGAGGGGATTTCAGTTTCTAGTGCCACTCCCATGCTTACATACCCAGTATGTGCTGTGGGATCCGAGAATGAGTATAGGCTGTGCTGGAGGGTTTCACATGTACATCTCATATCCAGATATCCCTTAGTAAAGGCATTGTATTATTATTGTCATTATAGTTTATTCATATAGCATAAACTGCATCCATAGCACTGTACAAAGTACAGACAGAGTAAAACATACAGGATACATTGCCAGAGCGTGTTGCCTTTACAAGCTTGTAAGCTAAAGGAGAGACAAAGTGTAAGAATCACAAGTGGTAGGTATGGAGCCTGGCAGTGTGCGCTGATCAGAGTTTATACGGGTTATCTAAACAAGGTAATATGCTTGTCTTATGAGATGAGTGTTAGGGTGCTTTTAAAAGCTTGGGGAGTGTCAAATAAAGTAGATGAGAATTACTGGTTATGGGAAGAGGGAACCAGGCTGGAGGACAGAGGAAGGTTGGAGGCTGATCAAAGGTAGCCTCTGGATTGGTATCTCTTTATTAGAGATGAAATGTTGGGAGGGGCCATTGGAGAGACAGTGGAGAGACTAACAGAGGGAAGCAGCACAAGAAAAAGCAAAAGGGGAGGTAGATAAGGTTATCAGTGGAGTTCATAAAAGATTGGAGGGTTGCCAGTCTGTTTGTTGGTAACCCTCAATTAGAACTTCTAACCCACAAAAATTCCCTATGGCCAAGCCCCTTACTACATTTCTAGTCCAAACATACCAACCCAGACACAGTCTCCATTGTGCCTGTGACCTCCTTCTGCCTTTAAGCTTGATCACCTTCACCCCGCACTCGTGTCCAGGACTTGCTGCCATCTATTAAAACCTTCAAAAGCTCCCTAAAAACTCATCTATTTAGAAAAGCCTATAATCTGCCTTAACCAACCCACTTTACAGTCTTGTCACCCCTTAGAGCACTTGCTACCATGCTTAGAACATACTGCTAGTGACCTGAGCTCTTGTCTCCACCCACATGCTTTAGATTGTAAGCTAACAAGGGCAGATCTATCTCCCAAGAGGCAAGATCACCTTATATGTCAATAAAAATAATAATGAGGTCAACCATGTGGTGTAGACAGCTCGCCACATTTAAGTAAATGACTAGGTCACAAGTTTGAAAGTAGCCTCCCTATGCACAAAGGAAATCTGATCAGTGCAGCCGGTTACCCAGATTTTTCTGCCAAAGCATGAATTTTTGATAGGGCCTGAGGACAGGCCTGGGAAACTCTGCTTTCAGATAAATTTAATATTACACAAAAACTCCATTACAAATATAATACATTGCGGTTAATGTTACTTTATGTTTCCAAACACAGCTGCCCCTCTCAGACTCTGCATGCTCTACATGGACCCTTGCCAGGCTTTGTGTACACTATATGGGGGAGTGCAGAGACAAGCTGAGTAATTACCACATCCCAAAGGGAGTTTGGAGTTTAAAAGAGACCACTTAATAATAGCAATGACTTGCCTGCTGAAGAAAATACATTGTTAAAATATTTTTATGAATTACTTGCAAATTAATTATAAATGTAGAATTGTGCTCATAATGAATTGTACCAAAGTGGAGGTCATGCACCTGCCTGTACTAATAGGTTTAAATGTCTAATGACATTAAACTATGGTAATGAGGAGCAGTGATTATTTATTGTTACCTAGGCAACTCATTTAGTTGAGTTATGATTAAAGATATTTAATATCTAGCAAATAATAAAAATTGTATGAGATGACAGACTGGAAAATAACTTTAATTAAAAGACAACCTTAGCTCACCCCAGGCGACTATAAAGAAAATATGTTTTCTTTTTGACCTCATGCTCCACACGCATCTACCTGAGGCGGGAAACCAGAAGTGTGGCATCCTGCTTTAGGTTCAGTGGTTGTGGAAATACAAATGACTCAGTGGGACACCTTGCCTCATCATACCTCGCATAACGTTTATTGATACTATTGGCAGAAGTGTAAAAGGACACAACCCCTTCAGAAGGCTACTTGAGATCTGTAGCCTTCTGCTTGGCAGGACATTATAGAATGTATATCTCATTCCCATGCACTATTTTGAGGTGCTGCAGTAGTATAGACTAAGGTTGCACACGTTTTTCTCTAGTACCCCTTGTCTAACTGTCTTAAGTCCTGGCTCAGTGAGCTGAGTGGGTATGGGTTGTCAGTCACCTAAAGGCTTGTTATAAATGCACCAAACAACCAGTTAAAGTGTATAAAATGCACATAAATTTGTTTCAGCACCTTTTGGAGCAGCTATCCATTTATGGAGCAAATCAAGCTTGACATCAGATCAGGTTGGGGTACAGGTAATTCTTTAAGCTTGCTGAATACCTGATAGGATCTCAAGTACTTGTCACTTGTGGTCCTTGTACCAATGGTAGGAAACCCCTGGACTAGACAATTGACTATATCAGGTTAACATAGAATAATAAAAAAAGTAATCCGCATTTTTCCATATTCAATAGCCTTGATCATTGTATATTTGTTTCTAAAACATGCAGAACAACTTCCTTAGGGAAACATGGCATGTGGATGTTATATATAGAATAAACTATGGACAAATATGGAGGGGTTCCAGAAGACTCCGTTTGGTATTGTTTGTTTTATAAATCTGGATATTTTCTTAGGATGGTCCTGTAAAACAACTCAAACAGCAAATACAATTGGTAAGGCCTTAGTTTGGATATGGAAAATATTTACAAGCCTAGCAAAAGAAAATAAAGCTAGGCATGGACAGACAATAGACCAAGACATTACTACAAAGGTGGAAACTAGATAAGTTAGTATTGCAATATTTCCTCGATTAAGTTACAGCCCTATCCACCGCACATTCATTGATGCATATAATGTGATACTAACTATGTACTAAACAAACTGAATGTTCCTGCAGCTGGGTTGCTACCAGAACAACATTCCTGTCCTCGATTACCCATCTATCCGAATTCCATTTTGTACTTAAACCGGACCAACACCCATTTTTTCTTTAACGGGTGTTGGTCCCACAGACAGCGAATAAGAATAAGCTGGAGGGGCCTCCAGAATGCTGGAGCCCCCCCTCAAACATAATCTCCCCAGAACACCTGATATCCTTACCTTCACTTCGAGCCAGCAACGGGAAAGAAAATTGGCTGCTGGACGGTCACATGGGCTATGGTTGCGTCCTCGGCGCCAGCCACCAGAACGCCCCACCCACGTGCGCTCCGGTGGCCAGTCGTGGAACTCCTTTCCCAAAGTGAAGGTATGGATATTGGGCATTCTGGGAAGTTATGTTGGGGTCCAGTATTCTGGATGCCTCCTTAGCTTGTTCATATTCTCTGTCCGAGGGACCAACACCTGTCAAAGAAAAAATGAGTGTTGGTCCGGGTTTAACCCTTTAAGTGCCAGCCTACCTGGAGTTTTTGTCACGCTTTGTTGCCAGACCATTTTGCACTATTTTGCGCTCCCCATGTTCAAATGTGATTTCTGAAGGGATTTCCAGGGATTTCCCAGGAAAATTATATATTGTTTTTTTCAGCAGAGTCTGGGCTTTAACATGAAATGTCTTGTTTGTAATTTTTTAGGTGTATTCTCAATATTTTTGGGTGAAATATGTGCAAAAAAAAAAAAAATATATATATTTTTTACAATTTGTAGTTTTTTTTTGTAATAAAAATGTAAGTTTGTCAATAAAATCTTTCTCTCGGTTACAGCGGTACCACATATGTATAGGTAGACACCCTTTCCTGCCCAGGAGACTCCCCCAAACTGAAACAGCGCTTTAGGGGATTTTCAGAAAAAATACAACTATGCTATGCAATATGCGCACCTTGCAGTTTTTCCAGAAAAACAACCCTTTACATTTGAATTACCCCCAACAAACTATATATTCTCTGGAAGTACACACCTCAAGCTTTCTAGGTGTACCAGGCTTGTTGATGTGGCCATAGTTTTCTGGAAGTAATCCCTCAATGGATTCTTTGGTTGCAAGGAGTTTCCCTAAAAAAAGGATAAAAAAGCAGAATCAAAGCCACATTTTCCTAAAAAAACTATATACAAACAAGAAAAAACAAGTTTAATCTGAAAAAGCAATATCCCCCAAACAGAACAACACCCAACATGCATTGCTACTGTCAAGGGAAGAGTTGCCAAACACCCCAAAGTAAAGCATGTGCGTAACGGTAATTTTACTTGAAAATTTCAGCTCTGCAGACAAAGTGCGCACCTTGCGATTTTTCAACCAAAACAACCCTTTACATTTGGAATATCCCCCATAAACCATATATTCCCTGAAAGTACACACGTTAAGCTTTCTAAGCGTACCCAGCTTGTTCTAGTGGACTCATCTTTCTGGAATTATTACCTCAAAGAATTCTTTGTTTGCGCAGGGTTTCCCTAAAAAATTTAAAAAAAAGCTGAATAAAAAACACCTTTTCCTAAAATATAAATATGCAAACAAGAAAAAACAAGTCTGAAAGCGCAAGGTCCCCCGAACAGAACAATACCCAACATGCATAGGTACTATTAACCCTTTTAATTGCCAGCCTACTTGAGATTTTGTCACCCTCTGTTGACAGGCCATTTTTCCCCATTTTGCGCCATGTTTTGCGCCATGTTTTGCGCCATTTTGCTGGAACTTTCAGGAAAATTATATATATATATTTTTGCAGCAGAGTTTAGGCTTTAACATGAAATATCTTGTTTGTAAATTTTATTTTTTTTTTTTACAATATTATTAAGTAAAATAAATAAATAAATAAATAAATAAAAAATTTTTTTAGAAAATTGACTCCTTTATTTTAAATAAAAAATGTATTTTATTAAGGAAAAGCATATTGCATGTGAAAGCCCCATTTCTACCGATTAGAACGGTACCACATATTTATCGGTAGCCCCCCGTTCCTGCCCAGGAGACCCCCCCTAACTGAAACAAGTACTTTATAACATTCACAAATAAAATACAAATACCATCCACACTACAAAGGGTTAAATCGAGAAAAAAAATGACATAGGGTCCCCCCTCCCAGGGGAGGGGGACCCCATTTTTTTTTTTTTTCTTTAAGGGTTAAAAACCCTTAAAAATCAAAAAAAAATTGACGTGGGGTCCCCCTTACCCAAAGTAACCAGCCCGGGACCAGCTATGCAGGGCTTGTAGGAACAGGGCGCAGGGGCCAGCTTCTGTGGCCCCTGGCCCTGCAGGCTACAAACCCGCATAGCCCGTGGGCCCGGGCTCTTCTGCCCCCCCCTGGCCTTTGGGGAGGCAGGTAATGGGGGTGCCGGGGGTTAATGGCAAGTCACCCGCTAGCGCAGGTGACCCATTACCCACAGTAACCAGCCCGGGACATTACCCACAGTAACCAGCCCGGGACCAGCTATGGGGGCTTGTAGGCACAGAGTGGGGGGGCCAGCTTTTGTGGCCCCCCCACCCTGCAGCCTACGAGCCCACATAGCCTATGTGGGCCCGGGCTCTTCCCCCCCCCTGGCCTTTGGGGAGGCAGGTAATGGGGGTGCCGGGGGTTAATGGCAAGCCACCCGCTAGTGCAGGTGGCTTGCCATCCCCCCAGCCTTGTGAACTGGTATAGGGGTCATGGACCCCTTACCAGTTCATAAGGGGTTAAAAGTAAATAATCCCACTGACACAGAGAAAAAAAATCTTTATTTTTCTTTTTTTACACTGTACTCACCTTTGATCCGGCGTCCCTCGCCGCTGTCATGTTGCTGACAGATGCCGGTAGTGATCGGCGCAGGGCGGGTGACAGGCGAGGGGGCTCCGATCGGAGCCTCCTCGGCTGACACCCGCCCTGCTCCGATCACCACCGGCATCTGACAGATGCCGGAGCTCAGAGGGGGTATAGGAGGAGTGGGATGACGTCATCCCGCTCCTCCCACAATGGGCGGGGCTAAGAGGCGGCGGCCATCGCCGCCATTTCAAGAGGTGAGGACCCGGAAGAGCGAACTTTTGAAAAATTTGTTTCGACTGATTCGCAGAATTTTCGGACAAAAATAGTTTCGACCCGAATTTATTCGCGACAAATCGCTATTAAAAACGGCTATTTCTGAGCCTCCTAGAGCCTCAATAGGGTTGTAAACCATTCTGCCTTGCTGTAACATGCATAGGACGTGTGCTGGGTTATTGAAATGATACTGTAAATAATTATCACATGCAGATCAGAGTCATCGCTAATAGAATCGCAGAGCTGCACAATTGCAGAGAGTTGAAGTGGCATCACTATGAGGGGCCCCTATAGTGCCTGAAAAACACACCCTGGAGCTGGCAGCAGCAGGAGCCCAAAAATTAGCCGAATCACACCCTGGAGTTGCAAGCAGCAGCAGCCGCCCAAACATTGGTTGAAAGAGACACTGGAGTTGGCTGCAGGAGCCCAAAAATTGGATGAATCACACCCTGGAGTTGCAAGCAGCAGCAGGAGCCCAAACATAGCTTGAAAGAGACACTGGAGTTTGCAACAGGAGCCCAAAAATTGGATGATTCACACCCTAGAGTTGCAAGCAGCAGAAGCCCAAACATAGCTTGAAAGACACACTGGAGTTGGCAGCAGGAGCCCAAAAATTGGATGAATCACACCCTGGAGTTGCAAGCAGCAGCAAGAGCACAAACATTGCTTTAAACAGACCCTGGAGTTTCCAGCAGGAGCCCAAAAATTGGATGAATCACACACTGGAGTTGCAAGCAGCAGCAGGAGCCCAAATATTGCTTTAAAGAGACACAGGAGTTGGCAGCAGGAGCCCAAAAATTGGCTGAATCACACCTTGGAGTTGCAAGCAGCAGCAGCAGCAACCCGAACATAGCTTGTAAGAGACAATGGAGTTGGCAGAAGGAGCCCAAAAATTGGATGAATCACACCATGGAGTTGCAAGCAGCAGCAGCAGCAGGAGCCCAAACATAGCTTGAAAGACACACTGGAGTTGGCAGCAGGAGCCCAAAAATTGGATGAATCACACCCTGGAGTTGCAAGCAGCAGTAGCAGCAGGAGCCCAAATATTACTTTAAAGAGACACTGGAGTTGGCTTCAGGAGCCCAAAAATTGGATGAATCACACCCTGGAGTTGCAAGCAGCAGCAGGAGCCCAAACATAGCTTGAAAGACACACTGGAGTTGGCAGCAGGAGCCCAAAAATTGGATGAATCACACCCTGGAGTTTCAAGCAGCAGTAGCAGCAGGAGCCCAAATATTACTTTAAAGAGACACTGGAGTGGGCTTCAGGAGCCCAAAAATTGGCAGAATCACACCCTGGAGTTGCAAGCAGCAGAAGCAGCAGGATCCCAAACATTACTTTAAAGAGACACTGGAGTTGGCTGCAGGAGGCCAAAAATTGCATGAATCACACCCTGGAGTTGCAAGCAGCAGCATGAGCACAAACATTGCTTTAAAGAGACACTGGAGTTGCCAACAGGAGCCCAGAAATTGGATGAATCGCACCCTGGAGTTGCAAGCAGCAGCAGGAGCCCAAGCATTGCTTTAAAGAGACACTGGAGTTGGCAGCAGGAGCCCAAAAAATGGATGAATCACACGCTGGAGTTGCAAGCAGCAGCCGCAGCAGCCCAAACATAGGTTGAAAGAGATCCTGGAGTTTGCAGCAGGAGCCCAAAAATTGGATGAATCACACCCTGGAGTTGCAAACAGCAGCAGCAGCAGCCCAAACATAGCTTGAAAGATACACTGGAGATGGCTGCAGGGGCCCAAAAATTGGATGAATCACACCCTGGAGTTGCAAGCAGCAGCAGGAGCCCAAAGATTACTTTAAAGAGACACTGGAGTTGGCAGCAGGAGCCCAAAAATTGGATGAATCACACCCTGCAGTTGCAAGCAGAAGGAGCACAAACATTGCTTTAAAGAGACACTGGAGTTGCCAGCAGGAGCCCAAAAACTGGATGAATCACACCCTGGAGTTGCAAGCAGCAGCAGGAGCCCACACATTGCTTTACAGAGACACTGGAGTTGGCAGCAGGAGCCCAAAAATTGGATGAATTACACCCTGGAGTTACAAGCAGCAGCAGCAGGAGCCGAAACATAGCTTGAAAGAGACACTGGAGTTGGCAGCAGGAGCCCAAAAATTGGATGAATCACACCCTGGAGTTGCAAGCAGCAGCAGCAGGAGCCCAAACATTGCTTGAAAGAGACACTGGAGTTTGCAGCAGGATCCCAAAAATTGGATGAATCACACCCTGGAGTTGCAAGCAGCAGCAGCAGCAGCCAAAGCATAGCTTGAAAGAGACACTGGAGTTGGCAGCAGGAGCCCAAAAATTGCATGAATCACACCCTGGAGTTGCAAGCAGCAGCGGGAGTGCAAACATTGCTTTAAAGAGACACTGGAGTTGCCAACAGGAGCCCAGAAATTGGATGAATCACACCCTGGAGTTGCAAGCAGCAGCAGCAGCCCAAGCATAGCTTGAAAGAGACACTGGAGTTGGCAGCAGGAGCACAAAAATTGCATGAATCACACCCTGGAGTGGCAAGCAGCAGCAGGAGTGCAAACATTGCTTTAAAGAGAGACTGGAGTTGCCAACAGGAGCCCAGAAATTGGATGAATCACACCCTGGAGTTGCAAGCAGCAGCAGGAGCCCAAGCATTGCTTTAAAGAGACACTGGAGTTGGCAGCAGGAGCCCAAAAAATGGATGAATCACACCCTGGAGTTGCAAGCAGCAGCAAGAGCACAAACATTGCTTTAAACAGACCCTGGAGTTTCCAGCAGGAGCCCAAAAATTGGATGAATCACACACTGGAGTTGCAAGCAGCAGCAGGAGCCCAAATATTGCTTTAAAGAGACACAGGAGTTGGCAGCAGGAGCCCAAAAATTGGCTGAATCACACCTTGGAGTTGCAAGCAGCAGCAGCAGCAGCCCGAACATAGCTTGTAAGAGACAATGGAGTTGGCAGAAGGAGCCCAAAAATTGGATGAATCACACCATGGAGTTGCAAGCAGCAGCAGCAGCAGGAGCCCAAACATAGCTTGAAAGACACACTGGAGTTGGCAGCAGGAGCCCAAAAATTGGATGAATCACACCCTGGAGTTGCAAGCAGCAGTAGCAGCAGGAGCCCAAATATTACTTTAAAGAGACACTGGAGTTGGCTTCAGGAGCCCAAAAATTGGATGAATCACACCCTGGAGTTGCAAGCAGCAGCAGGAGCCCAAACATAGCTTGAAAGACACACTGGAGTTGGCAGCAGGAGCCCAAAAATTGGATGAATCACACCCTGGAGTTTCAAGCAGCAGTAGCAGCAGGAGCCCAAATATTACTTTAAAGAGACACTGGAGTTGGCTGCAGGAGCCCAAAAATTGGATGAATCACACCCTGGAGTTGCAAGCAGCAGCAGGAGCCCAAACATAGCTTGAAAGAGACACTGGAGTTTGCAACAGGAGCCCAAAAATTGGATGATTCACACCCTAGAGTTGCAAGCAGCAGAAGCCCAAACATAGCTTGAAAGACACACTGGAGTTGGCAGCAGGAGCCCAAAAATTGGATGAATCACACCCTGGAGTTGCAAGCAGCAGCAAGAGCACAAACATTGCTTTAAACAGACCCTGGAGTTTCCAGCAGGAGCCCAAAAATTGGATGAATCACACACTGGAGTTGCAAGCAGCAGCAGGAGCCCAAATATTGCTTTAAAGAGACACAGGAGTTGGCAGCAGGAGCCCAAAAATTGGCTGAATCACACCTTGGAGTTGCAAGCAGCAGCAGCAGCAGCCCGAACATAGCTTGTAAGAGACAATGGAGTTGGCAGAAGGAGCCCAAAAATTGGATGAATCACACCATGGAGTTGCAAGCAGCAGCAGCAGCAGGAGCCCAAACATAGCTTGAAAGACACACTGGAGTTGGCAGCAGGAGCCCAAAAATTGGATGAATCACACCCTGGAGTTGCAAGCAGCAGTAGCAGCAGGAGCCCAAATATTACTTTAAAGAGACACTGGAGTTGGCTTCAGGAGCCCAAAAATTGGATGAATCACACCCTGGAGTTGCAAGCAGCAGCAGGAGCCCAAACATAGCTTGAAAGACACACTGGAGTTGGCAGCAGGAGCCCAAAAATTGGATGAATCACACCCTGGAGTTTCAAGCAGCAGTAGCAGCAGGAGCCCAAATATTACTTTAAAGAGACACTGGAGTGGGCTTCAGGAGCCCAAAAATTGGCAGAATCACACCCTGGAGTTGCAAGCAGCAGAAGCAGCAGGATCCCAAACATTACTTTAAAGAGACACTGGAGTTGGCTGCAGGAGGCCAAAAATTGCATGAATCACACCCTGGAGTTGCAAGCAGCAGCATGAGCACAAACATTGCTTTAAAGAGACACTGGAGTTGCCAACAGGAGCCCAGAAATTGGATGAATCGCACCCTGGAGTTGCAAGCAGCAGCAGGAGCCCAAGCATTGCTTTAAAGAGACACTGGAGTTGGCAGCAGGAGCCCAAAAAATGGATGAATCACACGCTGGAGTTGCAAGCAGCAGCCGCAGCAGCCCAAACATAGGTTGAAAGAGATCCTGGAGTTTGCAGCAGGAGCCCAAAAATTGGATGAATCACACCCTGGAGTTGCAAACAGCAGCAGCAGCAGCCCAAACATAGCTTGAAAGATACACTGGAGATGGCTGCAGGGGCCCAAAAATTGGATGAATCACACCCTGGAGTTGCAAGCAGCAGCAGGAGCCCAAAGATTACTTTAAAGAGACACTGGAGTTGGCAGCAGGAGCCCAAAAATTGGATGAATCACACCCTGCAGTTGCAAGCAGAAGGAGCACAAACATTGCTTTAAAGAGACACTGGAGTTGCCAGCAGGAGCCCAAAAACTGGATGAATCACACCCTGGAGTTGCAAGCAGCAGCAGGAGCCCACACATTGCTTTACAGAGACACTGGAGTTGGCAGCAGGAGCCCAAAAATTGGATGAATTACACCCTGGAGTTACAAGCAGCAGCAGCAGGAGCCGAAACATAGCTTGAAAGAGACACTGGAGTTGGCAGCAGGAGCCCAAAAATTGGATGAATCACACCCTGGAGTTGCAAGCAGCAGCAGCAGGAGCCCAAACATTGCTTGAAAGAGACACTGGAGTTTGCAGCAGGATCCCAAAAATTGGATGAATCACACCCTGGAGTTGCAAGCAGCAGCAGCAGCAGCCAAAGCATAGCTTGAAAGAGACACTGGAGTTGGCAGCAGGAGCCCAAAAATTGCATGAATCACACCCTGGAGTTGCAAGCAGCAGCGGGAGTGCAAACATTGCTTTAAAGAGACACTGGAGTTGCCAACAGGAGCCCAGAAATTGGATGAATCACACCCTGGAGTTGCAAGCAGCAGCAGCAGCCCAAGCATAGCTTGAAAGAGACACTGGAGTTGGCAGCAGGAGCACAAAAATTGCATGAATCACACCCTGGAGTGGCAAGCAGCAGCAGGAGTGCAAACATTGCTTTAAAGAGAGACTGGAGTTGCCAACAGGAGCCCAGAAATTGGATGAATCACACCCTGGAGTTGCAAGCAGCAGCAGGAGCCCAAGCATTGCTTTAAAGAGACACTGGAGTTGGCAGCAGGAGCCCAAAAAATGGATGAATCACACGCTGGAGTTGCAAGCAGCAGCAGCCCAAACATAGGTTGAAAGAGATCCTGGAGTTGGCAGCAGGAGCCCAAAAATTGGATGAATCACACCCTGGAGTTGCAAACAGCAGCAGCAGCAGCAGCCCAAACATAGCTTGAAAGAGACACTGGAGATGGCTGCAGGAGCCCAAAAATTGGATGAATCACACCCTGGAGATGCAAGCAGCAGCAGGAGCCCAAACATTACTTTAAAGAGACACTGGAGTTGGCAGCAGGAGCCCAAAAATTGGATGAATCACACCCTGCAGTTGCAAGCAGCAGCAGGAGCACAAACATTGCTTTAAAGAGACACTGGAGTTGCCAGCAGGAGCCCACAAATTGGATGAATCACACCCTGGAGTTGCAAGCAGCAGCAGGAGCCCAAACATTGCTTTAAAGAGACACGGGAGTTGGCAGCAGGAGCCCAAAAATTGGATGAATTACACCCTGGAGTTACAAACAGCAGCAGCAGGAGCCCAAACATAGCTTGAAAGAGACACTGGAGTTGGCAGCAGGAGCCCAAAAATTGGATGAATCACACCCTGGAGTTGCAAGCAGCAGCAGCAGGAGCCCAAACATTGCTTGAAAGAGACACTGGAGTTGGCTGCAGGAGGACAAAAATTGGATGAATCACACCCTGGAGTTGCAAGCAGCAGGAGCAGCAGCCGCCCAAACATACCTTGAAAGACACACTTGAGTTTGCAGCAGGAGCCCAAAAATTGGATGAATCACACCCTTGAGTTGCAAGCAACAGCAGCAGCCAAAGCATAGCTTGAAAGAGACACTGGAGTTGGCAGCAGGAGCCAAGAAATTTGATGAATCACACCCTGGAGTTGCAAGCAGCAGCAGGAGCCCAAACATTACTTTAAAGAGACACTGGAGTTGGCAGCAGGTGCCCAAAAATTGGATGAATCACACCCTGGAGTTGCAAGCAGCAGCAGGAGCCCAAACATAACTTGAAAGAGACACTGGAGTTGGCAGCAGGAGCCCAAAATTTGGATGAATCTCACCCTGGAGTTGCAAGCAGCAGCAGCAGGAGCCCAAACGTGGCTTTAAAGAGACACTGGAGTTGGCAGCAGGAGCCCAAAAATTGGATGAATCACACCCTGGAGTTGCAAGCAGCAGCAGGAGCCCAAACATAGCTTGAAAGAGACACTGGAGTTGGCAGCAGGAGCCCAGAATTTGGATGAATCTCACCCTAGAGTTGCCAGCAGCAGCAGCAGGAGCCCAAACGTGGCTTTAAAGAGACACTGGAGTTGGCAGCAGGAGCCCAAAAATTGGATGAATCACACCCTGGAGATGCAAGCAGCAGCAGCAGCAGCCCAAACATAGCTTGAAAGACACACTGGAGTTGGCTTCAGGAGCCCAAAAATTGGATGAATCACACCCTGGAGTTGCAAGCAGCCGCAGGAGCCCAAACATTACTTTAAAGAGACACTGGAGTTGGCAGCAGGAGCCCAAAAAGTGGATGAATCACACCCTTGAGTTGCAAGCAGCAGCAGCTGCAGGAGCCCAAACATTGCTTTAAAGAGACACTGGAGTTGGCAGCAGCTGCAGCAGGAGCCCAAAAATTGACTGACACACCCTGGAGTTGGCAGCAGCAGCAGCAGGAACCCAGAGATTGGCTGGAAGGCACCCTGAAGTTGGCAGCAGCAGGAGCACAAACATTAGCTGGAAGGCACACCCTGGAGTTGGCAGCAGCATAAGCAGGAGCAACACATTGTTTGAAAGACACCCTGGAGTTGGCAGCAGGAGGCCAAAAATTGGCTGAAAGGCACACCCTGAAGTTGGCATCAGCAGGAGCCCAAAAATTGGCTGGAAGGCACACCCTGAAGTTAGCATCAGCAGGAGCCCAAAAATTGGCCTAAAGACATAAATATGTTTTGCACCGTTTGGAAAGTGTAAAACGTGGCACCATGCTGAATCTAGTCATATGCATCAGGCATTGGTGGGTGGAAATCCTGGCTGATCCATCCCTGATTCATTTTGACAAAGGTGAGTCTCTCCACATTTTTAGTTGACAGACTAGTTCTCCTCGCTGTAACTATGGCCCCCGCCGCACTAAACACCCGCTCAGATGGCATGCTACTTGCCGGGCAGGACAGCTTTTCCAGGGCAAACTCTGCTAGTTGCACAAGCCAAGTTTGGCTGCCCAGAAGTCCAGCGGATCCTCAAGGTGTGTTGGCATGGTCATGTCAAGGTACGACATGACCTGCTGGTTGAGGTCCCGCTCCAGGTCTTCCTGCTGCTCATGAGTAGCCTCACTACGCGGGTGTAGAAAGCTACTCATTAGCGACTGAAGACTGAGGCTGCTGCTGATGGAGCTGCTGCTGCTGCTGCTCCTGCCAACCCCCCCAGCAGCCATGGCAGTGGAAGGTGAGCGTAGAGGTCCCCCCAAGTCAGACCTGTGAGAGTATGGACCATGGCGCAGATAGGCATCGGCCAACTGACTACGCAGAATGTCTTTGTAGTAGTTCAGTTTGTCCTCCCTCTCAGCGGGTTTTAAAAATGCCCCCATTTTGTGCCAGAAGCGAGGGTCCAATAAGGTGGACAGCCAGAAGTCATCCCGCCGACAAATGGAAACAATTCTGGGGTCACTACGCAAGCACGTGAGCATGCTTCCTGCCATTTGCGCAAGTGACTCGGAGGGACTACCTGTCTCCATCTCCACTGCATACTGCCACGGTGTGTCCGGGTCCTCTGTCTCGCCTTCCTCAAAACCCTCTAGCTGCTCCTGCTCCTCCTCTCCTGTCCGCTGACTAGATAAACCAGCCATTTGGCCAAGCCTAAACTGTGCTTCAATGGGCCACTCCTCCTCCTCTTCCTCCTCCTCCTCCAGTCCAGCTCCAACGGGGTTCATGTGACCGTAAGATGTAGACGCCATGTCTCCAGTGACCTGACCAGCCATGGTTTCCAACATGTGCTGTAGTACATGAAGCAGTGGAATCACGTCGTTCATCCCGTAATCCTGCCGACTGACAAATAAAGTGGCTCCCTCAAAGGGCCTGAGCAAATGGCAGGTGTCACGTATGAGCTGCCACTGTTTGACATTGAAGTTACACAGGGGAGTCCCCCTATCCGCTTGAATCATCTGGAAATCTGTGATGGCTTTTCTCTGTTCTTATAATCGGTCCAACATGTGAAGGGTGGAATTCCAACGGGTGGAAACATCTCAAATCAGACTATGTTGGGGGCTACTGTTCTGACGCTGTAGCTCAAGAAGGGTGTGTTTGGCGGTGTATGAGTGGCTGAAGTGCATGCAAAGTTTCCTTGAAGTTGTTAGGATGTCTTGCAGATGGGGGGAACACTTCAGAAACAACTTGACAACCAGATTGAAGACGTGAGCCATGCAGGAAGCATGGGTCAGGCTTCCTTGGCGCAGTGCAAACAATATGTTCTTCCCATTGTGGGTAACCATGATTCCCATTTTAACCTTTCTTGGAGTAAGTCATGTTTGGATTTCCTGATGAATACATTTAAGCAGTTCCTCCCCTGTGTGACTCCGTTCGCCAAAACAAACCATGTGAAGCACTGCGTGACACCTCCGTGCCCTGCACACATGGTAGACTGGAGGGGCACTGAGACTTGAGCCTACAGTGGAGGGTGAGGTGATGGCGGAGGATGAGGAGGCCGAGTCGCACAGTGTCACAGGCCCAACGGGCAGGGAGCGCGGAGGCCGAAGCGGCGTGACCTGTCCAAGTTGCTGCTGCTGCTGCAATGGGACCACATTCACCCAGTGGGCCATAAACGACATGTACTGTCCCTGACCGTAGTTACAGCTACAGACGTCGGCGCTGCCATGCACTTTGCTATACACAGACAGGCTCAAGGACTGGCCCACCTTCTGTTCAACAAATGTGTGCAGCGCTGGTACTGCCTTCTTGGCAAAGAAATGATGGCTTGGGACTCTCCACCTCGGCTCGGCACAAGCCATCAGTTCTCTGAAAGGTGCAGAGTCCACCACCTGAAAAGGGAGCGACTGCAGCACCAGCAACTTGGACAGGAGCACATTCAGCTTCTGCGCCGTAGGATGAGTGGGTGCATACTGCTGCCTCTGAGACATCGCTTCGCTGATGGATTGCTGGCAAGATGCATGACTTGGAGGAGGAGGAGCAGGCACGACAGAGGATGGGTATGACGCACAGCTGCCATGTTACCCTCCTGCGGATGCTTCAGGAAAAACTGCCACACTGCCCAGTAGCTACTTTTCCCACCAACAGGCCGCACTGATTCACTGCTACTGTCGCCAACTCCAGGAACCCCTGCTCCACTACCTCCCGATAAGATAGCCTGCCGCGCAGCAGGTGCTCTACCCCGGCCCCGTTTGGCTCCAGGCCTTACAACTGTGCCCCCATGCTGACTGCCAACCATGCTGCTAACACCTTGCTGCCTCAGCTGCTGACTCACCTGCGCCCCTCTTCTCCTGATGATGACGATGAAGCCCCTTCATCACACGGTTCCCAAGTGCGATCGGCTTCATCATCATCATCACCGAGTTGTGGCTGCATGTCACTGATGTTCTCGGTTTACTCAACAGTGTCTGGCGCAGGAGCTGGAACACTCATAACACCCACGACACTGTCCACATCACTATTTGTCTGCCTAGCTAAAGAAGCCACCTCCATTGCTTGGCTGGGCAGTAGCTGCTGACTGTCCTCTATCTGATCGTCCTCCTCACTAAAGAGTGGAGCTGAACCCAAAGCATAGGATACGTCTCTGGGGGAGGGAACGGCGTAGGACAGAGGCAATGGGAGGACAAGGACTGCTCTCGGGGCATGCCAACTCAGGGTTGTGTCAGAGGAACCTACTGACCCTAGACTGGGGGTGTCAGATGTAACTTGTGATGATGTTGATGAGCGCGTTAACCAATATACCACAGCAGATGCGTTACTGGTGGAGACACGACCGCTAGCAGATACTGGCAGTTCAGGTCTCTCACCGTGACTCCTGCTGCCACTCGCTCCTAGTCTGCTGCGACCTCTGCCTGCTGAATCTTGGCCTCTGCCACTCCTCTTTGAACATCCTTGCACTTGTCTGCCTGACATATTTAGGTATTTGAAATGCGCAATAGGTACTATAAAAAAATGTGTTTACTTTAAAAAGAAGAAGCTAAATAAAGTGAGGGACTGCTTCTCTGCACCAGATACTATGAAAATTGGCAATATGAGATACCCTGCGGCCTAGTGTTTTGGCAGCAGACCAAAAACCAATTCAAAATGCAATACTTTGATTCAGCTGAGGAAGGATCAACAAGCGTATTTAGTATAACAGATAGGCTGCCTAATGCAGGTTTGGGATGCCCTGCGGCCTGGTGTTTTTTTGGTTAAAGGCAGACCAAAAACCAATTCAAAATGCAAAACTTTGTTTCAGCTGAGGAAGGATCAACAAATGTATTTAGCATAACAGGCTGCCTAATGCAGGTTTGGGATGCCCTGCGGCCTGGTGTTTTTTTTGTTAAAGGCAGACCAAAAACCAATTCAGAATGCAATACTTTGATTCAGCTGAGGAAGGATCAACAAGCGTATTTAGTATAACAGATATGCTGCCTAATGCAGGTTTGGGATACCCAGGTGGGCTGGTGTTTTTTTGGTTAAAGGCAGATCAAAAAATATTTAAACTAATCCAGTTATATAATATAAATGCTTGTGTGTAACAGATAGGGTTAAATAAGCCACTGCATAGATGGCATGCACAGTGGCAAGGCAGATTTACAGCACAAAGAACTGAAATTGAATTGAAAACTGATCTGGCCAATGAAAAAAAAAAAATTTTCACTGTCACTTCTAAGCTGTCCCTGGCTGGATGGTTCCGTTTTTTTCCTATCTTGCCCTATCTTTCCCTGGCTCTGTCTGCCTCTCTGACTCTCCCTACCTATCTCTAACTCTGTCCCTGTCTCTAACTAGCTGTGCTCTGGCGGCAATGCAAGGCTGAAATGCGCACAAGCAAGATGGGGTCACCGGGCTTCCTGGCTGCTGATAGGCTGCATGTGACTTACCCATGATACCTTGCCCCAGGGGGTATGTCTGGACATGTTCATCCACCATTTTAGAATGCCTGTAATTGAAATAAATGGAGTTTAAAGGAAAACTTCGATCGATCGAATCGCGGGGAAATTCGGATTCGTTCAGAATCGAATTTTCCATGAAATTCGGAACGAATCCGGGTTCGTCTGGATCGATTCGCTCATCCCTAACTGTAACTGTCTGTTATAACAGGAGGTTTTTGCCTGACTGGGTACCAAAAATGTGGGTATATTTGAGACTGGTTGAACATAAGAGCCCTACACTTCTGCCTCCTAAACATAGTTTTACCTTGTTACAAATAATATACAGATACAGGATTTTGGAGTTACATATCCATTACAGCAGAGTGATCACCCACACATCACAGTCAGCTGTGAGTCAGCTGTAAAGCAGGGACATCCAGTTATTATAAAGTGTAAAACAGCAGGGAGAAGCCATTGTTACCTTGTAACCACAATGGCTGGCTTTCAATAATGTAAGAGCGGAACTTGTCACATTGTACAGTGCAGTAGCAGTATGTGTTTTAAAACTCCCATCGTACGTTTTTTTACTCTCAGAGCCAACACGGTTTTACTAAGGACAGAAGCTGCCAGACTAACCTGATTGGCTTCTATGAGGAGGTGAGTAGAAGCCTGGACAGAGGGGCGGCTGTGGATATAGTTTTTCTGGATTTTGCAAAAGCATTTGACACTGTCCCCCATAGATGCTTATTGGGGAAATTGAGATCTTCCGGATTAGAAAACGCAGTTTGTAACTGGATTGAAAACTGGCTGAAGGATCGTGTACAGAGAGTTGTGGTTAATGATACCTACTCTGAATGGTTACTAGTTGTAAGTGGTGTACCCCAGGGTTCAGCGCTGGGCCCACTATTATTCAACTTGTTTATAAACGACATAGAAGATGGAATTAAAAGCACTGTCTCTATTTTTGCAGATGACACAAAGATATGTAGCACAGTTCAGACTATTGAAGATGTTCACAAGCTTCGGGCTGACTTGGACACATCGAGTGCCTGGGCATCCACTTGGCAAATGAAGTTCAATGTGGAAAAATGCAAAGTCATGCACTTGGGGTCTAATAACCTGAAGGCCACATATGTCCTTGGGAGAGTATAACTGGGAGAGTCACTTGTTGAGAAGAATCTGGGGGTACTAGTAGATCACAAACTAAATAACAGCATGCAATGCCAAGCAGCTGCTTCCAAGGCCACCAAAATACTATCATGCATTAAAAGATTCATGGAATCACGGGATAGAGATGTAATTTTGCCTCTTTACAAGGCACTGGTGCGCCCTCACCTGGAATATGCCATCCAGTTCTGGGCGCCCATTCATAGAAAGGACGCTCTGACTCTGGAAAGGGTGCAGAGGAGAGCCACCAAACTAATAAAAAGAATGAAAGATCTAAGTTATGAGGAAAGATTACGAGAATTAAATCTGTTTAGTCTTGAGAGGAGGTGATTGAGGGGGGACATGATTAACTTGTATAAATATATAAATGGACCATACAAAAAATACGGGGGAACACTGTTTCATGTAAAATCCTCTCTAAGGACAAGGGGGCACTGCCTTCGATTGGAAAAAAAGAAATTTAGTCTCCGGAGGCGACAATCGTTATTTACCATAAGAACTTTAAATCTATGGAATAGCCTCCCACAGAAGCTTGTTACAGCATCAACCGCTGACAGCTTCAAAAAAGGATTAGATGCTTATTTAGAAGAAAATAACATTACCAGTTACTATTAGCGGTTATCAGTAAAAAAATAAAAATAAAAACAAAACATAAAATAAATAGCTTCCCCTATAAAATAAAAAATAACTTCCCCTACCCCAACACCCTTGGTTGAACTTGATGGACATATGTCTTTTTTCAACTGTATTAACTATGTAACTATGTAGCTCCTGCCCCTGTACTCACTCCTCTGTCCTCCTTGCACCTGCAAGCATGACATTATCCATTATTGTTACAGCACAGAGTACACAGAGGGGTAATATACTATACCTGGTTAGGTGCTTAGAGTACTTAATCCCACTTCTCACTATTCTTTTAGTACTAAACAGGGAGTTCCTCACTCCACTTCACTCTCATTTCCAGCAGACTGACGGACTTCGGATCCAGCTCAAAGCTAGAATTTACCCAAATCATGACATTTCAGTCTGGTTTGCCCCATCACAGATTCTTGGTCATCAAAGTCAAATTATCCAGTGCTGGCAGGTGGCATGCTGGCCACCACTACGTGTGAACTGGTATAGGGGTCCCTTGGTCCCCTTACCAGTTCACAAACAGTGAAACAAATACAGTTTTAAAATAAATAAATATCTCTGCTTTGTTGCATCTTCCTTCATTTGTCTCCCATGGGACAGTGTCCTCTCTGCAGGGCCACCAGGTCAGGGTCTTCCTCCTGGTCCAGCGACTGTCATCTTCTTCATGCCAGGGAGCAGCTGTTGCAGTCATTCTGTTGGCATCTGTAGTGAGTGCTGGGCCCGCCTCGGAAGTAACCTTTTATGCCATAGAGGTGGAGCCTTTGTGAAATCTCCCCATGTGACTAATGAAGTCAATGGAGGGAATGGACATTGAAGGCATTTCCTGGGTAATCTCCCATCATGTCCCTCCTGTCCTCTCTGACACCCCACCGCATCTGTAATCCATCTCCCTAATCCCAGCCCACCAGGGCTTTTATACCACAGAGGTTGAGTCTCTGTAGAATCCACCACCCCCCTCCATTTTCTTTTTTCTTTAACTATTCCAGTTCACACATTGTGGGAGCCAGAGTACCGAATTCTGGATATTGGGGACTATCTGGCAGGAGGGCTTCTAAACCGGCTTGTCCCAGCTCCAGCTCATCACTAGTCTTTACTACTACACTACCTTAGACACTGGAATAACGAAAAAACTTTCCTTCGAGATGGCTGATTTGACCAAAACTAATCTCACAGTCAGATTCAAAAGAATCAGCACCAAATTTTTTCTAACCAATTCACTTATATCAAGCCTTATTGATTTCCATTTTAGGGTTCAAGAAAACTTTCTTAACCACAAATTCCCATTCTGAGCAGTTCACGCGAGGATATCTACACCTGCTTGCCATTTACATGATATTGAACAATTCCCCTAAACTAAACAGAATTAGTTCAGAAATGGGTGGGTATTAGTTGACTAAAACATGACACAGAGAAGACGTAAAAGTTGATTTACAAAATCTGAAGCTAGAGGCCAGAGTGGATATTCAATGTAATAATTTATCATTGGATATAAATATAGTGTATTTTAAAAAAAATTTTTGTTCACTTTTATTTAGTAACAGATTATGAGCCTCATATATGAAGAGCGTTATTATTTCCGAATGGTGCTGCAAGTTGCCGCAAATGTCTGATGTTAAATAATCTGCTTGAATTGGTGCACAAGGAATTGGCCAGTGTGTGTCAGTGCCCATTGGACCCTTATTATATAGAATATAACAGCTGGTGCCTTTCCTTTGCAGTTATTACTCCACTAATAAAGAAACCCTCCCTTGATCCATTGGCCTTTTCAAGGTACCCTATTTAATTTCTCCCCTTCTCCTCCAAACTTCTTGAACAACGCTACTCATAACGGACAAACTATTTATCTGCCAAAAACTTGATGCCCTACAATCTGGATTCCGTTTTAACCACTCCACTAAAACTGCTCTCACCAAAGGTCGCTAACTTTATCTTTACTCTTCTTAACCTATCCTCAGCCTTTGACAATGTTGACAATTCCCTGCTTCTCGATATTCTCCCTTCTCTTGAGGTTCACGGTCTTGCACTCTTTTGGCTTACCTCCTATCTCTCTGACAGATCGTTCAAGGTGTCCTACTCACACTGTTTCTTCTTCCCAATTCTCTTCTGCTGAGTTAATCAAGGTTCTGTCCTAGGCCACTTACTTTTCTCAGGCTACACCTATAGTCTTGGCAAACCTATAACTATCTTATGTTTTTAATACCACTTTTAAGCCGATGACAATCAAATATACCTCTTTGGCCACATGCTCTCTTCACTCCTCTATCTCGCCTCCCCAACTGCCTTACAGTAATATCTTTTTTCATGCCATTTTGTTAGCTCACTCTAAACATTGACAAGACATAACTAGTCATTTTCCCACCATCTAACTCCCCTCCCCTCTCTAGCATGTCTGTCTCTGTTAACAATTATACATTACGTACAAACTCCCAAGCTCAGTGCCTATGCTTAATTCTGGACTTTCATTTAAAGCTCATGTTCACTCCATACTCCCTTAAAAACCCTTATGCATCCATCCCTTTCTCTCGCCTGAGGCCACTAAAATGCTAGTACATGCCCTGGCCATCTCCTCACTGGACTACTGCAACATCCTTCTTTGTGATTTACCAACTAACAGACTGGCACCCCTTCAATCTATTTTGAACTCTGCTACTTGCATCATCTATCTCTCTTCTCGCTCATCCACCTCTGCTTCTCTCTGTCAGTCCCATCGCTGGCTGCCAGTCCCACAGCAAATTCTGTTTAAAACTTTTACCAACAAAGCCAGGCTCCTCCCTATATTTCATCTCTGATGCAACAATATAAACCAAGACGCAGACTCAGTTTTGCCTCCTACCTTCCCCTGTCCTCAAACCTAGTCACCTCCTCTCCCTCTAGTGTGCCACTCCAATGTTTTGGAATGCCCTCCCCTGCTCAATCTGCCACTCCTCAACCCTCCAAGCTTTCAAAATGGCCATCAAAACCCACTTTTTCAGGTGCGCATACAACTTGGTAATCCTCTAAAGAGCACAGACCATTAAACTCAATACTGATTCTGTTCCTTTGTCTGCACCTCTTATCCTTTAGACAGTAAACTCGCAAAGGCAGGGCAGTCCCTTCTATTGTATCTTGTTTTCAGAATATTCACCGTGAACGCTGTAAAACCGCATTTGTTATGGTCAATGTACTGTATGTTCTTCCCAGTCTGTAATTACTACTTTGTACAGTGCTATGGAAGATGATGGTGCTTTATAAATAAATAACAATAAAAAAACAGTGCCAGCTGATGCTTGATAAATGAGGCTCCAAGTTATATAGATTGATAAATATTTGTTAATGGCAAATTACTTTGACATTCTTAAATGCGCTGATCACTATTTTAGGAAGCTGGAAATGAAAACCCTTTTCGACCTTTTTTGCCTGCTATGTTTCTTTCTTACTCTTGTGCTTTGTCATATAACTTGTTAAGAATTGAATGATCAATTCCCATGAATAATTTAGCAGGAACAACAATTTGGAACCTTTTGCACTGTAAGCAAAATAATGTGTTCAAATCTGACATAGTCCAAAGTAATGAGGCTAATGAGTGATGACGAGCAGATTCAACCCGCAGAGTTCAGGTATGTACAGAGTTCAGGCCCTCGGACTCGAGGACCGACATCAGCCAGTAGTCAGTGCCAGGTTTCATTGTTCGGTCCGAACACAGAAGGTGGTTGTTCGGCAGCTTTTTAGGTAATTCTATTGGCATTTTTGGTTAGATCCAATTTTTATATTAAGAAGAATAGTCTGACTTTTTATTTTTTTATTTTTTTTTTAGGTTAAACTGTTTTAGGAAATGCTGGTTGTAAATGGTCTTCAATTAAACAAAAAAAAATTCCTGTGGGTTTATTTATTTATATTTTTTGGTAATTTTTTGACATTTTTTGTTTGTCTGAATTTTTTTGTCACTCCCCCTTGTTTTATTGAATGCCACTTGAATGCATTCATTAAAGCTGGGAAAGTGACAGTCAATATTTTTCTTTATGTTTCTTACATTTAAAAACATATGCCCCTCCCCAAAGGCTACCTACTCAGGCATAAGGACTTTTAACCCTGGGTTCAAAGGCTGCGCTATTGGCGGCCTCTGTCCTTGCAAATTACAAACCCCTATGGCCTTTGGTATGGGTTCCTGGAAGAACCCTGTGTTCATACCGTGATGGCCCGATGCCCCGATGCCCTATATGGGGATGTAGGTAATGTGTCATTTTACAGGCGTGGCACACTCCGAGCTCGGCATATGTAATGCCAGTTGCTGACCATAGTAAACTGGTATAGGGGTCCCCTGGACTACAATACCGGTTCATCCCAAGTGAAAATGAAATAAGACACCAAACAATAAAATATTTTTATTGTTCTTGCATCTTCTGTCCCCTGCCGGGTGCCATCTTTCTCCGGTTGCTTATGCTTAGAGGGGGGACCCCACTCTTTTTTTTTCCGTGAAAAATATTTCAAATTTTACCCTGCCCCCAACATGTTTGAAAAGAGTCCCCCCTCCAAGCATTACCAACATGGCGAACCTAGCATAGGAGCTTGTAACTCCAGGGCTCAAAGGCTGACCCTGACCATTACAAGCCCTTATAGCACAGGTCTGGTGCCCAGCACTGGCCCATGCTTTGGGGCGCCGGGCACATTCGCACCCCCCCAATACCTTCCCCCTCTTATAAATGTATGCCACCAGGGTGTCTAAGGATGCTCCTGTGGCATTTAGCAAGAAGGGGAACACAGGTCCCCCCCCCCCCCCCCTGCTGTTCATGCAGGCTCCTGGCAAGGGATATTTTAAAAATATCAAAGAAAATAAACCCAGAGGCAATTTCAATGTTTCATTGAATAACATTTCTAATCGGCATTCAGTAAAACAGTTAAAACTTGAAAAAATACAATTAAAAAAGTCAAGCTATTTTCTATGTTAGATAACAATTGAATCTAACCAAAAATGTTAATAAAATTACCAAAACATGTAAAAAAAAAAAAACAGGCAGGCAGTCGGGAACAAATTAAACATGGAATTTTTTTATTTATTGTCTTGCTTTCTGTTATTATTTGGATTACTTCCCCATCCCCATTTTGTGCAGGACAATCTTCCTGGTGTTACCCCCCGATTTGCCCTCTGACACCCATAAACAATTATTTTTTTTAAAGTATTTATGTATTTCTTTTTTGGGTTTTCTGTTATTATTGTGAGTATAATAACCCTACCCTTGAAAAACGAATACCCTTGAAAAATGATTTTTTTTTTCATTTATGTATGTTTTTCTTTAATATTTTAGGTTTCTGTTATCATTTTAAGTACTTTCCCTACCTCTTTTTGTGCAGGGCAATCGCTCAAGTGCCCCACTCCCAATTTGGCCCCCAACACCCTTGAATTTCACCCTTAATTTCTTTATTTTTCTAGTTTTCTGTGATTATTTTGAGTACTTTCCCTACCCCATTTTGTGCATGGTGATTGTCCAGGTGTTACCCCCCCCCCCCCCCAATTTGGCCCCCAAGTTCAGGTCACCATTGGCTTCAATGGGGTTCAGGTTCGGGAAACTCAGCGAACACCAACTTAAACGGGTTCGCTCATCACTACTACATCAGTAGTAGATCAGTTACACCTTCTTAACAAAATAAACTGAATGACCCCGATTGGGTGTCATGCAAATTATTTAGTGCAGCAACTTTGGGTGCACTTCTGGGTGTGAAACGAAACTCACATCTGAGTGAGTTTTTTTTACTTTAATGTACATAAAAGTGCAAAGAAATTTTTTTTGTTATTTCATACGTTAGATGGGGTACACAATTTTTCATTTTTTTTTTAAAGCTGGAAACCACAACACCCTATGGGCTATGCAGAAACATTTTTCAAATTCTTTAGCATACTCCATAGAGTGGACTCATTAGAAAAATTATATACCTCACCTGTAAAAATGTTGCATAGCATGTGTGGGTGCGGAAAAATTTAAAGAAAATGTGTGAAAAGAATTCACACCCAAGTGTGTGCAAAAAGTTAAACATGCTCCAATAAACAATCAGTCCTCACCTAGCATGGCATTCCATTTGTATATGTAGGCAAATATGTATTTACCATGGTAATTCTTATTCCATATTTTGTCTTTGTCCTTGCAGCACTGGTGATAGCCTATTGTAGCAAGTGGAAACTAATTAACGCATGTTACCCAATCTGCGGAATCCAAACGCACTGTTTTCTGGTGGTTGAGGAGAAAAGCATCCTATTTGGCAACATACAAGCTGCTGCGTTTCTTCCAGCTAATGACTGTTGTGTGAATTGAGCTGTAAGAAGCACTAGTCATTGACCATCACTGATTGCTTCCACTGACAGGTGCTAATGCAAAGAGGGCAGGACACAGCTGCCAGAACAGGGTTCCCATTATCCATTCTGGGTATTGTTTCACCCTGTGGGATGTATTCTTTCTGGCTGTGCTAATTTCAGAGCGCTTTTACATCGTTCTTTACTAAGATCAATAGCCAATAGTCCCCAGTCTCATTTAATGTCATTACTAGTTTATCTGCTGAAAAATCTGCATTGGCTGCATGTAAGAGCATGTTGGCTTTTTTGAGCTGTATGACAACGGGAAGGTCACATTAGCAATGGTATGTTTGTCTGATAAGCAACAAATACTGTGTGCTTGTGTCCTACAATAATGAAAGATAACCAGGGGGCATACAGAGAGATGTGAAATTCAGCATATTGTAGTATATGCTGTGCATACAGGTTACTTGCATTGTGCTGACTCTAGTGCTGAGGAACGTCCCTTTCACATTGTGGAAATGCAGTGCTGTGCTCAGCCTCTGTTGCTGCTACATGCTGCCCTAAACCCCACCACTGTTACATGTTACCCCCACCCAGAGCAGAGGTGGACTGGGCACCTTGAGCGAGCGGGAGCGGGGTGGGACCTGACAGGTAGTGGTGGAGGAAGGAGCTCCAGGTTTCTTGAGTAGACCAGCAGTGGTGGGACCCGGTATTCCACTCCGGCACAGCACTTGCAAGTGGTAAGTATGGCCCCTTTATTGCACTGTAAGGCACCATGCGCTTTACCGACTGTGCCCATATTCTATAGGCTGCGTTGCATTTACACTTTGTGTGACCTGCACCATGCAGCATTTTGCAAAATGCACCACACTAATGTAAAAGAGCCCATTTAATTTCATGGGCTGCATCCCGCTTGTGACATGTTGGAGTATTTTTTACTCCAACACAACACAAATGGGAAGGTGCGAAAAGAGCTTTATAGCCACCTTTCAGTGGGGGTCATGCTAATTTTTTGATGAAGTATTACTACTTTGGGTATGAATTGCACCTTGCATCTGAGTGAACTTTAACCCTTTCGCTGCCAGCCTACTGTAGCTTTTGTCACCCACTGTTGCCAGACCATGTTTCACTATTTTGTGCTACACATGTTCAACTGTGATTTGTGAAAGGATTTCCAGGGATTTCCCAGGAAAATTATATATTGTTTTTTTCTGTCTGGGCTTCAACATGAAATGTTTTGTATGGCCTTTTTTTAGTGTATTCTCAATACTTTTTGGTGAAATATGTGCAAACAAAATAAAAAAAAATCTATTTTTTGCAATTTGTAATTTTTTTTGTAATAAAAAATGTAAGTTTGTCAATAAAATCTTATTGCGTGCGAAACCCCAATTTTTCCCGGTTACAGTGGTATCACATATGTATCGGTAGACACCCTTTCCTGCCCAGGAGACTCCCCCAAACTGAAACAGCGCTTTAGGAGATTTTCAGATAAAATACAACTATGCTATGCGCTATGCGCACCTTGCAGTTTTTCCAGAAAAACAACCCTTTACATTTGAAATACCCCCACAACTATATATTCTCTGGAAGTACACACCTCAAGCTTTCTAGGCGTACCAAGCTTTTTTCTGTGGGTGTAGTTTTCTGGAAGCAATCCCTCAATCAATTCTTTGGTTACATAAAGTTTCCCTAAAAAAGAATAAAAAGGAAGAATCAAGCCACATTTTCCTAAAAAAAAACTATATGCAAACAAGAAAAAACAAGTAAAATCTCAAAAAACAACATCCCCCGAACAGAACAATACCCAACATGCATAGCTACTGTCAAAGGAAGAGTTGCCAAACACCCCAATGTAAAGCATGAGCATAAGTGCACACCTTGCAATTTTTCAACCAAAACAACCCTTTACATTTGGAATATCCATAAACCATATATTCCCTGAAAGTACACATGTTAAGCTTTCTAAGTGTACCCAGCTTGTTGTAGTGGGCTTACCTTTCTGGGAGTAATCCCTCAAAGAATTCTTAGGTTGTACAGGGTTTCCCTAAAAAATGAATTAAAAAACTGAATAACTAACATGTTTTCCTAAAATATCAATATGCAAACAAAGAAAATCAAGCTAAATCTGAAAGAGCAAGGTCCCCCAAGCAGAACAATACCCAATATGCATAGGTACTATTAACTTTTAATTGCCAGCCTACTTGAAGTTTTGTCACCCTTTGCAGCTGAGTTTAGGCTTTAACATGAAATGTCTTGTTTGTAATTTTTCTACAGTTTTTTTTTAAATATTTTTGCGTTAAAATAAATAAATAAAGAAATAAATAAATATTTTTTAGACAATTGTCTCCTTTATTTTAAATAAAACATTTACTTACTTATTAGAGAAAACCATATTGCACGTGAAAGCCCCATTTCTCCCGATTACAACGGTACCACATATGTATCGGTAGCCCTCTGTTCCTGCCCAGGAGACCCCCCAAACTGAAAATAGCACTTTATAACATTTACAAATAAAATACAACTACTATCCACACTATAAACATAAGGGGTTAATTTTTTAAAAAAAGGACATAGGGTCCTCCCTCCTGGGGGGGGGGGGGGGCATTTTTGGGGGAATTTTAAGGGTTAAAAACCCTTAAAAAAAATTATATGGGGTCCCTTACCCATCATAACCAGCCCGGGACCAAATATGGGGGCTTGTAGGAACAGGGCTCAGGGGCCAGATTTGGTGGCCTCCACGCCCTGCAGGCTACAAGCCACGGGCCAGGCCCTTCTTTCCCCCCCCTGGGCTTTAGGTAGGCAGGTAATTGGGGGTGCCGGGGGTTAATGGCAAGTCACCCACTAGCCACAGGTGACTTGCTAGCCCCCAACCTTGTGAACTGGTATAGGAGTCTCAAGGATCCCTTACCAGTTCACAAAGGGTTAAGTGTAAAAAAAACCCACAGAGACAAGCAGAAAAAATATTTGATTTATTTATTTTTTATAATACTTTTTAATACTTACCTCCCATCCATCCCGGTGTCCCACACTGATCACTCTGGCTTCTGCTCTCCTGCTGCTGCTGGAAGCCTTTTATAGTTGCTGGGCGACAGAGCATAAGGGGTTAATTTTTAAAAAAAATGACATAGGGTCCCCCCATTTTTTGGGGAATTTTAAGGGTTAAAAACCCTTAAAAATTAAAAAAAAAATGACATGGGTACCCCTTAACCAGCATTACCAACCAGGGACCATCTATGGGGGCTTGTAGGAACAGGGTGCAGGGGCCAGCTTTTGTGACCCCCCCACCCTGCAGCCTACAAGACCATGTGATTTTTTCTTTTTACAGTTAGCAGCGGCCGCTGCCAAAGCTGGGGGGGGGTCGCTATTCCGGGGGTTCTCCTGGAGCCATCCGAGCCCCCAGGGGGGATCGGATGGCACCAAATTAAAGAGGAGACCCGGCCGGGGGGAAATTCAAGCACGTAACACTTATGGGCTTGCCACTTAAGGCCCTGACAAGCGAGCCCTTAGGTGTTACGTGCTTGGCACTTAAAGGGTTAACACACGAAAAGTGCAAAAAAGTGTTTTTCCACCTGTGCTTGCAATGGGGCACTTTTACAGGTGGGGTACATAATTTTTCCAATGAGGTCAGGATCATTTATTGAAAGTGTACAAACCCCAAACCTTTATGGGCTATGCAGCAAAATAATCTTTAGCATACGCCATGGTGTGACGTCGAGCGAGAGCAGGACCCGGCAGGAGGCAGAGGCAGAAGAAGGAGCTCCAGGCTTCTTAAGAAGACTGCTGGTGGGACCTGACAGGAGGTAGTGGTAGAGGAAGGAGGCCAGGTTTCTTGAGTAGACCAGCAGTGGTGGGACTCAGCATTCTACTCCGGCACAGCACTTGCAAGTGGTAAATATGGCCATTTATCACTCTGTAAGGCACCATGAGATTTATTGACTGTGCCCATATTCTATAGGCTGTGTTGCAGTTACACGTGGAGGCTGATTCATTACTAACGCTAGGTATCGGCAGATGCACGTCTGTATAGCGGTGCTTAGAGCAACCGCTAGCAGACAATGTAAACGGGTATCGGTCGCTGTCACAGAGCGCCTCAGTCGCTGTAGTAACCTGGCTGCCACTGATGAATGTGATGTATTTTGGGTGCTCTTACACCAGTACAGCGCTGCAGGGAGCAAGAGGTAGTGCCAACTAATTGCCACCGACTCTCGGCGCTCCACACCATACTTATCAAAAAAGGACACGCACAGCGTCTACGCTCTAAAGCTGGGCGCTGTAACATAGAGCACCAGACACTGTGTGATTAAAGTCTGTTTTTTGAACACATATCCACCAGTAACAAAGCGAAATCACATGGAATGGCATTGTTTTAACACTGTGACATTAACACTTTAGTGCCAGGCCTGTAATGACAATTCTGCATAAAAATATAAAAAGTCAAAAAAGTTTCTAAAATTGTTTATTTGCAGCCAGGAGAGGTCACACAATGATATGAGCAAAAAAATAAAATAAAACATCAAACACACTGTTTAAACACAAGCAAATGAACGGCCATTGAAATGTATGGGAGAGCGACACTGAGCGAAAGGTAATACGCTGAGCTGCCTGTAATAATACATCGGGAGCTACATGGCGCTGTTAGAGGAGCTCACCAGATTCGCTTTCATAAATGTGGTTTTGCTTACAAAGCCCGGCGTTCACCAGAAGCTGCCTGCGGCTACAAGGCACTTCCTGGCGCTATCCCTTCTTTAATAACCCCCTTAGTGTGACCCACACCATGCAGCATTTTGCAAAATGCACCACACTAATGTGAAAGAGCCCATTTAATTTCACAGACTGCATTTTCTTCCCACTTGTGACATGTTGGAGTATTTTTTTTACTCCAACGCAACACAAATGGGAAGGTGTGAAAGGAGCTTTAGAGCTACCTCTCAGTGGGGGTCATGCTAATTTTTTGATAAAGTATTACTTCTTTGGGTGTGAATTGCACCATGCATCTAAGTGAACTTTAATGCACAAACAGTGCAATGAAATTGTTTTCCCACCTGTGCTTGCAATGGGGCACTTTTACAGGTGAGGTACATCATTTTTCCAATGAGGTCAGGACCATTATTTGAAAGTCTACAAACCCCAACACTCTATGGGCTATGCAGCAAAAAAATCCTTAGCATATGCCATGGTTTGATGTTGTGTCAAAACTTACAAAGAATGATCCTTACCTCATTGGTAAGAATGATTTACCTCACCTGAAAAAATGCCTAATTGCAGGTGCAGATTTTATTTTTTTAAATATGAAGCAACAAAATGTTATTGCACTTTCTTGTGCAGTTAAGTTAAAAATCTCAGGACAACAACATTCTTTTTTTTGTGTGTTATCGCTAAAAAGCTCACAGAGATGCAGGTTGCAATCCACACCGCAATGTACACTGGAATTCACACTGGCTTCACTAAAAAACTCATAGGGAAAATGATGTACCTCACCTGTAAAAATGCCCCATCCCTGGTAGAGTTCATTTTTTGGGGAAAAAGGTAGAGAAAAAATGTATTATATCGGTTCGTGTCTAAACGCTAAAAATCTGATGCAGGTTGCAACTCACACCCAAATGTGCATCCAGAGTTGAACATTCTTCACTAAGAGGCCGATTCATTAATAGCGCCAGGTAGCGACAGATGAGCGCCAGTAGCGTGATTTTCACAGCGCCAGCTAGTATTCGCTGTGCTTGGACGGGGTTTGCTTGTTGACAGCGACTCAGTCGGTGTGCGGTAATGTTGAATACGGGGTTAGGGATCGCTGTTTCACAGGTTCCGCGTTGTATGGGTGCGCCTGACAGCGAATGGCCAGAGCGGACGGCTTGCTGCAGATTCATTAAAAAATCACGCTCAAAAATTTCTCGCGCTGTGAATTCCTTGTTTAAACCCCAGAGCGCTGGCGGCGATGTGTGTAAAGTAGTTTTTAACCCCCAAACAACCTTTTTTTTTATATGTAAAAATTATACAAGTTTTTCTAAACATTTTGTAATATGAATACATGAATATCAGACCTGTAATATCAATTCTGCACATTTTTTTTTTTTTTTTACTTAAAAAAAAATCCTAACATTGCAGAAGTGGTCACAGAATTTTTGACATTAAAAAAAAAAAAAAAAAAAAAAAACAGTAATAGCAATTAATTATGATTATTTAAAGATTGCTCCATTGAAATGCATTGGACCACGCCAGGGATGGGATTAGCAGAGGCGCTGTTCGTTGCAGTCGGCTACATGATGAATCCCGCTCTAGCTGACGCTCTCGCCGGCGCTAGCCTCATTTAGCGTAATAAATGCGTCATTGTGACCGCCGCCGGGCGTACTTGATTCGGTAGCCGCCGATAGCTGGTGGTACCTGGCGCTCGTCAGACACTACCTGGCGCTAGCCCTTGATAAATAAGGCCGTAAATCTTTAGCATGACCTACACTGAGAAGGATTACTAGAGTAAGGATGTAGCACAACAAAAATAAGCCAATATAATGTACATTTAAAGAGGACCAAAAACGAGACATAGCTTTGAATAGACTCCAGATCTGGGTGAAAGCCTTCCCTAAGGAGCAAATCAGGAGACCTTGCAGTGTAAAACTCAATTAGACTTGTGATCCAGCTGCTCTTATATTTAGCAATCAGTAGAATGTTCTGCTTTGAGGCTGCAACCCTGCTTTGCATGCTAGGCAGATCTAATTGCTTTGCTGCTGAATAGAATGGCTGCAGGACCACTCAGAGCATTTTACGTAGCAGGCTTTTAGCCTGAACTATAGGTCTATACTCCTTTTCACTTCCCAGTAGCATTAGAGGTGTTACTCAATTTCCCAGCTTCAGCTTTCATGCAGATTGCCTGCCTCAGTGATTCATTTTTTATGTTACTCCCTATTGGGCTTAGCACGGGAGGGGGGTTGCAAAATGAACTTCCTCCTTAAAGGTAATTTCCTGTGATTTGATTACAATCACACTACCAAATCCAGAGGAAGCATGTCATGGACATGCCTGGATCGCTCCTGCTGTCAATGTGAATGAAACATCACTCCCTATAAACTGTGATGGTTGCTTGCAAATGGTAATCTGATAGTCCCATAATGAATATCCCTATATGTTCTCATAGGGTGATTTAGATATAAAGAGAGACTTTGAAGGGTAAAAATTAGTGATTGGCAAATCTAAGATTCAGTTTGTTGCCATTTTAGATGATTCATTTATGAGATTTGTTTTGAGGCCGATTTGAATTTGCTAACATTTAAAAAGGCCTAATTGGCTTACAAAGTGACGTATTAGGTCTCAGCCTTATAAGCTCTTTAACCTAAAAAAAGAAGAAATATAACAAATAATGTGTCAGAAAAAAATCAGTTTAGAGTTTAGGATTTAGTTTCTGTCCATGTTAGTTTTTTGTGCAATTTGTGCAAGTTTAATTTCCTCATCTCTAGATGTACACAGTAAAGAGAAAGATCTGAAGGTTTCCTGTAGTGATATACAAGCGGGGCATAGATCAACAGTATGGCTAAGGGTTTTGGGTACATAGACGATTGTGGGCATAGCTACGAATATAGCAACTGTTGATGACCAGGGTTTCCAGGGTCAGGTTTGCTGTGCTTATGGAGGTTCTTCAAAAGTTTTGGAGACACATTTTGAAATTACCTGATGTTTATTAGATATCTGTGCATCTGTGTAGTTTAGGAAAAAGAGAGTTTCCAGTTTACCAAAGAGATAATTACCCACCTGGGAGCTTGAGAAAGGGTTCTTTTACCCGAAACGCATCTGCCATGTCATGAAACATTTGGTTGATGCTACTGGGTCTGAATGATGTATTTTAACTAACGCAGTAAAGGTTAAGTTTTATTTTATTCACTCAATGGGAAGCACTGCTGGACTTGGAGAGACCACAAGGCATTCTGTCCTAGACTTAGGTTTGGACAGCCCCACTAATTTGTCAGCATATAATATGAATATTTACAAATTTGTAAAAAAAAATCTTTAGGTTGTTGGAAAAATTCTCCTTCCCCTCTCTCAAAACTCAAGTTTGTCTATCTAACAAAAGTTAAAAGACAGTATAGAAGGAAGAGGTTCCGAGGCTTAAAGAGAAAATAAAAACAAATCTGTCAACCTTTTCTCTATATATATATATATATATATATATATATATATATATATATATAGCTACATAATCAATGTTTTGTATAAGTGATAATGTGCAAATTATTTTATGGCAGAATTGTCTACATATCATTGTCCAAAAATTCCTATTGTATATGATTTCATATTAAGTTCTATAGTCAAATAAATGTCTAATCGTACACATGGCAGCACAGCTTAATAATTGCTGTTTTGGAGTACTTGTCTCTGTAGTTATTTGCTCAGCATATCATCTCCAGCTGCAGCTCAATTTTTGCCAAATATAGAGAAATTAAGTTAAACTTATTGGCACCGTCTGGTCTACGTAGAATCCAATCTACGTGCGTTCCAATTTCCAGCTTTCTTGCAAATCGTGTACTATTATTATTATTACTATTAACTAGTCTAGTTAATTGTCTATTAACCACTTATAGTATCTGGCATTATATCTATTTGAAATAAATGTTTTACTAGAGCTAGAACATCAGGTTTGTTGTTAATATACAGAGGAACTGAACAATGGATTTCTGAACATATTTATACTAATAGTTAAAAATTACACCAAAGTGACGAATTTGGTTGGTCAAAAACAGCTAACAGTACTTGTTAAAATTCAGATGGAAGGAATATATATGTGACATTGCACCACTTTAAAATGTCCCTACGTAGAATATACACAGGAGAAGCCAATAATGGAGCAAAAGTGCTATGGGGCTGATTTACGAACAGTTTTGCCGTTATTTGTGGATCGTGCACACATGTTCGCTGTGTTTGCCGCATTTACCAAAATGTGCCATGTTCGTCTGACTACGCCCGTGTTTGCTGTATTTACTGTTAGTTTATGGTAGTTGGGCAAATGCGTGTGAACATTTATTAATTTCTTCAGATTTTAGCAGCAAGCCCCATTGGAATTATTATTTTTTTGCCAATATTGTCTCTTAAAGCAGTTCTTCACTCTGAATAAGAGCCTATCTTATATGTTTCCCACACCCTGTACATACAGATTGCTCACATTAAAAATCATTCTACCTGCGTCTACTGCATGTTGAGCCTTTAAACATCCAAGATGGCGGCTCATGGCAGCTCATGGAACATCAGGCAGCCTGCAAACAGGAACCTGCTGACCTTTTCCTGACCCCAGCTCTGCTCTGTCTGAGCAAAGCACAGCTATAACCTGCCCCCTGTACTTTATCCCACTCTCCTCTCTTTAGTACGTGTGATGCTTCTGAGGCAAGATGGTGGCACCCGTATCCTAAAGTCCTGAACAGAGTCGCAGCCCAGTGGGTGAAAGAATAATAAGTTAGTGACTTAAAATATATTAATTTTAGATGCTGGGGAATCATTTTATAAGGGTTTGGGCTTTTCAATAAATCATGGTGAAGGTCCGGTTTAAGTAAACAAATTGGTCCCAAACCTTACTCCTCATATAGCTTTCTATCTCTTGTGCTGACAAGGACCAGCAGTCCAAACCACGTGCCCACAAGTGGCGTAGATAACTGTTAAATGTATCTATACCAAAGCAATGCACATCCTGGTGGCTTTTTAGAGGCTTTTGGGAACAGCAAAGTCATAAAAAGAAAGATTTATTTGCATGGCTCTGTCTACTGCAAAGGATCTGAGAAATCCCATTATCCGTATGCACCATGCAAATACTTTCTGTGTCAAAAAATAATGGAAGAGGAAAACAAAGCAAAACTCATCAAAAACAATTCCTCAACACTTAAAAAAATATATTTTACAGGTCTGCATAGTTTACATTTTTAGTCACTTACTATTATTACTTATTATTTACCCCACTGGACTGCAACTCTGCTCAGGACTCTAGGAAACGGGCACCGCCATCTTGCTTCATAAGTATCATATACTGAGGAGAGGAGAGAGAGTAACAGGGGGCGGGATATAGCATGTTTTTTGCAGAGACAGAGCAGAGCTGGGGTCAGGAAAAAAACAGTAACCCCAGAAGGCAGCGCGGCACCATCAGAAGACACTTCCTGTCAGCAGGCAGCCTGAGACTTCATGGACTAGCCTATCATCCTGGATGTTTAAAGGCTCAGAAAATGCATTAGATGCAGGTAGAGTGATTTTTAATGTGGGCAATCTGTATGTACATGGTGGGGGAAAACATATAAAATAGGCTCTTATTCAGAATGAAGGTCCGGTTTAATCAGTTTCTAGTAGGTAGTAGTATTAGATTCATTTTTTAATACACAAGATCAAGCTGCTAACAATTAAATCTGTCATTCTGAAAACATTCTACCAAAATAGTCTTTCAGATAAGATGTCTTATAGAGTAAAAGTTTAAAAAATATACAACTTTTCCTGTCTTACACTTTTGATCTTGTTTGGCCTTAACCATCCGCTAGGGAGTCATTAATGTTGACCCCTACAAGGCATTAAATAATCACCGGTAAGATAACACAAGACCCTGGAGAAAAGTTAAGCTTTCCATTTGACGAACTGTTTGTGCAACAGTCTTTCGTGTGTTATTATCACAATGCTCTTGTGCAAAGTCTGTCATTTGCTAAAGGATTTAGGCAAATAAATAAAGATCAATCTATAATTTGCACATTAAAAAAGAATGTGAAGTAGCTCTACAATAAAGAACTTCAACATCTTGGTCATTTCTTGGTAAACACTTGAAAGTTATCATGTGCACCAGATGGAATGGAATATACAGCTTGAACACAGCTATATAAATATATCCTTGATGTCTGTTTTGCTTTTCAATTTGCATTGAAAGTACAAAGGTAGCAGGGAACGCCAGTTAGGGCTCCTCAACGTCTCCTGATATTTCTTCCAGATGTTGGCTAGACTTTGTGGAGCCAGCCTTATGGAATATGGGCTGAGTGAGGCAAGTTGTCTTTTATTCCAGGTGTGATGCTTCATGCTGATTCCTCCACACACTCGTCTCTCTTGTACAAACACACTGAGCTCTGTGACAAGCATTTACCACCAGTCTTTAAAAGAAATTTACCTCCCTCTAACCTCCCTTCATTACATGAGGTCCCGTGGACTGTTTCTCTTGTCTGTGCGAAAGAAAATATCGCCCAAAATCCTCTGATGTCATTCTTTGCTAATACTCTGGCTTGACTTCGAATATTTTTTTAAAGTATGGGGAGGTCATATTTGACACTGAATGTTGCTGCCAAGCGCCTAATAGTAGTTTTGTTTGTACATGCTCTTAAAGCACAGTGTCTCAGTCATATTTTAACTCCTTGATTAAACAGAGATGGCCAGGGCTGCGTGTCATCAGTTTAACTGGCGCCAATTGTGTTTATCTGATGGAAAATTATGTCTGGGGTGGCCAAATGCCTCGTACCTTTTGTAGGGCTGTATAAAATTGTGGAGATATTTAATTATGTGTTCATTCCTACTATAAGTATAACTTAAATATGATCATATCAAGTAGGTAACTATTAAATGTAACAAGTAATAGAGTAATAGGCAGGCTATAGGTAGTGTACAGGTATGTAAAGGGGCACAGATGGGTTGGCTATAGGTAATGTACAGGTATGTAGGGAAGGGGCTGATGGATATTTTATAGGCAGTGTACAAGTGTTCAAGGTAGGGACTTATAGGTAATCTATAGTAGTATACAGGTGTGCAAGGTAGGGACTGATAGATAATCTATAGCAGTGTACAGGTATGTAAGGGATGGATTGATAGATAGGCTATAGTAGTGTACATGTATGTAAGGAGGAACAGATTAGTAGGCTATAGTAGTGTACAGGTATGTAAGGGATGGACTGATAGATAGGCTATAATAGTGTACATGTATGTAAGGAGGAACAGATTAGTAGGCTATAGTAGTGTACAGGTATGTAAGAGGGTATAGATGGGTGGGTTATAGGTAGTGTACAGATATGTTAGGGTGTACAGATGCAAAGGCTATAGGTAGTATACAGCTATGTTAGTAAGGGACTGATAGATAGGCTATAGGTAGTTTACAGGTATATAGGGGGTATAAGTGGTACAGAAAAGTAGGATATAGGTAGTGTACAAGTATGCAAGGAAGGAACCAATAGGCTGTAAGTAGTGAAAAGGTTAAATATGTACAGAAGGGACAGATAGCTAGGTTACAGGTAGATTACAGGTATGTAAGTGGGTACAGATAGTTACGCTATATGTAGTGTACAGATATGTAAGGGGGTACAGATGTGTAGGCTATAGGTAGAGTACAGATTTGTAGGAAGGAAACAAATTGGTAGGCTATAGGTAATGTACAAGGGGGGGCATATAGGTAGGCTATAGATAGTGTATATGTATAAAAGGGGGTACAGATAGATTGGCTATAGGTAGTGTACAGGTATAAAGTGGGTAAAGATCCATGGGCTATAGGTAGTGTACAGGTATATATGGAGATAGAGATATATAGGCTATAGGTAGTGTACAGGTATATAAGAGGTGCAGATAGATGTGCCGCATGTATGGTTATATTGGGGGAAGAGAGAGACTATGGGGTTGAATCAGAGCAAGGTGAGAAAACTCATGCCCTTTTTAGGAAAGAAAACAGCAATGAACTTTCATTGTCTACTAAACAACGAGATGCACATTTTCACCCATTGTTGATTTAAATGAAAGTGAATTGCAGCTTTCTCTCCTAAAAAAGGAAAAAGTCCTTTCACCTGGCTATGCATTGACCCCTATAACAGTCACATTACAGGAGCATGGTAATGATCTGAACGGAGCACAAAGGGGCATTAATCATGGTAGGCTGCTATGAGCTCTGACAGTCACTTTAGCTGTCTAAAGGGGGGGGCACCATTTTAGGTGGTTCCTGCAGTTAGGTTAAAGAAGAAAACTGTGTCTAAGAACAAGCCACAGTGAAAGACTGTCTTGACTAATCCTCCCCATTCTGTGACCTATTTCAGCTGACTAGAGAACGCTCAGGGAACTGGATGTAGAGCCTGCTCATTGAAGTAAATAGGGCAGACTGAGCATGGCTGCCCCTGCAAAGCAGGTCTGTTCTGCCAATCGCTGAACAGCGTGATGATGCAGGATTACAGGTGCTGGTGAGTGTGGGAATTCAGATGGACCTAGAACAAGGGTTCCCAACCAGTGGTAAGGGTACCATGCATGGTACTAGAGAACATATGAGGTGGTACTCAAAGTTCAAGGTTGCAGACTGATTTTTCACCAATCTTATCTTCTGTCATCTATACTTAACCCAAGCTTGGTTTTCTCCTTAAAAACAATACTTCAAAAACTATTTATTAAAATCACTTAACAGATTCTGCTCTCTTGGTCCCTTGATCCACAGTAATACGGGTTCCAAGACGGTTCGCTATTATCTTCACTTTTGGGCTGGCTGCAGCAAGATGGACTTCAGATGGACCTAGAACAAGGGTTCCCAACCAGTGGTAAGGGTAGCATGCATGGTACTAGAGAACATATGAGGTGGTACTCAAAGTTCAAGGTTGCAGACTGATTTTTACACCAATCTTATCTTCTGTCATCTATACTTAACCCAAGCTTGGTTTGCTCCTTAGAAACAATCCTTTCAAAAACTATTTATTAAAATCACTTTATAGGTTCTGCTCTCTTGGTCCCTTGATCCACAGTAATACGGGGTCCAAGACGGTTCGCTATTATCTTTACTTCTGGGGTGGCTGCAGCAAGATTGATAAAGAACACACTGAGCTGCAGGTGTGCTCCCTCATTGACTGCATGCAATGGCACATTACAGCGTGGTCAGTGTGGTCTTTTTTCCAGCTTGCTGCAACCCTGCTGGGACTGTTTATCAGCATCAGAGCTGATAATGGCAAAAATGTCCTGAATGTGGCACCCCCAACTATAGTGAATTTAGATAGTGTGAAGTATAAGACCTTAGAAAACATGTTGCAGACTGGAAAGGCTGGCATTAGGACAGGTAGTCCCCCCCCCCCCCCCCCGAGCAATTTTATTAATTTGAGAAAACTTTCACCCTGAGTTTTAGTAGTACAGGCTACTTGCTTAGGCTAGATCCACTTCAGTTTTGTTGGCAGCCTTCTTCCGATTCCCCATAGCTGCACTCTTCCTGCCTGTCAGCACCTCTCAGTGTTTCCTCTTCTCAACCCTCCCCACCGTGGATGGCTCTACTTAGCAACTAGTGACGCATCACTGATATGTCTCCTGACTGGTTAAAGCTCTCACCTCACTCAAATTTGACCAGGAAACTGATCAGACTTCAGGACTTAGTGACAGCAATTGCAGCAAAGCAGGACATTTAAATGTCCCCAGAGATTTTGCCGGGACAGTGGAACACAATGCAGCAAAGCGTGACTGTCCCGCCATTTTCCCCGGCTTCTGGTCAGTTTACCTAGTGAGCACTGCAAATGCCTACATGAACAGAGATCCCACAGCACATGCACAGCACAAACTGCATGGCAAGCCACTAACTCTCCCTTCTGTTCCTCTGCGTATCGGTGTCACCCACCCAGAACTGCCTGGAGTGGGAATGCGCATCAGCTGGTGACACTCAGTCACCAGACAGCAAAAGAAGAATCCAACTATTTTAAAGCATTATCATATAATACTACAGTTCCTATAGCAGTATATAATATATATTATAAATCATTGTCCAGGTAAAAAAAACTACAAGCTCCATACCCACCTTTGTCCAGATGATCACTCCTAGTCTGAAATCCTGTCCCAGTTGTCATTTGCATTCACGGCGGCGCCATCAGTCCCAGTTATGCCAGCACACCTTCTCCATTTGTTGCAATATCTGGCACCAAGCATTGTAGGAAACAAATGCTAAGTATGTGGTTTGTTGCTTTTTGTGTGAAAAATTATTTGAAAGTAAACTTTAGAACTATATACACATTTTACTATAGTCAAAGGGGGCTTTTTCTAACTTCTTGTAAAATATACTAGTTGGCTAAAGTGGGGATCTGCTATTACAAATGTATTTTTGTAGCTAAAGCTTACTTTGAATTAGAAATAGAAATTGACACATTTTATTGGAATGTATCCAAAATGTAGTTCTGATTGATCCAAATCAATTAGGGTAAATAATTATCTTAATTTTTGACCCAAATCTGCATTGTCAGATAGTCAAGCCCAGTAGATCATAAATAACCAAGGCTATGAACAGTCCAGTCGAAGTAATGGTTCATGGGAGAAGCTATGATAGGATTACTGCGGCTGCCACTCCATTGACTCCTTTTGAGGGGAAAAGGACGAGTGGAGTGCTTTGTCTCATACATCTAAATAGAAGACAAAGGGTGGCAGGTGCAGGTAGTCCCATCATGGCTGCTTCCATGAGTCACAAGCATTTTTTAGTTTGAACTGTCCCTTTCAAATGAAAAAGTCATTCTGTTCACTAAACTACTCTATCTTTGTTAATTAATCTAAGTATACACAGGTAAGGTTGAGTAGAGTAGAATAAATCCAGGGGGGGGGGATGCTGCTGATATTTTCAGAAAGAACAATAGCAATTAGACAAAATTTTCTGAGGTGGTCTCACTGAGCCTCGCCAGGCCTGTAGGAAGCCATAAGGTCTGAAGTTCCTGGTGCAGTTCACTATGGCCATATAAAGAGACTGGCATCATGTCACTGCACACACTTTTATTGTAGACAGGTTCTCTGTAGCCTATTAGCTCCTTCTGTTCAGCATATTTCAATAAAATGTCATCTGTATTGGACCCTTTTAATTTGCAACATCCCATTCTGTTTGGAGCAACACATTCTGAGTGACAGCTTAACGTGTCATGCTGCAAAACAGGCATGAGGGGCTTGATTTCATATTTAGTTAGCAGCCAAAATTCTATCTTTCAAGATGGTGAGGAAATTTGTGAGAATTTTTCAAGTCTGACAATTAAAAGCTCATGCCTTTATAATATCAAAATTTATTTCCACCAAAAAGTAAATTGTTAGACATACAACTCTGTAAGACTGTACTTACAAGTTAATGGATTATTTACAGATTTTATTTTTAATTGCCCCGGTTTTTGAAGCCGGGAGCTTTGCTTTCTGGTTCCGGCTGTTGAGATCTGTGTACGCCCTGCTTCCATTGGAAACAATTGGTGCCTTTGTACATGGATCCCAATTGTTTTCAATGGAGCTGGCTGGACACAGGCCAGCCAAGGAGTCTAAGAGGCCGATTCATTAATAACGGCAGGTAGCGACAGTTGAGCGACTGTAGCGGCATTTTCAGAGCGCCCGCTAGTAGTCGGCTGTTGGCCGTTGTTCGGTAGTTGATAGCGACTCAGTCGGTTTGCCGTAATGTTGAATATTGGGTGAGCAGCTATTTGACAGGTTCCGCGCTGTATGGGAGCGCATGATAGCGACTGGCCCTAGCGACCGGCTCCCACCATATTCATTAAAAAATCACGCACAAAAAATGCTCGCGCTGTAAAATGCATGTTTAAACCCCAGAGCGCTGGCGGCTATGGGTTAAAAGTAGTTTTTTAACCCCCAAACAACCATATTTTTGGAAACCAAAAAAAAACAAGTTTTTTAAATACTTTTGAAATATGAATACATTAATATCAGACCTGTAATATCAATTCTGTACATTTTTTTTTTTACCTTAAAAAAATTATCTAAAATGGCAGAAGTGGTCACTGAATTTTTCACATTTAAAAAAAAAAAAAAAAATCATAACAATTAATTATGAATATTTAAAGATTGTTCCATTGAAATGCATTGGAGAGCGCCAGGTAGCGAGAGGTCATACCTGTCGCTGTTCAAGGTCGGACGCTGGCGCTGTGGGCTGAGGTGGCTATATGGCGCTATCTCAGTCGCTAAGCAGGATTGGCTTGATAAATGTGTGATTGTGGTGGGGAGCCGGTGTTTTCGTGGCGGGGCCCGTCATTACCAGCCGCTCACCCGTCGCTACCTGTTGCTATTCCTTCATAAATAAGGGCCTTAGGAAAAATCCACAGAAGTGGAGATTTCCAATAAATTACTTTTTTCATAAATATTAATAAACTGGTTTGGCAATATTGGTACACCCCGGTGTTCCTTGCATAACTTGCTTTTTCTGGTTAGCCACACTAAGCCATGAAAGTTACAAAACTGCATAATGCCACACACTGTGAAAACCAGTGACAAGACGTGTACTGTTTAAAATGTTGCAGTGTGCCAAACTTAAAAATATATACAAATATAAGCTCTTAAATGATTTGGAACCTGGTCGAGGGTCACAATCAATAGGTACAGGTTTTTTTCATTTGGATTAGCATAATAAAGATTTTCTACAACAATCAGCATAAAGTCCCCACAAACTCCACTTGTACATTCTTCCACCACTCCCCTACATTCATATGTAACAATTTCCACATAAAAGATATGGCAAGCTGCTCTAGGAATGAAGTAGTTAGTGTGGGAGGCCCACCCATCAGTCTCACCTAAATATAAAGCAACAAACATGTCTAACAGTTAGAAAAACAGAGGTTTAGTCACATATATCTGCAGATACACGTTGAAGCCACACTGACCTGACAAGGCACTCTGTGTTTGGTGCGACCCCTTCTCTCTCTATATATATATGAGCCCCATAATAGGGACATGTACTGCAGCTAATTAACAGCTCATTTAACAAGATAGTATTTTTTTTGGAATACTCACCTTACATACCATGATGCTAACTGCCCCCCCCATGTCTTCGGAATAAAAAAATTACCCTACCAGTTTTAGATTAGGTTACTGTTCATGAAACATTAATAGTAGAGGGATGTGATGGAAACTTGATAGGCACTACTACAGTCTCATAAAAGATGGTACACTCTAGCCCTTAAAGGTACAGTGGCAAAATTACACGGCAACAAGGAGCTCACTTGAAGCCTGTCTCATGTGCCCCTCCTCCATTGGCTGCATCGGGGCTGTAGTTGCTGCAGCAGTTCTCCAAAGTTTGACCCTTCCTTCATTTGCAATTCTCCACAACCACACACTAATATGGTCACACAGCTCCTGTCCCTCAGCACTGCCAATATGAACAAGCCTGGCAAGCCACAGTAGCTGAGGGGATGGGTGCAGCCCTTTTAAAGCATTTTAGAAAAAGTAAAAGGAAAAGAGGAACACATTTGGGAGCTTCAACATCTACAGCACACTTTAGGAAATGGAGGAGAGGAAGATGGGACAGGCACCTTGCACCTTGGCATCTAGCCCCTCTAGTTCTTTCATTCCTAAACTCCTGTTCATAATAATTGCCCTCTCACAAAAAAATGTGTTCTTGAAAATCATGATTCCTGCAATTTGCCACCCACAGTCACAATCCCACTATTCGCACGCATCTGACTTTATAAATTACTGAACCACTACAATTTAGAAAACAGCAAAACCTTGTCCTTGTCCAGGCACATTCTAACATTATCTCCCCTCATCGTACTTGGGAGAAGTGTTATATAATCAATTTCAAAGTTTCTCAAATTCTCTGATTATATGAAAATACCTTATGTATTCTAAGCAAAACTGACATTCTTGCATCTGCATGACCACTGTGCCTCGCCGTACTTGCTAGAGCAGGTGTTTTTCTTGCATGGTCCTGGAGGAATGAAATTCTAAGGAGGGCAAACTCTGATTTTCCCACTGCTTCTACCTAGCCCTGCAGTAAATGGGGGAGAGGCACATAGGACAGGCATCAAACGAGCTGCTTGCTGCCTTTTTATTGCCATTGAGTTTGCGGTCCCTTTAAATTAAATATATTTATGTAAATATGACACCAAATATTTTATGTCAAAAAAGCAAAGGTACACTGTACAGATGATTTGTTTTGAACCATATGAAATAGTTAAAAAACCTAATTTCTCTCTTGAATTTTGCTATAATAAAAAAAAGGATAAGACATTGGCCACTGTGTAAATAAATGCTGAGGCGATAAAAATAGCACATGAAAGAAGGAAAAACACACAGCAGAAAATTACAGCGATTTTCTCAGAAGTTAATTGAATCTAGATTTCCATGATTCTTAAAGATTGTCCACAAACACATTACACAGCTATTCTGTTCTTAAGAAAATTTCTATTTTTGGAAACAGAAATGCTGTAATACAAAAAAATCATTATGACAGCACGTAAGAAAGAAACAGTTACGACACAAACATCCCAGCAACAGAAAACAGCCATTATTACACAAAGGCTGCAGAACGGCAGATGGAAAATTACAAGAGTATTAAGGTATTACCAGCAACTGCCCACATTTCTGGCAAAGGCAACATTCCACACACAGCAAATGTCCTACAAAGGATGGGAAATAACTGGATAAAGCAGTGTAACGTAGGCACACTTCTATAAAGCTGAACGCCAGGAAAAACTTTTAACATTTTCTTTTTTATCATCAGCAGTAATTTACAACGGAAAAAGTCATCACCATAGTCATCCCAAGTATCTAACAAAAAGAAAAGATGAAAATAAATAGATTTAACTTTGCCTTTTTTTTAAATGTTATAACTTTGGTATACAGTCAGTCAAGATTGTCGCCAGACTGTCGCCAGACATCAGATCCAATATGCTTATGCATATCCAACATGCTTACCTAATCAAAATGGACCAATGTGGATTGCAGTAGCCTTCTGGCCTTTAAAAGGAAGTCATCTACAACTAGGAAATGCTGGTTTGTCTTCAGATACCCTCCCTCCCATCACCACTGGTATTCCTTTGACCTATGATTATTATTATTATTTATTTATAGGGAGCCATCATCTTCCACAGTGCTTTATGACCCTGCCTTTCCCATGACCTGATCTGGCTTATTTTTCATGACCTCTGCTTTAGATTTTCTGATTTCAGCCTCTATTTCCTGTGACCTTAAATCTAGAGCTTGCTGCCTCCTGACCTTCCTGCTTTGCTTCTGACTGTGTCTATGTTTGAGTTATTGTGTCCAGAATCCAGTTTTGCCAGGGGAATGACCCAAAATCTAATCTATGCCCACTACTGAGGCACCTCTTATATTTTGGGATCTGGTTAGTCTGGATTTTCAGTGGTTCCCTCATGCTCTACTGCCTTCTAGTGTCTCGTTCTTGCAACAAGCTTAAAAGCTTGTCTATTAAACTATGTATGACAGGTGCACTATTTTCTACTGATACTACACTTAAAGCTATGTAACTCCTTAACATAGATTTCGCCTATTCTTTAAAGATCTTTAGCCTTGGTCAACTGATCTGGCTACCATTGATACTATTGGGGCCTTCAAACATATCTAAGTATATAGTATTGAGAGATTATTTTTGTACAAAATTACATACGGCCTGATTCAAAGCCTCTCTTGCGAGCATTCCTGCCAGCGGGAATGCTGTCAAAGGACCATATTCGGTCTCTTTTCTGTGTTGGATAATCCTGAGCCTTGTTATTTTGAGTTATCCTTTATGCCGGAAATTATGGTACGTGTACGCCAAACCGAGTGTTTGCTCAAGTCGTCCGTAATTTCATGGGTTTAGCCTGCTCTTGCGCATCATTCTGAGCCCTGATTTGTGTGTTTTTGGACCTACATCCTACAGCCTATATCATCTGCACCTACAATTGAGCCACTTGACGAGTTCTGTGAAGAGTACGAGCGTCTGCAGCAGTGTGGGCTGTTAACTGATGTACTGTTAGGTCGGAGAGTTTTCCATCAGGAAAACAGATTATTTGGCCTGAGCAAGACACAACACAGGGATTAATGCACTAAAGGAAGTTTTATTGAACAAAAGGCAAACAAACCACAAAACAAAAGAAAAACCTTGGATTCAGGGTACAGAACACTAAACCAAAACTAACTAAGCACAACCATATACTAAAGGGAACATAAAAAATACAGAGGTACCCCCAGCACTCACCTAGGGCCCAGGACAGGGGCCTAGAGAAACCAGGAGCCAGGAGAATACTGCAGTATAGAGGATTTAAAGCATGAAGTGGCCAAGCAGCCTCTGGGAAACCTCTGGGAGACTGGGATCCAGAAGCACCAGCGGTACAGGGAGTCCATGAGATACATCCACGCAAAGAGAACAAAGTGAACACAATCCTGCTACCCTAGGTGAAGGGTCGTTCCCACTTAAATAGGCCTAACACCATGTGCAGCAGTAGAGGGGGAGTTACATCACATATAACTTCCAGAGCTTAGGCATACCCGCAATCACCTGGATATAAATCACATGGCCGATCAGCAAGTGTATAAATTGACCCAACTGAACCGCCTTTCTCCTGAAGCTTTACTCAGTGTTGCAGCCATGGTTGGCCCCCGCCACAAGAAAAGGGCATGCAGTTGGAGGTATGACCAAATTGGTTGGCTGCCTCCAATTTTTAGCAAATGGCCGCCTCCTAGAGGCTAGAGGCACTGTCAGTTGGTGAGCTGTGTCCTGACTAAATGTCTCAATGGCATGGCTGTCCTCCAGGAGAAATACATCTCTTTGGCTGACAGCAAGGCAGCCTGGGTTTTTGTTCCAATAATGAATATGCCAAGTGTCATAGGTGCCATAGGTGCCAAGTGTCATAGGTTGTATGCATGTGGCAATGGTTCCCCCAGCTGCTCAGGAGTATATGTTTTGGTATGTTTATGTCCACATAGCTCCTCCTTGTAGACCCACTCTCCTCTTTAGGCTAACCTAGCTTCCCCTCCCCCCAAACAGCTTACCTGTGTTACATTTGGCCATTGTTTTACATAATTTTTGCTGTTAATTTGCTGTTGCCAGTCTAGTGACCCCTTTTTTTTGTGGCTTCTTTTCAGCAACCACAAGATAGGCCACTCTCTTAATGTCCAATGCGTTGTGGAGCCGGATATTTGCGTTTCAGTGTTTTGGCCGGCTTTCCTGGCTTGGCCTACAATGCATTTATCTTGCATTTATCTTGAAGAATTAGGGTTATACACCCATTTTTAGAGTGGCAAGCTGACTGGCGGTTGGATTGCGGATACCTCTGTTTATTGCTGGCGTGGATCTGTGTGTTTATTGTTTATGTTGCATTTGCAATGTGTTTTTCATTTCTGTTATGTGCCCTCTTTTTGTAATTGATCCAAGTTTATTGTGTTTGCCAGTAGGCCTTGCCCTCCATTACTTCGACTGTGCTCATGCCCCTCTTTGAATATTCCCTTTCCCTATTGCAGTTGCAAATGCTTAGTCCGAGCATCCTGCCTTACCTTTTGATTACGTGGCCCTACTCTATTTGGTCTAGGCTGTTTTGATGTTGTGTTGCCTGTTAGTAATTTCATTTCCATTTTCATTGGTCTTTTAGGTGATTCTGCTTATCCATTGCTGCCTTGGCTCCTGACACCCTTCTTAAGGCCCCAGACACCTTGGCCAGAAGGCCTTTTAATGGGGCCCACTGCCACACACAGGCAGAAGTTGAATGTGCCTTAGGGCTTTTGAAAGCTAAATTTCACTGTCTGAACCACACAGGTTGTGAAAGTTATCTTGGTGTGCAGCAGCCTTCATAATTTTGCCTTGAGCAAGAGGGTGGCAGCATATTTGGAGGAGACAACCCCTGCTTCTGCTCCAGTGATTCCTGCCCATCTGTATAATGGCACCCAGAGTCATGTAGCCCAAAGCATTTGCTAGCATTTAGTGGACACCTCTTTATCTTGAATTGTTTCAGTCCACTTATGCCATTTGTGATTATTTCTACTCCTTGCCTTGCTTGTTGTTTGCCGACTTTCACGGAGCAAAGCTATGACTTTAAGCCCAACACACATGAAATGAGGACATTGGCAGAGGAAGTCGTAGCCCATGTGAGTGACGAGGGGCCATCGCCTTATACCTTCACCCAAATAATTCAGCACTGATCGGACCTCAAAATGGAAAAGTGGCCCTGGGTGTGGAGGTTCTACAACCTGAACTTCCCAGGTAAGTGGATGTACAACAGAGAGGGTGAGCTATCAGGGTTATGAGTTATATGTTTGACAAAATTATATTTTCTTTTGTAGCTGGGAAGTTTTGGCTGCAGATCAAGCCCATCCAGAGGCGAGGGGTCCGATCACTGGGGCCCAGCAGTCAGGGTGTGAGCTGCAAACGTCCTCTTCCTCCTCTTCAGCACCACCACCAGCCACGGAGCCTACTGGTCGCCCACAGCTCCTGTACAATCCGGTAGGCCAATACCCAATAAAAACACACAGGTTGTGCTGCATGTAAAGTCTAATAACTTTGCTAAGTGCTGTTTTATTGTTCTTCTCTATCCCTACAGATTCATCAGAGGGTGAGTACGTGGCAATGGGCGGCGCGATACTTAGGTGGGTGTCGAGCCAGTAAAGCAAATACCCAAGTATTACACAACAACACATGCCCATAAATACTAACTCTTTCCCTCTACAGACTACAGACCCTGGAAAATACACCAGTTTGGGTAAGTAGGCACACATATGGACAAAAAAGTGCTAATGTATATTCTTTAACTTTGCAGGTGCCATATTGGTCACAGAAAAAATGTAAATAATTTTTTTTTATATAAATAACATTTTTTTTAAATTAATTAAAAAAAGGTTAAAAAAACAAGAGTTTTAAAGTTATGCTGCGTGATAGCGTGTTTCCTATGCAACTACATAAAGCAGATGCAAACCAAACAAACAGTGTAGTGAAACAGAACAACAAAATCCTGGAAATTGTGAATGCTCTTATCATTCACAACTTGAGTCTTTGCTCTGCCTTGAAGTTAACCTTGACTTCCACAGACCTCTATACAGTTCCAATCATAACTTAGTAATATATTAAATATTTTTGGGTGTTTAAGAATTTTTCTCACCTAATCTAGCCTCTACAATCTATACGTACTGCCTCATTCACTTAAATCCTTTGTTTAGTTATTTTACAATAACTATTTCAATAGTATTACTGTGCTAAGCATTACTATTTATAAAAGTTCTTGTCAGTCATCAATTCCAGGAAAATCAGCCCTGCTAAATCAATATCTCCTTTGCTTTGAGCACCTTCTTCAAGAAGTTAACAGCTTAGATTATTACAAAATGTATATGTAGTTTTCCATACCTTTCAAAACTTGCTGAATGCTACCTAATGGCACTTTGTAAAATGGTGTCCTATAGAGATGCAGATAGCCTGCAAAGAGGAAGTTCTGCTGGGTTTCCTGCAGCTATGCATAGTGGGATATGTTGATTAAATACAGGTGGGAATCTAGGAAAGGAAGCCTCTGGGGTGCTTCAAAATGACCGCCACCAGGATAAAATCGTTGAGGTGACGTTTCAGCTTTGAGTGGATGCAGGAGCAAAAGTGCTGATAAGGATTCAGAATCATGCATACAGATGGGGAAAGAGAGTATTTTTTTTTCAACTGTGCAAGGCTGTTGGTCCAGTTTAAATGGACACCAATCTTGTACATATCTCTTAGGTTTAGAAACAAACTCTAGAAAATCCCGCAAACTCCATTGGAATATGCATATGGCCACAAATGCAAATTTGAGACAAATTTTTTTTTGGGGTTGCTTTTTTTGGTGGGGGTTTCCTTGTCCATAATGCATACCTAAATCATCTAGTAGTTCCTTCTCCCTTGTCCTTAATGCATACTTTTTTTTTTTTTTTCTTTTTATTGTCCCATATCTAAACCTTTGGTGTGTAATGTAAATGTGTGCTGATGTTGTGTGATGGTACTTTTGCAGGAAACACAACTCTCGAAATCTTATTAATTATTTATTAGTAAGTATTTTTTTTTTGTGTTTTTGTCTTAAAACCTTTTTTTTTTTTTAAAACGATAAAAAACATATTTACATTTGTTTTCCCAAATAAAAAAATTAGGCCTCGGGGTCTGTAGCCTGTGTTCTTTGATCTGTGAATGAAAAACAACATTACTTTAGCATTTTTTGTTTTGTTTTGTTTTTTGATTGTTTGTGCACTTATTAAATGGGACCTTCTGCATGTTTTAATGAAAAGGCCAAACTCTTCAGAAACGTTGCCCCAGCATCTTAAACTAATATATATTAATTTTGCAGTCAATAAATTATTATTCTTTCCCCCACTGGGCTGCAACTCAGTTCAGGAATTTAGGATACGTGCAACGCCATGTTGACTCTGAAGCATCACACTTACTGAGGAGAGGAGAGTGGGATAAGGTACAGGGGGTGGGTTATAGCTGTGCTTTGCTCACACAGAGCCGAGATGTGCTATGGAAAAGGTTGGTAACATGATTTGTAAGGTGGACAATCTGTATGTACAGGATGTGGGAACTATCTAAGCTAGCCTCTTATTCATAGTTAAGGTCCGCTTTAAGGGCTTTTTTGGATACATTTTGAGGGAACTGTTAAAGTTTTATTTTTAAAAAATTGAATTGTTTGCTCATTTACTTTAGTTTAAATAAACACCACTTACAAGGTTTAGGCCGCACATTGCGTCGGGGGCGGAGTCTCCCTTCATACTCCCTCTGTGGCAGTTGGGAATCTGTATGAATGACAAACACACTGATATTAGAGACTGTTGTTCTTTCATTAATATAATATTATGTTAGGCTTCTAGGTATCAATCTACTCACCTTCCCCAGCAACCTCTTCCTCCTCGCCCCCTTCCTCACTCATCCCTTGGGATGTTCCAGCGACGTCTGAATCTACAACAATAGTGCACATGAGTATCTGTATTTAATGCATGTCTTACCACATATCTAACTATATTTCCCTTACCGGAGTCAGGTTGAGGCTCTGTTCTGCTCGACTCCCTGCCGTCAGATTGCCCCCTCCCCTGCATGCTGAGGTCCAGCGGCTCCTCCGAGTCACTTACAGAGGAGGGGGTGGCCGTTGACCCTGGCGGTGGGCCACCTACACCTTCACCTGTTTCGCCCAACACTGGGCTGCGTGTCCTGGTCCGGGTGGGGCGGAACCGAAAATTCCATTCATGGGCTGAAATACAAACACAATCATTAAACCACGCCCAGGCGAAGCCAGGGTTAGAGGTGCATTGACATTTTCTACACTTACATGGGAAATGTGTTGCGATGTACCGCCTCACCCGGGGCTTATGTCTTCTTTTTAAATCAGACCAGTGTTGGGCGATCTGAGTGAAGGTATAGGTGGTTTGGGATCTTCTTTCAATCGCGTCCACCACCGCCAGGGCCAACGTCCGCTTGTCATAATCTGACGGCAGGAAGTCGTAGCGATTCCTCAGCATCATCTGTTAGAAAAAGAGACAAGGACACACCATTAATCCACAAAATACATTAACAAGTTTCCTGGCCTAAATCAAGTCACTTTATTAACCTCTTGCTGCCTCACATTGCCCTAGTTCTGCTATCTGCATGTAGGCTAGTTTGTAGCTGCGTACATGGGTTAAACTAAGGTGGGCTGGTCTGTAACGTGACAAACTAAGTTGTTTCAGACTATTCTTGCGTTTTTTTCTTTTTTTATTACAAGGAATGTGTGCGTGCACATAAACGCACGCTCGCTCGCTCGCATACTCACATCCATGATGAGCTCGTCCTGCTCCGTTGTAAAGACGGCGGGGGACATCTTGGCTTCTTTTTCAAATTGTAGCTCTGACGTTCCCCCGCGGTGACGTGCGTGCGTGCGCGCAGGCGCGCAACCGCAGTTGGAAAAATATTTAAAGTTCAAGGCACTCCGCTTGTTGTGGGATACCATATCAATATGGGCAGACCTAAAGGGAGCACAAAGAGCCAACCAAGGCCAAAGCCACATAGCAGCCGCACACATGCCTCATCCTAAATAAAACACACAAGCAGGCACAAGACACATGCAGAACATGCGCCAACTAAAACGGTGGGGACTCCACAGACACAGGCACATTCCCCAAAACGCAGGAGCAAGGAGACATTAACCCATTCTCAACCACCGGCCCAAAAACCACACACGACTCCCCAGATAGCCAACCATCTGTTTCAAGTGATGCAGGGGACAACACACACCCATGTGGGCGCTAACCACGCCGTGGGTCCCTAACAGGCCGTTTTTGATAAGCACAAAGCATGGCTGTTGCCAATGCTGTTTGGGTACATTATGGTGTTCTGTCCATCGAGATACTGAACAAATCAAGCGGACAGTTGTGGACCTGAAATCATATAGTTGCCCAAAAATGGACATGCGCCGGCAGCAGAGGTAAAGCCCAAATGCATTTAGAGTCGCTTTGTGACCAGCATGTAACACTTATTAGGTGTGATTTAATCTTCCCCAGCCTGCAGACAGGGGGTGGTTTCAAGAAAATACATTGGCCACAAGGTCAGCACGGATTGTGTGTGCTGGGCCACTTTGTGTACCAGTGTAAGGAGGGGTCTGCTCGTCAGAAATAAGGAAAGGTTCTGCACCCAGGTCAGTATATCGAGCAATCCTGCTTCTAATGGCAAGGTTGTGCAGGACCCCACAAGCAATAATTATTTTGATAACCTTGCCAGGCTGATACTGAAGAGAACCCCCACTGTGATCCAGACATCGGAAAAGCATCTTCCACAACCCAAAGGCACGTTCCACCACAGAGCGAGACCTCCTATGGGCTGTGTTGTAGCGCTCCTGTGCCTGGGAAGATGGGTGCAGGATGGGTGTGAGCAGCCATGGTAACAAGGGATAGCCTGAGTCACCTGCAAAAATACAAAAGACAAACATAAGGTGGATGCCTAAAAAAAGGTTTAGGTGTGCATAGAAACATTAGTACACAGGGACAAATAGGTGAGCTAGGTATGGTGGGAGGAATTGACATTTTTACTGAGCCTACAAACACATGCAACCTGTACACTCCTTAAAAATGTCTGCGTAATGCTACTGAGATAAGAGGGCCAGAACATAAGCCAATAGTGGAGAATACTTTCACCCATTAATTAAACCAAAAACCTTTTCAAGTTTCCAGGAAAGGTCTCACAGATTAGTGGGGTAGTGGCAAATCCACATTCAAACCTGGGAGCCAAGAAATACAACTTTAATACACATACCCAGTAACCATCCTCCAGAAATATCTCCAGATTGAAACCGTTCATAGAGGCTGGAGTTCCTCAAAATGTGCGCATCATGCGTGGAACCAGGAAAGCCAGCAAACAGACTGAAAAATTGAAGGGGCCCGCCACTGCCTGAACATTGATGGAATGGCCCATCTTCCTGTTCCTGCACCAAGCAAAACACAAGTGTAATTAGTGTGAGCCTTAAAAAATGTGTGATAACCAGAAAAAAAGCAGACCCAAACCACATACCTGAACAGATATTCCTGGTCCGCAGGGGGGATGAGTGAGACATGTGTGCAATCGATTGCACCAAGGACGTTGGGCATGTCAGCTATGTTATAAAAGCCCAACTTAACCGCATTCCAGGCTTCCCCTGTTTGAGGGAAAAAAATTTAATTCTGTGCCAGGGTAGCCATGCCATCCAAAAACTTGGTTAGGCTGCGGCTCAGCGTAGACTGAGACATCCCCAGGGAGAAGGCACCCAGTCTCTGGAATGAGCCGTTCGCCAAAAATTGCAGGCAGCCAACCAATTTGGTCATACCTGCAATTGCATGCCCCTTTCTTGTGGTGGGGGCTAACCATGGCCGCAGCTCGCTATACAAGGCATGGAGAGAAACACGGTTAAGGCGGGTGAGCTCGAATAGGTCAACGTCACTCATGCCATCGATGTCCAAAGGCGTGCGCTGCAGCCTGGTTTCTGCCATACTCAGAACTACCAGACGGCGTAGCTGGCGCCTTTGATGTTGGCCCACAGAGGAATGCATTCCCAAATAGCACGGAGCTCCAATACGGCTGGTCAGACTTGCCGTAAGTGAAGGCTCGGCGGCCCCGTTTTATTAGCCTGAATCCAATCGGAAATCAAGGCTCTGCATCACTGAAAAAAACGGGCCAATGAACGAGGCGTCCGTTTTCCCGGCAAACAGCCTCGTGCGAGCCGACAATCGGAAAGGCGGCTGAGTGCACACCTGAGCGCATAAACGCACACTAAAATCAACGTAGCACCCTTTCCTGACCCGATCAAAGCCCAAAACCAACGGGAAAACGCACGGGGGAGCTGAACGGGGAGGCTCTGCATCAAGCCATATATCCTTATAAAGTGACTAGTGCAACAATATTGTCAGATACCATACATTGTTATTAGAGATGAGCGAACTTTTGAAAAATTCGATTCGACTGATTCGCCGAATTTTCCGACAAAAATCGCTTCGACCCGAATAAATTCGCGACGAATCGCTATTAAAAACGGCTATTTCTGAGCCTCCTAGAGCCTCAATAGGGTTGTAAACGATTCTGCCTTGCTGTAACACACACAGGATGCGTGCTGGGTTAGTTAAATAATACTTTGAAGAAATATCACATGCAGATCAGAGGCATCGCTAATAGAATCGCAGAGCGGCACAATTGCAGAGAGTTGAAGTGGCATCACTATGAGGGGCAGGAGCCCAAACATTGCTTTAAAGAGACACTGGAGTTGGCAGCAGCAAGAGCCCAAAAATTGGATGAATCACACCCTGGAGTTGGCAGCAGCAGCAGGAGCCCAAACATTGGCTGAAAGAGACACTGGGGTTGGCTTCAGGAGCCCAAAAATTGGATGAATCACACCCTGGAGTTGCAAGCAGCAACAGGAGCCCAAATATTACTTTAAAGAGACACTGGAGTTGGCTTCAGGAGCCCAAAAATTGGATGAATCACACCCTGGAGTTGGCAGCAGCAGCAGCAGCAGGAGCCCAAAGATTACTTTATAGAGACACTGGAGTTGGCTTCAGGAGCCCAAAAATTGGATGAATCACACCCTGGAGTTGGCAGGAGTTGACAGCAGCAGCAGCAGGAGCCCAAATATTACTTTAAAGAGACCCTGGGGTTGGCTTCAGGAGCCCAAAAATTGGATGAATCACACCCTGGAGTTGGCAGCAGCAGCAGCAGGAGCCCAAATATTACTTTAAAGAGACACTGGGGTTGGCTTCAGGAGCCCAAAAATTGGATGAATCACACCCTGGAGTTGGCAGCAGCAGCAGCAGGAGCCCAAATATACACTGGAGTTGGCTTCAGGAGCCCAAAAATTGGATGAATGACACCCTGGAGTTGGCAGACGTTGGCAGCAGCATCAGCAGGAGCCCAAACATTACTTTAAAGAGACACTGGGGTTGGCTTCAGAAGCCCAAAAATTGGATGAATCACACCCTGGAGTTGGCAGCAGCAGCAGCAGGAGCCCAAATATACACTGGAGTTGGCTTCAGGAGCCCAAAAATTGGATGAATCACACCCTGGAGTTGGCAGCAGCAGCAGGAGCCCAAACATTACTTTAAAGAGACCCTGGGGTTGGCTTCAGGAGCCCAAAAATTGGATGATTCACACCCTGGAGTTGGCAGCAGCAGCAGCAGGAGCCCAAATATACACTGGAGTTGGCTTCAGGAGCCCAAAAATTGGATGAATCACACCCTGGAGTTGGCAGCAGCAGCAGCAGGAGCCCAAACATTACTTTAAAGAGACCCTGGGGTTGGCTTCAGGAGCCCAAAAATTGGATGAATCACACCCTGGAGTTGGCAGAAGTTGGCAGCAGCAGGAGCCCAAACATTACTTTAAAGAGACCCTGGGGTTGGCTTCAGGAGCCCAAAAATTGGATGAATCACACCCTGGAGCTGGCAGCAGCAGCAGCAGGTGCCCAAACATTACTTTAAAGAGACCCTGGGGTTGGCTTCAGGAGCCCAAAAATTGGATGAATCACACCCTGGAGTTGGCAGAAGTTGGCAGCAGCAGCAGCAGGAGCCCAAACATTACTTTAAAGAGACACTGGGGTTGGCTTCAGGAGCCCAAAAATTGGATGAATCACACCCTGGAGTTGGCAGCAGCAGCAGCAGGAGCCCAAATATACACTGGAGTTGGCTTCAGGAGCCCAAAATTGGATGAATCACACCCTGGAGTTGGCAGCAGCAGCAGGAGCCCAAACATTACTTTAAAGAGACACTGGGGTTGGCTTCAGGAGCCCAAAAATTGGATGATTCACACCCTGGAGTTGGCAGCAGCAGCAGCAGGAGCCCAAATATTACTTTAAAGAGACCCTGGGGTTGGCTTCAGGAGCCCAAAAATTGGATGAATCACACCCTGGAGTTGGCAGAAGTTGGCAGCAGCAGGAGCCCAAACATTACTTCAAAAAGACCCTGGGGTTGGCTTCAGGAGCCCAAAAATTGGATGAATCACACCCTGGAGTTGGCAGAAGTTGGCAGCAGCAGCAGCAGGAGCCCAAACATTGCTTTAAAGAGACCCTGGGGTTTGCTTCAGGAGCCCAAAAATTGGATGAATCACACCCTGGAGTTGGCAGAAGTTGGCAGCAGCAGCAGCAGGAGCCCAAACATTACTTTAAAGAGACACTGGGGTTGGCTTCAGGAGCCCAAAAATTGGATGAATCACACCCTGGAGTTGGCAGCAGCAGCAGCAGGAGCCCAAACATTACTTTAAAGAGACCCTGGGGTTGGCTTCAGGAGCCCAAAAATTGGATGAATCACACCCTGGAGTTGGCAGAAGTTGGCAGCAGCAGGAGCCCAAACATTACTTCAAAGAGACCCTGGGGTTGGCTTCAGGAGCCCAAAAATTGGATGAATCACACCCTGGAGTTGGCAGCAGCAGCAGGAGCCCAAATATTACTTTAAAGAGACCCTGGGGTTGGCTTCAGGAGCCCAAAAATTGGATGAATCACATCCTGGAGTTGGCAGCAGCAGCAGCAGGAGCCCAAACATTACTTTAAAGAGACCCTGGGGTTGGCTTCAGGAGCCCAAAAATTGGATGAATCACACCCTGGAGTTGGCAGCAGCAGCAGCAGGAGCCCAAATATTACTTTAAAGAGACACTGGGGTTGGCTTCAGGAGCCCAAAAATTGGATGAATCACACCCTGGAGTTGGCAGCAGGAGCCCAAATATTACTTTAAAGAGACCCTGGGGTTGGCTTCAGGAGCCCAAAAATTGGATGAATCACACCCTGGAGTTGGCAGCAGCAGCAGCAGGAGCCCAAATATTACTTTAAAGAGACACTGGGGTTGGCTTCAGGAGCCCAAAAATTGGATGAATCACACCCTGTGGAGAGTCATGTGGAGAAAAAGTAGCTTAGTTAGTAATATCTACATAAAATTATGAATTATCAAATGCAAAAGTATTGCCAAAGTGAAGTTTTGTTTGAGGGTGTGTTTCCACCTTTTAATTAAATCAGAAACAAGAAGGTATCATTGCCTCTGACTAATTAGCCCTCAAAAATTCTTGGAATTTTTAATCTGGAATCATGTCTGATCCGTCTTATCCGAAGAATATTAATAAAAAGTAAGAGTAACGTAAAGGATTTTTTATCAATACTTACTTGTGGTCCGATGCGGAGGAATGTCTGTAACTGGAGAGCAGCGCCTTAAATCTGTTTTGCACGATCCATCTTTCTTTAGTGTAGGTCTGGCCCCGTCATCAATCTACTGGAATACATCAGGCATTGTTGGGAGGAAAGCTTGGATGATCCATGCGCCATTCATTTCCACGCAGGGCAGTCTCTGGAAAAAAAAAGTCTGTATAAACCAGGGTCTTTTTCATATAAAAACAAATGGTTATTCTTGCTTTTCAACCATATGTTCCACAGCTTTACCAGTCATTGTGTCAGCCAATGAAGCAACTTTGTCTCGAAGTGCTGCAAAAGCAGTCCACTGCATCACAAGTGGCATCTGACACCCCCAGTCAACTGTCTGTCTGTTATGCTTTGGGTTCAGCTCCACTATCCATTGATGAAGATCTGATAATCATAAAATTCAGCAGCTACTGCCCAGCCAAGAAGTGGAGGAGACACTCGCCTCTTCTTCCACTAGCCGGCAATTAGTGATGAGGAGAGTGTCGTGGGAGGAGGTGTTGCAAGCCGAGGTAGTGGAAGAGGGACCCTGGAGTCTGCGGCGGTGGCGGCGGCAGCAGCAGCAGCAGATTATTGCGGACTGTTGTTTGGAAAAATCAGCTACTCAGCGATGTGGCAGTGTTTCATGCAGCATCCTGTGGAGAAAAAGTAGGTTAGTTAGTGTATATACATAAAATTATGAATAGACAAATGCAATAGTATTGCCAAAGTGAAGTTTTGTTTGAGGGTGTGTTTCCACCTTGTAATTAAATCAGAAACAACTAGCTATAATTAGCCCTCAAAAATTCTTGGAATTTTTAATCTTGATGTCTGAGGGATTTCTCCTCTCAGCCAGCATCACCATAAGTCCAGCCTGCTGGATTACACTTGGAAGAACATCTTGTTTGCGCTGCGACAAGGAAGCCAGAGTCATGCGTCCTGACATGGCACACGTGTTCAGTCTAGTTTTGAAGTCTTGCCCCCATCTGAAAGAACAACAGGAAAGAAAGTTAGCATGCACTTCTGGCACTCCTACACCACCAAGCACAACCTTATTGAGCCTCAGCGTCACAACGGTGTACCCCACCATAGTCTGATTTGCGATGTTTCCACCCGTTGGAATTCCACCCTCCATATGCAGGATCCACTATAGCAGTGGTCCCCAACCCTGTCCTCAAGGCCCACCAACAGGCCAGGTTTTGCAGATCTCCACAAAGATGCACAGGTGGAGTAATTAGTGCAGCTGCAGAGCACTAGAGCTGGCTATTTGGAGATCCAAAAAACATGACATGTTGGTGGGCCTTGAGGACAGGGTTGAGGACCACTGCACTATAGGAACAGAGAAAAGCCATCACGGATTTCTGGATGATCCAAACGGATAGGGGGACACCCCTGTGTAAATTCAATGTAAACCATTGGCAGCTCATACGTGACACCGACCGTTTGCTCAGGCCCTTTGAGGAAGCTACGTTATTAGTCAGTTGCCAGGACTATGAGATGAACGATGAGATTCCACTGCTTCATGTACTACAACACATGTTGGAAAGCATGGCTGGTCAGGGCACTGGAGACATGGCACATACATCTCACAGCCACATGAAGCCTGTGGGGGCTGAAGTGGAGGAGGAGGAGGGGGTGGGGCACAGCAAACCACAGTTTAGGTTTCACAAAATGACCATTTTATCTAGTCATCTGACAGGAGAGGAGGAGCAGGAGCAGCCACAGGAGCTAGAGGGTTGTGAGGAAGGCGAGACAGAGGACCCAGACACACCGTGGCAGTTTACAGTGGAGATGGAGACAGGTAGTCCCTCCGAGTCACTTGCACAAATGGCACGATGCATGCTCACATGCTTGCGTACTAGTGAGCGCAGAATTGTCTCCATTTGTCAGCGGAAAGACTTTTGGCTCTCCAACTTATTGGACCCTCGCTTCTGGCACAAAATGGGGGCATTTTTTACGCCCACTGAGAGGGAGGACAAACTGACCTACTACAGAGACATCCCACGTAGTCAGTTGGGCGATGTCTATCTGCGCCATGGCCCATACTCCCGCAGGTCTGACTCGGGGGGACCTCTGCGATCACCTTCCACTGCCATGGCTGCTGGGGGGGTGGAAGGAGCAGCAGCAGCAGCTCCATCAGCAGCAGCCTCAGTCGTCAGTCGCTAGTGAGTAGCTTTCTACACCCGCATAGTGAGTCTACTCATGAGCAGCAGGAAGACCTGGAGCTGGACCTCAAACAGCAGGTCATGTCATACCTTGACATGACCATGCCAACACACCTTCAGGATCCACTGGATTTGCTGGGAAGCCAAACTTGACTTGTGCCCGCAACTAGCAGAGTTTGCCCTGGAAAAGCTGTACTGGCCGGACAGTAGTTGATTTAGATGGCAACTGGGCTGCTCTATATAACGAAGCAAAATGGCAAATTTACCTCACTATATAAGCTATTGCCCCTCAGATTTACACAGGGGCTGCTCTATATTATGCTGCAAAATGGCAAATTTACCTCACAATATAAGCTATTGCCCCTCAGATTTACACAGGGGCTGCTCCATATAATGGTGCAAAACCATGAATTTACTTCATAATATAAACTATTGCCCCTCAGATTTACACAGGGCCTGCTCTATATAACGAAGCAAATGGCAAATTTACCTCACTATATAAGCTATTGCCCCTCAGATTTACACAGGGGCTGCTCTATATTATGCTGCAAAATGGCAAATTAACCTCACAATATAAGCTATTGCCCCTCAGATTTACACAGGGCCTGCTCTATATAACGAAGCAAAATGGCAAATTTACCTCACTATATAAGCTATTGCCCCTCAGATTTACACAGGGGCTGCTCTATATTATGCTGCAAAATGGCAAATTTACCTCACAATATAAGCTATTGCCCCTCAGATTTACACAGGGGCTGCTCCATATAATGGTGCAAAACCATGAATTTACCTCATAATATAAACTATTGCCCCTCAGATTTACACAGGGGCTGCTCTATATTATGCTGCAAAATGGCAAATTAACCTCACAATATAAGCTATTGCAGCTCTATATAAATAAAAATAAATAAATAAAAAAAGGGCCTGTAGAAGCTTATTTAGTGTAACAGATAGGGTGACATGTGCTGGTTTGGGATGCCCATATGGGCTAGTGTTTTGGCAGCAGTACAAAAACCAATGCAAAATGCAATAGCTTAATAAAGCTGATGCTGATCAACGCTTATTTAGTATAACAGATGGGGTGCAACATGCAGGTTTGGGATGCCCTGCAGCCTGGTGTATTTAAAGCAGACCAAAACCAATTCAAAATGCAATAACTTAATAAAGCTGAGGCTGTAGATGCTTATTTAGTATAAACAGGTAGGGTGCAAGGTGCAGCTTTGGGGTGCCCTGCGGCCTGGTTAAATGAAAGCAGTCAAAAAGGAAGTGCAAACTGAAGTAGCTTAATGAAGCTGATGCTGATCAACGCTTATGTTGTATACCAGATAGGGTGCAAGGTGCAGCTTTGGGGTGCCCTGTGGCCTGGTTTATTAAAAGCAGTCAAAAACAAGTGCAAACTGAAGTAGCTTAATAAAGCAGCTGATGCTGATCAACGCTTATGTTGTATAACAGATAGCGTTAAAATAGCATGTGCCTTGGGATGCCCGTGTGGCCTGTTATATTTCAAGCTGAACAAAAAGTAACAATAATCCAAGTATGAGACATAATTTTGACCTTCTTTACAGCGCCATACTTTGAAAAAAAAACCTTAATTTCATGCCGATCAATCCAAAGGTCAATGCCCCTAACAAAAATAGTGTTCGGCATAAGTTTTCCTTCTGGAAGGACGTAACCTTTAGTTTACATGGTTGGGGTAGGTTATCTTACAAATTGGGATACCCCAGGCAGCAGTGTCATTGAAAGAGACAGATTGTAATGCTGGCCATACGCAAGCAGAGAAACTCAGGCTGCAACAGGCCTATTTAGTTTACATGGTTGGGGTAGGTTATCTTACAAATTGGGATACCCCACTGTATATGAAACCGAATATAAATGCACACCCAAAAGTGGACAATCAGCCTCCAAGAGGCCTGCTTAGTTTAAATAAGAGAGCTGCTTGGCTTAAATAAGAGAGCTGCTTAGTGTAAATAAGAGGCATGCTTAGTTTAAATAAGAGAGCTGCTTAGTGTAAATAAGAAGCCTGCTTAGTTTAAATAAGAGAGCTGCTTAGTATGGTAGGTAGGTTATGTTATGTTACAGAATGGGATTCCCCAAAGCTGACTTGAGATCAGTATATATGCACACAGCAGCAGTGTGTAAGCAGGCTCATACAGGCCAAATTTCTTTAAATTACTGTGCAGCTTACAGTAATTGCAGAGGCTAATGGTATGTTACAGAATGGGATGCCCCAAGCAGACTTGAGATCAGTATATATGCACACAGCAGCAGTGTGTAAGCAGGATCATACAGGCCAAATTTCTTTAAATAACTGTGCAGCTTACAGTAAATGCAGAGGCTAATGGTATGTTACAAAATGGGATGCCCCAAGCAGACTTGAGATCAGTATATATGCACACAGCAGCAGTGTGTTAGCAGGCTCATACAGGCCAAATTTCTTTAAATAACTGTGCAGCTTACAGTAAATGCAGAGGCTAATGGTATGTTACAGAATGGGATGCCCCAAGCAGACTTGAGATCAGTATATATGCACACAGCAGCAGTGTGTTAGCAGGCTCATACAGGCCACATTTCTTTAAAAAACTGTGCAGCTTACAGTAAATGCAGAGGCTAATGGTATGTTACAGAATGGGATGCCCCAAAGCTGACTTGAGATCAGTATATATGCACACAGCAGCAGTGTGTAAGCAGGCTCATACAGGCCAAATTTCTTTAAATAACTGTGCGGCTTACAGTAAATGCAGAGGCTAATGGTATGTTACAGAATGGGATGCCCCAAGCAGACTTGAGATCAGTATATATGCACACAGCAGCAGTGTGTAAGCAGGCTCATACAGGCCAAATTTCTTTAAATAACTGTGCAGCTTACAGTAAATGCAGAGGCTAATGGTATGTTACAGAATGGGATGCCCCAAGCAGACTTGAGATCAGTATATATGCACACAGCAGCAGTGTGTTAGCAGGCTCATACAGGCCAAATCTCTTTAAATAACTGTGCAGCTTACAGTAAATGCAGAGGCTAATGGTATGTTACAGAATGGGATGCCCCAAGCAGACTTGAGATCAGTATATATGCACACAGCAGCAGTGTGTTAGCAGGCTCATACAGGCCAAATTTCTTTAAATAACTGTGCAGCTTACAGTAAATGCAGAGGCTAATGGTATGTTACAGAATGGGATGCCCCAAAAACAGAGAGCACCTGGCAGGCAGCAGTAAGACTATGCACAGCAAAAGTGTCTTTATCAGGCCTAATTTCAATTAGAATAAGTGCAAATGGTTATATGGTCTTAAACAGAGGCTGCTGTAGTCACAGAATGGGATGCCCCAAAAAACAGCAGTAAGTACACCTGGCAGGGACAAGTAGTGCTATGCACAGCAAAAGTGTCTTTATCAGGCCTAATTTCAATTAGAATAAGTGCAAATGGTTATATGGTCTTAAACAGAGGCTGCTGTAGTCACAGAATGGGATGCCCCAAAAACCAGCAGTAAGTACACCTGGCAGGGACAAGTAGTGCTATGCACAGCAAAAGTGTCTTTATCAGGCCTAATTTCAATTAGAATAAGTGCAAATGGTTATATGGTCTTAAACAGAGGCTGCTGTAGTCACAGAATGGGATGCCCCAAAAACCAGCAGTAAGTACACCTGGCAGGGACAAGTAGTGCTATGCACAGCAAAAGTGTCTTTATCAGGCCTAATTTCAATTAGAATAAGTGCAAATGGTTATATGGTCTTAAATAGAGGCTGGTGTAGTCACAGAATGGGATGCCCCAAAAAAGAAGTGCACCTGGCAGGGTCCAGTAGTGCTATGCACAGCAAAAGTGTCTTTATCAGGCCTAATTTCAATTAGAATAAGTGCAAATGGTTATATGGTCTTAAATAGAGGCTGGTGTAGTCACAGAATGGGATGCCTCACATCAGACTTAAGATCAGTTCAGTATATATGCACAGTTAGTGTATAAGCAGCCTGAAAACGCTAACAAAGCCAGTCAGCCAGCCAGTAACAAACACTCAGGCTGGATGAAAAAAAAAAAAATCTCCCTGTGACTGCCTCCGATTTTTCCTAACTTTCCCTGTTTTTTGCTGACTTTCTGTCTGTCTCCTGCCTGTCTCCTGCCTGTCTCCAGCCTGTCCCTGTCTGTCCCTGCCTGCCTAACTGCCTCTCTCCCTCAGCTACACAGCGTTCTGTCTCTCACGAATGCAATAGAGAAATGAGGAAGGAAAAGCAAGATGGCCGCCTTAAATAGCGCTGTGACGTCACCGGGCTTGCTGGCTGCTGATAGGCTGCATGTGACTGTCCCAGCATACACTGCCCCACCTTACATGTCTGGACATGTCCCGTCCGCCATCTTAGAATGCCTGTAAATGTAAATGAATGGATGTTAAAGGAAAACTTCGAGCGATCGAATCGCGGGGAAATTCGGATTCGATCCGAATCAAATTTTTCCTGAAATTCGGATCGAATCCGGGTTCGTCCGGATCGATTCGCTCATCCCTAATTGTTATTTTTGTGCCAGCACAAAAATAATTAGGGCCCAATTTCTATATTTTGTGGGGGCCTCCGTCTATTTATTATACAGTGTTTCAATTGATAAAGTGGGTGAACATTGAGGAGGAGGAACAGCCTTGTTTTTAAAGTCTCTCTTGTGTTGTTTTGAAGGTGCAATTGCATTCATTCTAATAAAGTGTTTAGATATATGGTATCATTGTGGTGCTCCCATTCTTTGAAGTAGGCGTGGCATATGGTCCAAACCCACTCTTTTGTTCTGTAGTTTGGATACATTTGACTTTGGGCAATGCATTCCCATTCTGATTACTGTATCTATTAGGGCATGGAACAACTCACCATCCATTTTCACCCACACTATTGATGTTAGTAGCCAGCAGACAGAGCATGTTTTAGGCCCTGTAGCACCTGGCAACAGATAGTTGATAGCTGTGCTGAATTAAATATCTGCGGAGCTATAAAGCAGTGTATTAGCACTTCCTCCTCTGTTTCAGCAACACCACCAGCCACGGAGCCTACTGGTCGCCCACAGCTCCTGTACAATCCGGTAGGCCAATACCTAATAAAAACACACAGGTTGTGCTGCATGTAAAGTCTAATAACTTTGCTAAGTGCTGTTGTATTGTTCTTCTCTGTCCCTACAGATTCATCAGAGGGTGAGTACGTGGCAATTTACTAATTTCCTTTGACTTTATCAGAGCAGTCTCTCAGTCTGCATTCCATGTGACCATTAGTGACCAATCAGGTTCACCAGACAGACGTGCAAGCGGAATGCACCCCTTCACCCGACAAAACTGATGGACAGTTTCAGTCACTGAATGGCTGTCACAGCGAGTGAACCCAGAAGTGTAAATATGGGATTGCCCAGATCTGGGCATGTGGCATGATCAGATGCAGCATGGGACAAGCCCCATAATGCATAGGTCACAGCACAGATTACAGCCCTGGTTGCTTAACTTCTATTCCCTGTATTTTCTTTCACTTCTGTTGCTTGTGAGCAGTGCCTTATAGTTATTGCTTTTTGTTCCAGGCCCATACCTGTCCCTTGGATTATTAATGTCTACTGTCCAAGCAGACCTTTTGCGCTGTCACTAGGGATGAGCGAATCGATCCGGACGAACCCGGATTCGATCCGAATTTCATGACAAATTCGATCGAACGAAGTTTTTTTCTAAAATCCATTCATTTCAATGACAGGCATTCTAGGATGGTCTACGTGACATGTCCAGACATGTAAGCTGGGGCAGTGTATGCTGGGACAGTCACATGCAGCCTATCAGCAGCCAGCAAGCCCGGTGACGTCACAGCGCTATATAAGGTGGCGGCCATCTTGCTTTTGCGCATTTGTCTTTTGCATTCATGAGAGCTAGGACTCAGGAGGACACTGCAGACTGTATTCAGGGAGAGATAGGTAGAGAGTTAGGGACAGCCAGTAGACAGCCAGTAGACAGGCGGGAGACAGGCAGGAAGTCAGGGAGAAGCAGGGAAAGGTAGGAAAAAAAACGGATGCAGTGACAGGGATTTTTTTTTATTTTCATGCAGCCTGAGTGTTACTGCCTGGGTCACTGGCTTTGTTAGCTGTTTCACCCTGGTTAACCACTGTTGCTTTGCATAGTACTACTGCTCCCAGGTGCGCTGCTGTTGTGGCATCCCATTCTGTGACTACACCAGCCTCTATTTACTATAACCCTTTGCACTTATTCTAAAAGTAATTTGGCCTGATAAAGACACTTTTGCTGTGCATAGTACTATTCTGTGACTACACCAGCCTCTATTTACTATAACCCTTTGCACTTATTCTAAAAGTAATTTGGCCTGATAAAGACACTTTTGCTGTGCATAGTACTACTGCTCCCAGGTGCTCTGCTGTTGGGGCATCCCATTCTGTAACATACCATACCCCTCTTTATTTACACTAAGCAGCTCTCTTATTTACACTAAGCAGGCCTGTTGGAGGCTGAGTGTTACTGCTCACTTTTGGTGTGCATTATATTCTGTTTCATATAGACCCACCGCTGCCTGGGGGTTCTTAAAATATCACCTACTACCACGCCAGTTAGACTATGTCGGGCAGACAAGTGCCTGGAAGTGAAAAGAGGAGTGGCAGAGGCCAAGATTCCGCAGGCAGAGGTCGCAGCAGACTGGGGGCCAGTAGCAGCAGGAGTCACGCTGAGAGACCTAATCTGCCAGTATCTGCTAGCGGTCGGGTCTCCACCAGTAACGCATCTGCCGTGGTAGATTGGTTGACGCGCTCTACAACAACATCATCACAACTTACGTCTGAGACCCCCAGTCTAGGGTCGGTAGGTTCCTCTGACACAACCCTGAGTTGGCATGCCCCGAGAGCAGTCCCTGTCCTCCCATTGCCTCTGTCCTACGCCGTTCCCTCCCCCAGCGACGTATCCTATGCTTTGGGTTCAGCTCCACTCTTTAGTGAGGAGGATGATCAGATAGAGGACAGTCAGCAGCTACTGCCCAGCCAAGAAATGGAGGTGGCTTCTTTAGCTAGGCAGACAAATAGTGATGTGGACAGTGTTGTGGGTGCTGCGAGCATTCCAGCTCCTGCGCCAGACACTGTTGACGAATCCACGAACATCAGTGACGTACAGCCACAACTCGGTGATAATGATGATGACGATGAAGCCAATCGCACTTGGGAGCCGGGTGATGAAGGGGCTTCATCGTCATCATCAGGAGAAGAGGGGCGCAGGTTGCCCCGGAGTCAGCAGCTCAGGCAGCAAGGTGTTAGCAGCATGGTTGGCAGGCAGAATGGGGGCACAATTGTAAAGCCTGGAGCCAAACGGGCCGGGGCTGGGGTAGAGCACCTGCTGCGCGGCAGGCTACCTTATCGGGAGGTAGTGGGGCAGGGGTTCCTGGAGTTGGCGACAATAGCAGCGAATCAGTGAGGCCTGTTGGTGGGAAAAGTAGCTACTCAGCAGTGTGGCAGTTTTTCCTGAAGCATCCGCAGGAGGGTAACATGGCCACATGCAAGATATGTAGGCAGAAGGTGAAGCGTGGCCAGGGTCCAAATGTTGGCACCACGGCCCTGCGTCAACATATGCAGCATCACCATAAAGCGGCCTGGGAGAACCTAGGCTCCGGAGAGGTGGGCCAGACTGCTTCCTCACCGAGTGGCACGCCGCTCCCAATTTCTGCCAGCCAAGGCTCCAGCACCTCAGCCGAAGGCAGCTGTGCGTCATACCCATCCTCTGTCGCTCCTGCTCCTCCTCCTCCAAGTCATGCATCCTGCCAGCAATCCATCAGCGAAGCCATGCCCAAGAGACAGCAGTATGCGCCCACTCATCCTACGGCGCAGAAGCTGAATGTGCTCCTGTTCAGGTTGCTGGTGCTGCAGTCGCTCCCTTTTCAGGTGGTGGACTCTGCACCTTTCAGAGAACTGATGGCTTGTGCCGAGCCGAGGTGGAGAGTCCCAAGCCGTCATTTCTTTGCCAAGAAGGCAGTACCAGCGCTGCACACTTTTGTTGAACAGAAGGTGGCCCAGTCCTTGAGCCTGTCGGTGTGTAGCAAAGTGCATGGCAGCGCCGACGTCTGGAGCTGTAACTACGGTCATGGACAGTACATGTCGTTTACGGCCCACTGGGTGAATGTGGTCCCTTTGCAGCAGCAACTTGGACAGGTCACGCCGCTTCGGCCTCCGTGTTCCCTGCCCATTGGGCCTGTGACACTGTGCGACTCGGCCTCCTCATCCTCCGCCATCTCCTCACCCTCCACTGTAGGCTCACGTCTCAATGCCCCTCCAGTCTTCCATGTGTGCAGGGCACGGAGGTGTCACGCAGTGCTTCACATGGTTTGTCTTGGCGAACGGAGTAACACAGGGGAGGAACTGCTTACATTTATTCATCAGGAAATCCAAACATGGCTTACTCCAAGAAAACTTAAAATGGGAATCATGGTTACCGACAATGGGAAGAACATTTTGTCTGCGCTGCGCCAAGGAAGCCTGACCCATGCCCCCTGCATGGCTCACGTCTTCAATCTGGTTGTCAAGCGGTTTCTGAAGTGTTCCCCCCATCTGCAAGACATCCTAACAACTTCAAGGAAACATTGCATGCACTTCAGCCACTCATGCACCGCCAAACACACCCTTCTTGAGCTACAGCGTCAGAACGGTATCCCCCAACATAGTCTGATTTGCGATGTTTCCACCCGTTGGAATTCCACCCTTCACATGTTGGACCGATTATATGAACAGAGAAAAGCCATCACGGATTTCCTGATGATCCAAGCAGATAGGGGGACTCCCCTGTGTAACTTCAATGTCAACCAGTGGCAGCTCATACGTGACACCTGCCGTTTGCTCAGGCCCTTTGAGGAAGCCACTTTATTTGTCAGTCGGCAGGATTACGGGATGAACGACGTGATTCCACTGCTTCATGTACTACAGCACATGTTGGAAACCATGGCTGGTCAGGGCACTGGAGACATGGCGTTTACATCTTACGGCCACATGAACCCCATTGGAGCTGAACTGGAGGAGGAGGAGGAAGAGGAGGAGGAGTTGCCCAGCGAAACACAGTTTAGGCTTGGCGAAATGGCTGGTTTATCTAGTCAGCGGACAGGAGAGGAGGAGCAGGAGCAGCCAGAGGAGCTAGAGGTTTTTGAGGAAGGTGAGACAGAGGACCCGGGCACACCGTGGCAGTATGCAGTGGAGATGGAGACAGGTAGTACATCCAAGTCACTTGCGCAAATGGCAGGAAGCATGCTCACGTGCTTGCGTAGTGTCCCCAGAATTGTTTCCATCTGTCGGCGGGATGACTTCTGGCTGTCCACCTTATTGGACCCTCGCTTCCGGCACAAAATGGGGGCATTTCTTAAACCCACCGAGAGGGAGGACAAACTGAACTACTACAAAGACATTCTACGTAGGCAGTTGGCTGATGCCTATCTGCGCCATGGTCTATACTCTCGCAGGTCTGACTCGAGGGGACCTCTGCGCTCACCTTCCACTGTCATGGCTGCTGGGGGGGTTGGCAGGAGCAGCAGCAGCAGCTCCATCAGCAGCAGCCTCAGTCTTCAGTCGCTAATGAGTAGCTTTCTACACCCGCATAGTGAGGCTACTCATGAGCAGCAGGAAGACCTGGAGCAGGACCTGAACCAGCAGGTCATGTCATACTTTGACATGACCATGCCAACACACCTTGAGGATCTGCTGGACTTCTGGGCAGCCAAACTTGATTTGAGGCAGCAACTAGCAGAGTTTGCCCTGGAAAAGCTGTCCTGCCCGGCAAGTAGCGTGCCATCTGAGCGGGTGTTTAGTGCGGCGGGGCCATAGTTATGGCGAGGAGAACTCGTCTGTCAACTAAAAATGCGGAGAGACTCACCTTTGTCAAAATGAATCAGGGATGGATCAGCCAGGATTTCCACCCACCAATGCCTGATGCATGTGACTAGATTCAGCATGGTGCCACGTTTTACACTTTCCAAATGGTGCAAAACATATTTATGTCTTTAGGCCAATTTTTGGGCTCCTGCTGATGCCAACTCCAGGGTGTGATTCATCCAATTTTTGGGCTCCTGAAGCCAACTCCAGCGTGTCTCTTTAAAGTAATGTTTGGGCTCCTGCTGCTGCTGCTGCTGCCAACTCCAGGGTGTGATTCATCCAATTTTTGGGCTCCTGAAGCCAACTCCAGTGTCTCTTTAAAGTAATATTTGGGCTCCTGCTGCTGCCAACTCCAGGATGTGATTCATCCAATTTTTGGGCTCCTGAAGCCAACCCCAGTGTCTCTTTAAAGTAATGTTTTGGCTCCTGCTGCTGCTGCCAACTCCAGGGTGTGATTCATCCAATTTTTGGGCTCCTGAAGCCAACCCCAGTGTCTCTTTAAAGTAATGTTTGGGCTCCTGCTGCTGCTGCTGCCAACTCCAGGGTGTGATTCATCCAATCTTTGGGCTCCTGCTGCCAACCCCAGTGTCTCTTTAAAGTAATGTTTGGGCTCCTGCTGCTGCTGCCAACTCCAGGGTGTGATTCATCCAATTTTTGGGCTCCTGCTGCAAACCCCAGTGCCTCTTTAAAGTAATGTTTGGGCTCCTGCTGCTGCTGCGGCTGCCAACTCCAGGGTGTGATTCATCCAATTTTGGGGCTCCTGAAGCCAACCCCAGTGTCTCTTTAAAGTAATGTTTTGGCTCCTGCTGCTGCTGCCAACCCCAGGGTGTGATTCATCTAATTTTGGGCTCCTGCTGCCAACCCCAGTGTCTCTTTAAAGTAATGTTTGGGCTCCTGCTACTGCTGCTGCTGCCAGCTCCAGGGTGTGATTCATCCAATGTTTGGGCTCCTGAAGCCAACTCCAGCGTGTCTCTTTAAAGTAATGTTTGGGCTCCTGCTGCTGCTGCTGCTGCCAACTCCAGGGTGTGATTCATCCAATTTTTGAGCTCCTGAAGCCAACTCCAGTGTCTCTTTAAAGTAATATTTGGGCTCCTGCTGCTGCCAACTCCAGGATGTGATTCATCCAATTTTTGGGCTCCTGAAGCCAACCCCAGTGTCTCTTTAAAGTAATGTTTTGGCACCTGCTGCTGCTGCCAACTCCAGGGTGTGATTCATCCAATTTTTGGGCTCCTGAAGCCAACCCCAGTGTCTCTTTAAAGTAATGTTTGGGCTCCTGCTGCTGCTGCTGCTGCTGCCAACTCCAGGGTGTGATTCATCCAATCTTTGGGCTCCTGCTGCCAACCCCAGTGTCTCTTTAAAGTAATGTTTGGGCTCCTGCTGCTGCTGCCAACTCCAGGGTGTGATTCATCCAATTTTTGGGCTCCTGCTGCAAACCCCAGTGTCTCTTTAAAGTAATGTTTGGGCTCCTGCTGCTGCTGCGGCTGCCAACTCCAGGGTGTGATTCATCCAATTTTGGGGCTCCTGAAGCCAACCCCAGTGTCTCTTTAAAGTAATGTTTTGGCTCCTGCTGCTGCTGCCAACCCCAGGGTGTGATTCATCTAATTTTGGGCTCCTGCTGCCAACCCCAGTGTCTCTTTAAAGTAATGTTTGGGCTCCTGCTACTGCTGCTGCTGCCAGCTCCAGGGTGTGATTCATCCAATGTTTGGGCTCCTGAAGCCAACCCCAGTGTCTCTTTAAAGTAATGTTTTGGCTCCTGCTGCTGCTGCTGCTGCCAACTCCAGGGTGTGATTCATCCAATTTTTAGGCTCCTAAAGCCAACCCCAGTGTCTCTTTAAAGTAATGTTTGGGCTCCTGCTTCTGCTGCTGCTGCTGCCAACTCCAGTGTGTGATTCATCCAATCTTTGGGCTCCTTCTGCCAACCCCAGTGTCTCTTTAAAGTAATGTTTGGGCTCCTGCTGCTGCTGCTGCTGCCAACTCCAGGGTGTGATTCATCCAATTTTTGGGCACCTGAAGCCAACCCCAGTGTCTCTTTAAAGTAATGTTTGGGCTTCTGCTGCTGCTGCTGCCAACTTCAGGGTGTGAATCATCCAATTTTTGGGCTCCTGAAGCCAACTCCAGTGTCTCTTTAAAGTTATGTTTGGGCTCCTGCTGCTGCTGCTGCCAACTCCAGGGTGTGATTCATCCAATTTTTGGGCTCCTGAAGCCAACTCCAGTGTCTCTTTAAAGTAATATTTGGGCTCCTGCTGCTGCCAACTCCAGGGTGTGATTCATCCAATTTTTGGGCTCCTGAAGCCAACCCCAGTGTCTCTTTAAAGTAATGTTTTGGCTCCTGCTGCTGCTGCTGCTGCTGCCAACTCCAGGGTATGATTCATCCAATTTTTGGTCTCCTGAAGCCAACCCCAGTGTCTCTTTAAAGTAATGTTTGGGCTCCTGCTGCTGCTGCTGCTGCATGCAACTCAAGGGTGTGATTCATCCAATCTTTGGGCTCCTGCTGCCAACCCCAGTGTCTCTTTAAAGTAATGTTTGGGCTCCTGCTGCTGCTGCTGCTTCTGCCAACTCCAGGGTGTGATTCATCCAATTTTTGGGCTCCTGCTGCCAACCCCAGTGTCTCTTTAAAGTAATGTTTGGGTTCCTGCTGCTGCTGCTGCTGCCAACTCCAGGGTGTGATTCATCCAATTTTTGGGCTCCTGAAGCCAACCCCAGTGTCTCTTTAAAGTAATGTTTTGGCTCCTGCTGCTGCTGCTGGAAACTCCAGGGTGTGATTCATCCAATTTTGGGCTCCTGAAGCCAACCCCAGTTTCTCTTTAAAGTAATGTTCGGGCTCCTGCTGCTGCTGCTGCTGCTGCCAACTCCAGGGTGTGATTCATCCAATTTTTGGGCTCCTGAAGCCAACCCCAGTGTCTCTTTAAAGTAATATTTGGGCTCCTGCTGCTGCTGCTGCTGCCAACTCCAGGGTGTGATTCATTCAATTTTTGGGCTCCTGAAGCCAACTCCAGTGTCTCTTTAAAGTAATATTTGGGCTCCTGCTGCTGCTGCTGCCAACTCCAGGGTGTGATTCATCCAATTTTGGGGCTCCTGAAGCCAACCCCAGTGTCTCTTTAAAGTAATGTTTTGGCTCCTGCTGCTGCTGCTGCTGCTGCCAACTCCAGGGTGTGATTCATCCAATTTTTGGTCTCCTGAAGCCAACCCCAGTGTCTCTTTAAAGTAATGTTTGGGCTCCTGCTGCTGCTGCTTCTGCCAACTCCAGGGTGTGATTCATCCAATTTTTGGGCTCCTGCTGCCAACCCCAGTGTCTCTTTAAAGTAATGTTTGGGCACCTGCTGCTGCTGCTGCTTCTGCCAACTCCAGGGTGTGATTCATCCAATTTTTGGGCTCCTGCTGCCAACCCCAGTGCCTCTTTAAAGTAATGTTTGGGTTCCTGCTGCTGCTGCTACTGCCAACTCCAGGGTGTGATTCATCCAATTTTTGGGCTCCTGAAGCCAACCCCAGTGTCTCTTTAAAGTAATGTTTTGGCTCCTGCTGCTGCTGCTGGCAACTCCAGGGTGTGATTCATCCAATTTTGGGCTCCTGAAGCCAACCCCAGTGTCTCTTTAAAGTAATGTTTGGGCTCCTGCTGCTGCTGCCAACTCCAGGGTGTGATTCATCCAATTTTTGGGCTCCTGAAGCCAACCCCAGTGTCTCTTTAAAGTAATGTTTGGGCTCCTGCTGCTGCTGCCAACTCCAGGGTGTGATTCATTCAATTTTTGGGCTCCTGAAGCCAACTCCAGTGTCTCTTTAAAGTAATATTTGGGCTCCTGCTGCTGCTGCTGCCAACTCCAGGGTGTGATTCATCCAATTTTGGGGCTCCTGAAACCAACCCCAGTGTCTCTTTAAAGTAATGTTTTGGCTCCTGCTGCTGCTGCTGCTGCTGCTGCCAACTCCAGGGTGTGATTCATCCAATTTTTGGTCTCCTGAAGCCAACCCCAGTGTCTCTTTAAAGTAATGTTTGGGCTCCTGCTGCTGCTGCTGCTGCATGCAACTCCAGGGTGTGATTCATCCAATCTTTGGGCTCCTGCTGCCAACCCCAGTGTCTCTTTAAAGTAATGTTTGGGCTCCTGCTGCTGCTGCTTCTGCCAAATCCAGGGTGTGATTCATCCAATTTTTGGGCTCCTGCTGCCAACCCCAGTGTCTCTTTAAAGTAATGTTTGGGTTCCTGCTGCTGCTGCTGCTGCATGCAACTCAAGGGTGTGATTCATCCAATCTTTGGGCTCCTGCTGCCAACCCCAGTGTCTCTGTAAAGTAATGTTTGGGCTCCTGCTGCTGCTGCTGCTTCTGCCAACTCCAGGGTGTGATTCATCCAATTTTTGGGCTCCTGAAGCCAACCCCAGTGTCTCTTTAAAGTAATGTTTTGGCTCCTGCTGCTGCTGCTGGCAACTCCAGGGTGTGATTCATCCAATTTTGGGCTCCTGAAGCCAACCCCAGTGTCTCTTTAAAGTAATGTTCGGGCTCCTGCTGCTGCTGCTGCCAACTCCAGGGTGTGATTCATCCAATTTTGGGGCTCCTGAAGCCAACCCCAGTGTCTCTTTAAAGTAATGTTTTGGCTCCTGCTGCTGCTGCTGCTGCTGCCAACTCCAGGGTGTGATTCATCCAATTTTTGGGCTCCTGAAGCCAACCCCAGTGTCTCTTTAAAGTAATGTTTGGGCTCCTGCTGCTGCTGCTGCTGCATGCAACTCCAGGGTGTGATTCATCCAATCTTTGGGCTCCTGCTGCCAACCCCAGTGTCTCTTTAAAGTAATGTTTGGGCTCCTGCTGCTGCTGCTGCTTCTGCCAACTCCAGGGTGTGATTCATCCAATTTTTGGGCTCCTGCTGCCAACCCCAGTGTCTCTTTAAAGTAATGTTTGGGTTCCTGCTGCTGCTGCTGCTGCTGCCAACTCCAGGGTGTGATTCATCCAATTTTTGGGCTCCTGAAGCCAACCCCAGTGTCTCTTTAAAGTAATGTTCAGGCTCCTGCTGCTGCTGCTGCTGCCAACTCCAGGGTGTGATTCATCCAATTTTTGGGCTCCTGAAGCCAACCCCAGTGTCTCTTTAAAGTAATGTTTGGGCTCCTGCTGCTGCTGCCAACTCCAGGGTGTGATTCATCCAATCTTTGGGCTCCTGCTGCCAACCCCAGTGTCTCTTTAAAGTTATGTTTGGGCTCCTGCTGCTGCTGCCAACTCCAGGGTGTGATTCATCCAATTTTTGGGCTCCTGAAGCCAACCCCAGTGTCTCTTTAAAGTAATGTGTGGGCTCCTGCTGCTGCCAACTCCAGGGTGTGATTCATCCAATCTTTGGGCTCCTGCTGCCAACCCCAGTGTCTCTTTAAAGTAATGTTTGGGCTCCTGCTGCTGCTGCTGCCAACTCCAGGTTGTGAATCATCCAATTTTTGGACTCCTGAAGCCAACCCCAGTATCTCTTTAAAGTAATGTTTGGGCTCCTGCTGCTGCTGCTGCCAACTCCAGGGTGTGATTCATCCAATCTTTGGGCTCCTGCTGCAAACCCCAGTGTCTCTTTAAAGTAATGTTTGGGCTCCTGCTGCTGCTGCCAACTCCAGGGTGTGATTCATCCAATTTTTGGGCTCCTGAAGCCAACCCCAGTGTCTCTTTAAAGTAATGTCTGGGCTCATGCTGCTACTGCTGCTGCCAACTCCAGGGTGTGATTCATTCAATTTTTAGGCTCCTGAAGCCAACCCCAGTGTCTCTTTAAAGTAATGTTTTGGCTCCTGCTGCTGCTGCCAACTCCAGGGTGTGATTCATGCAATTTTTGGGCTCCTGAAGCCAACCCCAGTGTCTCTTTAAAGTAATGTTTGGGCTCCTGCTGCTGCTGCCAACTCCAGGGTGTGATTCATCCAATTTTGGGGCTCCTGAAGACAACCCCAGTGTCTCTTTAAAGTAATGTTTGGGCTCCTGCTGCTGCTGCTGCCAACTCCAGGGTGTGATTCATCCAATTTTTAGGCTCCTGAAGCCAACCCCAGTGTCTCTTTAAAGTAATGTTTTGGCTCCTGCTGCTGCTGCTGCTGCCAACTCCAGGGTGTGATTCATGCATTTTTTGGACTCCTGAAGCCAACCCCAGTGTCTCTTTAAAGTAATGTTTGGGCTCCTGCTGCTGCTGCTGCTGCTGCTGCCAACTCCAGGGTGTGATTCATCCAATTTGTTTGGCTCCTGCTGCCAACCCCAGTGTCTCTTTAAAGTAATGTTTGGACTCCTGCTGCTGCTGCTGCTGCTGCCAACTCCAGGGTGTGATTCATCCAATCTTTGGGCTCCTGCTGCCAACTCCAGTGTCTCTTTAAAGTAATGTTTGGGCTCCTGCTGCTGCTGCTGCTGCTGCTGGCAACTCCAGGGAGTGATTCATCCAATTATTGGGCTCCTGCTGCCAACCCCAGTGTCTCTTTAAAGTAATGTTTGGGTTCCTGCTGCTGCTGCTGCCAACTCCAGGGTGTGATTCATCCAATTTTTGGGCTCCTGAAGCCAACCCCAGTGTCTCTTTAAAGTAATGTTTGGGCTCCTGCTGCTGCTGCTGCCAACTCCAGTGTGTGATTCATCCAATCTTTGGGCTCCTGCTGCCAACCCCAGTGTCTCTTTAAAATAATGTTTGGGCTCCTGCTGCTGCCAACTCCAGGGTGTGATTCATCCAATTTTTGGGCTCCTGCTGCCAACCCCAGTGTCTCTTTAAAGTAATGTTTTGGCTCCTGCTGCTGCTGCTGCTGCCAAATCCAGGTTGTGATTCATCCAATTTTTGGGCTCCTGAAGCCAACCCCAGTGTCTCTTTAAAGTAATGTTTGGGCTCCTGCTGCTGCTGCTGCTGCTGCCAACTCCAAGGTGTGATTCATCCAATCTTTGGGCTCCTGCTGCCAACCCCAGTGTTTCTTTAAAGTAATGTTTGGGCTCCTGCTGCTGCTGCCAACTCCGGGGTGTGATTCATCCAATCTTTGGGCTCCTGCTGCCAACCCCAGTGTCTCTTTAAAGTAATGTTTGGGCCCCTGCTGCTTCTGCCAACTCCAGGGTGTGATTCATCCAATTTTTGGGCTCCTGAAGCCAACCCCAGTGTCTCTTTAAAGTAATGTTTGGGCTCCTGCTGCTGCCAACTCCAGGGTGTGATTCATCCAATTTTTGGGCTCCTGAAGCCAACCCCAGTGTCTCTTTAAAGTAATGTTTGGGCTCCTGCTGCTGCTGCTGCTGCCAACTCCAGAGTGTGATTCATCTAATTTTTGGGCTCCTGCTGCCAACCCCAGTGTCTCTTTAAAGTAATGTTTGGGCTCCTGCTGCTGCTGCTACTGCTGCTGCCAACTCCAGGGTGTGATTCATCCAATCTTTGGGCTCCTGCTGCCAACCCCAGTGTCTCTTTAAAGTAATATTTGGGCTCCTGCTGCTGCTGCCAACTCCAGGGTGTGATTCATCCAATTTTTGGGCTCCTGAAGCCAACCCCAGTATCTCTTTAAAGTAATGTTTGGGCTCCTGCTGCTGCTGCTGCCAACTCCAGGGTGTGATTCATACAATCTTTGGGCTCCTGCTGCCAACCCCAGTGTCTCTTTAAAGTAATGTTTGGGCTCCTGCTGCTGTTGCCAACTCCAGGGAGTGATTCATCCAATTTTTGGGCTCCTGAAGCCAACTCCAGTGTCTCTTTAAAGTAATGTTTGGGCTCCTGCTGCTGCTGCTGCTGCTGCCAACTCCAGGGTGTGATTCATCCAATTTTTGGGCTCCTTCTGCCAACCCCAGTGTCTCTTTAAAGTAATGTTTGGGCTCCTGCTGCTGCTGCTGCTGCTGCTGCTGCCAACTCCAGGGTGTGAATCATCCAATTTTTGGGCTCCTGAAGCCAACTCCAGTGTCTCTTTAAAGTAATGTTTGGGCTCCTGCTGCTGCCGCTTGCAGCTGATGGGTGTGATTCATCCAATCTTTGGGCTCCTGCAGCCAACTCCAGTATCTCTTTCAAGCTATGTTTGGGCTCCTGCTGCTGCTGCTGCTGCTGCTGCTGCTTGAAACTCCAGGGTGTGTCAGTCAATTTTTGGGCTCCTGCTGCTGCCAACTCCAGTGTCTCTTTCAGCCAATGTTTGGGCTCCTGCTGCTGCTCGCATCTCCAGGGTGTGATTCATCCAATTTTTGGGCTCCTGCTGCTGCCAACTCCAGTGTCTGTTTAAAGCAATGTTTGGGCTCCTGCCCCTCATAGTGATGCCACTTCAATTCTCTGCAATTGTGCCGCTCTGCGATTCTATTAGCGATGCCTCTGATCTGCATGTGATATTTATTTACAGTATTATTTAACTAACCCAGCACGCATCCTATGCGTGTTACAGCAAGGCAAAATGGTTTACAACCCTATTGAGGCTCTAGGAGGCTCAGAAATAGCCGTTTTTAATAGCGATTCATCGCGAATAAATTTGGGTCGAACCGATTTTTATCGGAAAATTCGACGAATCAGTCGAATCGAATTTTTCAAAAGTTCCCTCATCTCTGGTTGTCACATACCTATGCTTTTACCTTTTCCATTGAATGGTCCAAGTTGTATATGAATGTACATTGGCCCATCTAGTTAGCTTTTCAGGACTGGGGATCTTGTCACAGAAAATGAATATATTATTGTAAGTTACCAGTATCTTTGCCTGAAAAAATCAAAAGAAGTTTCCAGGTATGTAGAGATGACCCACCAAATGCTTGTGTTTCAATATGAAGAAATTCATTAAGTACAGAACTATGTCTAATCAAGAGGCTGATCTAATAATAATTGGCCCTAATAAGTGAGTTTCGTTTTCCTTTTTGCAGTAATGGTTCGATTTTCTGTATATGGTAATCTAACCACAGAATTTGTCATGAAGGCTACTGTGGTAAGTAATATTTAATGCATTGTGACAGCTTGAACAGCAGTCTGCTGAACAAACATAAAATAGTTAGATAGATTGGAAATGCCGGGATCTTTAGAACATCATTAATCACACAAAAACAAAATATAATACTAAAATAATTGTACTAAGATGTAAATTGATACAGAAACTAAACCAAAGGAATTTAATACACGCACGCCAAGCACACATCGCTTTAAATACGTTCCAGCAAGCCTGCAACTGATTTTTTTGTTTTCCTCGATTCCTCTAATGGTACAATATGTGCATGAGCTGTGTCTGTGTTCCTCACAGTAAGAAGAAAACCATATTTGATTTGGGGAAACTGAAGTAGTAAGGCTTAAATACCAAGGCATACCCTCTTCTCTACTTTTTCTGTGACTGACTCAGTTAAAGTGAAAATGAAGGTAAAGCTGTGTTGTCCTATTGCGGTCTGCGAGTTTTACTTCCTATCTACTGGCAAAAAGGTGGTCTATGAAGGTCCTCATTTATTCAGGTGATGGTTTATGTTTAGTTAGAAGTCAAACACCACTAGGCTGTATTCTTGAAAGCATTTCATCACCTTCTCAACTAACTATGGTGGGAGTCTAAGGCGTTCTCCATGCCAATCACACTTAATTGAAAAAAACTGTTAAGGAGTTAAAGGAGCACTATCGCGGAAAAATGGTCCAGTGATAAAAATCCATATGAATATGCTGGATGGTGGAAGGAAGGTTAATTATACACCCGGCATCAATAAATATCCAGCCAGGCTTATTTTTCTTACTTTTAATGGAAGGAAAAATACATCAGGGGTGACAGGCTCTGTCACACCTGATAGAATTAACCTGTCACCCCTGGATTTTATTTCTACCATGAGAGAATAAACCACAAGCTTGACAGGAGATTTATTCAGTTCGGCTACTTTAAGTATCTAAAAAAACACACCAAATGCTTTTGACTAATCACCACAGACATGGGCAATGGGTAAACTGACCAATACATTTGTGCACATAAGTCTTATAGACTCTAAGCCAGTCTAAGGCAATAGACTTTGACAGCTCAATGTCTGGCACTAGTCTTTAAAAGAGCATAATTGCAAAATTGTGTAATATTAAAAATCCATTTAAACACATCGGCTAATGAGAAGAGGAGTCATTTATACAAGCGAACTGCATAAAATTCCCACCAAGCTTGTGGTTTTCTTCTCCTGGTAGGAATAAAATCCAGGAGTGACAGGTTTATCTTATCAGGGTCACCCCTGATTTCCTCTTCCTTGCATTAAAATGAAAAAACAAGTCTTCCCCCAGCAAGGCTCTGACCCCCCCCCCCCCCCCCCCCGGGGTCTTCAGCGGGGCATGTTGCGGCTTCTGACAGCTCACCTGCCACCACAGGGAGGGAACTTCTAAACAGTGAGTGAGATTATGTCATCTCCCTCTGCTGATATAAAAGGCCGCTTCTGGCAGCGAGAGAGCTGTATGAAGCTGGTACTGATCAGCGAAAGCGTGTGTGGGGGCAGGGTACGCCGATCTTTTGCCCCCGCACCTAACTTCTGCTGAGCAGTTCGGGCTGTCGGCGGAGGGCCTGGCCAGCCTCTGCACCTTGGTCTACTAGCTCTCATAGCTGGTGCTTGGGCTAGTTTTGCTTGATAGGGGGGTCCCTGTGCCATTTTTAAAAAAATAAAAAAGTTTTTAACCATTAAAAAGAAAAAGAATGGGACCCCATGGCAATTGTTTTTTGAATTTTTTTGAATTTTAAATTGGGGTACCCAAGCCTTGGCCGCATCCCGCTATCCCTCTAGCCGGGCATGTGCCTGCACCAGCCATTTGTGAATGGCCGGCGCAGGCGTGCTCCCTGTTAGAGGGAAGTGAGGGATGGGGCCGTCAGCGTGCTCAGAGCCGCTGGCCTTAGCCTGACGTCACCGGCTCCGGCACGCTGATTAGCCGAGCAGCCACGCATGCGCCATATGACCGGGAAGAGGTGAGTTAGATTGAACAATCTGGGGGGTTTCACACAGCGGGGCACCCCCGATCAGGGTGCCCCCGGGGAAAGGAACCAAAACCCAGGATAGTCAAAATCCTGGGTTTTGGTCCACTTAAAACATATATAGCGCAAAATAGTGAAAATGGGCTGGCAACAGAGGGTGAAAAAATCTCTAGTTGGGCTGGCACTAAAAGGGTTAATGACAGTTGCCTTTTAAGATGCTTGCTGCCAAAACCCATTATAGTAGCTGTCAACCACAAAGCATGGCCACTTTACATACATACACTGACCTTCTAATAAAATAAAGACACATGCAGCAATAACCATACAAATAACATTCCCATACCATCTCTTTCACCCTGTAACAGATGACTTTATATAACAGTAAAACCCTAATCATTAATTGTTTGACATGTAAAAAATGTAAATCACACAGTTTTCTGTCTCTGTGTAGGGAAATTATTTATATATTCATGTAAAATAATTGAAATGCTTGCGCATTCAATGATATACAGTATATACAGTGATTGAGAAACATGACAGATTTTATTTTCCTAGGCTCAAAGATTCCTGCAGATGGTGACTATAATTATAAAATAAAATGTTCTTAGAAGGGGAGCTTTGGCCAAAATGCACACTATTTTAAAGAGAAAAGCCTCAATCATTCAAGAAAGTCCAGCTAGAAGAATTTAAGTGGAAGTCCAGGCTTGTGGTAACTAGAGATAAGCGAATTCGATTCGACTGATTCGCCGAATTTATTCGCGACGAACCGCTATTAAAAATGGCTATTTCTGAGCCTCCTAGAGCCTCAATAGGGTTGTAAACCATTCTACCTTGCTGTAACATGCATAGGATGCGTGCTGGGTTAGTGAGATAATACTGTAAATAATTATTACATGCAGATCAGAGGCATCGCTAATAGAATCGCAGAGCGGCACAATTGCAGAGAGTTGAAGTGGCATCACTATGAGGGGCCCCAATAGTGCATGAAAAACACACCCTGGAGCTGGCCGCAGCAGGAGCCCAAAAATTAGCTGAATCACACCCTGGAGTTGCAAGCAGCTGCAGGAGCCCAAACATTGCTTTAAAGAGACACTGGAGTTGGCTGCAGGAGGCCAAAAATTGGAAAAATCACACCCTGGAGTTGCAAGCAGCAGCAGGAGCACAAACATTGCTTTAAAGAGATAAAGTCCAGTGTGTAGTCCAGCCAAAGAAATCTTTTAAAAAATAGCTTTTAATTCTGATATTTAAAATGTCGTCAGCCCATAACAAATAATGGGAATCCTAATCCAAATAGCCACTTAAGGCAGAGAAAATAACAATCCTGTGGCTATTTGGATTAGGATTCCCATTATTTGTTATGGGCTGACGACATTTTAAATATCAGAATTAAAAGCTATTTTTTAAAAGATTTCTGTGGCTGGACTACACACTGGACTTTATCTACTACTGCAAGGAGTTTTGCCTGGGATCTCCTCAGTCCGTGCCCGTTTGGATGTATGGTGAGCTGGCAATTCAATGTTTTGTCTTTGCTTTAAAGAGACACTGGAGTTGGCTGCAGGAGGCCAAAAATTGGATGAATCACACCCTGGAGTTGCAGGCAGCAGCAGCAGGAGCCCAAACATAGCTTGAAAGAGACACTGGAGTTGGCTGCAGGAGGCCAAAAATTGGATGAATCACACCCTGGAGTTGCAAGCAGCAGCAGGAGCCCAAACATTACTTTAAAGAGACATTGGGGTTGGCTGCAGGAGGCCAAAAATTGGATGAATCACACCCTGGAGTTGCAAGCAGCAGCAGCAGCAGGAGCCCAAACATAGCTTGAAAGAGACTCTGGAGTTGGCTGCAGGAGCCCAAAAATTGGATGAATCACATCCTAGAGTTGCAAGCAGCAGGAGCCCAAACATTGCGAGAAAGAGACATTGGAGTTGGCTGCAGGAGCCCAAAAATTGGATGAATCACACCCTGGAGCTGCAAGCAGCAGCAGCAGGATCCCAAACATAGCTTGAAAGAGACACTGGAGTTGGCAGCAGGAGCCCAAAAATTGGATGAATCACACCCTGGAGCTGCAAGCAGCAGCAGCAGGAGCCTAAACATAGCTTGAAAGAGACACTGGAGTTGGCTGGAGGAGTCCAAAATATGGATGAATCACACCCTGGAGTTGCAAGCAGCAGCAGCAGGAGCCCAAACATTACGTGAAAGAGACATTGGAGTTGGCTGCAGGGGCCCAAAAATTGGATGAATCACACCCTGGAGTTGCAAGCAGCAGCAGCAGGAGCCCAAGCATAGCTTGAAAGAGACACTGGAGTTGACTGCAGGAGCCCAAAAATTGGATGAATCACACCCTGGAAATGCAAGCAGCAGCAGGAGCCCAAGCATAGCTTGAAAGAGACGCTAGAGTTGGCTGCAGGAGCCCAAAAATTGGATGAATCACACCCTGGAGCTGCAAGCAGCAGCAGGAACACAAACATTACTTTAAAGAGACACTGGAGTTGGCTGCAGGAGGCCAAAAATTTGATGAATCACACCCTGGAGTTTCAAGCAGCAGCAGCAGCAGGATCCCAAACATAGCTTGAAAGGTACACTGGAGTTGGCTGCAGGAGCCCAAAAATTGGATGGATCACACCCTGGAGTTGCAAGCAGCAGCAGGAGCCCAAACATTACTTTAAAGAGACACTGGAGTTGACTGCAGGAGAACAAAAATTGGATGAATCACACCCTGGAGTTGCAAGCAGCAGCAGCAGCAGCAGGAGCCCAAACATAGCTTGAAGGAGACACTGGAGTTGGCTGCAGGAGCCCAAAAATTGGATGAATCACACACTGGAGTTGCAAGCAGCAGCAGGAGCACAAGCATCACTTTAAAGAGACACTGGAGTTGGCTGCAGGAGGCCAAAATTGGGATGAATCACACCCTGGAATTGCAAGCAGCAGCAGCAGGAGCCCAAACATTGCGTGAAAGAGACACTGGAGTTGACTGCAGGAGCCCAAAAATTGGATGAATCACACCCTGGAGTTGCAAGCAACAGCAGCAGGAGCCCAAACATAGCTTGAAAGAGACACTAGAGTTGGCTGCAGGTGCCCAAAAATTGGATGAATCACATCCTGGAGTTGCAAGCAGCAGCAGCAGGAGCCCAAACATTGCGAGAAAGAGACATTGGAGTTGGCTGCAGGAGCCCAAAAATTAGATGAATCACACCCTGGAGTTGCAAGCAGCAGCAGCTGGAGCCCAAACATAGCTTGAAAGAGACACTAGAGTTGGCTGCAGGTGCCCAAAAATTGGATGAATCACATCCTGGAGTTGCAAGCAGCAGCAGCAGGAGCCCAAACATTGCGAGAAAGAGACATTGGAGTTGGCTGCAGGAGCCCAAAAATTAGATGAATCACACCCTGGAGTTGCAAGCAGCAGCAGCTGGAGCCCAAACATAGCTTGAAAGAGACACTGGAGTTGGCAGCAGGAGGCCAAAAATTGGATGAATCACACCCTGGAGTTGCAAGCAGCAGCAGCAGCAGGAGCCCAAACATTGCTTGAAAGAGACACTGGAGTTGGCTGGAGGAGGCCAAAATATGGATGAATCACACCCTGGAGTTGCAAGTAGCAGCAGCAGGAGCCCAAACATTGCGTGAAAGAGACATTGGAGTTGGCTGCAGGAGCACACAAATTGGATGAATCACACCCTGGAGTTGCAAGCAGCAGAAGCAGGAGCCTAAACATAGCTTGAAAGAGACACTGGAGTTGGCTGCAGGAGCCCAAAAATTGGATGAATCACACCCCGGAGTTGCAAGCAGCAGCAGCAGGAGCCCAAACATAGCTTGAAAGAGACACTGAAGTTGGCTGCAGGAGCCCAAAAATTGGATGAATCACACCCTGGAATTGCAAGCAGCAGCAGCAGCAGGAGCCCAAACATAGCTTGAAAGAGACACTGGAGTTGGCTGCAGGAGCCCAAAATTTGGATGAATCACATCCTGGAGTTGCAAGCAGCAGCATCAGGAGCCCAAATATAGCTTGAAAGAGACACTGGAGTTGGCTGCAGGAGCCCAAAAATTGGATGAATCACACCCTGGAGTTGCTAGCAGCAGCAGCAGGAGCCCAAACATAGCTTGAAAGAGACACTGGAGTTGGCTGCAGGAGGCCAAAAATTGGATGAATCACACCCTGGAGTTGCAAGCAGCAGCAGGAGCACAAACATTACTTTAAAGAGACACTGGAGTTGGCTGCAGGAGGCCAAAAATTGGATGAATCCCACCCTGGAGTTGCAAGCAGCAGCAGCAGCAGAAGCCCAAACATAGCTTAAAAGAGACACTGGAGTTGGCGGCCGGATGCCAAAAATTGGATGAATCACACCCTGGAGTTGCATGCAGCAGCAGGAGCCCAAACATTACTTTAAAGAGACACTGGAGTTGGCTGCTGGAGGCCAAAAATTGGATGAATCACACCCTGGAGTTGCAAGCAGCAGCAGCAGGAGCCCAAACATTGCATGAAAGAGACATTGGAGTTGGCTGCAGGAGCCCAAAAATTGGATGAATCACACCCTGGAGTTGCAAGCAGCAGCAGCAGCAGCAGGAGCCTAAACATAGCTTGAAAGAGACACTGGAGTTGGCTGCAGGGGCCCAAAAATTGGAAGAATCACACCCTGGAGTTGCAAGCAGCAGCAGGAGCACAAACATTACTTTAAAGAGACACTGGAGTTGGCTGCAGGGGGCCAAAAATTGGATGAAACACACCCTGGAGTTGCAAGCAGCAGCAGCAGGAGCCCAAACATAGCTTGAAAGAGACACTGGAGTTGGCTGCAGGAGCCCAAAATTTGGATGAATCACATCCTGGAGTTGCAAGCAGCAGCATCAGGAGCCCAAATATAGCTTGAAAGAGACACTGGAGTTGGCTGCAGGAGCCCAAAAATTGGATGAATCACACCCTGGAGTTGCAAGCAGCAGCAGCAGGAGCCCAAACATAGCTTGAAAGAGACACTGGAGTTGGCTGCAGGAGGCCAAAAATTGGATGAATCACACCCTGGAGTTGCAAGCAGCAGCAGGAGCACAAACATTACTTTAAAGAGACACTGGAGTTGGCTGCAGGAGGCCAAAAATTGGATGAATCCCACCCTGGAGTTGCAAGCAGCAGCAGCAGCAGAAGCCCAAACATAGCTTAAAAGAGACACTGGAGTTGGCGGCCGGATGCCAAAAATTGGATGAATCACACCCTGGAGTTGCATGCAGCAGCAGGAGCCCAAACATTACTTTAAAGAGACACTGGAGTTGGCTGCTGGAGGCCAAAAATTGGATGAATCACACCCTGGAGTTGCAAGCAGCAGCAGCAGGAGCCCAAACATTGCATGAAAGAGACATTGGAGTTGGCTGCAGGAGCCCAAAAATTGGATGAATCACACCCTGGAGTTGCAAGCAGCAGCAGCAGGAGCCCAAACATAGCTTGAAAGAGACACTGGAGTTGGCTGCAGGGGCCCAAAAATTGGAAGAATCACACCCTGGAGTTGCAAGCAGCAGCAGGAGCACAAACATTACTTTAAAGAGACACTGGAGTTGGCTGCAGGGGGCCAAAAATTGGATGAAACACACCCTGGAGTTGCAAGCAGCAGCAGCAGTAGCCCAAACATAGCTTGAAAGGGACACTGGAGTTGGCTGCAGGAGCCCAAAAATTGGATGGATCACACCCTGGAATTACAAGCAGTAACAGGAGCACAAACATCACTTTAAATAGACACTGGAGTTGGCTGCAGGAGTACAAAAACTGGCTGAATGACACCCTAGAGTTGCAAGCAGCAGCAGGAGTCCAAACATAGCTTGAAAGAGACACTGGAGTTGGCTGCAGGGGGCCAAAAATTGGATGAATCACACCCTGGAGTTGGCAGCAGCAGCAGCAGGAGCCCAAATATTACTTTAAAGAGACACTGGGGTTGGCTTCAGGAGCCCAAAAATTGGATGAATCACACCCTGGAGTTGCAAGCAGCAGCAGCAAGAGCCCAAACATAGCTTGAAAGAGACACAGGAGTTGGCTGGAGGAGGCCAAAATATAGATGAATCACACCCTGGAGTTGCAAGCAGCAGCAGCAGGAGCCCAAACATAGCTTGAAAGAGACACTGGAGATGGCTGCAGGGGCCCAAAAATTGGATGAATCACACCCTGGAGTTGCAAGCAGCAGCAGGAGCACAAACATTACTTTAAAAAGACACTGGAGTTGGCTGCAGGGGGCCAAAAATTGGATGAAACACACCCTGGAGTTGGCAGCAGCAGCAGTAGCCCAAACATAGCTTGAAAGGGACACTGGAGTTGGCTGCAGGAGCCCAAAAATTGGATGGATCACACCCTGGAATTAAAAGCAGTAACAGGAGCACAAACATTACTTTAAAAAGACACTGGAGTTGGCTGCAGGAGTACAAAAACTGGCTGAATGACACCCTAGAGTTGCAAGCAGCAGCAGGAGCCCAAACATAGCTTGAAAGAGACACTGGAGTTGGCTGCAGGAGCCCAAAAATTGGATGAATCACACCGTGGAGTTGCAAGCAGCATCAGGAGCCCAAACATTTCTTTAAAGAGACACTGGAGTTGGCTGCAGGAGCCCAAAAATTGGATGAATCACACCCTGAAGTTGCAAGCAGCAGCAGCAGGAGCCCAAACATAGCTTGAAAGAGACACTGGAGTTGGCTGCAGGAGGCCAAAAATTGGATGAATCACATCCTGGAGTTGCAAGCAGCAGCAGCAGGAGCCCAAACATTGCGAGAAAGAGACATTGGAGTTGGCTGCAGGAGCCCAAAAATTGGATGAATCACACCCTGGAGCTGCAAGCAGCAGCAGCAGAAGCCCAAACATAGCTTGAAAGAGACACTGAAGTTGGCAGCAGGAGCCCAAAAATTGGATGAATCGCACCCTGGAGTTGCAAGCAGCAGCAGCAGGATCCCAAACACAGCTTGAAAGAGACACTGGAGTTGGCTGCAGGAGCCGAAAAATTGGATGAATCACACCCTGGAGTTGCAAGCAGCAGCCGGACCAAAATCATTGCTTGAAAGAGACACTGGAGTTGGCTGCAGGAGTCCAAAAATTGGATGAATCACACCCTGGAGTTGCAAGCAGCAGCAGGAGCCCAAACATTACTTTAAAGAGACACTGGAGTTGGCTGCAGGAGGCCAAAAATTGGATGAATCACACCCTGGAGTTGGAAGCAGCAGCAGCAGAAGCCCAAACATAGCTTGAAAGAGACACTGGAGTTGGCTGCAGGAGCCCAAAAATTGGATGAATCACACCCTGGAGTTGGCAGCAGCAGGAGCCCAAATATTACTTTAAAGAGACACTGGGGTCGGCTTCAGGAGCCCAAAAATTGGATGAATCACACCCTGGAGTTGCAAGCAGCAGCAGCAAGAGCCCGAACATTGCTTGAAAGAGACACAGGAGTTGGCTGGAGGAGGCCAAAATATAGATGAATCACACCCTGGAGTTGCAAGCAGCAGCAGAAGCCCAAACATAGCTTGAAAGAGACACTGGAGTTGGCTGAAGGGGCCCAAAAATTGGATGAATCACACCCTGGAGTTGCAAGCAGCAGCAGGAGCACAAACATTACTTTAAAAAGACACTGGAGTTGGCTGCAGGAGTACAAAAACTGGCTGAATGACACCCTAGAGTTGCAAGCAGCAGCAGGAGCCCAAACATAGCTTGAAAGAGACACTGGAGTTGGCTGCAGGAGCCCAAAAATTGGATGAATCACACCGTGGAGTTGCAAGCAGCATCAGGAGCCCAAACATTTCTTTAAAGAGACACTGGAGTTGGCTGCAGGAGCCCAAAAATTGGATGAATCACACCCTGGAGTTGCAAGCAGCAGCAGCAGCAGGAGCCCAAACATAGCTTAAAAGAGACACTGGAGTTGGCTGCAGGAGGCCAAAAATTGGATGAATCACATCCTGGAGTTGCAAGCAGCAGCAGCAGGAGCCCAAACATTGCGAGAAAGAGACATTGGAGTTGGCTGCAGGAGCCCAAAAATTGGCTGAAACACACCCTGGAGTTGCAAGGAGCAGCAGCAGTAGCCCAAACATAGCTTGAAATGGACATTGCGAGAAAGAGACATTGGAGTTGGCTGCAGGGGGCCAAAAATTGGCTGAAACACACCCTGGAGTTGCAGGAGCCCAAACATTGCGAGAAAGAGACATTGGAGTTGGCTGCAGGAGCCCAAAAATTGGCTGAAACACACCCTGGAGTTGCAAGGAGCAGCAGCAGTAGCCCAAACATAGCTTGAAATGGACATTGCGAGAAAGAGACATTGGAGTTGGCTGCAGGGGGCCAAAAATTGGCTGAAACACACCCTGGAGTTGCAAGGAGCAGCAGCAGTAGCCCAAACATAGCTTGAAATGGACATTGGAGTTGGCTGCAGGAGCCCAAAAATTGGATGGATCACACCCTGGAATTAAAAACAGTAACAGGAGCACAAACATTACTTTAAAGAGACACTGGAGTTGGCTGCAGGAGTACAAAAACTGGCTGAATGACACCCTAGAGTTGCTAGCAGCAGCAGGAGCCCAAACATAGCTTGAAAGAGACACTGGAGTTGGCTGCAGGAGCCCAAAAATTGGATGAATCACACCGTGGAGTTGCAAGCAGCATCAGGAGCCCAAACATTTCTTTAAAGAGACACTGGAGTTGGCTGCAGGAGCCCAAAAATTGGATGAATCACACCCTGAAGTTGCAAGCAGCAGCAGCAGGAGCCCAAACATAGCTTGAAAGAGACACTGGAGATGGCTGCAGGAGGCCAAAAATTGGATGAATCACATCCTGGAGTTGCAAGCAGCAGGAGCCCAAACATTGCGAGAAAGAGACATTGGAGTTGGCTGCAGGAGCCCAAAAATTGGATGAATCACACCCTGGAGCTGCAAGAAGCAGCAGCAGAAGCCCAAACATAGCTTGAAAGAGACACTGAAGTTGGCAGCAGGAGCCCAAAAATTGGATGAATCACACCCTGGAGTTGCAAGCAGCAGCAGCAGGATCCCAAACATAGCTTGAAAGAGACACTGGAGTTGGCTGCAGGAGCCGAAAAATTGGATGAATCACACCCTGGAGTTGCAAGCAGCAGCAGGACCAAAAACATTGCTTGAAAGAGACACTGGAGGTGGCTGCAGGAGTCCAAAAATTGGATGAATCACACCCTGGAGTTGCAAGCAGCAGCAGCAGGAGCCCAAACATTGCTTGAAAGATACATTGGAGTTGGCTCCAGGAGCCCAAAAATTGGATGAATCACACCCTGGAGTTGCAAGCAGCAGCAGCAGGAGCCCAAACATAGCTTGAAAGAGACACTGGAGTTGGCTGCAGGAGGCCAAAAATCAGATGAATCACACCCTGGAGTTGCAAGCAGCAGCAGGAGCCCAAACATTACTTTAAAGAGACACTGGAGTTGGCTGCAGGAGGCCAAAAATTGGATGAATCACACCCTGGAGTTGGAAGCAGCAGCAGCAGCAGAAGCCCAAATATAGCTTGAAAGAGACACTGGAGTTGGCTGCAGGAGCCCAAAAATTGGATGAATCACACCCTGGAGTTGCAAGCAGCAGCAGGAGCACAAACATTACTTTAAAGAGACACTGGAGTTGGCTGCAGGGGGCCAAAAATTGGATGAAACACACCCTGGAGTTGCAAGCAGCAGCAGCAGGAGCCCAAACATAGCTTGAAAGAGACACTGGAGTTGGCTGCAGGAGCCCAAAATTTGGATGAATCACATCCTGGAGTTGCAAGCAGCAGCATCAGGAGCCCAAATATAGCTTGAAAGAGACACTGGAGTTGGCTGCAGGAGCCCAAAAATTGGATGAATCACACCCTGGAGTTGCAAGCAGCAGCAGCAGGAGCCCAAACATAGCTTGAAAGAGACACTGGAGTTGGCTGCAGGAGGCCAAAAATTGGATGAATCACACCCTGGAGTTGCAAGCAGCAGCAGGAGCACAAACATTACTTTAAAGAGACACTGGAGTTGGCTGCAGGAGGCCAAAAATTGGATGAATCCCACCCTGGAGTTGCAAGCAGCAGCAGCAGCAGAAGCCCAAACATAGCTTAAAAGAGACACTGGAGTTGGCGGCCGGATGCCAAAAATTGGATGAATCACACCCTGGAGTTGCATGCAGCAGCAGGAGCCCAAACATTACTTTAAAGAGACACTGGAGTTGGCTGCTGGAGGCCAAAAATTGGATGAATCACACCCTGGAGTTGCAAGCAGCAGCAGCAGGAGCCCAAACATTGCATGAAAGAGACATTGGAGTTGGCTGCAGGAGCCCAAAAATTGGATGAATCACACCCTGGAGTTGCAAGCAGCAGCAGCAGGAGCCCAAACATAGCTTGAAAGAGACACTGGAGTTGGCTGCAGGGGCCCAAAAATTGGAAGAATCACACCCTGGAGTTGCAAGCAGCAGCAGGAGCACAAACATTACTTTAAAGAGACACTGGAGTTGGCTGCAGGGGGCCAAAAATTGGATGAAACACACCCTGGAGTTGCAAGCAGCAGCAGCAGTAGCCCAAACATAGCTTGAAAGGGACACTGGAGTTGGCTGCAGGAGCCCAAAAATTGGATGGATCACACCCTGGAATTACAAGCAGTAACAGGAGCACAAACATCACTTTAAATAGACACTGGAGTTGGCTGCAGGAGTACAAAAACTGGCTGAATGACACCCTAGAGTTGCAAGCAGCAGCAGGAGTCCAAACATAGCTTGAAAGAGACACTGGAGTTGGCTGCAGGGGGCCAAAAATTGGATGAATCACACCCTGGAGTTGGCAGCAGCAGCAGCAGGAGCCCAAATATTACTTTAAAGAGACACTGGGGTTGGCTTCAGGAGCCCAAAAATTGGATGAATCACACCCTGGAGTTGCAAGCAGCAGCAGCAAGAGCCCAAACATAGCTTGAAAGAGACACAGGAGTTGGCTGGAGGAGGCCAAAATATAGATGAATCACACCCTGGAGTTGCAAGCAGCAGCAGCAGGAGCCCAAACATAGCTTGAAAGAGACACTGGAGATGGCTGCAGGGGCCCAAAAATTGGATGAATCACACCCTGGAGTTGCAAGCAGCAGCAGGAGCACAAACATTACTTTAAAAAGACACTGGAGTTGGCTGCAGGGGGCCAAAAATTGGATGAAACACACCCTGGAGTTGGCAGCAGCAGCAGTAGCCCAAACATAGCTTGAAAGGGACACTGGAGTTGGCTGCAGGAGCCCAAAAATTGGATGGATCACACCCTGGAATTAAAAGCAGTAACAGGAGCACAAACATTACTTTAAAAAGACACTGGAGTTGGCTGCAGGAGTACAAAAACTGGCTGAATGACACCCTAGAGTTGCAAGCAGCAGCAGGAGCCCAAACATAGCTTGAAAGAGACACTGGAGTTGGCTGCAGGAGCCCAAAAATTGGATGAATCACACCGTGGAGTTGCAAGCAGCATCAGGAGCCCAAACATTTCTTTAAAGAGACACTGGAGTTGGCTGCAGGAGCCCAAAAATTGGATGAATCACACCCTGAAGTTGCAAGCAGCAGCAGCAGGAGCCCAAACATAGCTTGAAAGAGACACTGGAGTTGGCTGCAGGAGGCCAAAAATTGGATGAATCACATCCTGGAGTTGCAAGCAGCAGCAGCAGGAGCCCAAACATTGCGAGAAAGAGACATTGGAGTTGGCTGCAGGAGCCCAAAAATTGGATGAATCACACCCTGGAGCTGCAAGCAGCAGCAGCAGAAGCCCAAACATAGCTTGAAAGAGACACTGAAGTTGGCAGCAGGAGCCCAAAAATTGGATGAATCGCACCCTGGAGTTGCAAGCAGCAGCAGCAGGATCCCAAACACAGCTTGAAAGAGACACTGGAGTTGGCTGCAGGAGCCGAAAAATTGGATGAATCACACCCTGGAGTTGCAAGCAGCAGCCGGACCAAAATCATTGCTTGAAAGAGACACTGGAGTTGGCTGCAGGAGTCCAAAAATTGGATGAATCACACCCTGGAGTTGCAAGCAGCAGCAGGAGCCCAAACATTACTTTAAAGAGACACTGGAGTTGGCTGCAGGAGGCCAAAAATTGGATGAATCACACCCTGGAGTTGGAAGCAGCAGCAGCAGAAGCCCAAACATAGCTTGAAAGAGACACTGGAGTTGGCTGCAGGAGCCCAAAAATTGGATGAATCACACCCTGGAGTTGGCAGCAGCAGGAGCCCAAATATTACTTTAAAGAGACACTGGGGTCGGCTTCAGGAGCCCAAAAATTGGATGAATCACACCCTGGAGTTGCAAGCAGCAGCAGCAAGAGCCCGAACATTGCTTGAAAGAGACACAGGAGTTGGCTGGAGGAGGCCAAAATATAGATGAATCACACCCTGGAGTTGCAAGCAGCAGCAGAAGCCCAAACATAGCTTGAAAGAGACACTGGAGTTGGCTGAAGGGGCCCAAAAATTGGATGAATCACACCCTGGAGTTGCAAGCAGCAGCAGGAGCACAAACATTACTTTAAAAAGACACTGGAGTTGGCTGCAGGAGTACAAAAACTGGCTGAATGACACCCTAGAGTTGCAAGCAGCAGCAGGAGCCCAAACATAGCTTGAAAGAGACACTGGAGTTGGCTGCAGGAGCCCAAAAATTGGATGAATCACACCGTGGAGTTGCAAGCAGCATCAGGAGCCCAAACATTTCTTTAAAGAGACACTGGAGTTGGCTGCAGGAGCCCAAAAATTGGATGAATCACACCCTGGAGTTGCAAGCAGCAGCAGCAGCAGGAGCCCAAACATAGCTTAAAAGAGACACTGGAGTTGGCTGCAGGAGGCCAAAAATTGGATGAATCACATCCTGGAGTTGCAAGCAGCAGCAGCAGGAGCCCAAACATTGCGAGAAAGAGACATTGGAGTTGGCTGCAGGAGCCCAAAAATTGGCTGAAACACACCCTGGAGTTGCAAGGAGCAGCAGCAGTAGCCCAAACATAGCTTGAAATGGACATTGCGAGAAAGAGACATTGGAGTTGGCTGCAGGGGGCCAAAAATTGGCTGAAACACACCCTGGAGTTGCAGGAGCCCAAACATTGCGAGAAAGAGACATTGGAGTTGGCTGCAGGAGCCCAAAAATTGGCTGAAACACACCCTGGAGTTGCAAGGAGCAGCAGCAGTAGCCCAAACATAGCTTGAAATGGACATTGCGAGAAAGAGACATTGGAGTTGGCTGCAGGGGGCCAAAAATTGGCTGAAACACACCCTGGAGTTGCAAGGAGCAGCAGCAGTAGCCCAAACATAGCTTGAAATGGACATTGGAGTTGGCTGCAGGAGCCCAAAAATTGGATGGATCACACCCTGGAATTAAAAACAGTAACAGGAGCACAAACATTACTTTAAAGAGACACTGGAGTTGGCTGCAGGAGTACAAAAACTGGCTGAATGACACCCTAGAGTTGCTAGCAGCAGCAGGAGCCCAAACATAGCTTGAAAGAGACACTGGAGTTGGCTGCAGGAGCCCAAAAATTGGATGAATCACACCGTGGAGTTGCAAGCAGCATCAGGAGCCCAAACATTTCTTTAAAGAGACACTGGAGTTGGCTGCAGGAGCCCAAAAATTGGATGAATCACACCCTGAAGTTGCAAGCAGCAGCAGCAGGAGCCCAAACATAGCTTGAAAGAGACACTGGAGATGGCTGCAGGAGGCCAAAAATTGGATGAATCACATCCTGGAGTTGCAAGCAGCAGGAGCCCAAACATTGCGAGAAAGAGACATTGGAGTTGGCTGCAGGAGCCCAAAAATTGGATGAATCACACCCTGGAGCTGCAAGAAGCAGCAGCAGAAGCCCAAACATAGCTTGAAAGAGACACTGAAGTTGGCAGCAGGAGCCCAAAAATTGGATGAATCACACCCTGGAGTTGCAAGCAGCAGCAGCAGGATCCCAAACATAGCTTGAAAGAGACACTGGAGTTGGCTGCAGGAGCCGAAAAATTGGATGAATCACACCCTGGAGTTGCAAGCAGCAGCAGGACCAAAAACATTGCTTGAAAGAGACACTGGAGGTGGCTGCAGGAGTCCAAAAATTGGATGAATCACACCCTGGAGTTGCAAGCAGCAGCAGCAGGAGCCCAAACATTGCTTGAAAGATACATTGGAGTTGGCTCCAGGAGCCCAAAAATTGGATGAATCACACCCTGGAGTTGCAAGCAGCAGCAGCAGGAGCCCAAACATAGCTTGAAAGAGACACTGGAGTTGGCTGCAGGAGGCCAAAAATCAGATGAATCACACCCTGGAGTTGCAAGCAGCAGCAGGAGCCCAAACATTACTTTAAAGAGACACTGGAGTTGGCTGCAGGAGGCCAAAAATTGGATGAATCACACCCTGGAGTTGGAAGCAGCAGCAGCAGCAGAAGCCCAAATATAGCTTGAAAGAGACACTGGAGTTGGCTGCAGGAGCCCAAAAATTGGATGAATCACACCCTGGAGTTGCATGCAGCAGCAGGAGCCCAAACATAGCTTAAAAGAGACACTGGAGTTGGCTGCAGGAGGCCAAAAATTGGATGAATCACATCCTGGAGTTGCAAGCAGCAGCAGCAGGAGCCCAAACATTGCGAGAAAGAGACATTGGAGTTGGCTGCAGGAGCCCAAAAATTGGATGAATCACACCCTGGAGTTGCAAGCAGCAGCAGCAGGAGCCCAAACATAGCTTGAAAGAGACACTAGAGTTGGCTGCAGGGGCCCAAAAATTGGATGAATCACACCCTGGAGTTGGCAGCAGCAGCAGGAGCACAAACATTACTTTAAAGAGACACTGGAGTTGGCTGCAGGAGGCCAAAAATTGGATGAAACACACCCTGGAGTTGCAAGCAGCAGCAGCAGTAGCCCAAACATAGCTTGAATGGAACACTGGAGTTGGCTGCAGGAGCCCAAAAATTGGATGGATCACACCCTGGAATTACAAGCAGTAACAGGAGCACAAACATTACTTTAAATAGACACTGGAGTTGGCTGCAGGAGTACAAAAACTGGCTGAATGACACCCTAAAGTTGCAAGCAGCAGCAGGAGTCCAAACATAGCTTGAATGAGACACTGGAGTTAGCTGCAGGAGCCCAAAAATTGGATGAATCACACCCTGGAGTTGGCAGCAGCAGCAGCAGGAGCCCAGATATTACTTTAAAGAGACACTGGGGTTGGCTTCAGGAGCCCAAAAACTGGATGAATCACACCCTGGAGTTGCAAGCAGCAGCAGGAGCCCAAACATTGCTTGAAAGAGACACAGGAGTTGGCTGGAGGAGGCCAAAATATGGATGAGTCACACTCTGGAGTTGCAAGCAGCAGCAGCAGGAGCCCAGACATTGCGTGAAAGAGACATTGGAGTTGGCTGCAGGAGCCCAAAAATTGGATGAATCACACCCTGGAGTTGCAAGCAGCATCAGGAGCACAAACATTACTTTAAAGAGACACTGGAGTTGGCTGCAGGGGGCCAAAAATTGGCTGAAACACACCCTGGAGTTGCAAGGAGCAGCAGCAGTAGCCCAAACATAGCTTGAAATGGACATTGGAGTTGGCTGCAGGAGCCCAAAAATTGGATGGATCACACCCTGGAATTAAAAACAGTAACAGGAGCACAAACATTACTTTAAAGAGACACTGGAGTTGGCTGCAGGAGTACAAAAACTGGCTGAATGACACCCTAGAGTTGCTAGCAGCAGCAGGAGCCCAAACATAGCTTGAAAGAGACACTGGAGTTGGCTGCAGGAGCCCAAAAATTGGATGAATCACACCGTGGAGTTGCAAGCAGCATCAGGAGCCCAAACATTTCTTTAAAGAGACACTGGAGTTGGCTGCAGGAGCCCAAAAATTGGATGAATCACACCCTGAAGTTGCAAGCAGCAGCAGCAGGAGCCCAAACATAGCTTGAAAGAGACACTGGAGATGGCTGCAGGAGGCCAAAAATTGGATGAATCACATCCTGGAGTTGCAAGCAGCAGGAGCCCAAACATTGCGAGAAAGAGACATTGGAGTTGGCTGCAGGAGCCCAAAAATTGGATGAATCACACCCTGGAGCTGCAAGAAGCAGCAGCAGAAGCCCAAACATAGCTTGAAAGAGACACTGAAGTTGGCAGCAGGAGCCCAAAAATTGGATGAATCACACCCTGGAGTTGCAAGCAGCAGCAGCAGGATCCCAAACATAGCTTGAAAGAGACACTGGAGTTGGCTGCAGGAGCCGAAAAATTGGATGAATCACACCCTGGAGTTGCAAGCAGCAGCAGGACCAAAAACATTGCTTGAAAGAGACACTGGAGGTGGCTGCAGGAGTCCAAAAATTGGATGAATCACACCCTGGAGTTGCAAGCAGCAGCAGCAGGAGCCCAAACATTGCTTGAAAGATACATTGGAGTTGGCTCCAGGAGCCCAAAAATTGGATGAATCACACCCTGGAGTTGCAAGCAGCAGCAGCAGGAGCCCAAACATAGCTTGAAAGAGACACTGGAGTTGGCTGCAGGAGGCCAAAAATCGGATGAATCACACCCTGGAGTTGCAAGCAGCAGCAGGAGCCCAAACATTACTTTAAAGAGACACTGGAGTTGGCTGCAGGAGGCCAAAAATTGGATGAATCACACCCTGGAGTTGGAAGCAGCAGCAGCAGCAGAAGCCCAAATATAGCTTGAAAGAGACACTGGAGTTGGCTGCAGGAGCCCAAAAATTGGATGAATCACACCCTGGAGTTGCATGCAGCAGCAGGAGCCCAAACATTACTTTAAAGAGACACTGGAGTTGGCTGCTGGAGGCCAAAAATTGGATGAATCACACCCTGGAGTTGCAAGCAGCAGCAGCAGGAGCCCAAACATTGCATGAAAGAGACATTGGAGTTGGCTGCAGGAGCCCAAAAATTGGATAAATCACACCCTGGAGTTGCAAGCAGCAGCAGCAGGAGCCCAAACATAGCTTGAAAGAGACACTGGAGTTGGCTGCAGGGGCCCAAAAATTGGATGAATCACACCCTGGAGTTGCAAGCAGCAGCAGGAGCACAAACATTACTTTAAAGAGACACTGGAGTTGGCTGCAGGGGGCCAAAAATTGGATGAATCACACCCTGGAGTTGGCAGCAGCAGGAGCCCAAATATTACTTTAAAGAGACACTGGGATTGGCTTCAGGAGCCCAAAAATTGGATGAATCACACCCTGGAGTTGCAAGCAGCAGCAGCAGCAAGAGCCCAAACATTGCTTGAAAGAGACACAGGAGTTGGCTGGAGGAGGCCAAAATATAGATGAATCACACCCTGGAGTTGCAAGCAGCAGCAGCAGGAGCCCAAACATAGCTTGAAAGAGACACTGGAGTTGGCTGCAGGGGCCCAAAAATTGGATGAATCACACCCTGGAGTTGCAAGCAGCAGCAGGAGCACAAACATTACTTTAAAGAGACACTGGAGTTGGCTGCAGGGGGGCCAAAAATTGGATGAATCACACCCTGGAGTTGGCAGCAGCAGGAGCCCAAATATTACTTTAAAGAGACACTGGGGTTGGCTTCAGGAGCCCAAAAATTGGATGAATCACACCCTGGAGTTGCAAGCAGCAGCAGCAGCAAGAGCCCAAACATTGCTTGAAAGAGACACAGGAGTTGGCTGGAGGAGGCCAAAATATAGATGAATCACACCCTGGAGTTGCAAGCAGCAGCAGCAGGAGCCCAAACATAGCTTGAAAGAGACACTGGAGTTGGCTGCAGGGGCCCAAAAATTGGATGAATCAAACCCTGGAGTTGCAAACAGCAGCAGGAGCACAAACATTACTTTAAAAAGACACTGGAGTTGGCTGCAGGGGGCCAAAAATTGGATGAAACACACCCTGGAGTTGCAAGGAGCAGCAGCAGTAGCCCAAACATAGCTTGAAAGGGACACTGGAGTTGGCTGCAGAAGCCCAAAAATTGGATGGATCACACCCTGGAATTAAAAGCAGTAACAGGAGCACAAACATTACTTTAAAGAGACGCTAGAGTTGGCTGCAGGAGTACAAAAACTGGCTGAATGACACCCTAGAGTTGCAAGCAGCAGCAGGAGCCCAAACATAGCTTGAAAGAGACACTGGAGTTGGCTGCAGGAGCCCAAAAATTGGATGAATCACACCGTGGAGTTGCAAGCAGCATCAGGAGCCCAAACATTTCTTTAAAGAGACACTGGAGTTAGCTGCAGGAGCCCAAAAATTGGATGAATCACACCCTGGAGTTGGCAGCAGCAGCAGCAGGAGCCCAAATATTACTTTAAAGAGACACTGGGGTTGGCTTCAGGAGCCCAAAAACTGGATGAATCACACCCTGGAGTTGCAAGCAGCAGCAGCAGCATCAGGAGCCCAAACATTGCTTGAAAGAGACACAGGAGTTGGCTGGAGAAGGCCAAAATATGGATGAGTCACACCCTGGAGTTGCAAGCAGCAGCAGCAGGAGCCCAAACATTGCGTGAAAGAGACATTGGAGTTGGCTGCAGGAGCCCAAAAATTGGATGAATCACACCATGGAGTTGCAAGCAGCAGCAGCAGGAGCCCAAACATAGCATGAAAGAGACACTGGAGTTGGTTGCAGGGGCCCAAAAATTGGATGAATCACACCCTGGAGTTGCAAGCAGCATCAGGAGCACAAACATTACTTTAAAGAGACACTGGAGTTGGCTGCAGGGGGCCAAAAATTGGATGAAACACACCCTGGAGTTGCAAGCAGCAGCAGCAGTAGCCCAAACATAGCTTGAAAGGGACACTGGAGTTGGCTGCAGGAGCCCAAAAATTGGATGGATCACACCCTGGAATTAAAAGCAGTAACAGGAGCATAAACATTACTTTAAATAGACACTGGAGTTGGCTGCAGGAGTACAAAAACTGGCTGAATGACACCCTAGAGTTGCAAGCAGCAGCAGGAGCCCAAACATAGCTTGAAAGAGACACTGGAGTTGGCTGCAGGAGCCCAAAAATTGGATGAATCACACCCTGGAGTTGCAAGCAGCATCAGGAGCCCAAACATTTCTTTAAAGAGACACTGGAGTTGGCTGCAGGAGGCCAAAAATTGGATGAATCACATCCTGGAGTTGCAAGCAGCAGCAGCAGCAGCAGGAGCCCAAACATGGCTTGAAAGAGACACTGGAGTTGGCTGCAGGAGGCCAAAAATTGGATGAATCACATCCTGGAGTTGCAAGCAGCAGCAGCAGGAGCCCAAACATTGCGAGAAAGAGACATTGGAGTTGGCTGCAGGAGCCCAAAAATTGGATGAATCACACCCTGGAGCTGCAAGCAGCAGCAGCAGAAGCCCAAACATAGCTTGAAAGAGACACTAAAGTTGGCAGCAGGAGCCCAAAAATTGGATGAATCGCACCCTGGAGCTGCAAGCAGCAGCAGCAGGATCCCAAACATAGCTTGAAAGAAACACTGGAGTTGGCTGCAGGAGCCCAAAAATTGGATGAATCACACCCTGGAGTTGCAAGCAGCAGCAGGACCACAAACATTGCTTGAAAGAGACACTGGAGTTGGCTGCAGGAGTCCAAAAATTGGATGAATCCCACCCTGGAGTTGCAGGCAGCAGCAGCAGGAGCCCAAACATTGCTTTAAAGAGACATTGGAGTTGGCTCCAGGAGCCCAAAAATTGGATGAATCCTTCTGGAGTTGCAAGCAGCAGCAGCAGGAGCCCAAACATAGCTTGACAGAGACACTGGAGTTGGCTGCAGGAGGCCAAAAATCGGATGAATCACACCCTGGAGCTGCAAGTAGCAGCAGGAGCCCAAACATTACTTTAAAGAGACACTGGAGTTGGCTGCAGGAGGCCAAAAATTGGATGAATCACACACTGGAGTTGCAAGCAGCAGCAGCAGGAGCCCAAACATAGCTTGAAAGAGACACTGCAGTTGGCTGCAGGAGCCCAAAAATTGGATGAATCACACGCTGGAGTTGGCAGCAGCAGGAGGCCAAAAAATGGCTGAAAGGCACACCCTGAAGTTGGCATCAGCAGGAGGCAAAAAATTGGCTGAAAGGCACACCCTGAAGTTGGCATCAGCAGGAGCCCAAAAATTGGCCTAAAGACATAAATATGTTTTGCACCATTTGGAAAGTGTAAAACGTGTCACCATGCTGAATCTAGTCGTATGCATCAGCCATTGGTGGGTGGAAATCCTGGCTGATCCATCCCTGATTCATTTTGACAAAGGTGAGTCTCTCCACATTTTTAGTTGACAGACTAGTTCTCCTCGCCGTAACTATGGCCCCCGCCACACTAAACACCCGCTCAGATGGCACACTACTGGCCGGGCAGGACAGCTTTTCCCGGGCAAACTCTGCTAGTTGCGGCCACAAGCCAAGTTTGGCTGCCCAGAAATCCAGCGGATCCTCAAAGTGTGTTGGCATGGTCATGTCAAGGTATGAAATGACCTGCTGGTTCAGGTCCTGCTCCAGGTCTTCCTGCTGCTCATGATTAGCCTCACTATGCGGGTGTAGAAAGCTACTCATTAGCGACTGAAGACTGAGTCTGCTGCTGATGGAGCTGCTGCTGCTGCTCCTGCCAAACCCCCAGCAGGCATGGCAGTGGAAGGTGAGCGCAAAGTTCCCCCCCCCCGAGTCAGACCTGCGAGAGTATGGACCATGGCGCAGATAGGCATCGGCCAACTGACTATATAGAATGTCTTTGTAGTAGTTCAGTTTGTCCTCCCTCTCGGTGGGTTTAAGAAATGCCCCCATTTTGTGCCGGAAGCTAGGGTCCAATAAGGTGGACAGCCAGAAGTCATCCCGGCGACAAATGGAAGCAATTCTGGGGTCACTACGCAAGCATGTGAGCATGCTTCCTGCCATTTGCGCGAGTGACTCGGAGGGACTACCTTTCTCCATCTCCACTGCATACTGCCACGGTGTGTCCGGGTCCTCTGTCTCGTCTTCCTCACAACCCTCTAGCTCCTCTGGCTGCTCCTGCTCCTCCTCTCCTGTCTGCTGACTAGATAAACCAGCCATTTCGCCAAGCCTAAACTGTGCTTCAGTGGGCCACTCCTCCTCCTCTTCCTCCTCCTCCAGTTCAGCTCCAACGGGGTTCATGTGGCCGTAAGATGTAGACGCCATGTCTCCAGTGCCCTGACCAGCCATGGTTTCCAGCATGTGCTGTAGTACATGAAGCAGTGGAATCACGTCGTTCATCCCGTAATCCTGCCGACTGACAAATAAAGTGGCTTCCTCAAAGGGCCTGAGCAAACGGCAGGTGTCACGTATGAGCTGCCACTGGTTGAAATTGAAGTTACACAGGGGAGTCCCCCTATCCGCTTGGATCATCAGGAAATCCGTGATGGCTTTTCTCTTTTCATATAATCGGTCCAACATGTGAAGGGTGGAATTCCAACGGGTGGAAACATCGCAAATCAGACTATGCTGGGGGCTACCATTCTGACGCTGTAGCTCAAGAAGGGTGTGTTTGGCGGTGTATTAGTGGCTGAAGTGCATGCAAAGTTTCCTTGAAGTTGTTAGGATGTCTTGCAGATCGGGGGACACTTTGGAATCCGCTTGACAACCAGATTGAAGACGTGAGCCATGCAGGGCGCATTGGTCAGGCTTCCTTGTCGCAGTGCAGACAAAATGTTCTTCCCATTGTCGGTAAACATGATTCCCATTTTAAGTTTTCTTGGAGAAAGCCATGTATGGATTTCGTGATGAATAAATTTAAGCAGTTCCTCCCCTGTGTGACTCCGTTCGCCAAGACAAACCATGTGAAGCACAGCTTGACACATCCGTGCCCTGCACACATGGTAGACTGGAGGGGCACTGAGACTTGAGCCTACAGTGGAGGGTGAGGAGATGGCAGAGGATGAGGAGGCCGAGTCGCACGGTGTCACAGGCACAACGGCCAGGAAGCGCGGAGGCCGGAGCGGCGTGACTTGTCCAAGTTGCTGCTGCTGCTGCAAAGGGACCACATTCACCCAGTGGGCCGTAAACGACATGTACTGTCCCTGACTGTAGTTACAGATCCAGACGTCGGCGCTGCCATGCACTTTGCTATACACCGACAGGCTCAAGGACTGGCCCACCTTCTGTTCAACAAAAGTGTGCAGCGCTGGTACTGTCTTCTTGGCAAAGAAATGACGGCTTGGGACTCTCCACCTCGGCTCGGCACAAGCCATCAGTTCTCTGAAATGTGCAGAGTCCACCACCTGAAAAGGAAACGACTTCAGCACCAGCAACTTGGACAGGAGCACATTCAGCTTCTGCGCCGTAGGATGAGTGGGCACATACTGCTGTCTCTTGGACATGGCTTCGCTGATGGATTGCTGGCGGGATGCATGACTTAGAGGAGGAGGAGCAGGAGCGACAGAGGATGGGTATGACGCACAGCTGCCTTCGGCTGAGGTGCTGGAGCCTTGGCTGGCAGAAATTGGGAGCGGCGTGCCACTTGGTGAGGAAGCAGGCTGGACCACCTCTTCCGAGCCTCGGTTCTCCCAGGTCGCTTTATGGTGACGCATCATATGTTGACGCAGGGCCGTGGTCCCAACATTTGGGCACTGGCCATGCTTCACCTTCTGCCTACATATCTTGCATGTGGCCATGTTACCCTCCTGCGGATGCTTCAGGAAAAACTGCCACACTGCCGAGTAGCTACTTTTCCCACCAACAGGCCGCACTGATTCACTGCTACTGTCGCCAACTCCAGGAACCCCTGCTCCACTACCTCCCGATAAGGTAGCCTGCCGTGCAGCAGGTGCTCTACCCCAGCCCCGGCCCCGTTTGGCTCCAGACTTTACAATTGTGCCCCCATGCTGACTGCCAACCATGCTGCTAACACCTTGCTGCCTCAGCTGCTGACTCCGGGGCAACCTGCGCCCCTCTTCTCCTGATGATGACGATGAAGCCCCTTCTGCACCCGGCTCCCAAGTGCGATCGGCTTCTTCATCATCATCATCATCATCATCACCGAGTTGTAGCTGTACGTCACTGATGTTCTCGGTTTCCTCAACAGTGTCTGGCGCAGGAGCTGGAACGCTCGCAACACCCACGACACTCTCCATATCACTATTTGCCTGCCTAGCTAAAGAAGCCACCTCCATTTCTTGGCTGGGCAGTAGCTGCTGACTGTCCTCTATCTTATCGTCCTCCTAATTAAAGAGTAGAGCTGAACCCAAAGCATAGAATACGTCGCTGGGGGAGGGAACGGCGTAGGACAGAGGCAATGGGAGGACAGGGACTGCTCTTGGGGTATGCCAACTCAGGGTTGTGTCAGAGGAACCTACCGATCCTAGACTGGGGGTGTCAGATGTAACTTGTGATGATGTGGATGACCGCGTTAACCAATCTACCACGGCAGATGCATTACTGGTGGAGACACGACCGCTAGCAGACACTGGCAGATCAGGTCTCTCACCGTGACTCCTGCTGCCACTCGCCCCTAGTCTGCTGCGACCTCTGCCTGCTGAATCTTGGCCTCTGCCACTCCTCTTTGAACATCCTGGCACTTGTCTGCCTGACATTTTTATGCATTTGAAATGCGCAATAGGTACTTTAAAAAATGTGTTTACTTTAAAAAGCAGAAGCTAAATAAAGTGAGGAACTGCTTCTCTGCACCAGATACTATGAAAATTGGCAATATGGGATACCCTGCGGCCTAGTGTTTTGACAGCAGGACAAAAACCAATTGAAAATGCAATATCTTGATTAAGCTGATGATGAACAAGCGTATTTAGTATAACAGATAGGGTGCTACATGCAGGTTTGGGATACCCTGCAGCCTAGTGTTTTGGCAGCAGACCAAAAACCAATTCAAAATGCGATAGCTTGATTAAGCTGAGGATGAACAAGCGTATTTAGTATAACAGATAGGGTGCTACGTGCAGGTATGGGATACCCTGCGGCCTGGTGTTTTTTTGACAGCAGGACAAAAACCAATTCAAAGTGCGATAGCTTGATTAAGCTGAGCTTGAACAAGCGTATTTAGTATAACAGATAGGATGCTATGTGCAGGTTTGGGATACCCTGCGGCCTGATGTTTTGGCAGCAGGACAAAAACCAATTCAAAATGCAATAGCTTGATTAAGTTGAGGATGAACAAGCGTATTTAGTATAACAGATAGGGTGCTATGTGCAGGTTTGGGATACCCTGCGGCCTGGTGTTTTTTTTTTAAAAGCAGGGCAAAAAACTATTCAAAATGCAATAGCTTGATTAAGCTGAGGATGAACAAGGGTATTTAGTATAACAGATAGGGTGCTACGTGCAGGTTTGGGATACCCTGCGGCCTAGTGTTTTGGCAGCAGGACAAAAACCAATTCAAAATGCAATAGCTTGATTAAGCTGAGGATGAACAAGCTTATTTAGTATAACAGATAGGGTGCTACATGCAGGTTTGGGATACCCTGTGGCCTAGTGTTTTGGCAGCAGAACAAAAACCAATTCAAAATGCAATAGCTTGATTAAGCTGAGGATGAACAAGCGTATTTAGTATAAAAGATAGGGTTCTATGTGCAGGTTTGGGATACCCTGTGGCCTGGTGTTTTTTTTTAAAGCAGGACAAAAAACAATTCAAAATGCAATAGCTTGATTAAGCTGAGGATGAACAAGCGTATTTAGTATAACAGATAGGGTGCTACGTGCAGGTTTGGGATACCCTGCGGCCTAGTGTTTTGGCAGCAGGACAAAAACAAATTCAAAATGCAATAGCTTTATTAAGCTGAGGATGAACAAGCGTATTTAGTATAACAGATAGGGTGCTACATGCAGGTTTGGGATACCCTGCGGCCTAGTGTTTTGGCAGCAGGACAAAAACCAATTCAAAATGAAATAGCTTGATTAAGCTGAGGATGAACAAGCGAATTTAGTATAAAAGATAGGGTTCTACGTGCAGGTTTGGGATACCCTGTGGCCTGGTGTTTTTTTTAAAAGCAAGACAAAAAACAATTCAAAATGCAATAGCTTGATTAAGCTGAAGATGAACAAGCGTATTTAGTATAACAAATAGGGTGCTACGTGCAGGTTTGGGATACCCTGTGGCCTTGTGTTTTGACAGCAGACCAAAAACCAATTAAAAATGCGATAGCTTGATTAAGCTGAAGATGAACAAGCGTACTTAGTATAACAGATTGGGTGCTACATGCAGGTTTGGGATCCCCTGCAGCCTGGTGTTTTTTTGACAGCAGGAAAAAAACCAGTTCAAAATGCAATAGCTTGATTAAGCTGAGGATGAACAAGCGTATTTAGTATAACAGATAGGGTGCTACGTGCAGGTTTGGGATACCCTGCGGCCTGGTGTTTTTTTTAAAAGCAGGACAAAAAACAATTCAAAATGCAATAGCTTGATTAAGCTGATGATGAACAAGGGTATTTAGTATAACAGATAGGGTGCTACATGCAGGTTTGGGATACCCTGCGGCCTGGTGTTTTTTTTAAAAGCAGGACAAGAAAACAATTCAAAATGCAATAGCTTGATTAAGCTGAGGATGAACAAGGGTAATTAGTATATCAGATAGGGTGCTACGTGTAGGTTTGGGATACCCTGCGGCCTAGTGTTTTGGCAGCAGGACAAAAACTAATTCAAAATGCAATAGCTTCATTAAGCTGAGGATGAACAAGCGTATTTAGTATAAAAGATAGGGTTCTACGTGCAGGTTTGGGATACCCTGTGGCCTTGTGTTTTGACAGCAGACCAAAAACCAATTAAAAATGCGATAGCTTGATTAAGCTGAAGATGAACAAGCGTACTTAGTATAACAGATTGGGTGCTACATGCAGGTTTGGGATCCCCTGCAGCCTGGTGTTTTTTTGACAGCAGGAAAAAAACCAGTTCAAAATGCAATAGCTTGATTAAGCTGAGGATGAACAAGCGTATTTAGTATAACAGATAGGGTGCTACGTGCAGGTTTGGGATACCATGCGGCCTGGTGTTTTTTTTAAAAGCAGGACAAAAAACAATTCAAAATGCAATAGCTTGATTAAGCTGATGATGAACAAGGGTATTTAGTATAACAGATAGGGTGCTACGTGCAGGTTTGGGATACCCTGCGGCCTGGTGTTTTTTTTAAAAGCAGGACAAGAAAACAATTCAAAATGCAATAGCTTGATTAAGCTGAGGATGAACAAGGGTAATTAGTATATCAGATAGGGTGCTACGTGTAGGTTTGGGATACCCTGCGGCCTAGTGTTTTGGCAGCAGGACAAAAACTAATTCAAAATGCAATAGCTTCATTAAGCTGAGGATGAACAAGCGTATTTAGTATAAAAGATAGGGTTCTACGTGCAGGTTTGGGATACCCTGCGGCCTGGTGTTTTGGCAGCAGGACAAAAAACAATTAAAAATGCAATAGCTTTATTAAGCTGAAGATGAACAAGTGCTTATTTAGTATAACAGATAGGGTGCTACATGCAGGTTTGGGATACCCTGCGGCCTAGTGTTTTGGCAGCAGGACAAAAACCAATTCAAAATGCAATAGCTTGATTAAGCTGAGGATGAACAAGCGTATTTAGTATAAAAGATAGGGTTCTACGTGCAGGTTTGGGATACCCTGCGGTCTGGTGTTTTTTTTAAAAGCAAGACAAAAAACAATTCAAAATGCAATAGATTGATTAAGCTGAGGATGAACAAGCATATTTAGTATAACAAATAGGGTGCTATGTGCAGGTTTGGGATACCCTGTGGCCTAGTGTTTTGGCAGCAGACCAAAAACGAATAAAAATGCAATAGCTTGATTAAGCTGAAGATGAACAACGCTTATTTAGTATAACAGATAGGGTGACATGTGCTGGTTTGGGATGCCCATGTGGGCTGGTGTATTTAAATCAGACAAAAACCAATTCAAAATGCAATAGCTTAATTAAAATGAGGCTGAACTACGCTTATTTAGTATAACAGATAGGGTGACATGTGCTGGTTTGGGATGCCCATGTGGTCTGGTGTATTTAAATCAGACAAAAACCAATTCAAAATGCAATAGCTTAATTAAAATGAGGCTGAACAACGCTTATTTAGTATAACAGATAGGGTGACATGTGCTGGTTTGGGATGCCCATGTGGGCTGATGTATTTAAACCAGACAAAAAACAATTCAAAATGCAATAGCTTTATTAAAATGAGGCTGAACAACGCTTATTTAGTATAACAGATAGGGTGACATGTGCTGGTTTGGGATGCCCATGTGGGCTGGTGTATTTAAACCAGACAAAAACGACTTTAAAATGCAATAGTTTAATTAAAATGAGGCTGAACAACGCTTATTTAGTATAACAGATAGTGTGACATGTGCTGGTTTGGGATGCCCATGTGGGCTGGTGTATTTAAACCAGACAAAAATCAATTCAAAATGCAATAGCTAAATTAAAATGAGGCTGAACAACGCTTATTTAGTATAACAGATAGGGTGACATGTGCTGGTTTGGGATGCCCATGTGGTCTGGTGTATTTAAATCAGACTAAAACCAATTCAAAATGTAATAGCTTGATTAAGCTGAGGATTAACAACGTTTATTTAGTATAACAGATAGGGTGACATGTGCTGGTTTGGGATGCCCATGTGGGCTGGTGTATTTAAACCAGACAAAAACCAATTCAAAATGCAATAGCTTAATTAAAATGAGGCTGAACAACGCTTATTTAGTATAACAGATAGGGTGACATGTGCTGGTTTGGGATGCCCATGTGGTCTGGTGTATTTAAATCAGACAAAAACCAATTCAAAATGCAATAGCTTAATTAAAATGAGGCTGAACAGCGCTTATTTAGTATAACAGATAGGGTGACATGTGCTGGTTTGGGATGCCCATGTGGGCTGATGTATTTAAACCAGACAAAAATCAATTCAAAATGCAATAGCTTAATTAAAATGAGGCTGAACAACGCTTATTTAGTATAACAGATAGGGCGACCTGTGCTGGTTTGGGATGCCCATGTGAGCTGGTGTATTTAAACCAGACAAAAAAAAGATTAAAACTAAATTAAAACTAATCCAGATATGAGAAATGCTTGTGTGTAACAGATAGGGTTAAATATAGCCAATGCATAGATGGGATGCACAGTGGCAAGGCAGGTTTACACCACAAAGAACTGAAATTGAATTGAAAAATGATCTGGCTAATGAAAATAAAAAAAATTCCCTGTCTCTTGCTGTCCCTGCCTGGATCGTTCCGGTTTTTCCCTGGCTCTGTCTACCTGTCTTTCTGCCTCTCTGTCGGTCTCTCTGACTCTCCCTACCGCTATCTAACTCTGTCCCTGTGTGTAACAAGCTGTGCTCTGGCCGCAATAGAACGCTGACCTGCGCACAAGGAAGAAGTCCGCCGTTTATATAGCACGGTGATGTCACCGGGCTTCCTGGCTGGTGATAGGCTGCATGTGACTTTCCCATGATACCTTGCCCCAGGGAACATGTCCGGACATGTGCTTCCACCATTTTAGAATGCCTGTAATTGAAATAAATGGAGTTTAATGTAAAACTTTGATCGATCGAATTGCGGGGAAATTCGGATTCGTTCAGAATCAAATTTTTCCTGAAATTTCGCTCATCCCTAGTGGTAACCTCCCAATCCCCACCACTGCTCTGCCACATTCCCCACCATTGAGGCAGGATGACAGGGGAGGGGTTCAAAGAAAACCGTTATCTCACCAACGTTCTAGCACAACTGTCCCCACTGGGCCCATGAGCCTGCCACACAGAAAGATGTAAATTGGAATCCCTCACTATGTGCGGGCTCCGGCATGCAGTTTCAAGTGAAAGGGCAGGCAGGGCCATGCACAGAGTGGGGAAGATGTTTTTTGGTTTCTCCCCAAGGTAGGGGCCCCCAGGACCCGGAGCACCAGAAGAACAGTGCTGGGTAAGGGTAGATTACCCCGAGCCTGGACTTCCTCATTAGGATGACAACTGTAAATTAGGCTAAGAAAAGGAAAAGGCTCAGGGTCCCCAATGTTTGGGTTGTACTAGGCCACTGGTATGTTGCAGTCTTTTTAGGTAATTGTACTTATGTAATATGGAATATGACTTCTGTGTGTGTTGTGGCTCACTGCAAAAGGGATTCACTGAGATTCTATTGCCCAAGAACTCACATGCACATGGGGTCGGCCCTCTCTGTGCCTATCTTTCCTAAAATCAGCCACAGCAGTATCATTGTGAAAACAAGCAAACATTAGAAGTTTGAATGGTTATAAATCAATAAGACTACCATCCATCATATCTACGTGCTTTGAAAGATGGTTTTGAAGGATGTTACCCCCCACCCTCAATTTATATACATCAGTATGCTTATACAATAAAAAGGTCTACAAAATGCAGTAATGTGTACAAAACACCCACTCTGTCCCTTGGAGCTCCCAGTATGTGTGAGCATAGAAAGCCACAGTGCCCCCCCCTATCTGTCTCTGACCACAGCAGAGCATGCCCATTACTCATAAAGCTCCACAATGACATGCTTTTCCCAGCTCAGCCACAACCCAGAAATTAAATCAAAGAAAGCCTACAGGGTGATATTTCCCACCCGGCAGACATAGTGCTAGAGGCTGTTACAGTCTATTAGAGTCAATTACAGTAGTATTAGAGTTAAGGACAAAAACAGTTAAATAAATAAATGTACATAGACATAAATATGGCCGGGCCTGGACATGTGTCTTGTGCAATATGTGACATGTGCAATAACTTTTGTAGCTGAGTCGAATCAGAGCCAATGCATTTTAGGAACAAGTCAGAACTAGCATTGTAATTGTAACTGTAAGTAGAACCACTAAGAAGAATAGGGGAGAAGTTTGAAGCAAGGAAGATCCTTGGCAAGAACTAGGCCACAGGGCAACCACTAGGAATCTGAAGAGGGAACTATTGGCCCTGATATCTACTTGTGTGAGTTGAACTGTGCTGTGCAAGCTGGAGTGCTAAAAGGGAACCAAGGCCTGGTACCAATTAGGAGAAAAAAAATTAACGTATTGTTGGAGCAGTTGGTGTGAATATATAATATGAAAATATGTAAACAGAAGCGTCCCTAAGAGACCTGTCTGGGACTGTGTTTGAACTTGCCAGGTTGTGTGTAGGCCTGACCGCACACACATCCAACAAATGCCACAAAGGACACCTTGAGGTCTGAGAGCAATTCACCTCCATGTCCACTGTCTTTAACCCTGGGCAGAGGCCTGCTTAACTACCAAGCAATTGCATGGGGCCCCCACCTGGCAGGGGGCCACTAGAGGCAGGGTCAGATCGGTGGCAACTTATTGCTAAAAAAAAAAAAACATAACGCCACTTAGCAAGCTTGCTGCAGCAAGTGAGACGTTAACACAATACAGAGTGTGCAGCAGATAGAAAGCCACTGTACATCTATGTGAGCCAGCTGCTGCAGAATCAGTGCACTCAACACCATTCAGTTATGCAAGATGCTGTGAAATCACAGCAACTAGCAAGCTGAATGGTGCAGAGCAAGCAGAGCTCACTTTTAACTGGGGGTGTGCCCAGGCCAGCCAATCACAAATAGCTGCCCCGGGTATGCGTCTAGCTAAGGGTATAGTGAGGGTATATAGAGAGTCATTGGAACGAGGTTAGGTTAGTGGTTGCAGCGATTTAATGGAGTTTCACACAGTGGGGCATCCTAGTTTGGGATGTCACAGGGGGTATAAATTGGATGGCCATACGTGCAATTCCCTGACAATTCCCTATGCTATGGACTGACAAGGCCAGGATGCCCCTCTGTGTGAAACCCCCTGGTTTCGCTCGCACTCTCACAGCATATGAGCAGGACGTAGCTACATACCCGACAAGGTGCATTCATATTTTGTATTTTGCTATACAACATTTGTCTTTGATTAGGGCCTTCAGACACAACTTTGCATGTGGCCCCAGAAATGATAAGCCTGCCCCTGCGTGCAACACAGTGAATAAAGCAGCAAGCAGCAGGGGTGTGGAGTCTTCCTCATCAGCCTGCTAGCAAATGATGGGGAGGTTGTCAAACTATTTATGTGCCAGTGCAGGCTATGGACAGCTTTTCCAATATATGTAAGATCTACAGCATTGTACCCAGAGGAAACTACTGCGGGGAACAGAAGTTGCCCAGGCAGTTCCCTTTGGTGAGTTCTGCTCATATGACCACGCGCTCTCCAACAGAAGGCAGAAAGCTCTACCAAATGAGGCAGATGGCTCTCCATGTTTTAATTATATAACTACCTAATTGTCTCTACCTAATCTAAGATCAGAAAGTGAGGCTCCTGTTTAAGATCTGCGGAGGAAACACAACTATGGAGGCATTTAAAGTGTCATTTACATAATGGATTTCTCCCAGGTTAACTTCACAATATCAGATAAATTAGATGTCCCTTTACTGTGGCTCATAGTCTTACCGTGGTATATTGGAGAATCCAGCTTGCAGTGTAGAGTTGTGTAGAGTTCAGGCACATTTGCTGGTGTCATTTGACAAGTGCCTCGGAGAGTTTTTCGCTACTTTTGGCAAATGCTTTAAACTTGGCAGGATTGCAAATGGGCACTCATGCATGCTAAACTCAGTGCCATCCAGAATTAATTACTCCCAAAACATCTTATACAAAATCTGTATTTTTCTTGCTTTCATATACTTATTCTAATTATTTGATTCCAGCCAAATTTTCTGCATACTCTTTTTATGAAGCTACAGTGGTAACATAAATGGTAACATGAACATTTATAACCCCTCTTTATGTTTAGTGCTTCTCCTCCAGTATTTTCATGAATTGCCAGCACACAGATGAAAAATGTAAACTATGCTGCTCATAATCTGTGATCAAATGTTTTACTCTGTCCTTTCTAGATTTTCAGGTGCCCAGATTGCTGTATACCTCTAGTTGACTTTGTAACCTCATTTTACAAAAGAGAAATACATTTACTTTCAATTATTTCAATTGACATGATAGTCAAGCCATCACTTCCTCAATTATATGTTTGACAGCATATAGCAGCCAATCATGTGACTGTTGCCATCCATTCAGGTTTGATGTGAAATTTCACTCAGCAAACTCGATTGATCTACATCAGTCACATGATTAGCAGCCATAAGGAATGAGGATGTTGGCTGACTAGACTATAGTCCTGATTGGTTTGATACACAGTTGCAAAAGTTGCCATGTGATGTAAATCGTGCAGTATTATTGGCCTTGATTCAATTATAAGAGTCTCATGGCATTAATACATTTAGTTGAGTTCAGTTTTACAATTCAGTTCAGTTCAGTTATGAGAAAACAGCTTGAGAATTTAATTGTTTCTGAATCACCAGCTAGGAAAAGAATGAAAGAAAGGTGGAGGGCCATGGGATCCTCTTGCCATTACTTGCCTCCCCAAAGCCCGGGGGGGCAGAGGAGCCCAGGGCCATTTAGGCTGTAATGCCGCAGGCTTGTAGCCTGCAGAGCAGCGGGACCACCGAGGCTGGTCACTATAGCTGGTCCCCAGGCTGGTTATGCTGGGTAGGGGGGGACTTCACACCATTTACTTTTATTTTGAAGGGTATTTTAACCCTTTTTAACCCTTAAAATTCCAAAAAATGGGCCCCCCTTCCAATGCCATTTTTTTTTCATTTAACCCTTTAAAGTGTTAAATTAAGGAAAATGTGACTTTGATTCTGCTTTTTTATTTTTATTTTTTAAGGAACCATGTGAAACCCATAAACTAATTAAGAGATTGCTTCCAGAAAACTGCGCCCACATCAACAAGCCTGGTACACCTAGAAAGCTCGACGCATGTACTTCCAGAGAATATATAGTTTGGGGGGGGGGGGGTATTTCAAAAGTAAAGGGAAGGTTTTCTTGAAAAACTGCAAGGTGAGCATAGCATAGATAATATTTTATCTGAAATTCTCCTAAAGCGCTGTTTCAGATTGGGGGAGTCTCCTGTGCCGGAAAGGGTGTCTAATAATACATATTTGGTACCATTGTAACCAGGAGAAATTGGGCTTTTACACGCAATATTTTTTATAAAAACTTATTACAAAAAAACACACCAAATTTTGAAAAAATAGATTTTGTTTTATATTTTTGCACATATTCGACCCAAAAATATTGCGAATACACTAAAACAAGACATTCCATGTTAAAGCTCAGATTCTGATGAAAAAATCACAGTTGAACATCTACAGCGCAAAAAGGGTGACAAAATCTCCAGGCAGGCTGGCAGCTAAAGGGATAAAGACCATTAGGGATGCCCTATTTGACCTGTGCCAGCATTCTTACAGTAGTGCTTCATGTGTTATCTTAGAGGCTCCCTAGAATATTTCTAAGGAGTAGAGTTATGTTTTAACTGCTGATAGGCATTAGGTGAGCACAGAAGACTCCTGTAATACCTCTAGGTCTTACAAAGGGTGGACCCTGGCAATTCAAGCCCTTTTCCATAAACCTTTGTAAGTTAAAACATTCTGGACGCTGTTTTAAAATCAAATGTTTGTCATCGACAACCAAACTATTGCCCAAAGGCTTGTCAAGTACTATACGCTGATTCCATATACCATTCTCTATTTCCAGCTTCTATAGTAAAAATCAAATTGCAATACTTATTAAGAAAATATAAGAAAATAATAATACTACCCTTCCTCTTCTACCCCGATACATGCAAAAAATGATCTTTTTTAATTATTTCTTCTGTAAGACTCCCATATACATTAGATGTTATGATAATGTTATGGTATTCTAGGTCAAATAGGGGATACTATTTACCAGCCTATTCCCCCCCCCCCCCCCCCCGACTACTGGCTACACTTTATTCTTAACCATACAGTAGCTAACTTGGCACCACAGTGAGCCTCACATACTAAAGTAATTGATATTCCAAATAAAAAAACATACCTTTTATCCCCTGTAGCTGTTCAAACCTGCTCTGGCGATCAGCAGCTCGTCCCGTCCCTGGATCGCATCCTGTGTTGGCCGGGCTCAACCAGCACTTCCATGCAGGGTTCGGTCCCCTCCACAATTAGTCACAAGGACACTGCCATGCCTGCTCCATTCATTGCAGTTAAGAAGGTGCGCCAAGGCATAACACTTCTGCTCCATTGTAGTAAATGAAGAGGGCATGGGCAGTGCCACTGTGACTCATGGTAGAGGTGCGCAAGTTTGGCGAGTGCTGGTCATTGAAAATCTGGCCTTGCGAGCAGGGAATGCAATCTAGTGATTGGGTACGTTGGTAACTGCCAGAGCCAGACGAATCACCTGGACAAAAGGTGAGTACCCTTTTGATTTATTTATTTGGGTGGTCATTTCCTTTAACCCTTTAAGTGCCAGCCTACCTGGAGTTTTTGTCACCCTTTGTTGCCAGACTATTTTGCACTATTTTGCGCTCCCCATGTTAAAATGTGATTTTTGAAGGGATTTCCAGGGATTTCCCAGGAAAATAATATATTGTTGTTTTCAGCAGAGCCTGGGCTTTAACATAAAATGTCTTGTTTGTCATTTTTTAGGTGTATATTTTATTTTTGGTATATATATATATTTTTGGGTGAAATATGTGCAAAAAATATATATATATATTTTTTTACAATTTGTAGTTTTTTTTGTAATAAAAAATGTAAGTTTGTCAATAAAATCTTATTGCGTGTGAAATCCCAATTTCTCCCAGTTACAGCGATACCACATATGTATTGGTAGACACCCTTTCCTGCCCAGGAGACTCCCCCAAACTGAAACAGAGCTTTAGAAGATTTTCAGATAAAATACAACTGTGATATGCGCTATGCGCACCTTGCAGTTTTTCAGGAAAAACAACCCTTTACATTTGAAATACCCCCCACAAACTATATATTCTCTGGAAGTACACACCTCAAGCTTTCGAGGAGGCCGATTCATTAATAGCGCCAGGTAGCGACAGATGAGCGACAGTAGCGTGATTTTCACAGCGCCGGCTAGTATTCGCTGTGCTTGGCCGTTGTTCGGTTGTTGATAGCGACTCAGTCGGTGTGCGGTAATGTTGAATACGGGGTTAGGAGCCGCTATTTGACAGGTTCCGCGCTGTATGGGAGCGCATGACAACGAATGGCCATAGCGAACGGCTCCCAGCATATTCATTAACAAATCACGCTCAAAAAATTCTCGCGCTGTAAAATGCATGTTTAAACCCCAGAGCGCTGGCGGCGATGTGTTAAAAGTAGTTTTTTAACCCCCAAACAACCTTATTTTTGGAAAAAAATAATAAACAAGTTTTTTAAAACATTTTGTAATATCAATACATTAATATCAGACCTGTAATATCAATTCTGCACAAATTTTTTTTTTTTTTTGACCTTAAAAAAAAGATATAACATTGCAGAAGTGGTCACCGAATTTTTGACATTTAAAAAAAAAAAAAAAAAAAAAAAAAACATTAATATCAATTTATTATGAATATTTAAAGATTGCTCCATTGAAATGCATTGGAGAGCGCCAGGTAGCGAGAGGTCATACCTGGCGCTGTGATGGGATTAGCAGCGGCGCTGTTCGCTGAAGTCTGCAACATGATGAATCCCGCGCTAGCTGACGCTCTCGCCGGCGCTAGCCTCATTTAGCGTGATAAATGCGTGATTGTGTTCGCAGCCTGGCGTTCTGGCGCTACCTGGCGCTAGTGAGATACTACCTGGTGCTATCCCTTGATAAATAAGGGCCTAGGTGTATCAGGCTTGTTGATGTGGCCATAGTTTTCTGGAAGTAATCCCTCAATGGTTGGTTGCAAAGAGTTTCCCTAAAAAAAGGATAAAAAAGCAGAATCAAAGCCACATTTTCCTAAAAAACTATATACAAACAAGAAAAAACAAGTTTAATCTGAAAAAGCAACATGTCCCGAACAGAACGATACCCAACATGCATTGCTACTGTCAAGGGAAGAGTTGCCAAACACCCCAAAGTAAAGCATGTGCGTAATGGTAATTTTACTTGAAAATTTCAGCTCTGCAGACAAAGTGCGCACCTTGCGATTTTTCAACCAAAACAACCCTTTACATTTGGAATTTCCCCCATAAACCATATATTCCCTGAAAGTACACATGTTAAGCTTTCTAAACGTACCCAACTTGTTGTAGTGGGCTCATCTTTCTGGAATGAATCCCTCAAATAATTCTTTGGTTGCGCAGGGTTTCCCTAAAAAATGTATAAAAAAGCTGAATAAAAAACACCTTTTCCTAAAATATAAATATGCAAACCAGAAAAAACAAGCTAAGTCTGAAAGCGCAAGGTCCCCCGAACAGAACAATACCCAACATGCATAGCTACTTTTAACCCTTTTAATTGCCAGCCTACTTGAGATTTTGTCACCCTCTGTTGACAGGTCATTTTTCCCCATTTTGCGCCATGCCATTTTTGCTGGAATTTTCAGGAAAATTATATATATATATTTTTTTGCAGCAGAGTTTAGGCTTTAACATGAAATGTCTTGTTTGTAAATTTTATTTTGTTTTTTACAATATTATTAAGTAAAAAAAAAGAAATAAATAAATACATTTTTTTTTAGAAAATGGACTCCTTTAGGTTAAAAAAAAAATGTATTTTATTAAGGAAAACCATATTGCAGGTGAAAGCCCCCTTTCTACCGATTAAAACAGTACCACATATTTATCGTTAGCCCCCGTTCCTGCCCGGGCTCTTCTGCTCCCCCCTGGCCTTTGAGGAGGCAGGTCATGGGGGTGCCGGGGGTTAATGGCAAGTCACCCGCTAGTCGCAGGTGACTTGCCACCCCCCCCAGCCTTGTGAACTGTTATAGAGGTCATGGACCCCTTACCAGTTCACAAGGGGTTAAAAGTAAAAAAAACACACACGGAAAGAGAAAAAATTATTTTATTAATTTTTTTTTTATATACCTCCCATCCATCCTGGAGCACTGTGTCCCTCGGCGATCACTAGCTTCTGCTCACCTGCTAGAAACCTTTTATAGCTGCTGGATGACAGAACACAAAGGGTTAATAAAAAAAAATGACATAGGGTCCCCCCTCCCATTTTTGGGGGGGATGATTGACGTGGGGTCCCCCTTACCCAAAGTAACCAGCCCGGGACCAGCTATGCAGGGCTTGTAGAAACAGGGCACAGGGGCCAGCTTTTGTGGCCCCTGGCCCTGCTGGCTACAAGCCCGCATAGCCCGTGGGCTTGCGCAGGTGACTTGCCATCCCCCCAGCCTTGTGAACTGGTATAGGGGTTATGGACCCCTTTCCAGTTCACAAGGGGTTAAAAGTAAAAAATAATGACACGAACACAGATATAAAAAAAAAGACATTTATTTATTATTTTTTTTACTATACTCACCTCTGTTCCTGGGTCCCACGTCGCTGTCCCGCGCCGCTCTCTCAGCTCCGGCATCTGTCAGATGCCGATAGTGATCGCGCAGGGCGGATGAGAGGAGAGGAGACTCCGATCAGAGCCTCCTCGCCTCACACCCGCCCTGCCCCGATCACCACCGGCATCTGACAGATGCTGGAGCTCGGTCAGGGTATAGGAGGAGGATGACGTCATCCCGCTCCTCCCACAAAAGGCGGGGCCGCCACCTCCTCGCCGCCATTAGAAGTGGTGAGGACCCGGAAGAGGGTCCTCACCCGAAGCCTGAGGAGCCCAGGTGAAGAGAAGACGTCGCAGAGGGATCGGGAGAGGAGGTGAGCGAGCGGCTGTTTTTTTTTATTTTATTTTTTTTTTTCACAGTTACTGACAGCGGGGAAAACGGGGGGGGCGGACGGTTTCGGGCCACCCCTGAAGACGGAGGACGACGGGGGGGGATCGGATGCCCCCTCCAGGAAGAGGGGACCCCCAGCTTCACAGGGATACCAGAGGTAAGTGATTTTTTTTCTGTTTTTTAACTGTTATGGGGAAATGCCAGGCACGTAATTTCTACGTGCTTGGCACTTAACGGTAGGAGAAGCAACCACGTAGAAACTACGTGCTTGGCATTTAAAGGGTTAACAGAAGGTCTTACACTCAATCTCATTTTACCTTGTAAGACTCTATATTCCCCAAAGAAATTAGGTAAAGTATATACAGAATGTTCCCCCCTTTCACTCTACCCAGCTAGTCCTCATATTCCTGCTTGTTTCTCACTGACTGGCTGTGTTCGGGAAAGAATTGCACAAAGCCAGAGAACAAAAAACATCACTTCAACTTGTTCATTTCTAAGCTAGCCTATCCTGCTGAGGATGCTAAACCTCAAAATTTCTAATAAAAAGCAAAAAAGGGAAAATAACAAAATGTTACCATAAAAGTTAATTTTCTTCCATTTACTCTAAACCAAAAAACATATTTATTAAACGTGATAAAAAGAACAAGACGAGTACTGTACAGTGTGTGCTTAGTGAAATGATGAACTTATTATTGAATAGACACGACTGTAAAGAAATTCCACAGAAAAGTAAAACAGGGCTGCTATTAGAATTGTCTTGACCACATGAAACCCAAAAGGTTAGAACTTCAGTGTAATCCAATCCGCCACTTATTGGTGTATTGGGTCACACTCAAAATAAAACACTAACAAATGCTGCTACAGGTTAAAACCCTCTAAATTAACAGCCAAGAAAAAACTCTATTTAGATTAGCTTTAAGAGTTTAAAAAAAAAAACATAATTGAGAATTTCTGTTGTAAAACCGACATAGGCTGTGGAATTTAAAGCTAAATTAGATAAAGCGAGATTTGTAAATTAATATATATTTGAAAGAATGGCGGGATTTTAATTTTCGAATTTGGGCAGTGAGAAATGAGCGTCCCGTAAAGCCCAATGAGAAGCTACAGAGCCAGGTAACTAACTTTGCCTTGTTGGCAGCTCTTATCTCGTGCTGCCCTGGCTCTTGACGCCCTTCTTAAGGCCCCCGACACCTGGCCAGGAGGAATATAATGTGGCCCACCACCGCACATGGGCTGTAGTAGAACGTGTCTTCGGGCTGTTGAAGGACAGATTTCACTGTCTGAACCACTACATATGTCAGTTTTTATTTATTAAATCCCTTGCCTTGTCTGGGAGTGATTAAATAACATCCAGACAAACTTCTTTTTTGGGTATTTATTCTCTAATTACATATTAATGGTCACAAGTTGTTGGGTTATGGCATAACTGTGGATGGAGGTCAAAATAAAATTGATACTTAAAAATGTGCCTGTCCAGCATAACTAAAGCTTTGGAACCCCCACAACCCAAAGTCCAGCATGGTAGGTTAGGGGGATGTAGCCCGCCTTTTGGGTGTTTGCAGCTTGCTGTGCATGGACAACATGGTTGGCCTTAAACCTATGAAGGGCAGCCTGGTTGGCCTCCACCAGAGCCCCAACCAGCATCTCCATCTGCTGGTGGTGGTGGCGCTGCTGCTCCACAACAACTGCAGCCAGGTTTTCATGGAGCAAACTGGCGGTCCATCGCACCACTAAAAAAAAAATCTATTGGCGTTTTGTCAAAAAAGTGGTGCTGTTGGCCCGGCCAGTTTTCCTCCATAATTTGGCACTCTGACAGTGCCAAAGACCAAAGACAGGTGATGTCTGGCTGCAGGCTGGGGCACTCTGTGGAGCTGGTGGGGCTGCTACTGGCAGAATGTAGCTGGCACTGCAGGGAGGAGTGGTGATGGCCAGTTTCCATGGTGCCAGCAGCTGGGGGGGGTTCATCCTCCTCCTCCACCCTGCCCCTTGCCCCTTGCGCATAAAGCTCACTCATTTATCTCACTGTCTGGAGTCTGCTCCCTTGGTGGCTGGCTGGTGGTGGGCCCAGCCTTGATGTTGTCTAGGTGGTAGCCAAACCAGAGGGGCCAGCTGTGGCTGCAGGTGGCGGGCCTTGCATGCCAGATGCTGCTGGCTGGGATGTTGCTGCAAAGTCAAGATAAATTCACTTGTTGTTTAACAGTATATGTGGTCCTTCAATACAAGGGATACACACTGGGTCCCACATCGACGTGTGTCCTTAAATTGTGGTCTGCTAACACCCATGTTAGGAGTTACATATAAAGGTTGCCTAATACCCTCGGTGTGTGTAGTCACACAACATATGTTGCGCAGGCAAGCCTTTTAAAGTTGGTATCTGTATGTGGAAACTAAGGTAGGTGGGTGGCGTGTTTGGTTGGCCTACCCCCCCATGCCAAGCTACAATTTGCTAACAAATGTTACCACTAGTGGACACATGCTGTCTATCGGTGTCCATGGTGCCAGACCCCCTCTGGTCGGTGTTGGAATGGCGCCTATGGTGTGGCATATTAAGGTCCTAAATCAGGAGTGACAAGCAAATCTGACCCTCAGATAGGTCCTTTTATACCTAATTGAGTGGGTAATTGTATTGGAAATTATTTGGTTTATTTAACAGCCCCTCAAAGGTGCAAGTAACCTATAGGCTACATGCATGTATGAACCCAATCACACTCCTGGGGAATATCATGGCACGCCAGAGCTTGTAAATAGAGATGAGCGAACTTCTTGAAAGTTCGATTCGGGCGATTCGCCGAATTTCCCCAAGAAATTCGGGTTCGGCCGAATCGAACTTTCACGAATTGCTCATCTGAAAAAAAAAATGCCGGCATGGTGACAGCGGGCTGGCCTGCCCGCTCCCACCATGCCGACATTTGTTTAAAAAGCAAACACTTACCTGCATGGTCGGAGTGTGGAGGCCGGCGCCGCTGCCTCCACGCTCCGGCGCCGCTCTCAGCTGTCATCAGAGGACGCGTCATCAGAGGGCGCCTGAGAACGGCGCCGGCCTCCACGCTCCGACCATGCAGGTAAGTGTTTGCTTTTTAAACAAATGCCGGCATGGTGGGAGCGGGCAGGCCGGCTGCGCTGTCAGCGGGCCGGCTTCCGCCGCCTGCTGACAGCGTAGCCGGCCTGCCCGCTCCCACCATGCCGGCATTTTTTTTTTTTATTTCAGGGAAAATTCGATCGGCACGCACCAAAAAAAATTCGGGTTCGTGCCGAATCGAATTTTCCCTGAAATTCGGAGCGAATTCCTGTTCGTCCGAACCGGTTCGCTCATCCCTACTTGTAAACCTCAGCGCAGGGGTTCATCACATAGACGACATCCAAAGAAAACCAACATGGCACCCACCGTGTTCACCTGTGGGCAGCAGGAGGAAATTATGGTAAGTCATACTTTCATGCCATTCCCCCATGCATGTGTGCAGCATTAAACCCCTGCCAAGGTGCCAACAGGTGACAGTGGCCACGAAATATGAGCAAAGGCACATGGCACCACAGTAAAAGCCGGGGCCTGGCCTTCCAACGTAACAGACCCACAGAACTTTGCTGCCACTATCACGTGGACCACTCTGGCATGTTTGTATGCAACGCAGGGGTGCCTAATTGATTTAGGCTTGGCATTTCTATGCAATTCACTACTATTGTGGGATGGGAGAGCTGGCTTACTCTTGTTGCCGGCCACGGTAATGACCCCTATCCAACAGTAGTAACAGGTGGAGTGGAGAGGTAGGCGTGCCATTTGACCTCAGTGCGCCTGCGCTTGCAAACAGCTACTATTGTGGGATGGGAGAGATGGTTTACTTAGCATTGGCATACACTAGCATATATGAGGCTTGGGTGGTTGCAGTGTCCCAGAAATTAACTTAAAGGGGCAGGAGCATGCATAAGGAGCTAAAGGAGACCCAAACAGATGACATACATTAACAATGTTTGTTGTTTGCAGATTTTCATGGATCAGGTATGACTTCAAGCCAAACACACATGAAAAGAAGACATTGACAGAGGAAGTGGCAGCACAGAAAGTGGCAGTGGGGAGTTATGGCTATGGATCAAGCCCACCCAGATCATGAGGCGTCCGACCAGTGGGGCACAGAAGACAGGGTGTGTGTGTAAGACAGCACCCTGCCAAATTTCCTCTTCCTTCTTCCCTGAAGCAGCAGCACCACCACCATCCATGGAGACCGCTGAAGAGGAGGGTGTGTTGGGCTTGGAATCGCCCACAGCTCCTGCATACTCCAGTAGGCCACCAAAAACACACAGATTGTTGTGCATGTAAAGTCTAATAACATGTTTGCTAAGTGCTGGTGTGTTGTGCTTCTCTGTCCCTACAGATTCATCAGAGGGTGAGTATGCCAGATCCCAGATGGAAGCCATCCCTACACAGCCACCACATTTCTCCTGTCCCTCTGCCTAGTCTTGCAGTGCTGCTTATGTCACTACTACCACCAACAGCACCTCCGCTGACACCCTCTGCTACTACTAGTCCCACATAACCACAGGTCTACGCTGTGATGCACAAAATGGCCACATTTATCAAGGCTTGTAAAAAAAGCCATTTTTTAGTCTTCTTCAGCTAAGTTGTCAATATGCCAAACCCGCTGCTACTGCCGTATAAATGGGATCATTTTTTTGTGCTGGCCTGCTACTGCCAGCCCTACACAACCACCACAGGTCTCCTGTCCATCTGTCTAGTCTTTCAGTACTGCTAATGCCACTACTACCACCAACAGCACTTCCGCTGCTACCCTCTGCTACTACTAGGCCTATACAACCACAGGTCTATGCTGTAATGCACAAAATGGGTACATTTATCAAGGCTTGTAAAAAGAAACATCGTTTGGGCTTTTTCTGTTAAGTTGTCAATATGCCAATCCCAATGCTACCGCTGTAAAGATGGGGTCATTTTCTGGGGGCTTGTCCACTGCTACCATGTCTACTCAACCACCACAGAGAGTCTCCTGTCCCTCTGCCTAGTCTTTCAGTACTGCTAATGCAACTACTACCACCAACAGAACCTTCGCTGTCACCCTCTATTAGGCTTACACAACCACAGCTCCACGCCGTGATGCACAAAATCAAGGCTTGTAAAAAAAAGACACTTTTTCATCTTTTTCAACTAAATTGTCAAGGTGCCAATCCCGCTGCTACAGACATAAAAATGGGATCATTTTTTGAGGGCTTACCCGCTACTGTCAGGTCTACACAACTGCAGGTCTACCCCCTGTGATGCCCAAAATGGGTACATTTTTCAACGCTTGTAAAAGACCATTATTTCTTTTCACTTTGCTGGAACGCGAACCCTGTTGCTTCTCCCCCTTTTTTATGTGCTTTAAACTATCAAAGACAATCTGCTAATTCACCCCTGTGTGTGTAATATGCTAATTAACCACAGCTAACTCAAATGTTAATTAGTCCACTAAAACATGTTTTTATACAGCCTTGGGTGACTTCAGAGTGTTATGAAGGACTTTTAGGGCTGTTTTCCATGCGTGTTAGAAAAAAGTTCATCCCAAACTAGTTTGGACCGAACCAAGCTTTTTCAGAAAAGTTTTAAAAGTGCTCTCATCTCTACTGCCACAGAAGATGTTCAAGATACAGAGTTTGATAAATGAATATTAATAATAATAACTTTAAACAGAGATATAGAAACTTGGTCCATCAGAGAAACTTCTTGAGCTCCATTAAAAATTCATGCCTGTGCTGCCCTAATGGTTGCCTAGAGGTAAACACCAGGGATCTAGATTCAGTGACATTGCGCTGCCTGTTTACGTACACAGCTAACATGGTGCAATATTTTAACCATAATATGTGGTATTAAATTTTTAAAAATGACCATCTTTGAAATATGTAGACATACAGGGCAGTATAAGTTGGTATCCAGAAGCAGCTAAGCTTCATAAATGTGTGTTTCTATATTTCAGTATGGGTGGCATCATTTCAACAGCATTGAAAAGATTGCTTTGGTATCTCTTTTTTTATTCTTTCTTTCTTTCACTGTAGTCATGTAAATAGTAAATACTCAAATGCAAAAACAATCTTTTCGTGCTATACTCTGTAGTTAAAAATTTCACACTTTTTGTGTGGAAAATACATCTTCTTCCCTCACTAAACAAAGGATTGTCAGGCTTTATGGAGCCTGTCAGTAACAATGTATCGAGCGCTCAGCGTTCTATTTGTAACTGTTGCTGTATATTTTTGTGTGATTATTACCCTTTAGATCTACGTCCTATAAAAAGATTTTATTCTGTTTGCTTAATTATAAAGCTTCTTATGAACAGGCTTGTCTGCAAATAGCTTGTTGCAGCTGAAATAGAAATATAATTATAATGAAAGCAGATGTTTGTGATCTACTTTTCATGAAACTTGATTTGAATTTACCAAGTGAGAAGTGTTTTTGTGTCACCAACAGTTTTTCCTCTTCTGTCATTGAGGATGATATTTCCCTCTATGACCTTCTGCATAATTTTGAATCATTAGCGCAGCTGCAAAAGGTAAAATGAAACGTAAAATGAGGAAAACACAGCAGTAAAAAGCTACAGCAGAGAAAAAAATGCTACTTTTTAAATTATTAGTTAAATGTTACAACTAAAATATATTTTATTTTTTTTAAACATAAAGCATGATTCAGAGCCTCACCGTGAATGCTTGTTTTTTCCGGGAAGTGAACTCGGAGACCGGGATTTTGCGAATGCTCGTATTATTCACTGCCGCATTGCGAGAATATTTTGGATTTGGCACGCATGGCCGTATTTGCTTGGTGTACGCTTATCCGAGCATTTATGTTTTTTTGCTGGCGAACTCATCTCGGAAGCCGAGGTTGTACCTTTTTTCTGTCGTAAGTTGCCGTGGAATCCATTGATCTCGGTGTACCATGCTTGTTGCTGGCATTCTGGCCTACCCTTTTTTTCAATTTAATTGTTATTCCCACTGTCCCCCACCAGTGTATCATCCCATGTTATTCAGGAGAATTACCTTTGTCTCCTGGTGGCATTTCGAGCTTCCCATGTAGTTTGCATGTCATTCAGGAGACTTACCTTTGTCCCCGGTGGCATTTTGGGCATCCCATGTAGTGTGTATGTCATTTAGGAGTCTTACCTTTGTCCCTTGGTTCCATGTTGTCTGCTTCTACCCACTGTTATTCACCTTGTTGTGATGTTCCCCTCCTTCTCTTTTTATTAAAGGACACCACGCAGCATATAAATGTATAAAACCTCATGTATTGTTTTAAGCTTATCTTTAACTCTTTTTAAATTTTGTTTATTAAATCATTTTTTGAACTTGGTAAAACAATATAAAATATTCATATTTGTCCAAATATAATGGTTTGGGGGCGACCAACATGGCACCTGTAAATACAAATGAACAACATTTTAACAGCTGTTTGCAGATATGTGTGGCTGTACATGCGCCCCAATTTTGACATGCTTACCTCAACAGATTCTGGCATCTTTTTAGCGTGCCACCCTCCTACATGGTGCCATCCCTTCTTCGGAGTCTGTATGGAGAAAGAACCTGAAGTTATCAGTCTGCGCATGTGTTGTTTGTGTTCTGCTTGTGTAGTGGTGTGCTTTGCTGGATTTATACCCACAACCCACCAGCACTTATCAAACACGTCTTTTGCCTTTCCATGCAGCACAACCTGGGTGTTTGCGGTGTATTGGCCTACTTGACTGCTGCTGAACTGTGGCCGACTCCAAGCAGACCACCCCCTCCTCTTCAGTGGGTTCCGAATGCTCCTTACCTTTGTTTTACCTCTGTTTACCTCTGCCTACCTCTACTTACCTCTTTTCACCTTGTCCTATCTTACCTCTGCTCACCTCATCTCTACCTATCTTTACCCACCTCTTCCCATCTCACCTCTGTCCATACTTACTCTCTTACTGTCTCACCTCTACCCACCCCACCTCGGCTCACCACACCTCTGTCTACCTCTACCCACCTCTGCTCAAGTCTTCCTATCTCAGCTCTGCCCACCTCACCTCTTCCTACCTTACCTCTTCTAAATTCTCCTCTTCCAGCCTTACCTCTGCCTACCCCATCCCACACCACCTCTTCCTGTCTCCCCTCTACCCACTTAACCTCTGTCCATCAATTCTCTTACAATCTCGCTTCTGCCCACATCAGCTCACCTTGGCTCACCTCACTTCTGCCTGGTGGGTGGGTTCTCTGCTCACCTCTATTCATCTCCATTCAGCTCAGCTAACCTCTCCCTGTCTCATCACTACAGAAATCATCTCACCTCTATCCACTTCTTGTTTTCACCCCACCTCTTCCTGCCCCCTCTGCTCACCTTTGCATATAAATAAAGGCTTACATTCTATTATGGGGCCTTGAAATGAAAAAATATAACAATGCGGCCATTACGCCAAAGAAAGTTGTGCTTTAGGCCATAAGCGCCTAAGGGTACGGCTCTTTCCATTTCTATCCTTGTAATAGTCTATGTACTGTATATTTTACCCTGTCTGTAATTTCTACTTGGTCACTGCCACTAGAGGGCAGACACATGCTTATTCCTGAAGCACGAATTTACTTTTCTATAGAGGTGGGTGACACACATGTGCAACTGATGTATTTGTGTCTCGATACACCTATGTGGTTTTTATTTAAGCATTGCTGCAAACATGGCATCTAAACAATAAGCAGAGTGCAGGGACAGGCCCGCAGCATTGTTTCCATAAGTCTTTATAGCCCAAATCCAGGCAAAATATTTTAGGTAGGAAAAGGCAAAAACAGTTCAGTCCTGCATATAAACTTTGAGCGCTTGTCTCACTTCCATTTTGGGGACAGGAAGTGCTTTATAGTCTGTTTTATTCCTTGCTGTGCCACACCACATCTGCATAACTCTTACTATCTTACCTGTGCTCAGTTCACTTCTGTACCCTTCTGCCTACCTCTACTCACTTCCTCCCATCTCACCTTTCTCTACATATTACCGCTAGAGATGAGCGAACTTTTGAAAAATTAGATTCGACTGATTCGCCGAATTTTCCGACAAAATCAGTTTCGACCTGAATTTATTTGCGACGAATCGCTATTAAAAACGGCAATTTCTGAGCCGCCTAGAGCCTCAAAAGGGTCTATTGAATTGCTCTCATCAGAGCATCACTTACGCACATCTAAGAGTTTCATCACTTTGTTCGTGTTAAAGTCTTCAGGACCTAGTTACTACTTAGTGAAAGACCATAGATAGTTACACACCTGCTGCTCTTATCGACAAATCCTGTTTTAAGTGTAGTGCAGCGTTTTGTCCTCCCCTCATATACGCACTAAGTATGTCAGGCAGAGAAGTGGCAGGATGGGCACAGAAAAGTTGCAGAGGCCTAAATTCATCAAGCAGGTTGCAGCAGACTAGGGGTGAGTGGCAGCAGAAGTCTCAGTGAGAGGACTGATCTCCCGGGATCAGCTAGCGGTCGTGTCTTGACCAGCAACCCATCTGCCATCATCCATTGGTTAACACAATCATCCACTGCATCACAAGTGACATCTGACACCCCCAGTCAACTGTCGGTTATGTCTTATTCTTAGGGTTCAGCTCTACTATTCAGTGAGGACGATCTTATAATCAGAAAAATCAGCAGCTACTGCCTAGCCCAGCCAAGAAGTGAGGAGACACTCGCCGCTTCTTCCACTAGGCGGGCAAGTAGTGATGAGGAGAGGAGAGGATGGGAGGTGGTGTTGCAAGCGTTTTGGATTCTTAAGCAGACACTGTTGAGGAACCTGAGGAGGACATCAGTGAGTTTTGAGGGCACTTTTAAAGGCTTGGAGTGATGGAGAGTGACAGATTTAGCGGCCAGCATGGTGGCAGAAGAGGAAAGTATGGAGGCAAATGTGCTCGGGGTAGACCACTTGCGCGGCAGGCTATCTTCCCAGGAGGTAGTGGAAGACGGTCTCTGGAGATGGTGGCGGCGGCAGCAGCAGTGAATTAGTGCGGACTGTTGCTAGGAAAAATCAGCTACAAGGCCATGTGGCAGTTTTTCATCAAGCATCCGCAGGAGGTTAACATGGCTATATGAAAGATGTGTAGGCAGAAGGTGAAGTGTGGCCAGGGGCCCAATGTTGGACTCACAACCCTGCGTCAACATTTGCAGCGTCACCATCAAGCGGCCTGGGAGAGTTGGCTCCAAAGTGGTGGTCCAGTCTGCTGCATTACCCAGTGGCACGCCGCTCTCTGTTCCAGCCAGCCAAGGCTCCACCACCTCCTGTGTGTCATACCCATCCTCTGTCGCTCCAGATGCTCCTCCTCCTCTTAATCCGAGTCAGTCATTCCGCCAGCAATTCATTGGCCAAGCCATGTCCAAAAGACAACAGTATGTGCCCACTCATCCAACGTGCAGAAGCTATATGTGCTCCTGTATAAGTTGCAGGTGCTGCAGTCCCTCCCTTTTGAGTTAGTGGACCTTTCAGAGAACTGAGAGAACTGATGGCTTGTGCCGAGCCGAGGTGGAGAGTCCCATGCTGTCATTTCTTTGCGAAGAAGGCAGTACCAGCCCTGTACAATTTTGTTGAACAGAAGGTGGGCCAGTCCTTTAGCCTGTCAGTGTGTACCAAAGTGCACAGCAGTGCCTACATCTGGAGCTGTAACTACGGTCAGGGACAATACATATCCTTTAAGGCCCACTGGGTGATTGTGGTTCCTGCACAACCACAACAGCAACTTGGACAGGTCCCTCCGCTGTGGCCTCCACGCTCCTAGGCCTTTGTGCCTGTGACAGTGCACTTGCACTTAGCAATGGTGTCAAAGAAAAAAGGGGCTAATTGTCAATTACATATTAATAGTTAACATTCATCTTATTTGAACATATTTAAAATAATAACATATAATAACATATAACACAGCAACAATAACATCTAACATAACACCAGTAACATATTTTTTGGGGGGGATATTTTTTTTTATTTTGTATTTTTAAAAAACATATATATATATATATATATATATATATATATATATATATATGTATATATATATATATATAATTTTTTTTATGATTTTTTTTTATATTTTTTTTTCCATTGTCTTTTTTTAATATTTTGGGAATTTTTGTACCAATATTTTTTTTTATTTTTTTTTTTGTATTTTGTTTTTCCATAATATTTTTTTTTTTTTCCCAGTGCCCTTCCAGCCTACCATGTGTGCAGGACACGGTGGTTTCACGCTGTTCTTCACATGGTTTGCCTTGAGCCACAGAGCCACACATGGGAGGAACTGCTAAAAACTGAGAACTCAATAAATTAAATCATGGCTTACTCCATGAAAACTGCAAATGGGACCCATGGTGACTGACACTGGGAAGAACATCTTGTCTGTGCTGCGACAAGGAAGCCTGAGCCATGCGTCCTGCCATGGCACACGTGTTCAATCTAGTTGTCAAGCGTTTTCTGAAGTCTTCCCCCCATCTGCAAGACATCCTAACAACGGGAAGGAAACTTTGCATGCACTTCAGCCACTCCTACACCGCCAAACACACCCTTTTTCAGCTTCAGCGTCAGAACGGTATCCCCAAACATAGTCTGATTTGCGATGTTCCCACCCGTTGGAATTCCACCCTCCATATGCAGGATCGACAATAGGAACAGAGAAAAGCCATAACAGATTTCTTGATGATCCAAACGGATAGGGGGACTCCCCTGTGTAACTTCAATGTAAACCAGTGGCAGCTCATACGTGACACCTGCCGTTTGCTCAGGCCCTTTGAGGAAGCTACTTTATTAGTCAGTCGCCAGGACTATGAGATGAATGATGTGATTCCACTGCTTCATGTACTACAACACATGTTGGAAACCATGGCTGGTCAGGGCACTGGAGACATGGCGCATACATTTCAGAGCCACATGAAGCCTGTGGGGGCTGAAGTAGAGGAGGAGGAGGGGCACACCAAAGCACAGTTTAGGTTTGACAAAATGGCCATTTTATCTAGTCATCTGACAGGAGAGGAGGAGCAGGAGCAGCCACAGGAGCTAGAGGGTTGTGAGGAAGGTGAGACAGAGGACCCAGACACACCGTGGCAGTTTGCAGTGGAGATGGAGACAGGTAGTCCCTCCGAATCACTTGCACAAATGGCACGATGCATGCTCACGTGCTTGCGTAGTCACCGCAGAATTGTCTCCATTTGTCAGCGGGATGACTTCTGGCTCTCCACCTTATTGCACCCTCGCTTCCGGCACAAAATGGGGGCATTTTTTACACCCACTGAGAGGGAGGACAAACTGACCTACTACAGAGACATCCTACGTAGTCAGTTGGGCGATGCCTATCTGCGCCATGGTCCATACTGTGATGCCCAGCGGGACACCAGCCTTCTGTAAGCAGGCAACCCCCAATCTCCACCGCCGCTTCTGCCTATAGTCAAGCCCCCGTTTGGCGGGACGCTAGGTATGCCTCATCGGACACGGTTGCCCCCGGGTCTTAATAGGTGCAAAGGATGGCTACTTGCGGTGAAGGCCGATGAACCACAAGGGTATCCCGAAGCCGAGCTTGTTCACAGGTAGTCAATCCGGAGGGTGCGTCCAAGTACAGGGATGAGACAGGTGCGTAGTCAGGAGTAGCCAAAGGGTCAAGCCAGGAGGTCAGAGATCGCGGGGTATCCAGAGGGGCAGGCAGCTTCGTGGTCAGACAAAGCAGAGGTCAGTACAGGCAGCAGACAGGAATGGTCGATCAAGCTGTGTCGGAACTGAACCGGCACAAAATGGGGGCATTTTTTAAACCCGTTGAGAGGGAGGACAAACTGACCTACTACAAAGACATTCTACGTAGGCAGTTGGCCGATGCCTATGTGTGCCATGGTCCATACTCTCGCAGGTCTGACTCGGGGGGACCTCTGCGATCACCTTCCACTGCCATGGCTGCTGGGGGGGGTGGAAGGAGAAGCAGCAGCAGCTCCATCAGCAGCAGCCTCAGTCTTCAGTCGCTAATGAGTAGCTTTCTACACCCGCATAGTGAGTCTACTCATGAGCAGCATGAAGACCTGGAGCAGGACCTGAACCAGCTGGTCGTGTCATACCTTGACATGACCATGCCAACACACCTTGACGTTAATTATAAAATGCAAGCAGTTATTAGACAGGTACTCTTGAAATATTACTGCTAGTGTTTGGGATGCCCCCTCCTCACATACAAAGGAAGCCTCCCTTGATTGTGGAAAAGTGACGTTAATTATAAAATGCGAGCAGTTATTAGACAGGTAGCCTTGAGATATTTATGCTAGTGTTTGGGATGCCCATGTGGGTTGGGGTGTTTACAGCAGACACAGAAACAATTCAAACTGCGATATATTTATGAGAAATAGCCTTTAAAAGCTGCTTTAGTGTAACAGCTAGGGTCAAATGTGCTAGTTTGGTATACCCTGAGGCCTGTTTTTTTTACAGCACACACAAAAACAATTCAAACTGCAATATATTTATGAGAAATAGCCTTTAAAAGCTGCTTTAGTGTGATAGGGTCAAATGTGCAGGTTTGGGATACCCTGAGGCCTGGTGTTTTTACAGTACACACAAAAACAATTCAAACTGCAATATATTTATGAGAAATAGCCTTTACAAGTTGCTTTAGTGTAACAGGTAGGGTCAAATGTGCAGGTTTGGGATACCATGCGACCTGGTGTTTTTAGAGCACACACAAAAACAATTCAAACTGCAATACATTTATGAGAAATAGCCTTTAAAAGTTGCTTTAGTGTAATAGATAGGGTCAAATGTTCAGGTTTGGGATACCGTGCGGCCTGGTGTTTTTACAGCACACACAAAAACAATTCAAACTGCAATATATTTATGAGAAATAGCCTTTAAAAGCTGCTTTAGTGTAACAGATAGGGTCAAATGTGCAGGTTTGGGATACCCTGCGACCTTTTGTTTTTACAGCAGGACAAAAAACAATTAAAAATGCAATAGCTTAACAAATCTGAGGCTGAACAAACTTATTTAGTATAACAGATAGGGTGCAACGTGGTGGTTTGGGAAACCCTGCGGCCTGGTGTTTTGACAGCAGGACAAAAACCAATTCAAAATGCAATAGCTTAATAAAGCTGAGGATGAACAAGCTGATTTAGTATAACAGATAAGGTGCTACATGCAGGTTTGGGATACCATGCAAAATGCAATAGCTTAATTAAAATATGGCTGAACAACGCTTATTTAGTATAACAGATAGGGTGACATGTGCTGATTTGGGATACCCTGAGGCCTGTTTTTTTTACAGCACACACAAAAACAATTCAAACTGCAATATATTTATGAGAAATAGCCTTTAGAAGCTGCTTTAGTGTGATAGGGTCAAATGTGCAGGTTTGGGGTACCATGCGACCTGGTGTTTTTAGAGCACACACAAAAACAATTCAAACTGCAATACATTTATGAGAAATAGCCTTTAAAAGTTGCTTTAGTGTAATAGATAGGGTCAAATGTGCAGGTTTGGGATACCCTGCGGCCTTTTGTTTTTACAGCAGGACAAAAAACAATTAAAAATGCAATAGCTTAAGAAATCTGAGGCTGAACAAGCTTATTTAGTATAACAGATAGGGTGCAACGTGGTGGCTTGGGAAACCCTGCGGCCTGGTGTTTTGACAGCAGAACAAAAACCAATTCAAAATGCAATAGCTTAATAAAGTTGAGGATGAACAAGCTGATTTAGTATAACAGATAGGGTGCTACGTGCAGGTTTGGGTTACCCTGCGGCCTGGTGTTTTTTTGACAGCAGGACAAAAAACAATTCAAAATGCAATAGCTTGATTAAGCTGAGGATGAACAAGCGTATTTAGTATAACAGATAGGGTGCTACGTGCAAGTTTGGGATACCCTGCGGCCTAGTGTTTTGGCAGCAGACCAAAAACCAATTCAAAATGCGATAGCTTGATTAAGCTGAGGATGAACAAGCTTATTTAGTATAACACATAGGGTGCTACATGCAGGTTTGGGATACCCTGCAGCCAAGTGTTTTGGCAGCAGGACAAAAACCAATTCAAAATAAAATAGCTTGATTAAGCTGAGGATGAACAAGCGTATTTAGTATAACAGATAGGGTGCTACGTGCAGGTTTGGGATACCCTGCTGCCTAGTGCTTTGGCAGCAGACCATAAACCAATTCAAAATGCGATAGCTTGATTAAGCTGAGGATGAACAAGCGTATTTAGTATAACAGATAGGGTGCAACGTGCAGGTTTAGGATACCCTGTGGCCTAGTGTTTTGGCAGCAGTACAAAAAACAATTCAAAATGCAATAGCTTGATTAAGCTGAGGATGAACAAGCGTACTTAGTATAACAGATAAGGTGACATGTGCTGGTCTGGGATGTCCATGTGGGCTGGTGTATTTAAACCACACAAAAAACAATTTAAAATGCAATAGCTTAATTAAAATGAGGCTGAACAACGCTTATTTTGGAATAACAGATAGGGTGACATGTGCTGGTTTATGGTGCCCATGTGGGCTGGTGTATTTAAAGCAGACAAAACCCAATTTAAAATGCAATAGCTTAATTAAAATGAGGATGAACATCTCTTATTTAGTATAACAGATAGGGTGACATGTGCTGATTTGGGATGCCCATGTGGGCTGGTGTATTTAAAGCAGACAAAAACCAATTCAAAATGCAATAGCTTAATTAAAATGAGGCTGAACAACGCTTATTTAGTATAACAGATAGGGTGACATGTGCTGGTTTGGGATGCCCATGTGGGCTGGTGTATTTAAAGCAGACAAAAAACAATTCAAAATGCAATAGCTTAATTAAAATGAGGCTGAACAATGCTTATTTAGTATAACAGATAGGGTGACATGTGCTGGTTTGGGACGCCCATGTGGGCTGGTGTAATTAAAGGAGACAAACCCAATTCAAAATGCAATAGCTTAATTAAAATGAAGCTGAACAACGCTTATTTAGTATAACAGATAGGGTGACATGTGTTGGTTTTGGATGCCCATGTGGGCTGGTGTATTTAAAGCAGACAAAAACCAATTCAAAATGCAATTGCTTAATTAAAATGAGGCTGAACAACGCTTATTTAGTATAACAGATAGGGTGACATGGGCTGGTTCGGGATGCCCATGTGGGCTGGTGAATTTAAAGCAGACAAAAAACAATTCAAAATGAAAGAGCTTAATTAAAATGAAGCTGAACAATGCTTATTTAGTATAACAGATAGGGTGACATGTGCTGGTTTTGGATGCCCATGTGTGCTGGTGTATTTAAAGCAGACAAAAACCAATTCAAAATGCAATAGCTTAATTAAAATGAGGCTGAACAACGCTTATTTAGTATAACAGATAGGGTGACATGTGCTGGTTTGGGATGCCCATGTGGGCTGGTGTATTTAAAGCAGACAAACCCAATTCAAAATGCAATAGCTTAATTAAAATGAGGCTGAACAACGCTTATTTAGTATAACAGATAGGGTGACATGTGCTGGTTTGGGATGCCGATGTGGGCTGGTGTATTTAAAACAGACAAAACCCAATTCAAAATGCGATAGCTTAATTAAAATGAGGCTAAACAACGCTTATTTAGTATAACAGATAGGGTGACATGTGCTGGTTTGGGATGCCCATGTGAGCTGGTGAATTTAAAGCAGACAAAAACCAATTCAAAATGCAACAGCTTAATTAAAATGAAGCTGAACATCACTTATTTAGTATAACAGATAGGGTTACATGTAGAGATGAGCGAACTTTTGAAAAATTCGATTCGACTGATTCGCCGAATTTTCCGACAAAAATCGTTTCGACCCGAATTTATTCGCGACGAATCGCTATTAAAAACGGCTATTTCTGAGCCTCCTAGAGTCTCAATAGGGTTGTAAACCATTCTGCCTTGCTGTCACACGCATAGGATGCGTGCTGGGTTAGTTAAATAATACTTTGAAAAAAATATCACATGCAGATCAGAGGCATCGCTAATAGAATCGCAGAGCGGCACAATTGCAGAGAGTTGAAGTGGCATCACTATGAGGGGCAGGAGCCCAAACATTGCTTTAAAGAGACACTGGAGTTGGCAGCAGCAGGAGCCCAAAACTTGGATGAATCACACCCTGGAGTTGGCAGCAGCAGCAGCAGCCCAAACATTACTTTAAAGAGACACTGGGGTTGGCTTCAGGAGCCCAAAAATTGGATGATTCACACCCTGGAGTTGGCAGCAGCAGCAGCCGCAGGAGCCCAAACATTACTTTAAAGAGACACTGGGATTGGCTTCAGGAGCCCAAAAATTGGATGATTCACACCCTGGAGTTGGCAGGAGTTGGCAGCAGCAGCAGCAACAGGAGCCCAAACATTACTTTAAAGAGACACTGGGGTTGGCTTCAGGAGCCCAAAAATTGGATGAATCACACCCTGGAGTTGGCAGGAGTTGGCAGCAGCAGCAGCAACAGGAGCCCAAACATTACTTTAAAGAGACACTGGGGTTGGCTTCAGGAGCCCAAAAATTGGATGAATCACACCCTGGAGTTGGCAGCAGCAGCAACAGGAGCCCAAAAATTACTTTAAAGAGACCCTGGTGTTGGTTTCAGGAGCCCAAAAATTGGATGAATCACACCCTGGAGTTGGCAGCAGCAGCAGGAGCTCAAACATTACTTTAAAGAGACACTGGGGTTGGCTTCAGGAGCCCAAAAATTGGATGAATCACACCCTGGAGTTGGCAGCAGCAGCAGCAGGACCCCAAACATTACTTTAAAGAGACACTGGGGTTGGCTTCAGGAGCCCAAAAATTGGATGAATCACACCCTGGAGTTGGCAGCAGCAGCAGGAGCCCAAACATTACTTTAAAGAGACACTGGGGTTGGCAGCAGGAGCCCAAAAATTGGATGAATCACACCCTGGAGTTGGCAGCAGCAGCAGAAGCCCAAACATTACTTTAAAGAGACACTGGGGTTGGCTTCAGTAGCCCCAAAATTGGATGATTCACACCCTGGAGTTGGCAGCAGCAGCAGCAGCATGAGCCCAAGCAGCAGGAGTTGAAGTGGCATCACTATGAGGGGCAGGAGCCCAAACATTGCTTTAAAGAGACACTGGAGTTGGCAGCAGCAGGAGCCCAAAAATTGGATGAATCACACCCTGGAGTTGGCAGCAGCAGCAGCAGCAGCCCAAACATTACTTTAAAGAGACACTGGGGTTGGCTTCAGGAGCCCAAAAATTGGATGATTCACACCCTGGAGTTGGCAGCAGCAGCAGCCGCAGGAGCCCAAACATTACTTTAAAGAGACACTGGGGTTGGCTTCAGGAGCCCAAAAATTGGATGATTCACACCCTGGAGTTGGCAGGAGTTGGCAGCAGCAGCAGCAACAGGAGCCCAAACATTACTTTAAAGAGACACTGGGGTTGGCTTCAGGAGCCCAAAAATTGGATGAATCACACCCTGGAGTTGGCAGCAGCAGCAACAGGAGCCCAAATATTACTTTAAAGAGACCCTGGTGTTGGTTTCAGGAGCCCAAAAATTGGATGAATCACACCCTGGAGTTGGCAGCAGAAGCAGGAGCCCAAACATTACTTTAAAGAGACACTGGGGTTGGCTTCAGGAGCCCAAAAATTGGATGAATCACACCCTGGAGTTGGCAGCAGCAGCAACAGGAGCCCAAAAATTACTTTAAAGAGACCCTGGTGTTGGTTTCAGGAGCCCAAAAATTGGATGAATCACACCCTGGAGTTGGCAGCAGCAGCAGGAGCTCAAACATTACTTTAAAGAGACACTGGGGTTGGCTTCAGGAGCCCAAAAATTGGATGATTCACACCCTGGAGTTGGCAGCAGCAGCAGCATGAGCCCAAGCAGCAGGAGCCCAAACATTACTTTAAAGAGACACTGGGGTTGGCTTCAGGAGCCCAAAAATTGGATGATTCACACCCTGGAGTTGGCAGGAGTTGGCAGCAGCAGCAGCAGCAACAGGAGCCCAAACATTACTTTAAAGAGACACTGGGGTTGGCTTCAGGAGCCCAAAAATTGGATGAATCACACCCTGGAGTTGGCAGCAGCAGCAGCAGCAGCAGGAGCCCAAACATTACTTTAAAAAGACACTGGGGTTGGCTTCAGGAGCCCAAAAATTGGATGAATCACACCCTGGAGTTGGCAGGAGTTGGCAGCAGCAGCAACAGGAGCCCAAACATTACTTTAAAGAGACACTGGGGTTGGCTTCAGGAGCCCAAAAATTGGATGAATCACACCCTGGAGTTGGCAGCAGCAGCAGCAGCAGGAGCCTAAACATTACTTTAAAGAGACACTGGGGTTGGCAGCAGGAGCCAAAAAATTGTATGAATCACACCCTGGAGTTGGCAGCAGCAGCAGGAGCCCAAACATTACTTTAAAGAGACACTGGGGTTGGCTTCAGTAGCCCAAAAATTGGATGATTCACACCCTGGAGTTGGCAGCAGCAGCAGCAGGAGCCCAAGCAGCAGGAGCCCAAACATTACTTTAAACAGACACTGGGGTTGGCTTTAGGAGCCCAAAAATTGGATGAATCACACCCTGGAGTTGGCAGCAGAAGCAGGAGCCCAAACATTACTTTAAAGAGACACTGGGGTTGGCAGCAGGAGCCCAAAAATTGTATGAATCACACCCTGGAGTTGGCAGCAGCAGCAGGAGCCCAAACATTACTTTAAAGAGACACTGGGGTTGGCTTCAGTAGCCCAAAAATTGGATGATTTACACCCTGGAGTTGGCAGCAGCAGCAGCAGGAGCCCAAACATTACTTTAAAGAGACACTGGGGTTGGCTTCAGGAGCCCAAAAATTGGATGATTCACACCCTGGAGTTGGCAGCAGCAGCAGCAGGAGCCCAAATATTACTTTAAAGAGACCCTGGGGTTGGCTTCAGGAGCCCAAAAATTGGATGAATCACACCCTGGAGTTGGCAGGAGTTGGCAGCAGCAGCAACAGGAGCCCAAACATTACTTTAAAGAGACACTGGGGTTGGCTTCAGGAGCCCAAAAATTGGATGAATCACACCCTGGAGCTGGCAGCAGCAGCAGGAGCCCAAACATTACTTTAAACAGACACTGGGGTTGGCTTCAGGAGCCCAAAAATTGGATGATTCACACCCTGGAGTTGGCAGCAGCAGCAGCAGGAGCCCAAATATTACTTTAAAGAGACCCTGGAGTTGGCTTCAGGAGCCCAAAAATTGGATGATTCACACCCTGGAGTTGGCATCAGCAGGAGCCCAAAAATTGGCCTAAAGACATAAATATATTTTGCACCATTTGGAAAGTGTAAAACGTGGCACCATGCTGAATCTAGTCGCATGCATCAGGCATTGGTGGGTGGAAATCCTGGCTGATCCATCCCTGATTCATTTTGACAAAGGTGAGTCTCTCCACATTTTTAGTTGACAGACGAGTTCTCCTCGCCGTAACTATGGCCCCCGCCGCACTAAACACCCGCTCAGATGGCACGCTACTTGCCGGGCAGGACAGCTTTTCCAGGGCAAACTCTGCTAGTTGCGGCCATAAATCAAGTTTGGCTGCCCAGAAGTCCAGCGGATCCTCAAGGTGTGTTGGCATGGTCATGTCAAAGTATGACATGACCTGCTGGTTGAGGTCCTGCTCCAGGTCTTCCTTCTGCTCATGAGTAGCCTCACTATGCGGGTGTAGAAAGCTACTCATTAGCGACTGAAGACTGAGGCTGCTGCTGATGGAGCTGCTGCTGCTGCTCCTGCCAACCCCCCCAGCGGCCATGGCAGTGGAAGGTGAGCGCAGAGGTCCCCTCGAGTCAGACCTGCGAGAGTATGGACCATGGCGCAGATAGGCATCGGCCAACTGCCTACGTAGAATGGCTTTGTAGTAGTTCAGTTTGTCCTCCCTCTCGGTGGGTTTAAAAAATGCCCCCATTTTGTGCCGGAAGCGAGGGTCCAATAAGGTGGACAGCCAGAAGTCATCCCGCCGACAGATCGAAACAATTCTGGGGTCACTACGCAAGCACGTGAGCATGCTTCCTGCCATTTGCGCAAGTGACTCGGATGGACTACCTGTCTCCATCTCCACTGCATACTGCCACGGTGTGCCCGGGTCCTCTGTCTCGCCTTCCTCAAAAACCTCTAGCTCCTCTGGCTGCTCCTGCTCCTCCTCTCCTGTCCGCTGACTAGATAAACCAGCCATTTCGCCAAGCCTAAACTGTGTTTAGCTGGGCAACTCCTCCTCCTCCTCTTCCTCCTCCTCCTCCAGTTCAGCTCCAACGGGGTTCATGTGGCCGTAAGATGTAAACGCCATGTCTCCAGTGCCCTGACCAGCCATGGTTTCCAACATGTGCTGTAGTACATGAAGCAGTGGAATCACGTCGTTCATCTCGTAATCCTGCCGACTGACAAATAAAGTGGCTTCCTCAAAGGGCCTGAGCAAACGGCAGGTGTCACGTATGAGCTGCCACTGGTTGACATTGAAGTTACACAGGGGAGTCCCCCTATCTGCTTGGATCATCAGGAAATCCGTGATGGCTTTTCTCTGTTCATATAATTGGTCCAACATGTGAAGGGTGGAATTCCAACGGGTGGAAACATCGCAAATCAGACTATGTTGGGGGATACCATTCTGACGCTGTAGCTCAAGAAGGGTGTGTTTGGCGGTGTATGAGTGGCTGAAGTGCATGCAAAGTTTCCTTGAAGTTGTTAGGATGTCTTGCAGATGGGGGGAACACTTCAGAAACCGCTTGACAACCAGATTGAAGACGTGAGCCATGCAGGGGGCATGGGTCAGGCTTCCTTGGCGCAGCGCAGACAAAATGTTCTTCCCATTGTCGGTAACCATGATTCCCATTTTAAGTTTTCTTGGAGTAAGCCATGTTTGGATTTCCTGATGAATACATTTAAGCAGTTCCTCCCCTGTGTGACTCCGTTCGCCAAGACAAACCATGTGAAGCACTGCGTGACACCTCCGTGCCCTGCACACATGGTAGACTGGAGGGGCACTGAGACTTGAGCCTACAGTGGAGGGTGAGGAGATGGTGTCACAGGCCCAACAGGCAGGGAGCGCGGAGGCCGAAGCGGCGTGACCTGTCCAAGTTGCTGCTGCTGCTGCAAAGGGGCCACATTCACCCAGTGGGCCGTAAACGACATGTACTGTCCCTGACCGTAGTTACAGCTCCAGATGTCGGCGCTGCCATGCACTTTGCTACACACCGACAGGCTCAAGGACTGGCCCACCTTCTGTTCAACAAAGGTGTGCAGCGCTGGTACTGCCTTCTTGGCAAAGAAATGACGGCTTGGGACTCTCCACCTCGGCTCGGCACAAACCATCAGTTCTCTGAAAGGTGCAGATTCCACCACCTGAAAAGGGAGCGACTGCAGCACCAGCAACTTGGACAGGAGCACATTCAGCTTCTGCGCCGTAGGATGAGTGGGCGCATACTGCTGACTCTTGGACATGGCTTCGCTGATGGATTGCTGGCGGGATGCATGACTTGGAGGAGGAGGAGGAGGATCAGGAGCGACAGAGGATGGGTATGACGCACAGCTGCCTTCGGCTGAGGTGCTGGAGCCTTGGCTGGCAGAAATTGGGAGCGGCGTGCCACTTGGTGAGGAAGCAGACTGGACCATCCCTTGGGAGCCTCGGTTCTCCCAGGTCGCTTTATGGTGGTGTATCATATGTTGACGCAGGGCCATGGTGCCAACATTTGGACCCTGGCCACGCTTCACCTTTTGCCTACATATCTTGCATGTGGCCATGTTACCCTCCTGCGGATGCTTCAGGAAAAACTGCCACACTGCCGAGTAGCTACTTTTCCCACCCCCTGGCCTCACTGATTCACTGCTGCTGTTGCCAACTCCAGGAACCCCTGCTCCACTACCTCCCGATAAGGTAGACTGCCGCACAGCAGGTGCTCTACCCCGGCCCCGGCCGGCTCCAGCCTTTGGAATTGTGCCCCCATGCTGACTGCTACCACCTTGCTGCCTCAGCTGCTGACTCCGGGGCAACCTGCGCCCCTCTTCTCCTAATGATGACGATGAAGCCCCTTCATCACCCTGCTCCCAAGTGCGATCGGCTTCATCGTCATCATCATTATCTCCGAGTTGTGGCTGTACGTCACTGATGTTCCTGGATTCGTCAACAGTGTCTGGCGCAGGCGCTGGAACGCTCGCAGCACCCACGACACTGTCCACATCACTATTTGTCTGCCTAGCTAAAGAAGCCACCTCCATTTCTTGGCTGGGCAGTAGCTGCTGACTGTCCTCTATCTGATCGTCCTCCTCACTAAAGAGTGGAGCTGAACCCAAAGCATAGGATACGTCGCTGGGGGAGGGAACGGACAAAGGCAATGGGAGGACAGGGACTGCTCTCGGGGCATGCCAACTCAGGGTTGTGTCAGAGGAACCTACCGACCCTAGACTGGGGGTCTCAGACGTAAGTTGTGATGATGTTGTTGATGAGCGCGTCAACCAATCTACCACGGCAGATGCGTTACTGGTGGAGACCCGACCGCTAGCAGATACTGGCAGATTAGGTCTCTCAGCGTGACTCCTGCTGCTACTGGCCCCCAGTCTGCTGCGACCTCTGCCTGCGGAATCTTGGCCTCTGCCACTCCTCTTTTCACTTCCAGGCACTTGTCTGCCCGACATAGTCTAACTGGCGTGGTAGTAGGTGATATTTTAAGAACCCCCAGGCAGCGGTGGGTCTATATGAAACAGAATATAATGCACACCAAAAGTGAGCAGTAACACTCAGCCTCCAACAGGCCTGCCTAGTGTAAATAAGAGAGCTGCTTAGTGTAAATAAAGAGGGGTATGCTATGTTACAGAATGGGATGCCCTAACAGCCAGCAGTGCACCTGGCAGCAGTACTACTATGCACAGCAAAAGTGTCTTTATCAGGCCTAATTTCTATTAGAATAAGTGCAAATGGTTATTATGGTATTAAATAGAGGCTGGTGTAGTCACAGTATGGGATGCCCCAAAAACCAGAGAGCACCTGGCAGCAGTAAGGCTATGCACAGCAAAAGTGTCTTTATCAGGCCTAATTTCTAATAGAATAAGTGCAAATGGTTATGGTATTAAATAGAGGCTGGTGTAGTCACAGAATGGGATGCCCCAAAAACCAGAGAGCACCTGGCAGGCAGCAGTAAGACTATGCACAGCAAAAGTGTCTTTATCAGGCCTAATTTCTATTAGAATAAGTGCAAATGGTTATTATGGTATTAAATAGAGGCTGGTGTAGTCACAGAATGGGATGCCCCAAAAACCAGAGAGCACCTGGCAGGCAGCAGTAAGACTATGCACAGCAAAAGTGTCTTTATCAGGCCTAATTTCTATTAGAATAAGTGCAAATGGTTATTATGGTATTAAATAGAGGCTGGTGTAGTCACAGAATGGGATGCCCCAAAAACCTGAGAGCACCTGGCAGGAAGCAGTAGTACTATGCACAGCAAAAGTGTCTTTATCAGGCCAAATGACTTTTAGAATAAGTGCAAATGGTTATGGTATTAAATAGAGGCTGGTGTAGTCACAGAATGGGATGCCCCAAAAACCAGAGAGCACCTGGCAGGCAGCAGTAAGACTATGCACAGCAAAAGTGTCTTTATCAGGCCTAATTTCTATTAGAATAAGTGCAAATGGTTATTATGGTATTAAATAGAGGCTGGTGTAGTCACAGAATGGGATGCCCCAAAAACCAGAGAGCACCTGGCAGGCAGCAGTAAGACTATGCACAGCAAAAGTGTCTTTATCAGGCCGAATTTCTATTAGAATAAGTGCAAATGGTTATTATGGTATTAAATAGAGGCTGGTGTAGTCACAGTATGGGATGCCCCAAAAACCAGAGAGCACCTGGCAGCAGTAAGGCTATGCACAGCAAAAGTGTCTTTATCAGGCCTAATTTCTATTAGAATAAGTGCAAATGGTTATGGTATTAAATAGAGGCTGGTGTAGTCACAGAATGGGATGCCCCAAAAACCAGAGAGCACCTGGCAGGCAGCAGTAAGACTATGCACAGCAAAAGTGACTTTATCAGGCCTAATTTCTATTAGAATAAGTGCAAATGGTTATTATGGTATTAAATAGAGGCTGGTGTAGTCACAGAATGGGATGCCCCAAAAACCAGAGAGCACCTGGCAGGCAGCAGTAAGACTATGCACAGCAAAAGTGTCTTTATCAGGCCTAATTTCTATTAGAATAAGTGCAAATGGTTATTATGGTATTAAATAGAGGCTGGTGTAGTCACAGAATGGGATGCCCCAAAAACCAGAGAGCACCTGGCAGGCAGCAGTAAGGCTATGCACAGCAAAAGTGTCTTTATCAGGCCTAATTTCTATTAGAATAAGTGCAAATGGTTATTATGGTATTAAATAGAGGCTGGTGTAGTCACAGAATGGGATGCCCCAAAAACCAGAGAGCACCTGGCAGGCAGCAGTAGTACTATGCACAGCAAAAGTGTCTTTATCAGGCCAAATGACTTTTAGAATAAGTGCAAATGGTTATGGTATTAAATAGAGGCTGGTGTAGTCACAGAATGGGATGCCCAAAAAACCAGAGAGCACCTGGCAGGCAGCAGTAAGACTATGCACAGCAAAAGTGTCTTTATCAGGCCTAATTTCTATTAGAATAAGTGCAAATGGTTATTATGGTATTAAATAGAGGCTGGTGTAGTCACAGAATGGGATGCCCCAAAAACCAGAGAGCACCTGGCAGGCAGCAGTAAGACTATGCACAGCAAAAGTGTCTTTACCAGGCCTAATTTCTATTAGAATAAGTGCAAATGGTTATGGTATTAAATAGAGGCTGGTGTAGTCACAGAATGGGATGCCCCAAAAACCAGAGAGCACCTGGCAGGCAGCAGTAAGACTATGCACAGCAAAAGTGTCTTTATCAGGCCTAATTTCTATTAGAATAAGTGCAAATGGTTATGGTATTAAATAGAGGCTGGTGTAGTCACAGAATGGGATGCCCCAAAAACCAGAGAGCACCTGGCAGGCAGCAGTAAGACTATGCACAGCAAAAGTGTCTTTATCTGGCCTAATTTCTATTAGAATAAGTGCAAATGGTTATTATGGTATTAAATAGAGGCTGGTGTAGTCACAGAATGGGATGGCTCACAGCAGACTTGAGATCAGTTCAGTATATCTGCACAGTTAGTGTATAAGCAGCCTGAAAACGCTAACATAGCCAGTCAGCCAGCCAGTAACACTCAGGCTGGATGAAAAAAAAAAATCTCCCTGTGACTGCCTCCGATTTTTCCTAACTTTCCCTGCTTTTCGCTGACTTTCTGTCTGTCTCCTGCCTGTCTCCTGCCTGTCTCCTGCCTGTCTCCAGCCTGTCCCTGTCTGTCCCTGTCTGTCTAACTGTCTCTCCCTGCCTACAGCAGTGCCCTGTCTCTCACGAATGCAATAGAGAAATGAGGAAAAGCAAGATGGCCGAATTAAATAGCGCTGTGACGTCACCGGGCTTGCTGGCTGCTGATAGGCTGCATGCGACTGTCCCAGCTTGCACTGGCGCGGGGTTGATGTCTGGACATGTCCCGTCCGTCATCTTAGAATGCCTGTAATGTAAATGAATGGATGTTAAAGGAAAACTTTGAGCGATCGAATCGCGGGGAAATTCGGATTCGATCCGAATCGAATTTTTCATGAAATTCGGATCGAATCCGGGTTCGTCCGGATCGATTCGCTCATCCCTAGTTACATGTGCTGGTTTGGGATGCCCATGTGGGCTGGTGTATTTAAAGCAGACAAAAACCAATTCAAAATGCAATAGCTTAATTAAAATGAGGCTGAACAACGCTTATTTAGTATAACAGATAGGGTGACATGTGCTGGTTTGGGATGCCTATGTGGGCTGGTGTATTTAAAGCAGACAAAACCCAATTCAAAATGCATTAACATGTGCTTCCACCATTTTAGAATGCCTGTAATTGAAATAAATGGAGTTTAAAGGAAAACTTCGATCGATCGAATCGCTGGGAAATTCGGATTCGTTCAGAATCAAATTTTTCCTGAAATTTGGAACGAATTTGGGTTCGTCCGGATCGATTCGCTCATCCCTAATTACCACCTTGCCTTTCCCCAACTATTCCCACCCTACAAATGCTCACCTCTCTTTTGCCTACCTCTCTCCATTTCTGCTTCCACTTCTATTCACCCCACCTCTTCTCTTCTCACCACTGCTCACCTTTGCATACAAAAATCAATAAACAATGCTTTAAAATTAAAGCTTGCCTGTATAAAATGTTTTTGTATCTGCAGCTTAAATGTATTGTGACACCTAAAGTGGAGCAATTAGACAACCGGCTTTAGCCCAAAAATGGTCCTGCACAACTACTTAAGGGAAGAGTCTGAGGTCAGCTAGGACTGACTCAGTTTTCTTACTGGAATGCTTGGTCCAGTTGATTTGCTAAGATAAAATATAAACCTCTACCACTTTAAATATCAATCTACTATACATAGTTTTATTAAATTACTAAGCAAAACAATTACCGTATATACTCGAGTATAAGCCGAGTTTTTCAGCCCACTTTTTGGGCTGAAAAAAGCCGCCTCGGCTTATACTCGAGTCCAGGGCCGGGCCGCTCTCATTCATACAAACAAGCACACACATTCACACACTGACCGGCACTTCAGGCTGCTGGGCGCTGGTTGTCAATGGGCGGCGTCCAATGTTTTCATTGGACGCCTGCCATATGGGGCACGCCCACCGACGACGCAACAGCCAGGAAGTGCTGATGTGTGTGAGAATGGCGGCGACGGCGGCGGCTGGCGGCTGCGGAGGAACGGAGGAGACACCTGCGCGTCTGAGAGCGGCGGCGGCGGCGGCAGCAGCAGCAGGTACCCACAGGGTTTCAGGGTGGGAAAGAGGGACAATTTACTTACAACAATAGAAACACTTTGAATAGGGGAATGAATCATTTATTAATGCAGATCTGCATGTTACACCTCAAAGAGGGACAAAGGAGAACAACGAGGGACATGGGGGCATGAGCTTCAAAGAGGGACAGTCCCTCCAAATCAGGGACACTTGGGTGGTATGGTGTGTGTGTGTGTGTGTGTGTGTGTGTGTGTGTGTGTCTCTTTCTGTGTGTGTGTCCCTTTCTGTGTGTGTGTGTGTCTCTCTTTCTGTGTCTCAACTCCAATTCCAATTGAAAAAAGCCGCCTCGGCTTATACTCGAGTCAATAACTTGTTCCATTTTTTTGTGGTAAAATTAGGTGCCTCGGCTTATATTCGGGTCGGCCTATACTCGAGTATATACGGTAATCTAGTTAAAGCCAATTAAGGATCATTCCACGCAAAGTGTTAAATAATTTTGCTTTCTGATTTCTCCATGCTGGCTGTTAGGGGCTGCATCTTTCATTCACTAGCACTTTGTATTCCCTGATAAACCCTATAGAACTTGCTAATTTCTACTGACTCCAAAATGAATTGATTCTGAAGGGACCCTCACATTTAAACATGCGTGAATAAGTTAATATTTGCTGCTGAGTAGGCCCAGCAGAAGGTAGATAGTTTACTGGGAGTTATTGAGAAACATAAAGCAGGCTGAATGATGGCTGGATGAAAGATATAGCTTCTGGTGGACTTTTTCTTCATCTGAAAGCGGCCCTTGTCCAGCAAAGCTAGGTGTCTCAAAGAGAATAACTGGGGAAAGGTTTCCTTGTCTATCTGCAGACAAGCCTCCCACCATGATACAATGTCCCCTGAGCTTGGATATTTTTAAGAAATAACACCCCACATGCATGTAGTCAATATTTTATGAAGATGCAAGAGTCATGCAGGTCTAGCCACCTGAGAATTACCTGAGTTGGATCATCAGAAACCCATCTAGAAGCAAACTAAACAGCACCCTCACCTCTTCAGTAAATGTTGTTTAGCTGTGCTTCTGTGCAGCGTGGAGCAAGAGTTACAGTGTCTGATTTCTCGTCCTCCCCCCGGGCTCTGCTTTGATAGTCAACCAACAAAATGCAGGTAATGGGTGAGTGGTAATGACAAGTCACCCACATGCTGGCAGGTGACTTGCCAGCTCCTCTTGCGCTGTGAACTGGTACAGGGAGTTTTGAAAAAAATGAAAAAAAAAGTGACTGAACTGACCTCCACCAATGTCTCTCAGCTTCTGCTCTGCAGCCATTTATACCGGGCAGAGTGAGATGACATCATCTCACCCCTGGTATAAACGGCACCTCCCTGCGGTGGCCAAGAGCTGTCAGAAGCTGGAGCACGGGGCAGGGAATGAGCGTTCTCTGCTCCGTTGAAAACTCCAGGGAGGAGGGTTTCAGAGGCTTGCTGGGGAAGAGGAAACTCCCGACGCTGGATTCCGGGAGGTGAGCTTTATTTTTTTTGGCATACCTTTGCATATAAAAATGCATATGCTAGCAGGGGAAAATGGCAAGATTCTATGTGCAAAGGAGAAGACTTTAGGACATTGCTAGGTGTATCCTTATACAATGGACCAATACTTGGCATTGCCTGCTGAATCCCTTTCAGTTCCCCTGAGGCTTCCTCTTTCACCATTCTGTCGCATGTAACCAATGTGTACTTTTTGTGATATAGCCGTTTGTCATTATGTCTAAATTGCTTTATGTTTTTTTTTTATTATTTTGTTTGTAATCACTACCTTGTAAAGAGCCATGTGACTTTCATGTAGTATGTCAAATTGCTAATAATAATAGTAATAATAATAATAATATAGCATCGTTTTTTTTCCTTAGAAGATGACAAACATCACTTGCATAGCTTAGCATGAATCATTTGATTAAAAAAAACAGCTCTGACAATCTGTTTCTTCTATTGAGTTTTCATGCAGATTAATCCAGCTAACACGATAAAACCTTTCCAATTGAATTGCAAGGGGAAATAAAAGCAGCATATTTGGGATGATTGTTGTTCTTCTAGCTTTTAGAGTGTGTAATGATGAGATGGTAGAAATGTGATCAAAAGTGCTTCTATGTAATTTAGTGAAACATCTAATTTATTTTCTCTGCATGCTTAATTCAATTTTCCCAACATAACTTTACATTATGAGTCTATTTGATACTTAATTTACCAAATCTCTAGCTTAACACGGCCAACTATTTAAATAAGCATTTGATCACAGACTAATACGATTTTATTTACCATATTTAACCCATACTATTTTGGTCATTTAAAATAATATAGTTAGGCAGCCTGCCTCCTAATTATAGGAATATTGATGGGGGGTTGAATTGCACACATTTCTAAAGGTGTTTTTAGGCTCTTACGATGACATCAATTGTTAAAACAAAGGATGGTAACAAAGAAATTCTCCCAACAATGAGCACGATGTTCAGAAATAACAGCTGAATTAGCTATGTAGCTATTTATTAAAGTGGTGCTACATCCTACAACTGCCCTCAGGGCCTCAATCAAAGCTTGAAAACTTGCGGCACCTCTCTTTGCTTCTGCTGCAATTGGAGCACACTGGCGCACAACGGTGCACCCTATGTAGAGACTGTATTTGGTTCAGAATATTCGGAACCAAATAGTGTGCTAAAATACCTCCCTCCGAATCACCCCATTACAGACAGTGTGCGACATCTCCTTATTACAAGCAGTGTGCGACATCTCCCATTACAGCCAGCATGCAGACCCCCCATTTCAGGAAGTGTGCAGAATGCCCCCTATTACAGACAATGTGCAGACCCCCCCCTGACAGACAACATGCAGAATCCCTCCATTCCCCCATTGCAGCCAGCGTAATTACTCCCTTCAATGTCAAAGCAGTGGGCAGACAGGGTAACTGATCCATGCCTGTCTGCCCCCTGCTGCTGCTGACAGCACTGCCATCGCTGCCCCCACTCTTACGTGCAACCTTTTTACCATAGAAACATAGAAACATAGAAGGTTGACGGCAGAAGGAGACCATGCGGTCCATCTAGTCTGCCCTTATGTGTATACTGTATGTACTCTTTGAGGCCGATTCATTAATAGCGCCAGGTAGCGACAGATGAGCGATTGTAGCATGATTTTTACAGCACCAGCCAGTATTCTCTGTGCTTGGCCGGCGTTTGCTTGATGACAGCGACTCAGTCGGTGTGCGGTAATGTTGAATACGGGCTTAGGGGTCGCTGTTTCACAGGTTCAGCGTTGTATGTGAGCGCCTGACAACGAATGGCCAGAGCGAACGGCTTGCTTCATATTCATTAAAAAATCACGCTCCGAATTTGCTGGCGATGTCCATTCCTTGTTTAAACCCCAGTGCGCTGGCGGCGATGGGTGTTAACTAGTTTTTAACCCCTAAACAACCATATTTTTTGATTGTAACATTATACATGTTTTTTGAATCATTTTGTAATATGAATACATTAATATCAGACCTGTAAGATCAATTCTGCACAATTTTTATTTTTTTATTTTTTTTACTTTAAAAAAAAACCCGAACATTGCAGAAGTGGTCTCAGAATTTTTGATATTAAAAAAAAAAAAAAAAAATTAATACCAATTAATTATGATTAATTAAACATTGCTCCATTGAAATGCATTGGACAATGCCAGGGAGCGACAGGTCATACCTGGCGCTGTGAAGGAATTTGCAGCGGCGCTGTTCGTTCCAGGCGGCTTCATGATGAATCCCGCGCTAGCCGTCGCTCTCGCCGGCGCTAGCCTCATTTAGCTTGATAAATGCGTCATTGTGACCGCCGCCGGGCGTACTTGAGTCGGTAGCCGCCGATAGCTGGCGGTACCTGGCGCTCGTCAGACACTACCTGGCTCTAGCCCGTGATAAATAAGGCCCTTTATCTTAGGATAGATGTGTGCTTATCCCAGGCATGTTTAAATTCAGTGACTGTTGATTTTTCAACTTCCTCTGCTGGAAGTTTGTTCCAAGCATCTACTACTCTTTCTGTAAAATAATATTTTCTAACATTGCTCCTGATCTTTCCCCCGACTAGCTTCAGGTTGTGCCCCCTTGTTCTATCATTAAGTTTCTTCTTAAAAACACTTCCCTCCTGAACCTTATTCAATCCTTTCCCATATTTAAAGGTCTCAATCATGTCCCCCCTCTCCCTTTCCTCCAGACTGTACAAATGTAGTTCTTTAAGTCTCTCCTGATAAGTTTTAAGTTTAAGTCCTTCCACCATTTTCGTTGCCCGCCTTTGGACACGTTCTATTTGAATAATGTCTTTTTGCAGGTAAGGTCTCCAGAACTGCACACAGTATTCTAGCTGTGGCCTTTCCAGGGCTCTATACAGCGGCATCACAACCTCCCTCTACCTACTGGTGATGCCTCGAGCTATGCAGCCGAGCATCCTGCTTGCTTTTCCCACTGCCTGGCTACACTGTCCACTCATCTTGCAGCTATCAGTAATCAGTACCCCTAAATCTCTCTCCTCCGAGGTCCTGGCTAACACAGTACTGCCCATACGGTACTCAGAGCAGGGATTCCTTCTACCCAAGTGCATGATTTTACATTTAGAGACATTAAATTCTAGTTTCCACAGTTTTGACCATCTATCCAGTAAAGCTAAATCATTTTCCATGTTGCAGACACCTCCCGGAATATCCACCCTATTACTAACCTTTGTATCATCAGCAAACAGACACATTTTCCTACCAAGCCTTCTCCTATGTCACTTACAAATATATTAAAAAGAATGGGGCCCAGGACAGAGCCTTGCGGCACACCACTTGTAACTCGCCTTTGTTCAGATTGCACACCATTTACAACAACACTCTGATACCGATCCCTCACCCAACTGGAAATCCACTGAACTATCCAGGGATTGAGTCCTACCTTCAATAACTTATCTATGAGCTCCTTATGTGGTACAGTGTCAAAGGCTTTGCTAAAATCCAAATAGGCGATATCTACAGCACCACCTTCATCTAACACTTTAGTGACATTGTCAAAGAAATCAATAAGATATGTCTGACATGATCTGCCCTCAGTAAAGTAACTTCCCGCATTTCCCGCATTCCTGTGGATCTGGTTCCGAGCAGTGGGTGGCAGTGGCCTGTATTTGTGGCCTCACCCATTGATTTTATTGGACCCGGCCATACATTTTCATAAATGTATTTGTCTCTATGCAGTGTAGCAATGAGACATACACTTCCCTCATGTGGTAAAGCTTGTGCATCGGCATACTTAGCCGAAATGGACCAATACGTATAGTTCCCATATTGAGTGGGGAGTATAAGGTGTAGACATCTATAGGTATATACATATATATATGAATACAATAATATTAATAAGGAAAAACAGTGGCACAAAAAACATAATCATATAAAAAAAAAATAAAAAAAAAAGGAACAGGTCATATATGGGTGCCTATTAGGTTGAAGAAAATATATGGTGCGTAAATTTTACATGGTGGACATAGATATAAGTTCTTAGGCATGTACGAAGATAGTTCACAAAGAAATAGTATGTCAATATAATGTAAGGATTATATGGAATACATGTATATACATTGGTGGTCAGTGTTATAACAAAGTATGTGTATATATGTTTAGTGACAAGCTTTGGATACTCACCTCCCTCAGCCTGTTGTCCCCCGCAGACTGAGCCTGTGTCTTGCGTTTCACAGACACCGGAACTGAGCGTTCCGGTGCCTGGAACGCAAGCTTCGTGACGCACATCCGGCCGGTGCGCGTCACGTGACCGACTGCAGGGCGACGCGCTTCCTGTTGGTGCGCGTCTGCCCGCTCTCGGAGGACATGGCCGGTGAATGGCGGGGGAACGGGTGGGGGTGAGTATATAAGGGAGGTCGGGATGAGGGCAGTTACATCTTGCCTGGCCCTGGAGAAGTGACGCGGGAAGTCACGCAACGCGTTGGTTTTGGGTGAGGAGGGGTGCATGTGGCCAGTCATTTGAAGTTCTAAGGTACTGTGATAAGTTATATGTATGTTTGCTTGCTCCCCCCTACGGCTGTCCTTGGATTAGTTGTAAATAGTTAGGTTTGAATTTATGGCACTTGGCACTTTATATGGATAGATATATTAATTCTTCTGATTTGCACATGTTTTATATATGAATGAAATGAATTATACACTGGACACTTATGAATAAACAGCCTTAGAGTGGTTTAGAGTAGCACTAAATTAAAGGATATTAATCAGTCATCTAGCCACAGGGGCTTATGCCATCAGGACACTCTGGCCAGAGTGCCTGCCCCCCCTCCCCCTCCCCCTCCACACATTCTGGTTCTCCCTTGTCGTTTTTCCCCTTATGTGTAGGGGATTGTTTGTAAATATATGTATTTTAACCAATGTTTTTTAACATAATGTATGTACAGAGTAAATTCATTCAAATGAAGTAACATAAATTAATAATTAATTTGGAGTGGTGCCATTCACTATAGGGAGTGGATTGGGGGAGTTTGGGACTCTCTGTTCTGTGTGGTATATAGTAGTGTACATACGTGCCTCCACCCCTGGATTGTGCACACTCCTCATATAGATTGGTGAGTGCGGTCTCTGGCCTTGTCCTGGTTTATACTTAGTCACAGCACATCTTACACTCTTCCCAGGGCTCTTTAAAGTTTTATGTAAATGTTTTACCTTGGCCTGATTCTTTAATCTTCGGGCATGTACTGAAAAGGGACTTTAATGTTTGGATCACGCTACGAAAAGCAAACAGTACACATACCCCTCGATTCAAAGAGCAAAAGTTAATTGATTTCGGATCTAGAATCCTAAGTTTGGGTGGGTGTTTGTCATTTTTTCCTGTTTTTTTGGCCTTTCCGACTCGCACGAGCCTACGTACGATTTCGTATATGCTCTTACGATCATCGGAAGTTCGTTCCTAAATTGTAGGATCAAATCCTAAAACTTAGGATCAAAACCTAAAACTTAGGATAATCGGATGTGTTTACGTGTGATTCAGAGAGCAGTTTTCCAACCTCTAAATACGTTTTAAAAGAAAGCCACTTCCGACACCTTTTAGCAGTCGGATTGCTGTTCTTGAACAGGTTTTTTGGCTTGGAGGAGTCTGCGCGTCTTGAGCTCCAATGAACTGCATGTATCAGCATGGCCGAGGCCATAAATTGTATGGCAATGCATACCTGATTCAATACATTTCATGTATGCCTTATAAAAGCATTTTAATGTGGACCTTAATTAGTCCTTTGCATGTAAACCTTTATTTTGCAACACATCCATATATTTGCGTTATTTAAATAAACTTATGTCCTTTGTTATTTATTTTTAAATTGATGTACTAGAATAATATTTTGTTTGGTTTGCTTTGTTTAATTATTTTAGCTCATCTTTGGTCAGATGCATCACACTTACTGAGGAGAGGAGAGCGGGATAAAGTGCAGGATGTGGGTTACTGCTGTATTTTGCACAGACACAGCAGAGCTGGGGGCACGGAAAGGTCAGAAATCAAAGAATGCAGAACAACACAGTCACAAGGCCCTTTCTGTTTGCAGGCTGCCCGATAATACCTGACCCGCCATCTTGGCTGTTTCTAGGCTCATAACATGCCGAAGTTGCTGGATGTTTTTTAATTTTTGAGAGCAATCTGTATGTAGAGGGTGTGGGTAACCACACCAAAAATTTTAAGTTGTACCATTTGAAGCCAAAATTTTAAAATTAAATCCACAAGTAAAAAATGCAAGTTAACTAAAAATTAAACAAAGTAAGATGTACTTATGCAAATGCATTCATTAATGGTTGGTTACTACAAAATGAATGAAATAAAGAAAAATAAAAAACCAAATATTTAGAATGCACTTTAATGAGGTAAGTTTGTAGTGCGCAGGCGAAAGATCAGAAGGATTTACGTCCAGACAAAAAAGGAAAAAGGGCAAAACCAATGTTGCAACCTGAGAAATGAAACGGAAAATTCAGGATGGAAACTGACATAGGTCTGATTCGCGAACTGCCATACGAACGGACGGACATTTTAGGATAGAAACGTATTAGCTTATAGAATCACTCACAAGTTCATACGAGCGCACGAGCGTTCGGGAAAAATAGGGTGATCGGCACCAAAATCAAAGCTGTTACATGTTTCTTTGAATCGACCCCATAGTGTTTGTAATTTACCTTTACTGGGTAAATGGTCAAAACAGTGGAAATTGGAATTCAATGTCTCTAAATGTAAAATCATGCACTTGGGTAGAAGGAATCCCCGCTCTGAGTGCCGTATGGGCAGTACTGTGTTAGCTAGGACTTTGGATAGACATTAAGGATACTGATTACTGAAAGCTGCAAGATGAGTGGACAGTGTAGCCAGGCAGTAGGAAAAGCAAGCATGATGTTTGGCTGCATAGCTCGAGGCATCACCAGTTGGAAGTGGGAGGTTGTGATGCGGCTGTATAGTGCCCTGCTGAGGCCACAGCTAGAAAACTGTGTGCAGTCTGAAGACCTTATGTGCAAAAATATACTATTCAAATGGAACGGGTCCAAAGGTGGGCAACACAAATCAGGAGAGATTTAGGACCTGTATAGGTAGTAACAGTTAAACTAAATAAAACCCTATAAAAAGAGGTGAACACCAGTAGTTTTATAAGAGAGAAAATAATAAAACACCTATAGTGATATGGCGATGAAGTTACATATTAAACTACACAGTTATGGAGTACCTAAACTCAGCAAAGTGAATATCTTTTGGCCACCAAAAAGCCTATGGCCCTATTTATGGGGGCACAATATGCAATGGACAGCTAACACATTAACCTGCAGTCTGCATGGGTGTCTTATCCATATTAGCCATTTTCAGGCCAGAAGTGGACCGGATGAAACCTGGAAAGAGAGAGAGAGGGAGAAGGAAGGGGGAAGGGGGGAGGAGGGAAAAAGGGAAGGGCAATGTGGAAGGGACAAGAGGAGGAAGGGAGGCCCTTATACAAGTGTGTCAAAAGACCCAAAATTGCCCTTGGGGCTAACAACTGTAAAAATGATACAAGAAGGGGCATGAGATCATACAAATAGGGACATCAAGGAAAGAGAAGAGAAAGAAGGCATGGTAAGGAGAAATACACAGACCAACGCGGGCCCCGCGGAAAGGACTAAACAGCCTCATAACCCTAACCCAAAAAGGCATTATTTGGGTGCCACCTACACACAATCGGCCTTATGTCATTATGCTGTAACTGTATTAATGACCTATTACAATTCTCATGCCGGATCCTTCTCTGATGTTTATTCTCGGTGGACACCACTCACTGGTTGGCATGCTGTTTAAGATCGGGTCAGCAGGCCGACGACCTGTACACCAACTGTTACAAACCTCGATGTGAGTACTCTGTTAAAACACAATTGAATTTGAAGCACTTTATATTGGATGAATTGTTGAAAAAAGATTGTAAAATGGATTAGTATATGTGTTAGATATTGGAGGATATAAACTAAGTGTTGCATTAATTATGTTAAAATAGGTGCATTGGCAGCAGTAGATTCAGCGCCCCACTGTGGCAGATGGTGTAAACAGGTGTTACATGTTTTTAATGTACATTTTAACCATGTAGTGTTTGCCTGTTTTGGCCTAATAAAATATGGATTTTATACACTTAGAGGGTAGTGCAATTGTCAGTCTTTGGTGTTAGGGCAGCTTCAGGTTGGGGGTTTATGGGAACCCCCCATTGGTTGATTTAATACAGTCGAGGGCTGCCAGCCAGAGCAGTGCACACCCAATTTTGGATTGTAGTTGGTGTTGCCTGTTTCTATTTGGAGTCAAGGACAAATAGGCAACAACAGGGTCAAGGGAGAAACAGATCCTTTAACTACACCCAATAAATAAATAGCTTGTGCTTTACTTGCTCCTAAAAATACCAATTTACATTTATTATTGGTTCAGTTTGCGCTCGTCCTTGAGGCCAGTGCAAGACACAGATTTATATGATTCGATTGGCACACAAAAACACACTGACAAATATGCAGAGAATTTGACATCAGATAACAGTACAAAATATCTCCCACAAACATTTAAGACCGTAAAGATGCATGTGTTAGCTACCAAAAAGCAGAGATTAATTTGAAGATGTAAAACATAAAAACATTAAAATAAGGGGAAAACCTTTGGTAACCCCTTGGCTAATACTTACCAACCAAAATAAACCTTCTGGCGCCAAACATCCCCCTCCAAAAAAAATCTTATAGGAGTTTACATAACAAACAGGTGTAGCGAAATCAACATGTCGACATTCAAACACACGTGATGGCTACTTTGTAAAATGTCTGAAAACAACATGCACAGTAGGGGAAAACGGAGTTTAATTCACGAGTGGATTCTGGTGCAGAATTTGGTCATCCAAATGGGCATACAAGCAAAAAACATGGTGTACCTGGTTCATATATCAGGCCTTTTCTTAAGTGTCTTGAGGGCACAGAGGGGGTGAGTGCTTTAGCAACTCTCCACCAATAAACTGGTGTAACCAAGGGTAAAGCAGAGGTTGAATAAAATTGCCAAAACACAATCCCATGTGCAAAAAATATTTCCCCCTCATTAAATTATGTCACATCTTTGGGCTAGTAAAAAAGAACCACTTAATGTGCAACTTAAGGAAGAAATCTATTCAAAAATGACTGAAATCCCCATCTAATATACAGCAGTGGGGTAGCCTGGATCCACCTCCCCCACTATGTATGAATGCAGCTAATGTAGAGAACGAGGCAGCCCGGAACTTCTTTCAAGTTGCACATCCCAAGTTACCATGAGCAGCCAATCAGGACGGCTGGCAGCTGAGCACATTACCGTGGAACCGATGGCTGTGCAAGCCCGGTAGGCTTCTTTACACCATGGAAAGATCCTGGGAGAGGTGAGTAATTAGTATTATTTTCATTCATTATCTTAAGGGTAAAGATGCACAGCCGGGGAGCCTGATATGCAGCAGTGGGAAAGCCTGGATCAGTCTCCCCCACTGTGCATGAATGCAGCTAATGTAGAGGCAGTCTGGATACCCACCTCCTCCGAGGTGCGCGTCCCATGTTACCGTGAGCAGCAAGTCATCATTTTCATTTATTATCTTAGAGGTAACGATGCACAACTGGGGAGCCCGATCCGGCCTGCCCCGCTTCTGCAAATCAAAGGGGGAGTCTGGTAATTTCTGACAGGAGTTGGACTTTAATATTTAATTAAGTTTTGCTTAATGTATTGTGGCATTGTTCTAGTAAAAATTTTAGTTGCAAATAATGCTCTAATTTCCCCCATTTACTAAATCACATCTTATTTTAACTCCATTATTTTGAAATAGAGCAATAAATAGTTTTAATTTCTCTTAAATTTTTTAAGGAAAGTTCACTGAATCAATTCCCTAGCCTCAGTTTCAGGTGGTGGCAATTATAAAAATTTGGAGTGTCCTTTGCTACATGTAGAGGTTCTCCCCACTGTATAATAAGCATCATAAAAGTCCCCAGGCACACACTAGCTTCCTCCCACCTTGTTCCCCTTTAGAACTGTGTAAAATTATTGATTTCATAGACTCTCAAAATCTCTGATTAAGGTCCTGATTTATCAAGGACTTTTGCCAGACAAAGCCACGTTGGTGCAAATTAGTAGTAGTGCAAAATATAGTTTTTCATTTTCTCAGCAAGTTGCTGCACCTAGAGTTTTAGTAAATGTGTTTTTGCAGTGCACAGAGTAAAAAAAAGTTTCATCATATTTTACAATGATTTGCACTGATTTGATGTAATGTGGCTTTGGTGTAAAGTGCTTGATAATTCAGACCCTATATGTGGCTGAGTTGGGAAGGGTGCATGTCATGGCACAGCTACGATTCATCATTATCCCAGGCTCAGCGTACAGAGCCAGCGTTCTGCCTTGCAGGGTGCCAGGTATTACCTCTCACTACCTGGCGCTCTCCCATACATTTCTTTGGACGATCTTTAAATCCCTTTGCTGATCCCAATTTTACTTATTTTTTTTTTATAAAATATCAAAACTTTCTGACATGTATCCTGGCCTAGAAAATGTTTTTTTTTTATTTTTATGCAGAATTGTCCTTACATGTCTGGTATTACATTATTGTTCATCTTACAATGTAATAACAATGTAATTCCATATGTTTTCGCTTAGTTACTAGTGGATACATGTTCAACAACAGACTTTAAACCTACAGCTTCTAGCGCTATGGGCTACAACGACCCGATTTTGAGCGCTGGCGATGTTTGAGGCTATGTGGTGTGAGTCGGTCGCACTGAGCTGGTGCTACCGTTTGCTCCCATACTGCGTAGTACTGCGACTCACACATCATATACATCAATGCCGGCCAGCGACTGAGGCGCTCTTGAACAAAGATCCACGGTGGAGCACAGCGACTACTAGTGGTCGCTCTGAAATCCTCGCTACAGATGCTTATCTGTCGCTACCTGGCGTTAGTAATGAATAAGCCTGCCCATTACTTACAAATCTTTCTTGACAGAAAGCCATAGGCTTAATTATGATCATAGACTTACTAAGAGGAAGATCCTAAGTTTATTGATTCCCTGAAAGTAAGTCATGAAATACACAACATTTTTGAGCCAATTCAGTACCGTTCAAATTTGAAGTTTCGCACTGTTTTTTCAAAAGTATGCATTTTCAAATTATTTTTCAGTGCTGCGATTCAGCACCTTTTTTCACATGTTTTTCCTAATCAAGTGCTAGTCATGCATAAGCACATTGGCAGATATTTTTGCTTTTGAACATTTTATTGCATATGATAGTATGTTCGCAACGTTCAGCAGAGTCGCTTGACCTTTCCCATATTATAAAAAGGTGCCAAGGTATGCGAAAATCGCTCTCCAACATTTACCTGGGGAATGCGGCCTTTTCTCAGGTGAAAATAGACTCTCTCTCGAATACTCTGTGCAACCACTCTCAAATGACCTAATAGGTAAGTAGCTATGGAACAAACAACCTTGAAAATGACAACCCCTGATGTTCTTAGGCTAGGCACACATTGCAAACAAGGACACTACTTACTCAAACACGTGTACATAGTTCTATTTATTCATATATTTTATTTATTTTGTACATAAGGGAGTCAATTCAGCAACCAGAAAAACGACCACTTTTTCACCTGGTGCAGAATCAACACTATTGCCAGGGAAGTGTGGGAGTGCTTAGGTTTGTTAGGCACATTCCAGAGGGAATGTTGGATAAGATGGGTGACTACAGGAGGAACACAGAGGGGTGAGTATAGATAAATGTAAGACACAGTAGCATTTTAAAAGATCACTAGAAAATACAAAACAAAAATAATAATTTAAAGCTAGATACATTAGAGAAACATGAGCATGTCTAAAATAATTTAATTGTTGTGAAACAATTAAAAATACATTCATGCCCACACAATACAAGTCTGATGATTGGTAGAACAACCATCTTATCGAAATCCTCACTGAACTTCCTTAATTTTCTTTTCTTGTCTTCCCTTCCTTCTTTTTCTTTTCTTCCTCTGTTTTTTATTCTGTCTTCCCCTCCCCTTATTTTTGTTATAAGTCCTTACAATTTGGTTTTGAATCTGATAAGATTTGTTGCTTGTTTGCTGTGAATAACTAACCTTATATTTTTTCTTGTTTTTGTACTATTTTTGTGCAGTCTATTTGCACCAGTTTATCTTTTTATGTTATGCTCAATAAAAATGTACTGAATGGAAAATGTCTTTAATTTGCAGTAGACTTGTGTCGAGACAGACAACTCCCTAGACTTCAATGACCATGTGCTCCACATAAAGCATGATGCTTTCCTACATGAGGTAGCCAGGGGTCCAACATAGGGCAGCAAACTCTGACTGAAGATGGTGTACAACGCAAAAAATAGGGGCGCGATTCCAGTGATCCCTGTGTACTTTAGTTTTTCAATAACACAATGATTCTACAATGTATCATCCAAGTATTTATTGCAAACACAGCTAGGTTTTCATTCTCTTTACAGTATATCTAATATCTTATTAGAAAGACTATTTGAAAATTTCCAAAATTTACTTGAATAAAGTAAAAGCAGCAGTACAATTTAATCCACCGCATTAACTAAGGCAGATGTCACATGGCATATGTGCCTTTGGCATACACAACGTGACATCATGGCACCAAAATTGCTCCGAGGTTCAGCTTGGAGACATAACTTTTTTAGAACACAGCATGGACGGGGAAAAAAGTGACAAACATTTGGTGTGTGAAGTCCTGACAGATTTTCCATGAATTTATTTTCATATATTGTTTCTATTATATGGTTCTTTAAATAAATATTAACATTCATAAATGACTCCATATTTCAGTGTTATTGCCAGATTACAGCATGCATCTATTTCCCGTGTGTTCTATCACATATCTACGCTCCAATATATCTGCCTTCTACAACACGCAAGATATGAAATGTTGTTTTGGGGAAGGCCGATATAAAACAATGGTTTGATTTGGTCAAAGTGTATGGAATCTTCACTGTCCCAGTCTCAGCACATAGAGCAGACAGGAACACAGCTGCAACATTACCAAACAAGCAAGGGAGTCCTGCTACATGAACTGACTCTAGCCTTACAGACTAGTTTGTCAAAGTTTGGTTGCAAAATTCCTTGGAGAAGCCTTATAATCCTTGTGAAATACTCTGTGACCAAAAAAATAAGTTCTGTACTCTTACTCCATACAAGAGAAGGTGTTGGCTACCAGCTGTCTTGTCCACGTGTTTATGTTTTTGGTTTATGGATGATGTCAATTCCTTGCATGGACAGGCATAGCAGGAAAGTGTTTTAATGCAACTGTATGTTCTTTGAGGGATGGGATGTTGAAAAGTATGGTGGGATGATACATATGGTCCAAATTTCCTAAAAATCTGAAACTTTAGGGATTGATGTCATAGGAATCTAACACATTTAAAACTTTAGAACTCTAGTTGTTGGCAGTGACTCAAAATCAGTTTTATTTATCCTGGTACATACATTTTATACATACTTGGAATTCATTGTGTAAGGTAGGCAAGTACTGTGACAGAACATCCTAGGTGTATTTAATTTCTCTAGGTGTGTAGACTGGTGTAATATATTTGTGTGTGTGGATATGCCAGATTGGTGTAAACCCCTCATTCTTGTCCCCCCTCCCACTTGGTTCTCACCTATTTCTGACCCTCTTTTACGACTTGCTCCCCCTCCAACCTGGATAAACACGAGAGTGGATGGGGCTAATAAAACCTTCCCCAGTGTGGAAAACAAACAAACAACAGATCACTCAAATCAGTCCCAAAGTGTTCCCCCTCCCTGTGCAATCCGATAAGTCATATGAACCAATTTTTTAGGTTCTCAAAGAGGGAGAATCCCAGATGCACCAATCAGGCAGTGGGTGACACCAATTGTTCGGCCCATGGGAGGGGTAAACTGACCCCTGGGTAGAGGGATTAAGATGAGCTTGAGATGGGGATGAGGAGACTCGATCTGACCATCAAGATTGACACACGCTGGCTTTTAACATCCAAGCTGAACAAGACCAGAAAGCGTGTGGGGACAATTGATTCGATCAAAGAGAACGCAGCCCGGACTTTTAAGTATATTTTCCACCTACTTTTATTTTGCATTGCTATTTATTTATTTACCGTGCTTATAGTCAATTCTGTTTTATCACTTGCATCGTGTTTCTTGTTGTCCTTGTGTTTTCTGTTTGTTTGAATAAATCCTAAAATACAGCATAGTCCCTGACGCTCTTATTGAAAGATCTAAAAGGCTCATGCTATTCTGAAGAGACTGGCTACCCTACTTGCCTAGGACGCTCGATCGCCCCCGCCTGGAAGTGGTTGTGGGTCGATCGATACGTTCGATCTGATTGTATTGTGTGTGGCCTATATTATATTATAGAGTTGAGCACTGTTGTGCTCTGGTGGCAGCAGTTTATAACCGTGTGTGTTGCCAATTGAAGAATTGCTGTGACACACGTGTGGTACGATTGGCCGGTTTGATCAGATGAACGATCAATAGGTCTGATCAACCCGTGCAATCGTCACAAATTGGTTGGCAGCTCGTGGGATCACCTTTTTATTTCTTTCAATTTAGAGCATAAGGTTGTGTTAAGTAATGCTGTATTGAAGGACTTTATTTAAATTAATCAGTTATTTTATTGGTGCATAGTTGTGACGGTAAATAAGCAGATAGCAATTGTTTGCCCCTCCTTTGTTTTGTTTTGTTTTTGCTGAAATGTCTGGGCTGGCGCAATACAAGCGGATGAGCAAAGACGATCTGATCAATGAATGCCAGCGCAGACAGTTGCCGATTCATGATCGAACCAAAACACAGCTTGTGCAATCGCTCTATGAAGCCGATCTGGAGGCACCAACGCAGCTTGCAACAGATATACTTGAATGTTCCAGTGCAGCTGATCCATCCCAGCCTGAGGTGGTGGATGAAGTGCCTGCTCCCATTGGGTTTCCCAGCTCCAGCCTCTCTGCTACTGGCAGGGACCCCCAGCTGGAATCGGTCCTGACCCAGCTAAGCGCCACCGATCCGCAGGCCTATTTACAGTTCCTGGAGCGCCAGGCAGAGCGGGAGGCTGCACAGCGTCAGGCAGAGCGGGATGCTGCACAGCGTCAGGCAGAGCGGGAAGCTGCACAGCGTCAGGCAGAGCGGGATGCTGCACAGCGCCAGGCAGAGCGGGAGGCTGCACAGCGTCAGGCAGAGCGGGAGGCTGCCCAGGCAGAGCGGGAAGCTGCCCGCCGTCATGAGCTGGAAATGGCCAAGATCCAACTAACCACCCCTGACCCTCGCTTGCCTTCAGTGGACTCTTCATTTGTAACTGTGGGTTCTGCCCCAAAGTTCCCAGTTATGGACACAAACTGCGACGTGGATGTGTACTTGCAGTCCTTTGAGAAGATCTGCCGCCAGCATCATTTGCCCCGGTCCCAGTGGGCATTGTACCTAACCCCAGGGCTGAAGGGCAAGGCTTTGGAGGCATTCATTGAGCTGCCTCCTGAGAAAGATGGGGACTATGAGGCAATCAGAGACTCCATTGTTGAAAAGTATCAGCTTACTCCAGAGGTCTACCGCCGGCGGTTCCGATCACTGCACAAGGGACCCGTGGACAGTTACCTAGACCTGTTGGCCCGACTGCGTACCACCTTCCAGCAGTGGGTCCATGGCCTCAAAAGGGACAGTTATGATACCCTGGAGGACTTGATGGTGCAAGACCAATTCATGCACGTTTGCCCCCCTGACCTCAAGCAGTTTGTGTTGGAGCGCAAACCTACTTCCGCCCGAGAAGCAGCAGAACTGGCTGACAGCTATGTACACACCCGGGTGTCTGATGGCCGTCGTGCACCCTCTCGTAGCTGGAAAGAAGAAAGACTATCACCCGTCTGCCAGTCACCATCGGCCAGCCGGACATCCCAGAAACCCTTCTGGGAAGCCTCTGGTGCAAAGTGGGCACCTGCTGAACGTCGCGCTTGTTATAATTGTGGGAAGGTCGGGCACCTCCGACCCAACTGTCCGGAGAGAAAAGTGACTGCTGCAGCTGGCCAGATGAGCACCTCTGTGCTGTTTGTCCGTCAGAGTGTCCGGAGCGATGATGAAAACGTGCAGCCCGTTGTTGTGGGCAACCGTCTGGTCTCAGGATTTCGTGACACAGGAGCTGAGGTCACGTTGGTTCACCCTGAACTGGTGGGCCCAGAGAATATAATCCCTGGAAAATTCCTCACCCTCACCGGAGTAGGAGGGCTCCGTTCACATGTGCCCCTTGCTGAGGTGTATATGGATTGGGGAATGGGCAAAGGGATGAGAGTAGTGGGGCTCTCGGATGAGTTTCCCACAGATGTGCTGTTGGGCAGGGACCTGGGTCGGTTGGTCTCTTACTTTGAGCCCTCAGCAGGTGCATTGGGGTTACCAACCGAACCTTCGGGGCACGTAAGGGTACTAAGCAAAGGTGCAGGTGTGGCATCAGGGTACCTTGCGGGTGGGCCGAGGGTGGAAGCCGGGTTTGGGACACCCAGATCTCCCAGAGAGGGGGATGGAAAAGGGGTAGGTGGTAGGCCTGTAGAACCCCCTAAGCGTAGCTGTAATCGAATTGTGCAGAGTAGTTCTGAGGCCCCAGCTGTGTCAGTGCTGGTTGGCCCTCAGGAGAGTGTTGATAGGGTGGCTGGAGAGTGTGGAGCCGCCCTGGAACAGGCTGTTCAGGCTGGAATTAGTCTGGAGAGCCGTCACATAGAGAGAGATAATCGAACACTTGATCATACTGGAGGGATCACTCCCACATTGACTGTCCTCTTCAGCGCTGCAAAGGTTGCAGAGCCGGAGTCTAGGGTTGTCAGGCAGAGCCCCAACACCGATGGCGGTTTGGCCTGCCCTGAGCCCACTGACTCCGCTCTTAGCATGCCTCAACCCCTGCTCCTGGTCGCCCCGGGACAGTGGGCTGGGACGTGTAGTGCCACCTTGCAGCCAGCGCTGCAGACGCACAACCCTGAAAGGCAGTTCGGAAGCCTAGCTTCCAGCTCCCCGGGAAAGCAAGGTGACCAAGCATTTGGGCCGAATCGGGAAGGCCTACGTCTAACCGCAGACTTCCTGAATCGTCCCAAAGCTGGGGCTGTGGCGAAGGGAACAATCCCTGGATCCTGGGATCTGCCACGTGACGCAGATCCAGGGCAACCCCTACCAAAGCTGAGCGAGAGGCAAGAAGGATCAGGGGAGATGGGACAAACCACGCCTTGGTCTAAAATGAGGGTCATTCCGGCCACATACGGGCCCCCTCATTTTACTCGCCAACATGTGGGAAACATGGCTGCTGGTGTCCCTATCACAGGAGTCCCTCTTCCAATGCCTGCGCCAGGCTCTGGAGAAGATGGATTCCCTGGGAACGTGGACAGCCTAGTACCGGTGTTGCCCAATCATTCAATGGCAAACCAGAGTCATGCCTCTGGGCCCCTGGGCTTCTTCCCTGGTGATGGTGTGTACGTTCCTGCCTCGAGCACAACCCCCCAGAGGCCAACATTAGGAGTGGACACCCCAGTGCTTGGAAAGACTCCCCCTGCAGGCCCCTGCCCGCCTGGACCCACTGCTGTGGATCCCGGTGGCACTAGCAATGAGAGCAACTGGGAACCTCACCTTTCCTCTTAAGTGTGCGCATTGGGGAAAGTGACTGTGGGTCACTGTCCCCACCTTGCATCATAGGGGGAAGGTGTGACAGAACATCCTAGGTGTATTTAATTTCTCTAGGTGTGTAGACTGGTGTAATATATTTGTGTGTGTGGATATGCCAGATTGGTGTAAACCCCTCATTCTTGTCCCCCCTCCCACTTGGTTCTCACCTATTTCTGACCCTCTTTTACGACTTGCTCCCCCTCCAACCTGGATAAACACGAGAGTGGATGGGGCTAATAAAACCTTCCCCAGTGTGGAAAACAAACAAACAACAGATCACTCAAATCAGTCCCAAAGTGTTCCCCCTCCCTGTGCAATCCGATAAGTCATATGAACCAATTTTTTAGGTTCTCAAAGAGGGAGAATCCCAGATGCACCAATCAGGCAGTGGGTGACACCAATTGTTCGGCCCATGGGAGGGGTAAACTGACCCCTGGGTAGAGGGATTAAGATGAGCTTGAGATGGGGATGAGGAGACTCGATCTGACCATCAAGATTGACACACGCTGGCTTTTAACATCCAAGCTGAACAAGACCAGAAAGCGTGTGGGGACAATTGATTCGATCAAAGAGAACGCAGCCCAGACGGACTTTTAAGTATATTTTCCACCTACTTTTATTTTGCATTGCTATTTATTTATTTACCGTGCTTATAGTCAATTCTGTTTTATCACTTGCATCGTGTTTCTTGTTGTCCTTGTGTTTTCTGTTTGTTTGAATAAATCCTAAAATACAGCATAGTCCCTGACGCTCTTATTGAAAGATCTAAAAGGCTCATGCTATTCTGAAGAGACTGGCTACCCTACTTGCCTAGGACGCTCGATCGCCCCCGCCTGGAAGTGGTTGTGGGTCGATCGATACGTTCGATCTGATTGTATTGTGTGTGGCCTATATTATATTATAGAGTTGAGCACTGTTGTGCTCTGGTGGCAGCAGTTTATAACCGCGTGTGTTGCCAATTGAAGAATTGCTTTGACACACGTGTGGTACGATTGGCCGGTCTGATCAGATGAACGATCAATAGGTCTGATCAACCCGTGCAATCGTCACAAGTACAATGTGTAGAAGAATTAAAATTGACATATAAAAACTAACCATTCCAACATAGGCAAAACAAGGAATAGAGGAGATGGAAGGCAAATGCAAATTTTAAGAAAATTACAGTCAAGGGGCCGCTACTCAAACATCCCATTTTGAGGTGCCACATCTAGAAGACCATTGGTCACTACAGTGAAGATAAAGTAGAGTAGATAGTGAAATAATTAAACTGAAGTTTAAGAGAAGGAAGCCTGCCTTCCCTGGACTGGGAACAGCTATTCAATTCCAAGGTGACACTTAAGGGTCGGGGGTCCCAAATCTGTGGAGGGTGGTCACCAGCAGGACCACCATCAGGACAGGAGAGCCAATACTCTAATATGGGGCCCAATGGGCCTAGCCATTGAGGGGGTCTGCAACTGGACAGCCCTGGTGGCAACTCAAGCCTGAGCTCTGCGTTTTATGCTGCAACACTTAATGTGGCTGCTGCCCTAGATGTGCCACCAATGATGATAATGCTGGAAGAATTACATTACTGGGCCTCCCTTAACCTGAATGTAATGGCTGGACCCTTAGTCTGAACTTCAGTTGAAACTAGGGGCTCAGCCAACACATTATAGGTTATGGGGGACAAGATATTGAGGTTCTATGGGGTCCAAAAAATCCTGTTGTTGGCCGTAGTCTTTAGTAAAAGGAAAACAAGTCTGCATGGAGTGGCACTTGTGCCCCAGTTTCTGACTGCAGGAGTAGCAGAGTAGCAGACCAGCTACAGGGGATAAAAGGTGAGCATGGCTTTTGCTTTTTTTACTTGCCTGGACAGTCCAGGATTGCCAGCTTATTGCAGAATAGGACAAAGTTATTGTTCACAATGTTTTAAAACACCAGCTTAGCTCAAGCAAATGTTTTATTTTGATCACTGTAAGTATGAGTCCTATATGCTGTCCAGGTATTTTACCCTTAGCACAGCTAACTATCAGATGTGGCTAACAGATTTGGAAGTGACATCAGTACTGATTAAAGGTTTTCTGAGTAGGAGGGGGCAGGACCAAATGATGGGGCAGGTGCCTGGCCAACTAAATTGAGTCAATATGCCAAAAATGGATTTAATGAGGCCATCTAAACGTCTTATAGACAAAAAGAGGGCTAGGTGTGTAATGGAAATACATATTCATGGATGGATAATGGGCAGCTGGGTCCTAAATGCTAAAGATCTATAAGTCTAATTGGGAATATGCCCTAATGTGACCATCTGGATTTCTTATGCCAAGGTCTTCATGACTGGGGGAGGGAGGGCTCTCAATGTTAATGCGCATATCTCAATAGGTAATAGGGGGTGAGGGATAGAGCTTGATAATTAGGTTGCATGAGGTCACCACATTTTGGGGATTGGCGCTGAAATATTCCTATGCTATTTGAATATGAACAGCATACCCAGCCTGACATGGACATTATGTTATTATGTGAACAAACTTTCATTATGACTGCAAACTTGTTGGCTTAACTATACATTTTGTTTGGAGGGAAGTAGGGCAGCAGTAAGGCCAGTGGCATGAATGCAGCCGCAGTGTCATATTTTGGCCTTTTATGTCTTTGATTTTTATATATTTTCAGTTAAGTCCATCTGGTAGAAATATTTACCATTTGGATCAAACTAGAGCGAGAAAGAGTGAGAACACATCTGGAGTCTAGACTGAGCGGCTCTATGGGCAGGGTCATATCTCTGCGCTACATCAAGCCTAGCGCTTCTCTCTGTTTACATAGGTGGTATGCCGCATCATCTGTTTCAGCTGTCAGCCATGCTGGGCCCATTATATCCCAGCTTGCTGGAAAGCCACCAGTGAATTGGCCTCCTTCCATTCTTACTAGCTAGAAATCCCATAAGTATTAGCTACGTTCGAGCTTCATGGCTCACACACACACACCAGCAATAACACAAGCCTACCAGTTGTAAATCAGCACTTTACATCAAAGCTTGAGCAACACATGTCATTAATTCCAAGTGGAATCGTACACGATTACTGATTGCTAGAAATGAATCGCCTCATAATATACACATACACACACACTTAAGTGGGAAAATAGCTCAAACATGGGAAAGCATTTCAGAAATGATGGATCGTGAGAATGTACACACATACCAACTGGGAAACTCTTCTGACCTACAAAGTGATACATTTCATTTCTAGTTTTATGTTTAGAGGGCGGTGCAAGGCTTCAACAAGCATTCCGGGAATGAATTGCAACAGATAAGATCAGGAGCTTGCGTATGTGATGTTAAGGACTGGATCTTGTTATCACTATTGCAGGAGGGATGGATACACAACTGGTAACAGTCTCCTTGCAGATTATATCGAGAAAACACAATATGTCAGTCAATAATGGCCTCACTTGGAGCATAAAGCCTTTATGATGGGTGTACTGTATATGATGTCTATTGCTGACATAATAGTCATTACTGGCAGCTGTTGTTAGAGGACTTAGTAACAAAAGAGGGGTGGCAGCCGCTCAGACCATTTTATAACTAACCAGGGAGGTGCACATTAGCAGGGCAATTAGAATACAAAAGTCTTAAAGGGGCCACAGCATTCAAACCAGTTAGCTTGCTGACCACCCTACAATCTGTCTCTAAACTAGGTTAAAAACAGGGGGCTCGGTCACAAACATCTGCAGAAGTATGCTTAAGCTGCACCACCAGCGCCAAGGTGTCCCTGTGAGGTGCAGTCCTAACTCTAGTACTAATTCTAGTCTCTAAGAGCCCCATTTGGGACATACAATGCAATAGATAAATTGGGAGCAGGCTTACCTGAGGTTGCCCTAAACCTCAAGTGCAAGCCATGGGGTGGAAGGGTCAAGGACCTTGCAATACAGCCTAGACCCCACACTCCATGTCCTTGCACAAATTCAAAAGAAACAAAAGAGGGGTGGCAGCCATTTTATAACTAACCAGGGAGGTGCACATTAGCAGGGCAATTAGAATACAAAAGTCTTAAAGGGGCCACAGCACCCAAACCCAAAGAGCTTATAGTCTATTATTTTCAAAATGGGGGGGGGCTTTATAATTTGTTGTCAGGTGATATTACAGTCCTTGGTGGTATAAGGAAGGATATCTATAGGAGAACTTACAATCAGAAGAATACAGATGGAGCAGGATTAAAAAACTCTTAACCTGTTTGTCATTGGCATGTGATGTAATTCGTTCTCTAAATTGCAGTGCATTTATTGTCCACTAAAGGGTGGTAAGAGTGAAAGATAATATCCAGCGCTGGCAGTAGCAACACATGGGTTAATCTCAGCCATAGGCAGGGACTACAAAGAAACTCTTCCTGGCCTATATAGGGCATATGGTGACAGTTCTCAGTGCTTTTTATGCAGTAATGCAAGGGACTGTGAAGGCGTCTGAATTTTCTGTTGGGTTTTTAGTTACAGTGCTGACCGGGAGTAGGGGCTTCAGCTCCCTCTGTCTCCCAGCCTCCCTTCCTTCCGCCTGTTCCCTGGGACCCCCGTTAGAAAGTTGGTTCCCAAACAGATGGAGGAGAGGGCGCACGGGTCCAGGTAAGCGTGCCAGGGCTCGTCCGAAAGGGTCCGAGCCCGAGGATTAGGAACCTGCGGCCCGCAGTGTATCTGGTCTCTGGGCCTTACATGGTGGCCCTGCTGTGTGCTTCCCACTGAGCTCCTGTTTCTCTCTACCCCTGGGTTGTTCACCCACCCTGACTGCAGTCTGCCTACCCCATGGCTGCTGGGGGGCCTGAGCTAGGTGACTAGACTCCCAGGTGTCAGTGTTTTTGTGATATACTACTGCTGGCTCATAGCCCTTTCAGAGCTTGACTGCTAGCATTTGGGAAGAGGAGGCCTTGTTGCGGCGTGGGGCATGCCCTTCTTCTCCTCAGTAACAGCATGCGGCAGCGCCATCGTTTGCGGTATAGAAGGTCTCTACTGCATCCCCGGATTGTTGCTTGGCAGCTCCTGCATTGCCTCCCTGTTCTCCTGGGCAGAGGATTGGATTCCATCCCAAGGTTTTCTCAGGTCAGGTAGGAACCAGGGTTTCGTATTTTAACGAAAGTGGTGCTGCATGTCCAATGTGCCAAGCACACCTGACCTCGGTCGAGGGACCCATGTGTCCCTGGATGCACTACTGTCCTGGGCCACCTTACGCAGCTGGCAGGTTGTGCACCTTAGTCAGATCATCCAGGGGGGCTGCCAGGTCCATTTGTGTCCCAGGGTCCGCCCACATATGGGGTTCCTCCTTCAGATATGGCAGACAGGGTGGCTCCTTTGGAGAGCATGGTCAGTGACCTTCGTCAGCAGGGGAATCTCGAGTCTGTCTCTGCCCTCCCAGGTGGGAAGGCTATGGCCAAGTATAGACATATTCAGATGGAATCCTCGGTGAATACTAGCTCCAAGGACCTGCTTAGGGGTTCAGGATCTAGTTCTGGCTGGTTGGAGGGGGAGATTTTGTCCGGCAGAGGAGACAGGAACAAGAGGAAACAGAAGACGCACATGTGCCGGGGAATACTCTGGATCACCTGACAGATTATATTGAGGAGCTTATTGAGGCAATATTGAGGCAATGGAGGTTCTAGAAGCTGGAACTTTTCTAGTGACTGATCAACTACCACAACTCCCAGGTGGTTTTCTCCATGGTGTTGACCTATCTAGGTTTGACATTGGATACTGGACAGGCACGTGTCCTTCTTTTGGTGCAGAGATGCCCAGCTCCTCTGGAGGTGGTGAGGTCACTGCTGACAGACAAACATTCCATGATCAGGCAGGGCATGCTTTGCCTTGCCTTCGAAGTATTTCCATATGCCCAGTTCCACTCTTGGCTTCTACAAATGATGCTCCTATCAAAATGGCGCAGAACTGTGCAGACGTTGGATCTTTGCTTTATATTGATGGACAATGCCCGGCAATCCCTGAATTGGTGACTGGACCAGGAATCGCTGGTAGTGGTTCAATCTTTCCTGACCACAGACGCCAATCTGACGGGTTGGGGTGGTGTTCTGGACAAACAGACATTTCAGGGTCTCTGGGACCAGAGGGTTTCGGAGCTTAGAGCGCTTTTGATTAGATCACCCTTTTTGGTGCTGTATGAGGACAAAGCAGTGTGTCATGTGAAGCAGGATTTTTTGCCCAAGGTGGTCTCTCCCTTCCATCTTAATCAGGAGATAGTGTTACCCTCCTTGTGCCCACTCGCCATAAGGAGTGACTCCTGCATTGCCTCGATGTGGTCAGGGCATTAAAGTATTACTTGGCGGCTACTCGAGAGGTACGCAAGAAAGATGTCTTGTTCATGATCCAAGAAGGACTCGGGAGGGGCCTGGCAGCAGCCAAGTCCACTCTTAGCAGATGGATCAGGCACTGTCTCTTCCAGGTTGCTCACTCCACCAGGGCGATTGCAGTGATTTGGGCTTTCTAACACCAAGTATTGGTGGAACAGGTCTGCAAGGCAGCGACCTGGTCATCTCTTCACACCTTCACCAAGTTTTACAGACTTGACGTCAGGGCATCTGCCGATGCCGCTCTGGGGGGTAAGGTGTTGCAGACAGTGGTGAACCCCTTTCCGCGGGTCTGAGATTGAGGTGTCAGCGCCATTGTTCTTGGTTAGGTTGATGCAGTCAGCTGTTGGCTGTTCTTGCACGGTCCCACCTGTATTGAGGGCACTGCCTTGGGCCATCCCATGCAATGCTACTGGTGGTGCCCAGAATAGAAGAGAGGAAAAAAGGGAAATTCTCACTCACCCATAAAATTCCTTTCTCATCCTCTTCCATTCCAGGCCACCACACCCACCCTATTGTTGTGTTACGACTGCGTCGTGGCGGTACATGGTTTTAGTTTGTTGCACTGTTTCCAGTTGCACGCATTATGCACATTATTAGCATTCTCCCCTCCTGGGGCTTTGACAGCCTGCCCTATGTAGGCCTGGAGGAGCTAGGATCTAGCTAGGATATTGAAGTCCCCATCTATGGCTGAAATTAACCCACACATTGCTACTGGTGATGCCCCAAGTACACTATTTTTATATACTTTTTGTGCTAATATGCAACTGAATACTTTTGTATTCAATATGGCCTAGGTAGGCATAATGTAAATTCACTGTTTTGGCATTTTTTGACATCACGGGAATATATCCTGGCAGCACTGTCTGTATCTTAGACCTACTGTAACTACTTCCTTTAAAAAAAAAGCAGCAGATGCAGCAGCAACAGTCCACTCAAGGAATCTGGTAGCCATGATCCTGCATTGTGGGGCCAGTCTTCCAGATCGCAGACTTTCATAAGTGGCAGGCATCACAGGCATCCTGTCCCGGTATGCTTTAGATGCAGCTATGCTTTAAAATGCTTTAGATGCAGCTATGTGATTGCAACAATCCACTCAGGGGCATAATTTGAGGGTGTGCAACTGCACCGGGGCCCAAGAGGTCTGGGGGGGGGGGGCATCATTGTTGGTCCTCTACATTATTTATCAGATTTTCCCTCACTTGGCATCATCCAGAGAAAGTAAGCACTATTCCTCTATTTTGTTTTAGTCTTTAGTTGTCTAGCTGTTGCTAATTGATTAGAATGAATTTAGAATTGTTGAGCCACGAAGGGGTCCTATTTAATGTTTGCACCAGGGTCCCATCACATTTAGTTACACCACTGAATCCACTTAAGGACTTGTGAAGCCTTTTTTAAATAACATTGCAGCCATTTGGTGTAGAGGCAGAAATGTGGCTGAATGCAGACACCTTGACCCGCCATCCCCAATCCCATTATTTTGCTCTTCAGCCTTTGAAGGGCATTTTGATTGGCCTCCACCAGAGTCGCAACCATCTGCTGGTGGTGGTGGTGCTGCTCCACAACCACTGCAGTCAGGTCTTCATGAATCAAATTGGTGGTCCGTTGCTCAACTTTAAAATATCTATTGGCGTTCACCCTCCACCCTGCCCCTTGCCCTTGCCTATTAAACTGAATCATTTACCATCACTGTCTGAACTCTGCTCCCTTGGTGGCTGGTGGGTGGGCCCGGCCTTGATGTTGTCTTATGGTAGCCAATCCAGAGGGGCCAGCTGTGGCTCCAGGTGGCAGGTCTTGTAGGTGAGGTGCTGCTGGCTGAGGTGCTGCTTCAAAATCAAGGTAAATGCACTTGTAGTTTCCTCTGAACAGTATATGTGCCCCTTCAAAATCCCTACAAGGGATACATATTGACGTGAGCCCCCACATTTTGGTTGGCTCATACCATGTTAGGGGTTACATATAAAGGTTGCTTAATACCCTTGGTCTTTATAGTCACACAAGATATCTTGTGCAGGTAAGCCCTCAAAGTTGGCTGTGCATGTGTGAACTAAGGTTGATGGGTAGTGTGTTTGGTTGGCCTACTTCCCCTGTGCCAAGCTACAATTTGCTAAAAAGTCTTACCACTGGTGGGCACATGTGGGCCAGTGTCCATGGTGCCCAACATCCCCTGGTAGGTGTTGGGGTGGAGCATCCCCAACACCCACTCCTCAGCATGTGTGAGTTTGGGGGGAGAGAGTCCCCCACCAGTTTCCAAGCTAGATTCAAACAAAGGAAAGGGTGGCCTTAGTGAGTTGTCCAATGTTTCCTGTACAAGCAGCACTCTGGATGTTCAGCACTTACCTCTCCTGGTGCTGAGTTTCTGAGGAACCACCACCTTTTGGTCATCCCACTTTTTCTTGTCCTGGGCACCATCCTTAGGTTCTGACCCCGCCCCATCACATCGCGCAGCACTTTGGGCGTTGAGCGGGACCGGGGCCCAGCCAGTCGATCATAATTTTTGGCCGCACCATCCAGCAGAACCTCCAGCTGGGCATCCAGCATGGTTTTCTGACTCCCACTGCTGATGCCCTGAACTGCTGCGGGTGACCCGCTCAGAGTGGCTAGCATGGGTATCAGCAGGGGAGTGTCTTCCAGACAAATGGCAGGGCCTGGGGCTGCGGTACTTAGGCTGGTTGTTACTTGTTTCTCGGCCAGGCCTGTGTTCCTGGCTCTGGGGGCTGTGTTGTTGCCTATGGTGCGGCATAGTGAGCTCCTAAGTCAGCAGTGGCAAGCAAATCTGACCCTCAGCTGTGTTCTTTTATAGCTAATTGAGTGGGCAATTGTATTGGAAACTATCTGGTTTATTTAACAGCCTCTCAAAGGCGCAAGCAGTCTATAGACTACATGTGAGTATTGATGCAAGCACACTTCCAGGGTCCGCCAGGGCGAGTCGGTACTTGTGCACTTTGGCGCAGCGGTGCGTCATACAGACAACATCCAAAGGTCCAACAAGGCACCCACCGTGTTCACTGGTGAGCAGCAGGAGGACATTATTATGGCAAGTCACACTTTCATGCCATTTGCCTATGCATGTGTGCCTGAACCTTGCTAATGTCCTCTTCCTCCTCTGAATCAGCAGCACCACCAGCCATGGAGCCCGCTGAAGAGGAGGCTGTGTTGGGCTTTGAGTCACCCACAGCTCCGGCACACTCCGGTAGGCCAATACCCGAAAAAGCGCACAGGTTGTGCTGTATGTAAAGTCTAATAACATGTTTGCTAAGTGCTGATGTGTTGTGCTTCTCTGTCTCTACAGAATCATCAGAGGGTGTGTACACAGCGATTGGGCCACCCAATACGGAAGCAGTGAAAGACTCAGGTGGGTGTCAAGCAAATGAATCAGAACAATACCCAAGCATTACACAAACAAGACATGACCTTAAATACTACAGACCCTAATGAAGGGATGGTGCCGCGGAGGAGGGTGGCCCTCTAAAACTTTTTGTCAACCATTAAGTTTATAAATATGTGCATGCACAGACATGTGGACAAACAAGTGGTAATGTGTATTTTTTCCCTTTTCAGGTGCCATGTTGATTCCAGGAAGAAATTTAAAAGAAATGTTTTATAGTATGTATCCCGGGGCAAATGAAATGGGCCTGAAGTTATTTGTTTGTCCCCGAGACACTGTCCTACTGTTATACAAGTTGTGATTAAAATGGTGTCCTAATAATTGTCTGTACTGATAGACCTTTGCAATCATTCTCATATTTGTTTTTGTTGCGTGCCCTTACCAGTCTATAAGAGAGGAATATAATATCTTAGATAGGCTCAGATAGCCTCTGGCACACAATAATATACATTTTGTAAGCTGCACCCATCTCCCTACAGCTCTGGCAAGGTGGCCGCATGCTGCATTCTATTAGCTAATCATAGCATTCCCAATATGGCTGGAAAATGTGGGCACACTTTAAGGAGGCAGTTTTATGTTTTAGATAAAAGATAATACGCTGTTTATTTTCTGTTCATTTAAAAAATCTGTTTTTTGAGTATTAAAAAAAAAAAAATTAGAACATATTTACCGGTGAATACTTTAGGATGACATGCGTGCAATGAGTAAAATGCACATAATGATGTAAGCCATAATGTTTTGATTATCTTTATATTGCAAAAAGATAGTACTATGGGGTTAAGTGATTAGCGAAAGCATATGCTTCACCGTCTTTTTTTCTGCAGGCAAAGGATAAAAGTTGTATATCAAACAGATCCTGAGTTTGGCAAACAGTGCTGCTTTTATTGGCCAGTTTAAAAGGAGTCTCATTTCGGGAGATAAGTGGTAACCAGAGCAGGCATCACTAGAACCAGAATCACAGCTCCATACAAATAATAATTACAGATTACAGCTATGGTACAGGAACAATACATTTCAAATTAGCTGCAATATGTGACTTTTAAGCACATGTGATGGCTGTTATGAAGAGCTGGGAAGTTTTACATGGAAGAAAAAGGAAAAGTTCAAATGCAGTCACGCGTTTAATATAAACACAAGTGTGGAGCACATGTAGCGATGGGTTCAATCAAACTTTAAGGCAACATGGATCATTATACATCTAATGTTTTACAATCCCAGCAGGGCTGTGAAATGTATCTGGGATGAAGATGCTCCAAAATCTGGTTTTGCTATTACACTAGAGAAAAGCACTGACATGTGCTCAATAAAAAGATACCTTCACAAATAGCGTTTTTTATAGCCATTGCTCTTATCTAGTCGAGGAAACTATAGCAACCTTGTGCTCAGCTTCAGACCTATCATTAGGCACTAAGGTCTCTTCATTGTTGTTTTGTAGTGTTAAGGTTCTTCATATTATTGGTAAGCATATCCTGTTCCAGTTTCCCTGAAATTCAAAGACAGGATAGCCATTCCGTCTCAACACAAAACGTCATAGAGGCACAGCCACCTAGGGACTGGTGGTAAATGAGCAGCACCCGATGTAATGCTGGCAGCAGTGGCTGAGGAGGATCAGTTGAGCCTCCTGCTAAGGGACTGGTGGCTTAAGGAGGTCACAGATCACTGGAGGGATCTAGAAACAGAAGTACAGCATGGTACATAAAAGCAAGAAAGTGTATAGTGGTAAATGACCATAAGGTGAAAATAAATAAGCTATTGTGTTTGATATAAGGCTTTCCCTGCATCCACTTGCCTAAGAGAAGGATAATAGTCTATCTTATTTACTTTGACATTCGAGAATCTGCATTGGGTCTGGGGAGTAGCTGGATGGTGAACAGGTGAGTATAGACGATCTGGACCAGGAGCCATCTGCTGCGTGGGATCAAAGGCTAGTATAGCATATTTCCCATACAGGTTATTTAAGTCTGGAGGTCTTAATCAAAGGCATTTTTATCATAAAATACAATAATAAAGAGGAACAAATGACAGAGAAAAGTTGCTTTCTTTCTCACGTAGTCCCAGAACTGACAGCATTGCCGGTATTACACCACTATGACACGCCAGCCGCTTCCAGTGTTCACTCAGTAGAGTTCTGGGATGCCCCTGAGAGGTGGGGGCCCATGCAATTGCATGGGTTGCATGGTGGCAAAGCACGCCACTGGGAGCAGGGTGCAGATGTGTGTGCATTGGGGAGCAATGCAGAGATGTTGAAAACCTTGGGCTTTGTTCCTCTTTAATATTGTGGTTTTTTATTAATAATTGCCTCAAATTAGGCCCCGCAGACACAACTTTGCATGGGGCCCCAGAAATGATAAGCCTGTCCCTGCGTAGCTTAGCATTAAACAGGAATACTAATCAGGAAATTAGCATTCACCTAGCTTTTGGTTTGACCACCAGTCACCACCTTGTCATATTTAAACCTGCCCTTGTAGACCTGCTCTGGGAACTAGAACAGGGGAAATACAAAAAGGGTCAGTAGAGGACAGCAACATTGGAAAGTGGTTTTAAACAATGAACACAGAATAGTGTTATATTATTACCCTACAAGTATATTTAATTGTAATTACAAATTTAATATTTTGATGACATGATTACGTTTTATGTAATAAATCGCCAAACCCCTTCAGAATCCATTACTTTGTTAATCAGTCTGTCAGCAGTGATTTACTATGAGTCCTCTCTTCCATCACCGTTTTATTAACTAGCTGCAAATTAATTTAATATCCTATTAACGGCAATCAAAAAGTAAATCAGATATAAAGAAACTTGTGAAAGATAAAATAAAAGTGTTTAGAGGAGTTTTCCGATCTATTAGGGTGCACATTTTTATAAAAAATGTTTACAATATGGACCTAACTTATGAAGTATTTGTACCATTTACCATTGACAGTTTGACCTCCGCATAAGTTTGTATCTAATTTAAGACGTGTGCTAAAGTAAGCGTGAAGTAAACCTCCTTATACAGACTAGGGGGTTTATTCATCAAGGGATAGCGGCAGGCAGTGCTTTGTAAGCGGCAGGTAGCGTCTGGTGATCGCTGGGCGCTGTGAGCAAAACCACATTTATGAAGCCGATTCTAGTGAGCGACTCTAACAGCGCCATGTAGCGTACGATTCATCATTAAAGGCAGCTCAGCGTATATCGCTGGCGCTCTGGCTTCCATATGCCAGGTATTACCTGTCGCTACCTGTCGCTCTCCCATTTATTTCAATGGAAGTTACTTTTCTTTTATTTAAACAGAGTTTGTTGTTTTTAATGTATTTTTTTTTCTCTCAAATAATTGTGTCACCTCTCCTGGCCTAGAAAAAGTCATTTTTGAAAACTTTTTATATTTTTTTTAATTTTTTGCAGAATTGTCATTAAAGGTCTGGCATTAATGTATTAATGTCACAATGTTACAACAATGTCATTCCATGTGTTTTCGTTTTGTTACTGGTGGATATGTGTTCAAAAACAGACTTTAATCACACAGCGCCTGGCGCTCTATGCTATAGCGACCAGATCCAGAGCGCCTACGCTGTGTGTGTCTGTTTTTTGTTGAATTTGCTGAGTCGCTGAGAGTCGGTCGCAATGAGCTTGCGCTACTTCTCGCTCGCTGCAGCGCTGTATTGGTGTTAAAGCGCCCAAAATACATCATATTCATCAATACAGGCCAGGTTACTACAGCGCCCAATAGCCGATCACAGCGTCTACTAGCGGTCGCTCTAAGCGCCTCTGCACAGACGCTCATCTGCCGATACCTGGCGCTAGTCATGAATCAGCCTGAAAGCAATGGCTCTTGCCTTCATCAAGCCTCATCACAGAGATGTTGTAAAAGCTATGTCAGTCATAAGTGGCAGTGAAGCATCAGCTACCATAGAACACAATGTCAGGAAAAGTATTAAAGCATCAATGCAAAGAGTTTTAAAAGAAATGCAAAAAATGGAAATAGATTTTATAATATGTCAATAATTCCAACTTGACGCAAACAGTCACTGACACAGGCTGGCCTATAGGTAGAAACCTAGTGCACCAATGCAGGCTATTTGTTGACTTGCAGAGCTATTAAAAAAACGCTTACAGAAAAATAACAGTGGCAAAAATAATCAAAAACAAGGAGCCATGGCATGATGAAGGTCAGCAAAAAAGTGCAAACTATGGTAAACTTTTTAAATTAGATTCCCTATTTCCAATTTTCTTTCCAAATAAATGTTAATGTGGCATATTTACTTGTGGTATATACTTTGGAGTGAACCTATAGTATGTTGGAATAACATTTTAATGTTATTGCAATCCTGATGTTTGTAGAGTGGTCAAAGCGGACCAACACCCGGATGTTGGTCTCTGCCACTATATAGCAAACGGAGGGAGGGACATCCAGAACACTAGAGCCCCCCCGCACATAACCCCCTCAAACATCTATAAATGTTACCTTTCACTTGGTCCCCCGCCAGGAATCCAGTGCAGCGATTGGCCACCGAGCACCCACGTTGTTACCGAACTGTGCCATTGTTCTGGCCGCCGGAATGTTCTGCCGGTGCCCACAGCCAATCTCTGTACTGGATTCCCGGTGGGGAACCAAGGGAAAGGTAAGATTTACAGGCATTTGGGGGGATTATGTGCGGGTGGGCTTCAGCGTTCTGAATGCTCTCCCCTGCCTGTCATGAAACAGCATGAAGCAGCTTTAATCTTTCCCACGGGCTAGCTCAAAAAACCTTCCATTAAAAGAAAACAACAAGCTTGGCTACATTGTTTTATCCACAGGTGCCCAGGAACCTTAAGGTGTGGGTAATTAAAAGAGGGCATCACCAAGCCACATGGCCCATGTCAGGCAGGCCCATGGCCCTTGTCAGGGACTTGTTGACCCCCTACCCTTTGAACTGGGAAAGGGGTCTGTGCTTAAAAAGAACTTCCTGTTTTGTTTTGTAAACTTTAATAGACAAAAAAACAACTGAATGTGGACATCTTCATCTCTGTCTTATTGGCGTGCTTGATGTCCTGCATCTTCAATCTCCCCTTACCAGTTCACAAGTACTGCAGTCTATCAAGTTCAGAAGCCGTTTGAAAAGATAGTCCCTGGTATTTGCCATTCTTTTTTTCTAAACGCCAAAATCAGTTACATTTGCACATTTCCTCTTCTCTGCAGGGAACCCTTTACCAGTCCACAAGTATTGCAAAGTTAAAAGAAAACACCCCTAATAAAAGAAATATTAATAATAATTTAAAATAAAAAAAACTCTTTACTCACTACTTGTGTCTTCTTTTCTATCCAGCACTGACAGTGCCCCCCATTTGGTGACTTCAGTGCTGGATCTAGTGGCTCCTGAGAATCTATTTGGGTCTGGGGCTCCCACAGCTCCTGAGGTAGCATTGACAGGGGATCTTCAGGTGGACAAAGGTGCCCCGCCAGAGATGTAACCCTGTTGCACCAAGGAGTGGCTTTTATATCTCAGATACATGGCTTTGGTTTATTTGTATAGGGTCACATGGGAATTTCCTAAGGTGCACCTGTAATAAGGTCATGTGAGGCGGCCATTTGCTGTTGCAATCGTTGGACCCACTTTTTTTATCTTTTTACATTTTTTTAAAAAACATATTAGTGGTTTAGTGGTGGTTGCAACGCCGCTGCATGCTGTCATGTTTAAAGTCAATTATTGTTGGCTCAGCAGCCATGACCACGCCTTGCCTTCCTACCCTCACTGTGTTGTTTTGTTGAGGAGTAGAGGTTCACCACTGCTAGGGTATAAAAGCCTCAACCCACTACGTCATTCCTCTTATACCAGAGATAGTATCCCAGATAATGTGGCCAGTTCCAATAAATATCCAATGATGAGGCATGCCTCGAAAAAAAAGAAGCAGATCCAAGTGTGATAAGGTCTCACCAAGTCAAATTAAATTTTTGGGCGATGAGGAGAGAGAAGCAAAAAGGTCTCACACCCTACAGTCACCACCCAGACCACAGTCACCACCATGTTTCATTGTTGACCCAACTTTAACTATAGACTACAGCCTATACAATATAGTTGATCGTGCAGCGGTGGGTTTGTCTTATTTGGACGTTATTACTTTTCACTTTTGCTCTGTGTACTTTATGGGGGTTGATTCAGGCCTGGTGAGAAAAATAACTTATTTTTTTAGGAGAGAAAAGCCCCAAAGTAGACAATGGAAGTGAATGGCAATTTTCTTTCCTAAAAAAGTGAGTTTCCTCCCCTGGCTCTGAATCGATCCCATGTACATTATTATTTAGAAACTGTTTGTGAATAGTAGTTTCAATGCATTTAGCAATTGTTTATTTATTTATTAACCTTAATTTCTCAATCTTGATTTTTTTTTAAGCTCTGTTCACTCTAGTGCTGTATTTTTTTTTAAAGGTTAACATACATCACCAAAAATCATTAAATAATTTAATTAAATATAATGTTGTTTATTAATCATGGATTTTTTTAATTTTAATATTTTCTTTTTGAATAATCATTTTCATAAACTGAAAAACAAAAATAAACCACTCCCTGCCCTAATCTATGATGCATGAATAGTACAGTCATGGTTCTGCTCCCTGTGGGTGCTCTTTTGAGTTTTAAATAAGATATGAATAAAAGACAAATATTGTGATTCAATGAACCCTCTTCAGCCTATACTTATAAATGCCTGACCTGACCTAAGTCAGTTTTCTTTCCGTATCCCTGTGGATACAAGAAGAAAAATGTCAGTGGCGCCAACATCTTGATAACAAATGTTACTAGGAGGCTACACAAGAAATAGAATGTCAGCCGATTATTTCTCCCTTGTGTTCCATAAATTGCATAGTTCTTTATTGTGGCTCCAGTGCTTTTCTTAAAAGACGTGTAGCAGATTTGATCCTGAAAATATGATCTTTCGCAGATGGCAAAGCACTAATTTGTTAATTATTGGTAACTTATTGTACTTAATGATAGTGTAGAAATGAAGAAACACATGGGTCACATCTAGGTATGTTTCTTGTACTGTAACTGTTTGTCATATAATTAATAATTATTTTGATTTTTGATAAAGAATGTCTTTGCCGCTTGGTTGATTTATGGGCACCACAACACCAAGATCAAAAACTGGAAATACAGAAGCCAGTGTCAAAAGACACATGCAGTAAGCTGATGTGAATACATGTCTTGATTTGGAGCCGAGTAAGCCAACAAAACACAAAGTCCCTGCCTGGTGGCCATGTGTTGAGGAGTGTGTTTAGCTAGTAGTCCCAACTACATTGACATCAAATATTAAAATACTGTACTTTAAGTTGGTTTCAAAAAGAAAAAGCTGGAATGAGTAGATAAGCTGTGCTTAACCAAGCGAGTCAAGGGTAGAACAAGCTGGCTTGGTGATAGGTCAAGACTAGGTTCCATTTTCCTAAAATGGGGGCATTTTAGGGTGGAGATGTTCTCCACATATTAATGGACAGTTGTGTACACACTTATAGAAATTGACTCACTTCACCTGAAGAATATTTACAAGCCCAGTTGAATGCAATGGAATTAAAAATATTTGTAGGCACTACAACTCCCCAGAGCGTTGGTGAGGAGCAAACAATGAGCACTATAGAAACAAAGAGATCTTTTTTTATTTGATTATTAAAACACAAAGTTATTAATAATAACAATAGCTGTGCAGACCTCTCTATGTATAAAATGCTAAGCTTAGTAGAAGTACATTTGAACAATATCACAGTAAGCACATGCCTGTCAAGGCATTAGAAACATCCAAAGGGCATATCTTAATAGATTGTGGGTACTTACAAAGGTGTTTCCTGTGAAGTTCTCCCCTTTCCCTAAGCCTACCAGCTCAGACACCAGGCATAGGGCCTGGTAATCCAGGGCTCAGGGACCGAATGGCTGGCCCCTGGTCTTGACAATTAACTAGCCCCTATGCCCTTTGGTATGGCCTATACCGATGGTCACTAGGATCTTCCTCACCCCCGGTGCCCCTAGAGAGGGTGCAGGTAATTGGGCAGTTGTAGGTGACATGCCGACTCCCCTAACCTGTGAACCTGGTATAGGGGTCTCCTGGATCCCTTACCAGTTTACCAACAGTAGTAAACTAAGAAAGGCACCACGTAGAAATAAATTAATTATTCTAAATTTGCCCACTAACCAGTCCATTAAACATAGAAATAAAAAAAAGTTCTTTAATAACATGCAAGCCGCTGCATGCTTATTAATGACCTACTCACCATACTTGACAGCCAGCTCTTGGATAGCTCACTCCTGCGCCGCCTTCTTGCTACACCAGGGTGTATGTATCCCACAATCTTCCTGGGTGCAGCCTTTGACCCTCCCAGTGAACCGGCTCCTCACATATAGCAGCATGCTTTTCTTACTCCGTGAGCAGTGGTGAGAGACGGCACGGTGAATGGGTGGTACGGGAGCTGGTGAGGTCATCAAAGCGTGAGTCCCCAGGGAAAGAAGCTTCCTGTTGATTCATGGACTGTGGAAACAGAAACCCGAAAGCATCTTGTGGAAGCAGCCACATAGCCTACATCAGTTGGCTGTGTGGCTGCAGGGACATCAGGGCCTGTGCCAGAAAAGTGAGGTCCTTTGGGCTTTTTTAAATTTTATGCTGTTGGTCCACTTTATTATCTATGCAAGCTTAAGAATACACAATAGTTCTGAGTTCTCCCACGCATCTTCTAATGCAGATGGTTAGTAGGCTAGTGCAATATAACAGAAAATAAACTAGTAGATTAGTACCTGTACCAATGAGTAGAAGTACCTGATAAGAAAGATTCAAGAAGACTAGCGCCACTCTAGCTGGTTTGACACCAGGCCGATATGGGGGTCGATCGCAGTCTGATTGCAATTGCCCCCCAATCGCTGTAAATGAGCTGCCCATAGTAACCTTCTCATATGTCTTGGGCGGTTGTACCATTAGGTAAGATTCAAACCCCTCTGATCTAGTGTTGGTCCCACACAGCCTTCTTTTACTGACAGAAGCATTGAGTTTCTCCTAGGTGTCTTGCTTTGTTCTCTTTGGGCACATGTCATGTAGGGGACTGACCACCCTGTTGGTCTATTGCCGCAAAAAAACTTTGCTGACAAATTGTGTGAAAGGATTCAGAGCTCTGTATCTGCACACGGAATTCAAATGAGAGGCTTTTATTTACAGTAAGCTACAGTAAGGTAATACTTAAACAAAATAGCTTTAATTTAAAAATGTTTACCAAAACTACTACATTTAGATTTGTAACTTTTGTTGACACATGAGAGTGTAGGACTTTGTCTTACCGGGAGAGACATTGTCGCTAACGGAAGGAAAAGGACCATGGCATTGAGCCCCGGCGCAGGGACAAATGGGACCCTTGCACTCAACATTTAACTTAAGACATGCCACTGGATAGCATGGCAGCAGGTGAATTTATTTTTATTTATTTATTTGCCATTTATTTCAGAATTCAATTGTCACGAAACCCAAGCATTTGAAAACAAAAAAATTATATAAGAAAATGATGTTCTAATATTTTCCAATAAATCACCTACCTCTGTGATGAGGTATTTTTGCAGAAGAGGTACACACGTTTTCTAATGAGGTAAGGATATGTTTTTTAATTCTGAAGACAGCATCCTAGGGCCTGTGTAGAACACGTTGGCAAATTTACCATATGCCATAGGGTGCTGTTGTTTTCAACTTAAATATATAAACCCCATTGGAAGAATACCTTATCACAGGAGTAGGTGATTTTTTGGGAAAAATTACATTTTTTTACAGAATTTTTTTGTGTGTTCAAGTTATAAAGTTAAAAAAATTCATTCAGATGTAAGCTTCAGTTCACACCCAAAAAGTACACCCAAATGTAAACTTGCATCACAACATCTTTAGAATGACCCTCACCGGGGTCCTGAAGTTCCATTTTAGCAGTACCTGATGGAATGAAAGCTTGTCTTTATATTTTTCAGTTTCTCTATTTTTATTCTCTTGTAGACCGTAACTAGCTAAAAACTTTAGATAGCAAGATACATTTACAATGCAGATATTTAACTTGACCTATGCTTATTTTGGTTTGTTTTTTATTTTTTTTTAATGTCTGGACCTTTATGGGACAGCTTTTTTTATTTTCCAATTTAAATTTTGTTAATTCTATCTAAGGGGTTCCAGTCTAGGCCCCATGCTTCTCTTATCTAATAACAAAACAGGGGCCTTGCAAAAATACTCAACAGAACAAAACTACTTTGTTTAAGTCTTCTTTAGGTAACAGTCTTTGGAACCGTTTGGGTTTCCCCACATTTGTTCTTTGTGGGAATGGCAAATTTTTGAAAAAGTGATGCTAGCTGGCTTGTGATGTAATGTGTATGGTAATTGTGCTATTGAGCCTCATCACAGTAACATATGGTACTTTCATGGCAACACAAACTATTTCCAGCTATTCTGTCATTTGTCTAATTAGCAGCTGATGAAAGCACAGTGGAAACAAACAATTTTTCCCTAACTAATCTAATTAAAGTACCGATTATGTCAGTTTGATGAGGTAATGACTATCCGTGCAATTGAAATCCAAAAATTTGCATTTATTATTAGCATTGAGTATGCAACTATGAATCCTGTTCATGATGGGGCAATATTTTTGGAATATACTTCCATAATGATTCAGAGTAATGCAATGCTTTAAATGTTGATGAAAATTAGTTAATCAGCATAAAGTATAATACTGTACATCTGTAGGGTCTGTTTTTCTAGCTGTTCTCCCATTTAAGCACTTTAACATCACTTCCTGTCTGATGGTAACACCATAACTCAAAAATACTGAGTTACTCATAGTTACATTCAACCCAAAAAATACATGTGGTGTGGCAATACCCAAAAGGAGGCAATATTCAGGTCAAACAATCTGCCTATTGTTAATTCATTTTTTCTAAGAGTCCCTCCCACTCCCAGTCTACTACTCGAGCGCACCAGGCATATATCTGGCACCGGTGGTCCTCTGGGCTTACAGCTATAGCTAAATACCAGCCCCTATGCCGAGATGGCAATACATTTAGGTACTGAGTGCCCAAACTGCAACCCAAGACTTTATTTATGTGCCAACCTCATGGTTTTGGTGCCAGAGGGGAGATGAAAAAAAAACCAAAATGCGTGTCTTGGAAAGATGGTGGGTGCCTGCAGAGAGGACCCCTAGTGCATGGTGCCATATGTTCGTCACCACTGCCCTAAGCTCTTCAACACTAATCCAGTGCCAATCCAGTGCTCTTTAATCAACAGTTGACTTCATGGTTCAAGTATTACAGGTTTTTCAATAAACATCTATGGAAAATTTGAAAAGAGTCCTAATTTTGTGTATTATTGTATGACTTCATACACTTTGTATGACGACCACAAGTCAAAACTTACTGTTCACATTCCTACCCCCCCCCCCCCCCCAAACTGGAATGCCATGCCCGCTGAAAATAAAATGAAGGTTCAAAATCTGGTCAAATAACATTTATATGTGGCATTCCCTTGGTGGGAAAGTAACGTTCCATGCATGACACATACATGCCCACTAGTGAACTATATTGCTCACTTGCAGAGCCAGGAACATGAAAGCTGTGCAGAAGTGAGGACTAGGTTCTTATACTCTGCCTTTTATATTCTGCCTTTTAAGGCACCACCCAGACTTTGAAATACTTGAAACATGAACAAGAAAGTCAACCTAACTGCTTCTTCTTGCATCTATATACAGTGTCTACCTCCCAAGCATCCACCCAGGCCCCTCTGTATCCCCCTAGCCTGTTCTGTCTTCCATCACTATAAAGTTAGCAACATGGCCTTATGCACCCCTGCTACATTTTCCTCTCTCTACAACTTTAAAGCTTCAAAACCATTAGGAGTGCCCCTCTCCTCTTCTGCCCATGATATGTACCTGCAATATTATAACCTGAGCTTTGCAGTACATTTATTGACCAGTCGGGAAGCACATTGGGGGGAGAGGTCAGTGGGATGTTGCCCGATTGGTCATGGGAACGGTAAAATCCTGGGCTAATTTTTGGTCCCAGTCCACCACTGTCAATAGGTTTGCAATCAATGCATGCACTGGGACATGCAAAATGTAAATGGCATCACTGCTTGCTTGTGGAGGGGGCAAAAGTTTAAAAGAGTCTGTCCAGGCAAAAAGCAATGGCATTCATTTCCGTATGTTGCTGGTAAATAGAGGACAGGCCTGCATGCCACAGGCAGCTGTGGGGGGCAAAACATTAGTATGATTGTTTTGTTTTATTTGCCTGGACAGACCCTTTAAAATACTCCCAGTTGCTTTTAACAGTTATATTTTCTTTTTTTGGGTGAACAACAATATTAAACTTTGGTTCAGGGTTGCCATTTTAAATTCTTTGAATATCTTTCTTTAAAACATTAATTATAATTCATCACCAACTTGTTTTAATCAGTAAAAGCATATCCTCAGTAAAAGAAGGCATTATTTTCCCTGAGATGACTTTAGATTCTCTAAGATAATTTTATGCAAAATAAACATCAATAATTCAATTAATTATAATATGCCTAATTAGTAAATGATTGTTAATGTGGGTAATTTCTAAACAACATGCATATCTGCTAATTGTAGCTATCATGTATGCGTAGGAAAACACAGCCTTATTAAATAAACCATTGCAGGATTGTTTTATGGTGGCTTTATAACTTAATGTCATATTTTTTTTACTTCGACAACATTTAAATTAATGTTTAGTTTTTTTTAAACAAAAGCTGGCTAAAGGAGCTTACCTGACCCTGGTGTATTATTTAAAATGAATTCCACTTGCCCAGCTACCTGCCCAGTGACTGCCCATCTACCTCCCTACACACCTATCCACCATCTGGGGGTGCATGAATGTGTGTATAGGAGTGCGCGCATGTGTGCCTGGGAGTGCGCACATGCGTGCCTGGAAGTGCACACATGTGCGTCTTGGGGTTGCATGCACCTGTGTCTGTGATTACAGGTATGCACATCTAGGATAAGGGTTGGGATTTCCCCTGAAAGGCTTTAGATATGCTGTCTCGAGAATTTGAAACAATTAATTGGTGTAATTCACAATTCAAATGTTCGTTACAATTGCAAGAACATTAACAAATCTGGGTCTTATACAGCAAGTAAAATCGGACCTATGAGATTAAAGTAGAAATGCAGTGTGTGTGTGTGTGTGTTTGCTTCCTGTCTTATGGCCCATTTCCCCTGAGCAATTACAAATAAACAATTGCTAAAGCAAAAATATTAAAACAATTATTGATGCATGGAAAACAGGGCGGACTGGCCATACGGAGACCCAGGCAAAGCTTTAACCTCAGCCTCATTTATTTATTAATCAGCCAGGAAGCTTTTTGGGTTGGGAGGCTAGGCAGAGATGTCATGGACTGGTTTTGGGCTGGCCAGAGCTTGGAAAAGCCCAGGTTGATTTTTGACCCCAATCCGTCACTGCATGGAAATGTCTGCTGCAATCAAGTGATCAACAAGAACTTGCTTGTTGCTCAAGTGTCTGGTCGTTTTGGCTGACTTTGCGCTTGAAGCGTTAACATCGGCATGTGGACTGCAAATAGGACTATATAAATACCATAAATTTGATCTTAATTATGGTTGTAATTGCAATCACTTAACAAATATTTAGCCAAATAGTCCTCCGCATCTAAATGCAAGTAAATGCAAGTAGTCTAAATGCATATGAGTTGTACAATCGTTTATATGTTTAACGAACAGTCAATAAATCTGTTGATAAAATGGGCCATTAGTCATATGAGTACAGTAGTTAAGAATACATTATTTGGCTTAAGATTCCCATTAAAACACTGCACAATGTTCCTCAAATGATTGGTGGTCTTATTTTGTCTATGGAGTGTTCAGCATTGTGAGAACTTTTTTTGGTGGAACTTGACTGGATTCTAAGAGGCCGATTCATTAATAGCGGCAGGTAGCGACAGTTGAGCGACTGTAGCGGCATTTTCAGAGCGCCCGCTAGTAGTCGCTGTGCTCGGCCGTTGATCGGTAGTTGATAGCGACTCAGTCGGTTTGCCGTAATGTTGAATATTGGGTGAGGAGTCGCTATTTGACCGGTTCCGCGCTGTATGGGAGCGCATGATAGCGACTGGCCCTAGCGACCGGCTCCCACCATATTCATTAAAAAATCACGCTCAAAAAATTATCGCGCTGTAAAATGCATGTTTAAACCCCAGAGCACTGGCGGCGATGGGTTAAAAGTAGTTTTTTAACCCCCAAACAACCATATTTTTGGAAACCAAAAAAAACAAGTTTTTTAAATAATTTTGTAATATGAATACATTAATATCAGACCTGTAATATCAATTCTGCACATTTTTTTTTATTTTTTTTACCTTAAAAAAATTATCTAAAATGGCAGAAGTGGTCACTGAATTTTTCACATTTAAAAAAAAAAAAAAAAAAAAAATTAATAACAATTAATTATGAATATTTAAAGATTGTTCCATTGAAATGCATTGGAGAGCGCCAGGTAGCGAGAGGTCATACCTGTCGCTGTTCAAGGTCGGACGCTGGAGCTGTGGGCTGAGGCTGCAATAATGATGAATGAGTGGCTATATGGCGCTATCTCAGTCGCTAAGCAGGATTGGCTTGATAAATGTGTGATTGTGATGGGGAGCCGGCGTTCTTGTGGCGGGGCCCGTCATTACCGGCCGCTCACCAGTCGCTACCTGTCGCTATCCCTTGTTAAATAAGGGCCTAAGTTTAGGCACTACGGGGAAAAGGTGAGCCAGGAAAAAGGTCAATGGCAGAGCGGAGAACAGTACAGTTACTTGGTTAAATTTAGAATTGTTGAATTCTAGTATAGCTAAGTTGAATGTGCGCACACATAGGATTTTTTTCCTCTGCGTTCATTTAATCTATCCCCACAGTGAGACAAACACAAACAGTGAGTGCACACAGACCAACACCCTCAGAAGAAAGAGTGCTCATATGCATCCCTCCCCAGGGCAATTCCAATTGTTGGACATAAAAAAGAGTTTACCTTTTTGTAATTCCTGCTGCGGTCAATTTTGCTACCAAAATGGTGTCCCACGGAGCTGCAAGCCGCTGTACATTGTGAGTTAAGTCAGTTGACTCAAGGCAGCAGCATGGCTGGGATACTGGGAAAGTAAGCTCCAAAATGGCCACTACCAGAAAGAAAATTGGTTAGGCAGTGTCCACTCACATGGGGGTCTGCACTTCAACCATCCTTTTGAGCACAATAGCAAACGAGTTGTTGGCATCCTACTCTCAAACTGCTCTTTCTTTATCCCAGTCCCTGCCTCGTATTAAATATCAGTTTCATTCTTTCAAGTGCTCTGCTTCTGCCTACAATCCTCACCTAAAAATCCCATTGTCAATTATCCTCCTGACCCTGCTACCTATTTTTTTACATATCTCAGCTTGGCTTCTCCAGTTCCTCCCCACTGACATCCCTGCAATATTAATGAGAGACTTCAACATACCTATTGACACTAACTCTCACCTACCTCTTAATATGGGCCATAACTATGGGCTACCACCCCCCACCCACAAGGATGGTCCTACTCCTGATTTTCTGTTTACTAATCTTCCCTCAGTATAAAACATCTGCTCATAACTAGAGATGAGCGAGTAGTGAAATATTCGAAATTTCGAATTTCGTTTCGAATAGACCGCGTTACTCGACTACTCGACCGATTAACGAATCCCATTATGGTCTATGGGAAAAAAATGCTCGCCACTTGGAAATCTCAATTCGACCACTTGGAGGTCACCAAGTCCACCCTGAAACATCAGAAAATGATGCCAACACTGCTGGAATGCAACTGGGACAGCAGGGGAAGCATGTCTGGGTGCATATAACGCGCCCAAGTCGCACTATTACGCCACTATCACAGCCACTCAACAATACACTCCAAACACAATATAACTTCTACGTAAAGTGAGACAAGACAAGGAAACCTTCTTTCCTCTACATTGCCATGGACCCCAAGCCAAACTGTACAAAAAAGAAGAACAAAATTCTGCACCCCTTAAAATCACGTTGCCTAATGACAACCACAGATGACATAGGCAAGGGGGAAAATAAATAGACCCCACCCCTAATTGTCATTGTGTGTGTGTGTGTGTGTGTGTGTGTGTGTGTGTGTGTGTGTGAGAGATGTGGTCAGACATGTCCTCTTGTGTCATTGTGTCACCCCAGCAGTAAGGGAAGCTTAAAGGAGGAGGTTTGTTACAGTGTGTTACCCCAGCAGTAAGGGAAGCTTACAGGAGGAGGTTTGTTACAGTGTGTCACCCCAGCAGTCAGGGAAGCTTACAGGAGGAGGTTTGTTACAGTGTGTCACCCCAGCAGTCAGGGAAGCTTAAAGGAGGAGGTTTGTTACATTGTGTCACCCCAGCAGTAAGGGAAGCTTAAAGGAGGAGGTTTGTTACAGTGTGTCACCCCAGCAGTAAGGGAAGCTTAGAGCTGAGACCTCTTAAAAATTGTGTGGAGGCCCAAGAGCTGAGACCTTTTAAAAATTGTGTGGAGGCCCAAGAGCTGAGACCTTTTAAAAATTGTGTGGAGGCCCAAGAGCTGAGACCTCTCAAACATTGTGTGGAGTCCCAAGAGCTGAGACCTCTTAAAAATTGTGTGGAGGCCCAAGAGCTGAGACCTCTTAAAAATTGTGTGGAGGCCCAAGAGCTGAGACCTTTTAAAAATTGTGTGGAGGCCCAAGAGCTGAGACCTTTTAAAAATTGTGTGGAGGCCCAAGAGCTGAGACCTCTCAAACATTGTGTGGAGTCCCACGAGCTGAGACCTCTTAAAAATTGTGTGGAGGCCCAAGAGCTGAGACCTCTCAAACATTGTGTGGAGTCCCAAGAGCTGAGACCTTTTAAAAATTGTGTGGAGGCCCAAGAGCTGAGACCTTTTAAAAATTGTGTGGAGGCCTTTTAAAAATTGTGTGTAGGCCCAAGAGCTGAGACCTTTTAAAAATTGTGTGGAGGCCCAAGAGCTGAGACCTTTTAAAAATTGTGTGGAGTCCCAAGAGCTGAGACCTTTTAAAAATTGTGTGGAGGCCCAAGAGCTGAGACCTTTTAAAAATTGTGTGGAGGCCCAAGAGCTGAGACCTTTTAAAAATTGTGTGGAGGCCCAAGAGCTGAGACCTTTTAAAAATTGTGTGGAGGCCCAAGAGCTGAGACCTTTTAAAAATTGTGTGGAGTCCCAAGAGCTGAGACCTCTTAAAAATTGTGTGAAATCCCAAGAGCTGAGACCTTTTAAAAATTGTGTGGAGGCCCAAGAGCTGAGACCTTTTAAAAATTGTGTGGAGGCCCAAGAGCTGAGACCTTTTAAAAATTGTGTGGAGGCCCAAGAGCTGAGACCTTTTAAAAATTGTGTGGAGGCCCAAGAGCTGAGACCTTTTAAAAATTGTGTGGAGGCCCAAGAGCTGAGACCTTTTAAAAATTGTGTGGAGGCCCAAGAGCTGAGACCTCTTAAAAATTGATTGTATTAAGCCCAAGAGGTGAGCCATAATTTTTTTTTATTAATACAGCAATTCTACGGCGGTTAAGGAGGAGGAGGAGGAGGAGGAGGAAATGGCACTTCATACAGATGGCACTTCACTCTTGGCTGCTTTCCACTGTTGTACAAGCAAAGTCCGGGTCAATCCACTTGCTGTTCATTTTGATTAGCGTCAGCCTGTCGGCACTGTCGGTTGACAGGCGGCTGCGCTTATCGGTTATAATGCCCCCGGCTGCGCTGAACACCCTTTCTGATAGCACGCTGGCGGCAGGGCAGGCAAGCACCTCCAAGGCGTACAGGGACAGTTCCAGCCACGTGTCCAACTTGGAGACCCAGTAAGTGTAGGTCGCCGAGGGATCGGGGAGGACAGGGGTGTGGTCTGCCAGGTAGTCCCGCAACATCCGCCGATACTTGTCCCTCCTGCTGATAGCGGGCCCCGCAGTGATGGAAGTTGCACGAGGGGGTGACATGAACGTGTCCCACACCTTGGAGAGTGTTCCCCTGGTGGCTGTGGGCCTGATCGATGTTGTCAGACTCTGGGAGACACTCTCCTCTCTGCCGCCAGCGATGCTGGGTGGGAAAATCTGCATCATGTTCTGCAAGAGTTCCCTCTGGTATTCCAGTAATCGATTCGTCCTCTCCTCTACCGGAATAAAAGAGGAGAAGTTATCTTTATACTGGGGGTCCAGGAGTGCGAAGAGTATAGTTTGTTCTCCAATATCCGGACAACACGTATGTCCCGGGAAAAGCAGCCCAGCATGAAGTCAGCCATGTGTGCCAGACTCTGAGTAGGCATGACCTCACTGCCCCCACCAGAAGGATCATTTTCCATTTCCTCCTCTTCCTCCTCCTCTCCGCCCCATCCGCGCTGAACCAATGGGACGCACACAGCCTGACTGCTACCCTCGCCGCCAGCATCCTCTTCCACAGCCACCTCCACGTTGTCCTCCTCCTCCTCATCCTCCTCCTCCTGCAACTGCCACCGAGCAGCAGACAAAAGTGTGGTCTGACTGTCTACCTGCGTTGCGTCTCCTCCTACCCCCGTCTCCTCTGTGTGCAATGCGTTCTCCCCTATTGCGATGAGCGATTCTTTAAGGACGCATAGGAGCGGGATGGTTACGCTCACTATAGCGTCCTCGCTGCTGACCTTCTTAGTGGACTCCTCAAAGATACGCAATACATCGCATATGTCTGCCATCCATGGCCACTCGTGGTTGGCAAACTGAGGGAGCTGAGTTGGATGCACGCGTGGATGCATCATCTGGTACTCCATCAATGCTCTCTGCTGCTCACACACCCTGGCCAACATGCAATAGGTGGAATTCCAGCGAGTGGGCAGGTCGCACAACAGCCGATGTTGAGGCAAATGGAGGCGTTGCTGGATTTTTTTTAAGCTAGCAGCAGCTACAGTTGACTTCCGAAAGTGAGCGCACAAGCGCCGCACTCTCACCAGTAGCTCTGCCAGGTTGGGGTAAGTCTTTAGAAACTTTTGAACTACCAAATTAAAAACGTGGGCCAGGCATGGTACGTGATTGAGTTCTGCAAGCTCCAGAGCCGCCACCAGGTTACGGCCGTTATCGCACACGACAATGCCTGGTCCTAGCTGAAGCGGCGACAGCCACATCTCTGTCTGCTGCAATATGGCGTGCCTCACCTCTGCGGTGCTGTGCTTCCTGTCGCCCAAGCTGATGAGCTTAAGCACCGCCTGCTGACGTCTCCCCGCGCCAGTGCTGCAACGCTTCCAGCTAGGGGCTGAGGGCGATGTTAAGGCAGAGGAGGAGGAGGAGGAGGAGGAGGAAGAGGAGGGGGGTCTATCAGAACCCGTGCTGGCAATCTTGGGCGGGGGTGGTATGTAGGCCGTCCCTGTTTGCGACCCCGTCCCCGCTTCTACAACATTCACCCAGTGTGCCGTCAAAGAGATGTAGCGTCCTTGGCCGCAAGCGCTTGTCCACGAGTCGGTGGTCAAGTGGACCTTTGCGCTGACTGCGTACCTCAGGGCCCGCCTGATGTTACGCGACACGTGCTGGTGCAGGGCGGGGACGCCACACCGGGAAAAATAGTGGCGGCTAGGGACGGAATAGCGAGGTGCGGCAGCCGCCATCAGGTCGCGGAAGGCCTGCGTCTCCACAAGCCTAAACGGCAACATCTCCAGGGCCAGCAGTTTGGAGATGAGGCAGGTTAAGGCTTGGGCTTGGGGGTGACTGGAGGCGTACTTCTGCCTGCGGTTGAACGCCTGCGAGATGGACAGTTGATGGGACGAGGAGATGGAAGGTGCAGACGAAGATGCGGGGGAAGGGGGGGCTGAAGGAGAAGGCCCCAAAGTAGCCAAGGCAGAGGCAGATGTGGAGGTGTCCTGGCTGGAGGTCTGGACCGCAGTGGCAGCACACAACAAAGGGGAAGAGGCAGTGGCAGCAAGACCGGGCGCAGGTTGTATTGCGTTTGCTCTCTCCCACTCAGCCCAGTGCTTGAATTCCAAGTGACGGCGCATGCCTGAGGTGGTCAGATTGCTCTTCTCAGAGCCCCTACTCAGTTTTGAGTGGCAGATTGCGCAAACCGCGCTCAGTTTGTCATCCGCGCAAACATTAAAAAATCTCCACACCACAGAAGTACGAGGCCTCGATGGGGGAGCTTCGCGCGACTGCCTGCTGCCGGGAAGAGCTTCGGCCCTGCTGGCTGTGGCCTGCCTTCTCTGTCTGGACTGTCCTCTGCCTCTGGACTGTCCTCTGCCTCAGCCTTAACAGAGGTGTACCCCGCCCCCCGCATAACTGTCCCATAAAGGCAGGGAAGCTGGATGAGCGTAATGCTGGCTGCCCCTCACCAGCACGCATTGTATCCCCACTGGCTTCAACGCGGTTTGTGCCCCCACCAGCATTTCCGCGCCCCCGTCCTCGTCCACGTCCCTTTGCGCTAGCCCTCCGCATTTCAGACGTTTTACTTTTTTGGCCACGCGTTATGCCAAATATAAAAATATTTTTAAGAAGAACACCTGGCTATACAGCCGTATACTGCCAGAAGGTGAAATGGTGCCTATACGCACCGTGTATAAAACAGTGTTTTGTTGGCACAGAGGACACAAAACAGTAGTGCCAAATATAAATATATTTTTAAGAAGAACACCTGGCTATACAGCCGTATACTGCCAGAAGGTGAAATGGTGCCTATACGCACCGGGTATATAACAAGGTTTTGTTGGTAAAGAGGACACAAAACAGTAGTGCCAAATATAAAAATATTTTTAAGAAAAACACCTGGCTATACAGCCGTATACTGCCAGAAGGTGAAATGGTGCCTATACGCACCGGGTATATAACAAGGTTTTGTTGGTAAAGAGGACACAAAACAGTAGTGCCAAATATAAAAATATTTTTAAGAAAAACACCTGGCTACACAGCCGTATACTGCCAGAAGGTGAAATATGGTGGTAAATGCGAGATTCTGAGCTTCTGGGGCCCTGCCTGCCTACATAGGATATGAGCTATATACTGTTCAACATAGCAGCACTAATAAGGGATTAAGGACTCTCTTGTCTTCTGGTAGCTGGTATATATGGTGGTAAATGCGAGATTCTGAGCTTCTGGGGCCCTGCCTGCCTACATATGATATGAGCTATATACTGTTCAACATAGCAGCACTAATAAGGGATTAAGGACTCTCTTGTCTTCTGGTAGCTGGTATATATGGTGGTAAATGCGAGATTCTGAGCTTCTGGGGCCCTGCCTGCCTACATAGGATATGAGCTATATACTGTTCAACATAGCAGCACTAATAAGGGATTAAGGACTCTCTTGTCTTCTGGTAGCTGGTATATATGGTGGTAAATGCGAGATTCTGAGCTTCTGGGGCCCTGCCTGCCTACATATGAGCTATATACTGTTCAGCGTAGTAGCCCTAATAAGGGCTCTTAATGACTCTCTTGTCTTCTGGTAGCTGGTATATATGGTGGTAAATGCGAGATTCTGAGCTTCTGGGGCCCTGCCTGCCTACATATGAGCTATATACTGTTCAGCGTAGTAGCCCTAATAAGGGCTCTTAATGACTTTCTTGTCTTCTGGTAGCTGGTATATATGGTGGTAAATGCGAGATTCTGAGCTTCTGGGGCCCTGCCTGCCTACATATGAGCCATATACCGTTCAGCATAGTAGCCCTAATAAGGGTTCTTAATGACTCTCTTGTCTTCTGGTAGCTGGTATAGATGGTGGTAAATGCGAGATTCCGAGCTTCTGGGGCCCTGCCAGCGACAGCCTGTCTTTCCCTGCTGTGAGCGTCTGTCCCTCACTAAGTTCAAGCTGCTAATGCTGACGAAGAGGAAGTGCTGAGTTTTGTATATTCGAGGTCACATGGTTTTTCCAGCCAATGCGTGTAGACGCCGTTCTGGCGATGCCAGCGTCCTCCCAGGACCTGTCCCACCCCCCCTGCATGGTGATTGGTGTAAAAAACGCGCCAGGGAAGGTGGGAGGGGAAACGAATTGTGAGTGCGCCATCGCCGCTGTACTCGATCGAAATCGAGTATGACGAACAGCGTAGTATTCGATCGAATACCGGCTCGGTCGAATACTACTCGCTCATCTCTACTCATAACTGCTGCCTCTCTTAGGCCCACAAAACACTGACACTGCTTGCCAATACCACACAATCACAGACATTCTTATATAGAAACCTATTAGCATTAGATCTAGAATCACTTTCTGACTGTCTGCAACCTCTTCACACCTTGCCCTCATTCACATTGCACTACCAAAACACACCAATCTCTGTATTTCCCTCTTACCTGCATCCTCCCTCAGCACAAATACCGACGACCATGGCTCAATATGGATATTGCCAGACTGAAACTGCAGTATCAAGTCACTGAATGGCGATGCCAGCAGACCAAAACCAATGCTTTTAAAGAATACCTTCAGGAACTCTGGAATGGACTTTCATCTGCTAAACAAGCAAACTCCTCTTCTTATATTTGCACAAGCCTGAGACTTTAAACGATTTATCAAAACCTTCAGCTGTCTATTCCTCCAGTCCACTACTTCCTACTCCTATCTCCCAAATCATGCTACATTCTTCAAAGATAAAGTCGACAATATCCAAGGTAGCTTTGCCACTCAAATAATGATACACCCCCCCCACCACATTCATCCTCTGTTACATATACTGACATCACTATGAATTCAAGATCTTGCATTATTATGGCTCTTCTCATACCTCTCATACCTTAGATTTGGTGTTTCTTATAACCATCTCACCTCACCCTCTGTCTTTTGGTGTACTGCATTGTTCCATTTGGCCCCGTTTCTTCTTATTTACATCTAAGATCTTGGGCTCCTTATAAACTCATTTGGCCACGTCAGTGTATATGATGCTTGCCTTTTCTCTAGCTAAAGCAGTGCCGATTTCCAAAACAATTCAATTTAAAATTCTAACCTCAGCCTACAATGTTCCCTTGGACGGGGCCCCTTCCTATGTTTTAGCACTAATCCAACAATACCAACTAGGGATGAGCGAATCGATCCGGACGAACCCGGATTCGATCCGAATTTCATGAAAAATTTGATTCGGATCGAATCCGAATTTCCCCGCGATTCGATCGCTCAAAGTGTTCCTTTAACATCCATTCATTTACATTACAGGCATTCTAAGATGGCAGACGGGACATGTCCAGACATCAACCCCGCGCCAGTGCAAGCTGGGACAGTCACATGCAGCCTATCAGCAGCCAGCAAGCCCGGTGACGTCACAGCGCTATTTAAGGCCGGCGGCCATCTTGCTTTTCCTCATTTCTCTATTGCATTCGTGAGAGACAGGACGCTGCTGTAGGCAGGGAGAGAGACAGTTAGACAGACAGGGACAGACAGGGACAGGCTGGAGACAGGCAGGAGACAGGCAGGAGACAGACAGAAAGTCAGCGAAAAACAGGGAAAGTTAGGAAAAATCGGAGGCAGTCACAGGGAGATTTTTTTTTTCATCCAGCCTGAGTGTTACTGGCTGGCTGACTGGCTTTGTTAGCGTTTTCAGGCTGATTATACACTTACTGTGCATATATACTGAACTGATCTCAAGTCTGCTGTGAGGCATCCCATTCTGTGACTACACCAGCCTCTATTTACTATAACCCTTTGCACTTATTATAAAAGTCATTTGGCCTGATAAATACACTTTTGCTGTGCATAGTACTGCTCCCAGGTGCACTCTGGTTGGGGCATCCCATTCTGTGACTACACCAGCCTCTATTTACTATAACCCTTTGCACTTATTCTAAAAGTCATTTGGCCTGATAAAGACACTTTTGCTGTGCATAGTACTGCTCCCAGGTGCACTCTGGTTGGGGCATCCCATTCTGTGACTACACCAGCCTCTATTTACTATAACCCTTTGCACTTATTCTAAAAGTCATTTGGCCTGATAAAGACACTTTTGCTTTGCATAGTACTACTGCTCCCAGGTCCACTGCTGTTGTGGCATCCCGTTCTGTGACTACACCAGCCTCTATTTACTATAACCCTTTGCACTTATTCTAAAAGTCATTTGGCCTGATAAAGACACTTTTGCTTTGCATAGTACTACTGCTCCCAGGTCCACTGCTGTTGTGGCATCCCGTTCTGTGACTACACCAGCCTCTATTTACTATAACCCTTTGCACTTATTCTAAAAGTCATTTGGCCTGATAAAGACACTTTTGCTTTCCACAGTACTACTGCTCCCAGGTCCACTGCTGTTGTGGCATCCCGTTCTGTGACTACACCAGCCTCTATTTACTATAACCCTTTGCACTTATTCTAAAAGTCATTTGGCCTGATAAAGACACTTTTGCTGTGCATAGTACTGCTCCCAGGTGCACTCTGGTTGAGGCATCCCATTCTGTGACTACACCAGCCTCTATTTACTATAACCCTTTGCACTTATTCTAAAAGTAATTTGGCCTGATAAAGACACTTTTGCTGTGCATAGTACTGCTCCCAGGTGCACTCTGGTTGGGGCATCCCATTCTGTGACTACACCAGCCTCTATTTACTATAACCCTTTGCACTTATTCTAAAAGTCATTTGGCCTGATAAAGACACTTTTGCTGTGCATAGTACTGCTCCCAGGTGCACTCTGGTTGGGGCATCCCATTCTGTGACTACACCAGCCTCTATTTACTATAACCCTTTGCACTTATTCTAAAAGTCATTTGGCCTGATAAAGACACTTTTGCTGTGCATAGTACTGCTCCCAGGTGCACTCTGGTTGGGGCATCCCATTCTGTGACTACACCAGCCTCTATTTACTATAACCCTTTGCACTTATTCTAAAAGTCATTTGGCCTGATAAAGACACTTTTGCTGTGCATAGTACTGCTCCCAGGTGCACTCTGGTTGGGGCATCCCATTCTGTGACTACACCAGCCTCTATTTACTATAACCCTTTGCACTTATTCTAAAAGTAATTTGGCCTGATAAAGACACTTTTGCTGTGCATAGTACTGCTCCCAGGTGCACTCTGGTTGGGGCATCCCATTCTGTGACTACACCAGCCTCTATTTACTATAACCCTTTGCTCTTATTCTAAAAGTCATTTGGCCTGATAAAGACACTTTTGCTGTGCATAGTACTGGTCCCAGGTGCTCTCTGGTTGGGGCATCCCATTCTGTGACTACACCAGCCTCTATTTACTATAACCCTTTGCACTTATTCTAAAAGTCATTTGGCCTGATAAAGACACTTTTGCTGTGCATAGTACTGCTCCCAGGTGCACTCTGGTTGGGGCATCCCATTCTGTGACTACACCAGCCTCTATTTACTATAACCCTTTGCACATATTCTAAAAGTAATTTGGCCTGATAAAGACACTTTTGCTTTGCATAGTACTACTGCTCCCAGGTCCACTGCTGTTGTGGCATCCCGTTCTGTGACTACACCAGCCTCTATTTACTATAACCCTTTGCACTTATTCTAAAAGTCATTTGGCCTTATAAAGACACTTTTGCTTTGCATAGTACTACTGCTCCCAGGTCCACTGTTGTTGTGGCATCCCGTTCTGTGACTACACCAGCCTCTATTTACTATAACCCTTTGCACTTATTCTAAAAGTCATTTGGCCTGATAAAGACACTTTTGCTTTGCATAGTACTACTGCTCCCAGGTCCACTGCTGTTGTGGCATCCCGGTTTGTGACTACACCAGCCTCTATTTACTATAACCCTTTGCACTTATTCTAAAAGTCATTTGGCCTGATAAAGACACTTTTGCTTTGCATAGTACTACTGCTCCCAGGTCCACGGCTGTTGTGGCATCCCGTTCTGTGACTACACCAGCCTCTATTTACTATAACCCTTTGCACTTATTCTAAAAGTCATTTGGCCTGATAAAGACACTTTTGCTGTGCATAGTACTGCTCCCAGGTGCACTCTGGTTGGGGCATCCCATTCTGTGACTACACCAGCCTCTATTTACTATAACCCTTTGCACTTATTCTAAAAGTCATTTGGCCTGATAAAGACACTTTTGCTGTGCATAGTACTGCTCCCAGGTGCACTCTGGTTGGGGCATCCCATTCTGTGACTACACCAGCCTCTATTTACTATAACCCTTTGCACTTATTCTAAAAGTCATTTGGCCTGATAAAGACACTTTTGCTGTGCATAGTACTGCTCCCAGGTGCACTCTGGTTGGGACATCCCATTCTGTGACTACACCAGCCTCTATTCACTATAACCCTTTGCACTTATTCTAAAAATCATTTGGCCTGATAAAGACACTTTTGCTGTGCATAGTACTGCTCCCAGGTGCTCTCTGGTTGGGGCATCCCATTCTGTGACTACACCAGCCTCTATTTACTATAACCCTTTGCACTTATTCTAAAAGTCATTTGGCCTGATAAAGACACTTTTGCTTTGCATAGTGCTACTGCTCCCAGGTCCACTGCTGTTGTGGCATCCCGTTCTGTGACTACACCAGCCTCTATTTACTATAACCCTTTGCACTTATTCTAAAAGTCATTTGGCCTGATAAAGACACTTTTGCTTTGCATAGTACTACTGCTCCCAGGTCCACTGCTGTTGTGGCATCCCGTTCTGTGACTACACCAGCCTCTATTTACTATAACCCTTTGCACTTATTCTAAAAGTCATTTGGCCTGATAAAGACACTTTTGTTTTGCATAGTACTACTGCTCCCAGGTCCACTGCTGTTGTGGCATCCCGTTCTGTGACTACACCAGCCTCTATTTACTATAACCCTTTGCACCTATTCTAAAAGTCATTTGGCCTGATAAAGACACTTTTGCTTTGCATAGTACTGCTCCCAGGTGCACTCTGGTTGGGGCATCCCATTCTGTGATTACACCAGCCTCTATTTACTATAACCCTTTGCACTTATTCTAAAAGTCATTTGGCCTGATAAAGACACTTTTGCTGTGCATAGTACTGCTCCCAGGTGCACTCTGGTTGGGGCATCCCATTCTGTGACTACACCAGCCTCTATTTACTATAACCCTTTGCACTTATTCTAAAAGTCATTTGGCCTGATAAAGACACTTTTGCCGTGCATAGTACTGCTCCCAGGTGCACTCTGGTTGGGGCATCCCATTCTGTGACTACACCAGCCTCTATTTAATACCATAACCATTTGCACTTATTCTAATAGAAATTAGGCCTGATAAAGACACTTTTGCTGTGCATAGTCTCACTGCTGCCAGGTGCTTTCTGGTTTTTGGGGCATCCCATTCTGTGACTACACCAGCCTCTATTTAATACCATAACCATTTGCACTTATTCTAATAGAAAGTAGGCCTGATAAAAGGCACTTTTGCTGTGCATAGTCTCACTGCTGCCAGGTGCTCTCTGGTTGGGGCATCCCATTCGGTGACTACACCAGCCTCTATTTACTATAACCCTTTGCACTTATTCTAAAAGTCATTTGGCCTGATAAAGACACTTTTGCTGTGCATAGGACTGCTCCCAGGTGCACTCTGGTTGGGGCATCCCATTCTGTGACTACACCATCCTCTATTTACTATAACCCTTTGCACTTATTCTAAAAGTCATTTGGCCTGATAAAGACACTTTTGCTGTGCATAGTACTGCTCCCAGGTGCACTCTGGTTGGGGCATCCCATTCTGTGACTACACCAGCCTCTATTTACTATAACCCTTTGCACATATTCTAAAAGTAATTTGGCCTGATAAAGACACTTTTGCTGTGCATAGTACTGCTCCCAGGTGCACTCTGGTTGGGGCATCCCATTCTGTGACTACACCAGCCTCTATTTATTATAACCCTTTGCACATATTCTAAAAGTAATTTGGCCTGATAAAGACACTTTTGCTGTGCATAGTACTGCTCCCAGGTGCTCTCTGGTTGGGGCATCCCATTCTGTGACTACACCAGCCTCTTTTTAATACCATACCCATTGGCACTTATTCTAATAGAAATTAGGCCTGATAAAGACACTTTTGCTGTGCATAGTACTGCTCCCAGGTGCACTCTGGTTGGGGCATCCCATTCTGTGACTACACCAGCCTCTATTTACTATAACCCTTTGCACTTATTCTAAAAGTCATTTGGCCTGATAAAGACACTTTTGCTGTGCATAGTACTGCTCCCAGGTGCTCTCTGGTTGGGGCATCCCATTCTGTGACTACACCAGCCTCTATTTACTATAACCCTTTGCACTTATTCTAAAAGTAATTTGGCCTGATAAAGACACTTTTGCTGTGCATAGTACTGCTCCCAGGTGCACTCTGGTTGGGGCATCCCATTCTGTGACTACACCAGCCTCTAATTACTATTACCCTTTGCACTTATTCTAAAAGTAATTTGGCCTGATAAAGACACTTTTGCTGTGCATAGTACTGCTCCCAGGTGCTCTCTGGTTGGGGCATCCCATTCTGTGACTACACCAGCCTCTATTTAATACCATAACCATTTGCACTTATTCTAATAGAAATTAGGCCTGATAAAGACACTTTTGCTGTGCATAGTCTCACTGCTGCCAGGTGCTTTCTGGTTTTTGGGGCATCCCATTCTGTGACTACACCAGCCTCTATTTAATACCATAACCATTTGCACTTATTCTAATAGAAAGTAGGCCTGATAAAGGCACTTTTGCTGTGCATAGTCTCACTGCTGCCAGGTGCTCTCTGGTTGGGGCATCCCATTCGGTGACTACACCAGCCACTATTTACTATAACCCTTTGCACTTATTCTAAAAGTCATTTGGCCTGATAAAGACACTTTTGCTGTGCATAGTACTGCTCCCAGGTGCACTCTGGTTGGGGCATCCCATTCTGTGACTACACCAGCCTCTATTTACTATAACCCTTTGCACTTATTCTAAAAGTAATTTGGCCTGATAAAGACACTTTTGCTGTGCATAGTACTGCTCCCAGGTGCACTCTGTTTGGGGCATCCCATTCTGTGACTACACCAGCCACTATTTACTATAACCCTTTGCACTTATTCTAAAAGTCATTTGGCCTGATAAAGACACTTTTGCTGTGCATAGTACTGCTCCCAGGTGCACTCTGGTTGGGGCATCCCATTCTGTGACTACACCAGCCTCTATTTACTATAACCCTTTGCACTTATTCTAAAAGTCATTTGGCCTGATAAAGACACTTTTGCTGTGCATAGTACTGCTCCCAGGTGCACTCTGGTTGGGGCATCCCATTCTGTGACTACACCAGCCTCTATTTACTATAACCCTTTGCACATATTCTAAAAGTAATTTGGCCTGATAAAGACACTTTTGCTTTGCATAGTACTGCTCCCAGGTGCACTCTGGTTGGGGCATCCCATTCTGTGACTACACCAGCCTCTATTTACTATAACCCTTTGCACATATTCTAAAAGTAATTTGGCCTGATAAAGACACTTTTGCTGTGCATAGTACTGCTCCCAGGTGCACTCTGGTTGGGGCATCCCATTCTGTGACTACACCAGCCTCTATTTATTATAACCCTTTGCACATATTCTAAAAGTAATTTGGCCTGATAAAGACACTTTTGCTGTGCATAGTACTGCTCCCAGGTGCTCTCTGGTTGGGGCATCCCATTCTGTGACTACACCAGTCTCTATTTAATACCATAACCATTTGCACTTATTCTAATAGAAATTAGGCCTGATAAAGACACTTTTGCTGTGCATAGTCTCACTGCTGCCAGGTGCTTTCTGGTTTTTGGGGCATCCCATTCTGTGACTACACCAGCCTCTATTTAATACCATAACCATTTGCACTTATTCTAATAGAAATTAGGCCTGATAATAACACTTTTGCTGTGCATAGTCTCACTGCTGCCAGGTGCTCTCTGGTTTTTGGGGCATCCCATTCTGTGACTACACCAGCCTCTATTTAATACCATAACCATTTGCACTTATTCTAATAGAAATTAGGCCTGATAAAGACACTTCTGCTGTGCATAGTCTTACTGCTGCCAGGTGCACTGCTGGCTGTTGGGGCATCCCATTCTGTAACATAGCATACCCCTCTTTATTTACACTATGCAGCTCTCTTATTTACACTAGGCAGGCCTGTTGGAGGCTGAGTGTTACTGCTCACTTTTGGTGTGCATTATATTCTGTTTCATATAGACCCACCGCTGCCTGGGGGTTCTTAAAATATCACCTACTACCACGCCAGTTAGACTATGTCGGGCAGACAAGTGCCTGGAAGTGAAAAGAGGAGTGGCAGAGGCCAAGATTCCGCAGGCAGAGCTCGCAGCAGACTGGGGGCCAGTAGCAGCAGGAGTCACGCTGAGAGACCTAATCTGCCAGTATCTGCTAGCGGTCGGGTCTTCACCAGTAACGCATCTGCCGTGGTAGATTGGTTGACGCGCTCATCAACAACATCATCACAACTTACGTCTGAGACCCCCAGTCTAGGGTCGGTAGGTTCCTCTGACACAACCCTGAGTTGGCATGCCCTAGAGCAGTCCCTGTCCTCCCATTGCCTCTGTCCTACGCCGTTCCCTCCCCCAGCGACGTATCCTATGCTTTGGGTTCAGCTCCACTCTTTAGTGAGGAGGACGATCAGATAGAGGACAGTCAGCAGCTACTGCCCAGCCAAGAAATGGAGGTGGCTTCTTTAGCTAGGCAGACAAATAATGATGTGGACAGTGTCGTGGGTGCTGCGAGCGTTCCAGCTCCTGCGCCAGACACTGTTGACGAATCCACGAACATCAGTGACGTACAGCCACAACTCGGTGATAATGATGATGACGATGAAGCCAATCGCACTTGGGAGCCGGGTGATGAAGGGGCTTCATCGTCATCATCAGGAGAAGAGGGGCGCAGGTTGCCCCAGAGTCAGCAGCTGAGGCAGCAAGGTGGTAGCAGTCAGCATGGGGGCACAATTCCAAAGGCTGGAGCCGGCCGGGGCCGGGGTAGAGCACCTGCTGTGCGGCAGTCTACCTTATCGGAAGGTAGTGGAGCTGGGGTTCCTGGAGTTGGCAACAGCAGCAGTGAATCAGTGAGGCCAGCGGGTGGGAAAAGTAGCTACTCGGCAGTGTGGCAGTTTTTCCTGAAGCATCCGCAGGAGGGTAACATGGCCACATGCAAGATATGTAGGCAAAAGGTGAAGCGTGGCCAGGGTCCAAATGTTGGCACCACGGCCCTGCGTCAACATATGATGCGTCACCATAAAGCGACCTGAGAGAACCGAGGCTCCCAAGGGGTGGGCCAGTCTGCTTCCTCAACAAGTGGCACGCCGCTCCCAATTTCTGCCAGCCAAGGCTCCAGCACCTCAGCCGAAGGCAGCTGTGCGTCATACCCATCCTCTGTCGCTCCTGCTCCTCCTCCTCCTCCTCCAAGTCATGCATCCCACCAGCAATCCATCAGCGAAGCCATGTCCAAGAGACAGCAGTATGCGCCCACTCATCCTACGGCGCAGAAGCTGAATGTGCTCCTGTCCAAGTTGCTGGTGCTGCAGTCGCTCCCTTTTCAGGTGGTGGAATCTGCACCTTTCAGAGAACTGATGGCTTGTGCCGAGCCGAGGTGGAGAGTCCCAAGCCGTCATTTCTTTGCGAAGAAGGCAGTACCAGCGCTGCACACTTTTGTTGAACAGAAGGTGGGCCAGTCCTTGAGCCTGTCGGTGTGTAGCAAAGTGCATGGCAACGCCGACATCTGGAGCTGTAACTACGGTCAGGGACAGTACATGTCGTTTACGGCCCACTGGGTGAATGTGGTCCCTTTGCAGCAGCAGCAGCAACTTGGACAGGTCACGCCGCTTCGGCCTCCGCGCTCCCTGCCCGTCGGGCCTGTGACACCGTGCGACTCGGCCTCCTCATCCTCCGCCATCTCCTCACCCTCCACTGTAGGCTCAAGTCTCAGTGCCCCTCCAGTCTACCATGTGTGCAGGGCACGGAGGTGTCACGCAGTGCTTCACATGGTTTGTCTTGGCGAACGGAGTCACACAGGGGAGGAACTGCTTAAATGTATTCATCAGGAAATCCAAACATGGCTTACTCCGAGAAAACTTAAAATGGGAATCATGGTTACCGACAATGGGAAGAACATTTTGTCTGCGCTGCGCCAAGGAAGCCTGACCCATGCCCCCTGCATGGCTCACGTCTTCAATCTGGTTGTCAAGCGGTTTCTGAAGTGTTCCCCCCATCTGCAAGACATCCTAACAACTTCAAGGAAACTTTGCATGCACTTCAGCCACTCATACACCGCCAAACACACCCTTCTTGAGCTACAGCGTCAGAATGGTATCCCCCAACATAGTCTGATTTGCGATGTTTCCACCCGTTGGAATTCCACCCTTCACATGTTGGACCGATTATATGAACAGAGAAAAGCCATCACGGATTTCCTGATGATCCAAGCAGATAGGGGGACTCCCCTGTGTAACTTCAATGTCAACCAGTGGCAGCTCATACGTGACACCTGCCGTTTGCTCAGGCCCTTTGAGGAAGCCACTTTATTTGTCAGTCGGCAGGATTACGGGATGAACGACGTGATTCCACTGCTTCATGTACTACAGCACATGTTGGAAACCATGGCTGGTCAGGGCACTGGAGACATGGCGTTTACATCTTACGGCCACATGAACCCCGTTGGAGCTGAACTGGAGGAGGAGGAGGAAGAGGAGGAGGAGGAGTTGCCCAGCGAAACACAGTTTAGGCTTGGCGAAATGGCTGGGTTATCTAGTCAGCGGACAGGAGAGGAGGAGCAGGAGCAGCCAGAGGAGCTAGAGGTTTTTGAGGAAGGCGAGACAGAGGACCCGGGCACACCGTGGCAGTATGCAGTGGAGATGGAGACAGGTAGTCCATCCGAGTCACTTGCGCAAATGGCAGGAAGCATGCTCACGTGCTTGCGTAGTGACCCCAGAATTGTTTCCATCTGTCGGCGGCATGACTTCTGGCTGTCCACCTTATTGGACCCTCGCTTCCGGCACAAAATGGGGGCATTTTTTAAACCCACCGAGAGGGAGGACAAACTGAACTACTACAAAGACATTCTACGTAGGCAGTTGGCCGATGCCTATCTGCGCCATGGTCCATACTCTCGCAGGTCTGACTCGAGGGGACCTCTGCGCTCACCTTCCACTGCCATGGCCGCTGGGGGGGTTGGCAGGAGCAGCAGCAGCAGCTCCATCAGCAGCAGCCTCAGTCTTCAGTCGCTAATGAGTAGCTTTCTACACCCGCATAGTGAGGCTACTCATGAGCAGCAGGAAGACCTGGAGCAGGACCTGAACCAGCAGGTCATGTCATACTTTGACATGACCATGCCAACACACCTTGAGGATCCGCTGGACTTCTGGGCAGCCAAACTTGATTTGTGGCCGCAACTAGCAGAGTTTGCCCTGGAAAAGCTGTCCTGCCCGGCAAGTAGCGTGCCATCTGAGCGGGTGTTTAGTGCGGCGGGGGCCATAGTTACGGCGAGGAGAACTTGTCTGTCAACTAAAAATGTGGAGAGACTCACCTTTGGCAAAATGAATCAGGGATGGATCAGCCAGGATTTCCACCCACCAATGCCTGATGCATGCGACTAGATTCAGCATGGTGCCACGTTTTACACTTTCCAAATGGTGCAAAACATATTTATGTCTTTAGGCCAATTTTTGGGCTCCTGAAGCTGCCAACTCCAGGGTGTGATTCATCCAATTTTTGGGCTCCTGAAGCCAACCCCAGGGTCTCTTTAAAGTAATATTTGGGCTCCTGCTGCTGCTGCTGCCAACTCCAGGGTGTGATTCATCCAATTTTTGGGCTCCTGAAGCCAACCCCAGAGTCTCTTTAAAGTAATATTTGGGCTCCTGCTGCTGCCAACTCCAGGGTGTGATTCATCCAATTTTTGGGCTACTGAAGCCAACTCCAGTGTCTCTTTAAAGTAATATTTGGGCTCCTGTTGCTGCTGCTGCTGCCAACTCCTGCCAACTCCAGGGTGTGATTCATCCAATTTTTGGGCTCCTGAAGCCAACCCCAGGGTCTCTTTAAAGTAATATTTGGGCTCCTGCTGCTGCTGCTGCCAACTCCAGGGTGTGAATCATCCAATTTTTGGGCTCCTGAAGCCAACTCCAGTGTCTCCTTAAAGTAATGTTTTGGCTCCTGCTGCTGCTGCCAACTCCAGGGTGTGATTCATCCAATTTTTGGGCTTCTGAAGCCAACCCCAGGGTCTCTTTAAAGTAATATTTGGGCTCCTGCTGCTGCTGCTGCCAACTCCAGGGTGTGAATCATCCAATTTTTGGGCTCCTGAAGCCAACTCCAGTGTCTCTTTAAAGTAATGTTTGGGCTCCTGCTGCTGCTGCTGCTGCCAACTCCATGGTGTTATTCATCCAATTCTTGGGCTCCTGAAGCCAACTCCAGTGTCTCTTTAAAGTAATGTTTGGGCTCCTGCTGCTGCTGCTGCTGCCAACTCCAGGGTGTGATTCATCCAATTTTTGGGCTCCTGAAGCCAACTCCAGTGTCTCTTTAAAGTAATGTTTTGGCTCCTGCTGCTGCTGCTGCCAACTCCAGGGTGTGATTCATCCAATTTTTGGGCTCCTGAAGCCAACCCCAGGGTCTCTTTAAAGTAATGTTTGGGCTCCTGCTGCTGCTGCTGCCAACTCCAGGGTGTGATTCATCCAATTTTTGGGCTCCTGCTGCTGCCAACTCCAGTGTCTCTTTAAAGCAATATTTGGGCTCCTGCCCCTCATAGTGATGCCACTTCAACTCTCTGCAATTGTGCCGCTCTGCGATTCTATTAGCGATGCCTCTGATCTGCATGTGATATTTATTCAAAGTATTATTTAACTAACCCAGCACGCATCCTATGCGTGTTACAGCAAGGCAGAATGGTTTACAACCCTATTGAGGCTCTAGGAGGCTCAGAAATAGCCGTTTTTAATAGCGTTTTTAATAGCGATTCGTCGCGAATAAATTCGGGTCGAAACGATTTTTGTCGGAAAATTCGGCGAATCAGTCGAAACGAATTTTTCAAAAGTTCGCTCATCTCTAATACCAACGTCTGCCTCTGTTCTGCCCAGGAACTCTTCATGTGTTCAATCCTAAATATTTCCTCCCACTCTCGTCTTCAGGACTTTTTGCTTCGCTCTATTCTTCTGGAATACTCTTGCCAATACTATCTACCACACTCCAACCTTCCAAGCCGTCAAAAGCATCTTAAAGACTCATCTGTTCAATTATATCAATTAGCTTAAGCAGTTAATTCACTGCCCTAACATCTTCCATAGAACTTACCACTTATTTTTAGACCAAAGCTTTTGTGCTAACTCCCATATCTTTTAGATTGTAAGCTTGCAAATAGAAGGTCCCTCATTCAATATGTATAATGTTACTAATGTATGTTCATTGCATTCTGAATGTATTGTGCTAGTCTGATCTATTTTCTATTTTCCCTGTCTCTAGTATTTATCTTGTACAGCTTCTGGACATTAATAACACCGTTTGGCCATAGAGCAACAGTGTTAGTGAGTTTTTAGGCCAGTCAAGGGGCTCCACACTACTGTACTAGAGGACAGCATGGGAGCAGGAGCTAGGTACGTAGAAGTACCATGACCTAAAAGTATTCATTACAATGCTCTTATTAATCCCTCTCTGTTACAGTTAGCTGTGTACTAAAATTCCTTTTAAGCTTCTCTTCAGGTATCAGAAGGATTTAAAGTTGTTGACCAAGACCACTGGTTGAAACTTTATTTCTGCAGATTCCATTCCCCAGCTCACTGTAAGTCAGTGTACCCATCTTTGCCCTAGGTCTGTGTATCATTTAGTTGCTCCTGGTCTGCATTTCTGGTGTCTGGTGCTTGCCCCAAGGCCCTAATTTTGCTTCATACCATGCACCAATACATTGCTCCTGTCCATGGAAAAGCATCAAGGTCACTGCTTAGCATTTGTGTCCTGCACAAGGCCTTGCTCACAAGTTGTGCTCTGCACCAAGGCCCTGTTATCAGAGATGGGAAAACCTGTATCACAAAGTTCAGGTTTGTACCAAACTCTGCGAGTTTGGGTTCCCAAACCCTAACGCAGACTTCAGACAGTAGTCCATGTTCAAGTTCGCCATCTGGCCCGAACATGCAAAAGCTTGTTGATGGGCTGTTTCACCTAATGTCGCACTCACCTTAGCCTGTGATCCTCAACAGTGGTGGCAGAACGGTAGCTGCATTTAAATTTGGCATGTGGCATGAGTGAGAACACTTCTAGTGACTACCTGTTATTAGTTTGTGTCTTGCTCCATGATACATATCCCACCCCAAGGACAGGTTACCTTACTTATTTTGCCCCATGCATGAAAATGCTGAGAACGGCAACCTGGGGGTAGATTTAGGTTATGTTTATATTGTCATGAGGGAGTTCCTGGTTGAACCCTGGTTATCCCGTAAATTTTAATTCTCATGTAACCATTATCACTCATCTGTGTAACTAGTGTTCTCAACAAAAATGTTGTTACAGTGAAAAAAAAAGATACAAGTTACAAATGGTGATGTGGGGTTAGGTTTACAGATATACAATTTGAGACAGCATGGACAAGTAATTACATATCTGACATGTCCACTTTGGCATTTTAGGGAGGCTACTGTTATGTATATTTAAAGTGATTCAGCAGGCACATAAAAAAAACAAAAGTTTACTAATTTATTGTCCCATGCAACTGATCGGTGCTAGTCTGGCTAAAACAACTGATAGTTGCATCTGAGTTCCCGATGCATACTGCGTTGTTCGGGGCCTGAACATGTAGACGGGTTTGATGGTGGGTCGGGATTGTGACTAACCATCAATCACAGGGGTGCTACCATGCCCCCCACGCATTCACTGCATAGTAGTGGGCTAAGGCCTGACACGCCCCCTCCATTAAAGTGAATGGATGTGGCCATGCCGCTGTGGATGGCACATGATCATGCGGCTGGGTCAGGTGAGGTACTGGCACCGATATCGGCAAATGGCTCTGAATGTTTACAATGGGGAGTGCGTGGTGCTGCATCCCCAGCTGCGTGCACATGCTCCCATTGCAGCCATTCAGATAATTTATTTCAATCAGAGCCCTTTGCTGAATTACGGGGTACTGGGGGGTTCATACAGCGGGGCATCCTAATCTGGGAAAAAAACCTGGGAAAATCAAATTCCTGGGTTCTGTTGGACTTTAAATCTGCATCAAATGGACAATCTAAAAGCATTGCTCAATGATCAGTCTATTTATTGAATGCTAATGTATCTTCTGTCTATTAATCTATTTTTACAGGGGCGTATTTATGTGAGAATATTATCAATTAGCACCCCCTTCTCTTTCACCTTCCCATTTTACCATTTGCCTAAACAGCTGCCTGCCTGGCTTTGTTTTGGCCATTTGTAATATTTTTATAAAATGTGTGTTGATATTCATTGATTAAAGGTATATGTGTAAGTGAAGTTCATCTAATGGTGTTTCCACATTTTCTTCCTGTGCCAGTTCAAGTCTCTATTCTGAAAAGCCAGTGATGTTAGCTTTTGCTGAAAAGATTAGTGGTGACCTACTAAAAGTAATCCATGCCTGACCACACAGATGAGCCCTAGTGCAGTGTTGTGTGTCCTACCTATAAAATGCCAATTACCTATAGTTTTATTTGTCACTGGCCTGGCTCATCATGATTGATGATGCACTGTTAAAACTGCCATGCTAGGTATAGACTGTTGATTGAACAGATCTGTGTATTTGATAGTTGGGATGGACATTTTGCTTCTTACCAAGCTTACTATCTGTTTTAAATATTTATTACATATTGCTACATGATCTTCCAGCAAATCTGGAAGGACTGTCTGTTGCTATTGGCAACTGTACACCAAGAGCCTTATTTATGAAGCATCAACACCACACAGTGCCACTTTTTTTACCTCAGCTGCACTCAACGTTCCATTTAAGAAACAAAAAAATGGCAGTGCTGATGTGGCCGCTAGCTAGTATTTTTTTATTTAACACTAGCGCTCAAAAGCTCACAGCGCCAGATACTCTGGTTGCAGTGCCAGAAAAAACCTGGTGCTGTAGGTCAAGATCCCATTGAGCACAATGAGCAGAACTGGATTTAAGAGTTTTATGCTTAAAAAACATATTGCCCACATTTATTTGTACAGAACTTGTATTGTAACTTGTCAGTAATGGAAACGCAAGACCTAGGCCCTTATTTAAGAAGGGATAGCGTCAGGTAGCGTCTGGTGAACGCCGGACACGGCACGCAATTACACATTTATCAAGCAGAATCTGTTTAGCGACTGGAATAGCGACATGTAGCGTCTGACTCTCATCTTCACAGCCTCAGCGAACAGCGCCGGCGTTCAGCCTTGCACCGCTTCAGGTATGACCTCTCGCTACCTGTCGCTCTCCCATAGATTTCAATGGACGATACTTTTCTTCTCTTTAAACTGGGTTTTTGTTTTATTTTTTATATATTTCTTCAGAAATGACATTACAGGTCTGCCATTAAAGTGTTCATGTTACAATGTTGTTACAATGTAATTAAGTGGTCTTGCTTGGCAAGATCACTTATTGTTCTCGCTGATATATTATTTTTATTCCAAGCATTTTTGCACTGTAACTCCTCCCACAGTTTTGACACTACATAGACCATAATATACCAAAACGTGCGGATCGTTCCCGAATGGTGTGCTTATATTTTGTGGAACGTTTCGCCAAACGGTTTCCGAAATATTGGCGTTTTTCTGGCGCAATTTTCCCATAGGAATGAATGGGAGGAATGTTCAAAAGCTAGAGTGGGAACTGAGTGAAGTCAAAAATCAGGACATGATTTCTAAACTGCGACCTCTCCCTCATTTTTAATCCCACCTACACAAATCTTATATCAAAACGTTCAGCTATCCCTGCTGCCGCTAAAAATGTCCAAGGCTAAGCCATAGCCCTAACAAATTTCACAATATGACCTTTTGTTTGCAACTCACACCTCCCATTGACATTCATTGAAACTCCACTCTAGACACCACAAATTTGAATGGCAATATCTAAACTGTGACTGTGCCTTCATTTTTAATATTTCAGAGACATGTTATACAAAACATTGTTCGCCTAGCTCTTGTGATTCCTACAGTATAAAGCTCTTTGCTGTAGGATGTATACTTTTTAAACTACAGTCATTTGAATATGGCAACCACCAGTGCATTAAAAATGTGTTTTAATGTGCATTCTCAGTTTACCTCAGAGTGAGTTTCCATAGCAACACAGCTGCAGCCTGGCTCATTACAGCTGCTCCGCCCACACACCAAGTCTCAGGAAACTCCCCTTAAAGGAGCAGTATCGTGAAATTTGCATTAAAAAAGATAAATAATTAAATAGCCACACAATAGCTTCTAACATGTCTATAAATAATCTGGCAATAGAAAAAAAGAAGAATGCTTACTATCTTTACTCAAAACAATCCATACAGTTACTCTACCTACTCCATATAGTTACTGTGCTCAGTCAAACCTTTCCACAGTTACTCCAGTGACTCCAACCACACAACAGTTACTCAAGTCACTCCACCCAGTTACTCAAGTCACTCCACCCAGATACTCCGCCCACTCCACCCAGTTACTCCACCCACTCAGCACACTCCACCCAGTTACTCCGCCCACTCCACCCAGTTACTCAAGTCACTCCACCCAGTTACTCTGCCCACTCCACTCAGTTACTCTGCCCACTGCACCCAGTTACTCCACCCACTCTTCCCACTCCACCCAGTTACCCCGCCCACTCCACCCAGTTACCCCGCCCATTCCACCCAGTTACTCCGCCCACTCCACCCACACAACAGTTACTCAAGTCACTCCACCCAGTTACTCCGCCCACTCCAACCACACAACAGTTACTCAAGTCACTCCACCCAGTTACTCCGCTCACTCCACCCACACAACAGTTACTCCGCCCACTCTACCCAGTTACTCTGCCCACTCCACCCAGTTACTCCACCCACTCCACCCAGTTACTCCACCCACTCCACCCAGTTACTCCGCCCACTCCACCCAGTTACTCCGCCCACTCCACCCAGTTACTCCGCCCACTCCACTCAGTTACTCCGCCCACTGCACCCAGTTACTCCACCCACTCTGCCCACTCTACCCAGTTACTCCGCCCATTCCACCCAGTTACTCCGCCCATTCCACCCAGTTACTCCGCCCACTGCACCCAGTTACTCCACCCACTCTGCCCACTCTACCCAGTTACTCCGCCCATTCCACCCAGTTACTCCGCCCATTCCACCCAGTTACTCCGCCCATTCCACCCAGTTACTCCGCCCACTCCACCCAGTTACTCCGCCCACTCCACCCAGTTACCCCGCCCACTCCACCCAGTTACTCCGCCCACTCCACCCAGTTACTCCGCCCACTCCACCCAGTTACCCCACCCACTCCACCCAGTTACTCCGCCCACTCCACCCAGTTACTCCGCCCACTCCACCCAGTTACTCCGCCCACTCCACCCACACAACAGTTACTCAAGTCACTCCACCCAGTTACTCCGCCCACTCCAACCACACAACAGTTACTCAAGTCACTCCACCCAGTTACTCCGCTCACTCCACCCACACAACAGTTACTCCGCCCACTCTACCCAGTTACTCTGCCCACTCCACCCAGTTACTCCACCCACTCCACCCAGTTACTCCGCCCACTCCACCCAGTTACTCTGCCCACTCCAGTTGTAGAGAACTGGCGGTGGCAAGACCACTTCACGCAATTTCCCCGGAAATTGCACTTTGTCTAGTTCCATATGTTTTCGCTTTGTTACTAGTGGATAGATGCTGAAACATGCTTAAACACACCGCCTCCTGCGCTCTGGACTTCAAACAAGTATTTTTCAGCGCCTGAGTTTTGTGAGGCTGTTTTTTTGCTGAATATGGTGTGAGTCAGTCGCTATGACCAGTCGCTAACATGCGCTCCTATACAGCGCTGTACTGGTGAAATAGCGACTCCTCACAATGTATTCAACATTACTGAACAGCGACTGAGTCGCTATGAAGTAGCGACCCAAGCCGAGCACAGCGACTACTAGCGGGAGCTCTGAAAATGCCTGCTACAGACGCTCATCTGTCGCTACCTGGCGTTACTAATGAATCAGCCTACCCGATTATACAAAATGACTCTTTTTTTAATAGAAAAACAGCACCCATTTGAACACATTTTAATTATACTTATCTTCATACATGACAATTTGGTATATGAGTTTTCAAAGCTGACCATAATGAAAACATTTTGCCACATTATTTTAGTGTAGTATAAGACCAATATTTCCTGGTGCCTGTGTCAGTTACCAAATCTGTGAACAGCTCCGGCTCTGTAGCATTTGATGATGGCTTTTGCACGGCATTTGCTGTCTTCAAGCTGTCAAAGCTTAATGAGAGGGATGGACAGAAATGTTTCAGAGAACAGATGTTAACACTAAAAACTAGAATTTAAGGATTCTAAAATGGTGGGTTCGGGAAGCCCAGCTGGTTGAAGAAGACAATCTGCATTCAAAGAGCCCACTCTGGGATCCATGCCCCATGCAGGTAGGCTTCCATTGTGAGGAAGATAAAAAGCCGGAGCACACAAGTCATCCACCAGCGGTCTGTACAGAAATGTCATGCTTGGCAGCTGGTGGAAGATCCCTCCCACCAGGCCTGGCACACACATAGTAAAAGAGTTCTAGAAATGAAGAAAATACACATGCAATCAGCTTTGCCTTTTTATAAGATTGGTTTGAAGAGAAAATTTAGCTACTATCAATAAAGCATTAACCTTGTTCCAATGTTTTTTTTCTGTGTCGCAACCGTTATTAAAGCAGTTCAGTAAATTCATTTGTGCATTCAGTTGAAGAAGTGAAGTTGAAGTGTCAAAGCTAGGCATTATTTTGGAGAGAGTAGGGATAAAGACAATGGGAGTCATGCTAAATATTTGGTGAAAGCAGTGTGCATTGCGATGTGGATTGCGACCTGCATCTCAGTGAGCTTTTTAGCTTTTAGACACAAAAAAGTGTCAAAAAAAAGTTTTTTCTATTTTATTTCCCCTAAGTTGCCTATACCTGTGATGAGGAATTTTTACTTGTTAGGCACACTATTTTTCCAATGAGGTAAGGGTATTTGTCTTTAAGTTTGGAAACAACAGAATCCCATGGGCTATACAGAAAATAATAGTGACATCTTTAGCACAGCCCATAGGGCGCTGTTATTTCCAAACTTTGAAGATGTATCCTTACATCACTGGAAAATAACGTACCTAAACTGTAAAAATGTGCCCTCACATGTACAGGTTTGTGTGGAAGATGTAGGATGTGTGTTATCGCTAAAAGTCTCACTGGGATGCAGGTTGCATTTCACGCCAAAGTGCTCACCGGAAGCCACAAAATATTTTCACCAAATATTTCGCATGACCTCTTAATATTTCTATTATATTTTATTTAGAAAGCACCTTCATCTTCCATGTACAGCGTATAAAATAATAAATAGAAAATATAAGTAGGATAAAACAAATCATACACTTATAATATGCATATGCATATGACAGATGATAAGGCTGTGAATTAGATTACTTTATCAAGATGACATTGATACCTGAATACCGCTAGGTGAGTTTAAAAGCCAGGTTGTCAGGAAGAAAATTATATTCAGAAGGCATTTCATAGGGATGAACTGCTGTGAGTGAAGATGAAGGAAGTTTGTGGACACATATTGTGTTTGGGTTGCTATCCTTGGATTAGCAAATACATTAAATGTAATGAAAATGCTTTGAAAGAGCTTTGAAGTTTAGAAGATTAGAAGTTTCAACTGAATGTTTTTGGATACTGGCAGTCAGTGGGGAGAATGACAAAAGGGAGCAGCACTGAAGAACAAAAAGCAGAGGTGAAAGACCATAGCACTGATTTTCTTTTTTGCATACATTACTCTGGGGTTAGCACAAGGGGTGTAGGAAGTGGAACTCTCTTTAGGGACCTGAGGTGTCCTTTGTGGCACTTGTGGGATGTGAGTGCTGTCAGGCTTACCCATGCACTCTGCAGGTGTCCTGATAAGAAAGGTTTCACTTCCTTTATTCAAAGCCAACTCCAACTTCACAGAAAACTGTCCTAACAGTATACCTACATCATTATGGTTTCAATAGAACAAACACTGTAAGGACTGCAGGACTAGGTTCCTGTGCTTTTAGGTTCTTGGTGGTTATCACCATACCAAGTCCTTTAGGGTTCTACCTGTTTCTGGCTGCTCCCTCCTGCTAATGCTTGCTTCTTGCTCTTCATCCGGGACAATTACTTCTACCAGTTCCAATTGCATATTTTTTTATAATACCTCTGATGCCACCTTAGGGCAACCATTTTTGCAGTATTAGCATAGGAGGCACATGTCCATGCCATGGGCAGAACCTTTAAGGCCTCCAGAGTCTATTGTTTTTCTGACTTATCTGGTTCTGTTTCTAATGTAAATACTAACTGGTTATCCCCATCTCATAGGTGAATCACTGAATTGTATTTAGGGGTTTATTCATCAAGGGACAGCGGCAGGTAGTGCCTTGTAAGCGGCAGGTAGCGTCTGCTGAACGCCGGGCATTGTACGCAATACCACATTTATGAAGCCGATTCTGGGGAGCTCCTCCTACAGTGTCACATAGCGACCGATTCATCATCACAGACGGCTCAGCAGATCCCGTGGCTCTGTGGCTTCCAGAGTGCCTGGTATTACCTGTCACTACCTGACGCTCTCCCATACATTTCAATGGATGTTCCATTTCTTCTCTTTAAACAGGGTTTTCTTTTAATTTTTTTTTCCCCTCAAATAATTGTTTCACCTCCCCTGACCTAGAAAGAGTCAATTTTGAAAAAGTTTTGGATTTTAAATATTTTTAAGCAGAATTGTCATAGCAGGTCTGGCATTAAAATGTTCATGTCACAATATTATAACAATGTCATTCCATGTGTTTTTCGCTTTGTTACTGTTGGATATGTGTTCAAAAACAGACTTTAATCACACAGCGTCTGGCGCTCTGGGCTACAGCGACCAGATTTTGAGAGCCGGCGCTTTGTGAGGCTGTTTTCTTGATGAATATGGTGAGAGTTGGTCACACTGAGCAGTCGCTAACATTCGCTCCCATATAGCGCTGTACTGGTGTTAGAGCGACCGACATACATCAAACAGTAAGTTTGGCATGAAAGGGAAATAACTGGCACAAAAAAATGGTTTTGCCCTGATCATCAACTTCACATTCCAAATGCATATTTTCTATAGTGTTTTGTTTATTGAGTATAAAAATAATTAAGCAGTATACAGATGAGCTTTCTTTAAAATGTAACTTGGTGCACTGGTGCCTCATGCTATCTTGAAATCTTAAATGCTTTTCAATGGCTTCTTTGTGAGATATTACAAGGGCCTGTGCTGTGATGTGTCAGTTAACGATTGCTACATCTGTATTTGAGCTGACTAGAACTTATTTTTATGTCTAGAGAATCCCAACTGATAAGACAGTATTTATAATAGATGTAACAATGACCTAAAGCTTTCTCTGTTGGATAAACATCCTGTGTGGTCAGCTTAAGTAAAAAGTTATGCCACTGTATATCCCCTATTGTCACACACAGAAACCCTTAAATCTTTCCTTTAATATCGGGTGCGTTGAGAAATATTGTTTGTTTTTCATCAATTTTTAATAACAAAAGAGTGCAAATTTTATATATGTTTTTTTATATAATCTAGTTTATTGTTTCTCAACCTGCGGTACGTGTACCCTGGTGGCTATTCGGCAGTGCCCCAACAGGGGGTTCTGGCAGGTAAATTATTAAAATAAAACATTGATAATTTGTTCCCTCCTTGGGATAATCTGTTAAAACCTCTTACCAGTAAGGGGTCTTTGGCATAAATATTTTGAGAACCACTTATATAATCTATATAAAAATGTTTGCAACCTACAATAGTATTAAAAAAGACAAAAATGTATTTGGCATAAATAAAAGAATAGTGTTTACTGGCAGTAAATAGATGGGGTACAGCTTCCTTTACACATAAAAAGCCCATATAGACTAGAGTTCCACAGTAACTTGAAATTAGGCTGTAGGCCTTACTGGATTCAATTGGCTAGTCTTTTTCAGAAAACGTAAGGTTATTAGGTATTAGTCATATATCTAATGTATGATATGTAAGTAGGTATAAATTAACCCCCTTGGCGGCGATCCCGAGCGTGACTCGGGGTTAATTTGCGCTGTAAGTGGCGGTAACCCCGAGTCACGCTCGGGATCGATTTGGGAGCAAGAGCGGGCGGCGCAGCCTCCTTACCTTCTCCCTGCGATCCAGCGATGTCTCCGCCGCGATCGCAGGTGAGAGCCGCGGCTGCGGCGTCCGTCTCCGCTTCCGGGTTCCGTCTCTGTGAGCCGCAGAGGCTCATGGGGGCGGAGCCGTGTGTCAGAGACAAATGCAATGGTAACGCTTTCGTTACCATTGCATTTGTCTTTTTCACAACGCCAGGGAGGTTAAGGCAACTAATCATTCAACTGGCATCCAAAGTGAATTGTCTAGGTATCTGACAGCAACAAGCAGCAGCTCCAATCCACATCCTCTGTCTACCATAGGTGTTGATTGCATTTACAATGACTGGAGCTATAATGTGTTATCATGCTGCCTTGGCTTAAACAGGACCACTGGACCAATGGGCAGAAAAAGGCGATCCCAACCCAAAGCTATGTTTTGGCCTAGAGAAAATATCCTTGTATTTGAAGTACGTAGTATTCAGACACAGCTCTAGCAATGATCAGACTTGACCAGAATTAATCCTTGGATTTTTTTGATTTCTTGTGTATATAAGTCAGTCCACATATACAAGGAGGGATTCACCAGGGTTAAGGCTATGACACATAGCTTTGTCCTTTTGCAGCTGTTATATGTTGTAGGTCTATGACTAGGGATGAGTGAACATGAACTATAAAGATTAGAGATGAGCGAACTTTTGAAAAGTTCGATTCGACTGATTCGCCGAATTTTCCGACGAAAATCGGTTCGACCCGAATTTATTCGCGACGAATCGCTATTAAAAACGGCTATTTCTGAGCCTCCTAGAGCCTCAATAGGGTTGTAAACCATTATGCCTTGCTGTAACACGCATACGATGCGTGCTGGGTTAGTGAAATAATACTGTAAATAATTATCACATGCAGATCAGAGGCATCGCTAATAGAATCACAGAGCGGCACAATTGCAGAGATTTGAAGTTGCATCACTATGAGGGGCCCCTATAGTGCCTGAAAAACACACCCTGGAGCTGGCAGCAGCAGGAGCCCAAAGATTAGCTGAATCACACCCTCGAGTTGCAAGCAGCAGCAGCAGCTGCAGGAGTCCAAACATTGCTTTAAAGAGACACTGGAGTTGGTTGCAGGAGGCCAAAAATTGGATGAATCACACCCTGGAGTTGCAAGCAGCAGCATGAGCCCAAACATTGCTTTAAAGAGACACTGGAGTTGGCTGCAGAAGGCCAAAAATTGGATGAATCACACCCTGGAGTTGCAAGCAGCAGCAGGAGCCCAAACATTACTTTAAAGAGACACTGGAGTTGGCTGCAGGAGGCCAAAAATTGGATGAATCACACCCTGGAGTTGCAAGCAGCAGCAGGAGCACAAACATTGCTTTAAAGAGACACTGGAGTTAGCTGCAGGGCCAAAAATTGGATGAATCACACCCTGGAGTTGCAAGCAGCAGGAGGAGCCCAAACATTACTTTAAAGAGACACTAGAGTTGGCTGCAGGAGGCCAAAATTGGATGAATCACACCCTGGAGTTGAAAGCAGCAGCAGGAGCCCAAACATAGCTTGAAAGAGACACTGGAGTTTGCTGCAGGAGGCCAAAAATTGGATGAATCACACCCTGGAGTTGCAAGCAGCAGGAGCCCAAACATTACTTTAAAGAGATACTTGAGTTGGCTGCAGGAGGCCAAAAATTGGATGAATCACACCCTGGAGTTGCAAGCAGTAGCAGGAGCCCAAACATAGCTTGAAAGAGACACTGGAGTTGGCTGCAGGAGGCCAAAAATTGGATGAATCACACCCTGGTGTTGCAAGCAGCAGCAGCAGCAGCAGCAGGAGCAGGAGCACAAACATTGCTTGAAAGAGACACTGGAGTTGGCAGCAGGAGCCCAAAAATTAGCTGAATGACAGCCTGGAGTTGCAAGCAGCAGCAGCAGGAGCAGGAGCCCAAACATTGCTTGAAAGACACACTGGAGTTGGCAGCAGGTGCCCAAAAATTGGTCTAAAGACACACTGGAGTAGCAAGCAGCAGCAGCAGGAGCCCAAAATTGCCAGAAAGACACACCCTGGAGTTGGCGGCAGCATGAAGAGAACATATACAGATTTTTGGCACATATATCTTATCCAAAGAATATTAATAAAAAGTAAGAGTAACGTAAAGCATTTTCTCAATAATTACTTGTGGTCTGATTCGGAGGAATGTCTGTAACTGGAGAGCAGCGCCTTAAATTTGTTTTGCACGATCCATATTTCTTTAGTGTTGGTCTGGCCCCATCATCAATCTACTTTAATGCATCAGGCATTGGTGGGTGGAAATCTTGGCTGATCCATGCCCGATTCATTTCCACGCAAGCCAGTCTCTCAAAAAAAAACATGGAGAGTGACAGATTAGTAACATATTAGTAACATAGTAACATATTAGTAACATAGTAACATATAAGGCCTCATATCATCAAGCAAGAGGTCTCTGCAGAATAGGGGTGAGTGGCAGCAGGAGTCTCAGTGAGAGGCCTGATCTCCCGGGATCAGCTAGCGGTCGTGTCTTGTCCAGCAACCCATCTGCCATCATCCATTGGTTAACACAATCATCCACTGCATCACAAGTGACATCTGACACCCCCAGTCAACTGTTATGCTATGGTATGTTATGCTTTGGGTTCAGCTCCACTATTCAGTGAGGACGATCTGATAATCAGAAAAATCAGCAGCTACTGCCCAGCCAAGAAGTGGAGGAGACACTCGCCCCTTCTTCCACTAGGCGGGCAAGTAGTGATGAGGAGAGTGTCATGGGAGAAGGAACCTGAGGAGGACATCATTGAGTTTTGAGAGCACTTTTAAAGGCTTGGAGTGATGGAGAGTGACAGATTTAGCGGCCAGCATGGTGGCAGAAGGGGAAAGTATGGAGGCAAATGTGCTCGGGGTAGACCACTTGCGCTGCAGGCTATCTTCCCAGGAGGTAGCGGAAGAGGGTCCCTGGAGTTGGTGGCGGTGGCGGCGGCAGCAGCAGTGAATTATTGCGGACTGTTGGTTAGAAAAATCAGCTACAAGGCCATGTGGCAGTTTTTCATCAAGCATCCGCAGGAAGTTAACATGACTATATGAAAGATGTGTAGACAGAAGGTGAAGTGTGGCCAGGGTCCCAATGTTGGACCCACAGCCCTGCATCAACATTTGCAGCGTCACCATAAAGCGGCCTGGGAGAGTTGGCTCCAAAGTGGTGGTCCAGCCTGCTGCATTACCCAGTGGCACGCCGCTCTCTGTTCCAGCCATCCAAGGCTCCACCACCTCCTGTGTGTCATACCCATCCTCTGTTGCCCCAGATGCTCCTCCTCCTCTTAATCCGAGTCAGTCATTCCGCCAGCAATCCATTGGCCAAGCCATGTCCAAGAGACAACAGTATGTGCCCACACATCCAACGCACAGAAGCTAAATGTGCTCCTGTATAAGTTGCTGGTGCTGCAGTCCCTCCATTTTGACTTGGTGGACCTTTCAGAGAACTGATGGCTTGTGCCGAGCCAAGGTGGAGAGTCCCATGCTGTCATTTCTTTGCGAAGAAGGCAGTACCAGCCCTGTACAATTTTGTTGAACAGAAGGTGGGCCAGTCCTTTAGCCTGTCAGTGTGTACCAAAGTGCACAGCAGTGCCTACGTCTGGAGCTGTAACTATGGTCATGGACAATACATATCCTTTTAGGCCCACTGGGTGATTGTGGTTCTTGCACAACCACAACAGCAACTTGGACAGGTCCCTCCACTGTGGCCTCCACGCTCCTAGGCCTTTGTGCCTGTGACAGTGCACTTGCACTTAGCAACTGTGTCACAGAAAAAAGTGGCTAATTGTCAATTACATATTAATACTTAACATTTATCTTATTTGAACATATTTATAATAATAACATAAAATAACATATAACATAGCAACAATAGCATATAACATAATAACAGTAACATATAAAATGTCTCAACATTTTTTGTTTTTTTGGTTAATTTTGTATTGATTTTTTTTTTTTTTATATTTTTTAATTTTTTTTATATTTTGTATTTTTTAAAAACATATATATATATATATATATATATATATATATATATAATTATTTTTTCCATTGCCTCTTAATATTTTGTGAATTTTTGTATAATTTTTTTTTTTTTCATTTTTTTTTTTTTCCCAGTGCCCTTCCAGCCTACCATGTGTGCAGGACACGGCGGTTTCACGCTGTTCTTCACATGGTTTGCCTTGAGCCACAGAGTCACACATGGGAGGAACTGCTAAAAATGAGAACTCAATGGCCTTGATTCACTAAGAGTTGAAAAAAACTCTCATGGTAGTAAAAAATTCAATTCATGAGAAAAAAGCCTGAGAATGTCACTGTTAGTGAATCACCAGCTAAGAAAACAATGAAAGTCAATGGCACTTTTTTACTCTTGAAAAAGGTATTGAACTTTTTACCTGTAGTAAAAAGCTGCCATTGATTTGCATTGTCTTCCTATCTGATGATTCACTAACAGTGAAATTCCCAGGCTTTTTTCTCATGAATTGAATTTTTTACTACCATGAGAGTTTTTTTCAACTCTTTGTGAATCAAGGCCAATGCATGAAATCCTGGCTTACTCCACGAAAACTGCAAATGGGACCCATGGTGACTGACACTGGGAAGAACATCTTGTCTGCGCTGCGACAAGAAAGCCTGAGCCATGCGTCCTGCCATGGCACATGTGTTCAATCTAGTTGTCAAGCGTTTCTGAAGTCTTCCCCCCATCTGAAAGACATCCTAACAATGAGAAGGAAACTTTGCATGCACTTCAGCCACTCCTACACCGCCAAGCACACCCTTCTTGAGCTTCAGCGTCAGAAAGGTATCCCCCAAGATAGTCTGATTTGCGATGTTTCCACCCATTGGAAATCCACCCTCCATATGCAGGATCGACTATAGGAACCGGGAAAAGCCATCAAGGATTTCTTGATGATCCAAACGGATAGGGGGACTCTCCTGTGTAACTTCATTGTAAACCAGTGGCAGCTCATACGTGACACCTGCCGTTTGCTCAGGCCCTTTGAGGAAGCTACTTTATTAGTCAGTCGCCAGGACTATGAGATGAACGATGAGATTCCACTGCTTCATGTACTACAACACATGTTGGAAACCATGGCTGGTCAGGGCACTGGAGACATGGCGCATACATTTCACAGCCACATGAAGCCTGTGGGGGCTGAAGTGGAGGAAGAGGAGGGGGTGGGGCACAGCGAAGCACAGTTTATGTTGACCATTTTATCTAGTCATCTCACAGGAGAGGAGGAGCAGGAGCAGCCACAGGAGCTAGAGGGTTGTGAGGAAGGCGAGACAGAGGACCCAGACACACCGTGGCAGTTTACAGTGGAGATGGAGACAGGTAGTCCCTCCGAGTCACTTGCACAAATGGCACGATGCATGCTCACGTGCTTGCGTAGTGACCGCAGAATTGTCTCCATTTGTCAGCGGGATGACTTCTGGCTCTCCACCTTATTGGACCCTCGCTTCCGGCACTAAATGGGGGCAGTTTTTACACCAACTGAGATGGAGGACAAACTGAACTACTACAGAGACATCCTACGTAGTCAGTTGGCCGATGTTTATCTGCGCCATGGTCCATACTGTGATGCCCAGCGGGACACCAGCCTTCTGTAATCAGGCAACCCCCAATCTCCACCGCCACTTCTGCCTATATTCAAGCCCCCGTTTGCCGGGACGCTAGGTACGCCTCACCGTACACGGTTGCCCCCAGGTCTTAATAGGTGCAAAGTGTGGCTGCTTACGGTGAAGGCCGATGAACCACGAGGGTATCCCGAAGCCGAGCTCCTTCACAGGTAGTCAATTCGGAGGGTGCGTCAGAGTAAAGGTATGAGACAGGTGCGTAGTCAGGAGTAGCCAAAGGGTCAAGCCAGGAGCTCAGAGATCGCGGGGTATCCAGAGGGGCAGGCAGCTTCGTGGTCAGACAAAGCAGAGGTCAGTACAGGCAGCAGACAGGAATGGTCGATCAAGCCGTGTCGGAACTGACATGGGGGCATTTTTTTAAACCGTCGAGAGGGAGGACAAACTGACCTACTACAAAGACATTCTACGTAGTCAGTTTGCCGATGTCTATCTGCGCCATGGTCCATACTCCCGCAGGTCTGACTCGGGGGGACCTCTGCGATCACCTTCCACTGCCATGGCTGCTGGGGGGGTGGAAAGAGAAGCAGCAGCAGCTCCATCAGCAGCAGCCTCAGTCTTCAGTCGCTAATGAGTAGCTTTCTACACCCCCATAGTGAGTCTACTCAACTAGCAGAGTTTGCACTGGAAAAGCTGTCCTGCCGGCCAGTAGTTGATTTAGATGGCAACTGGCCTGCTCTATATAATGCTGCAAAATGGCAAATTTACCTCACTATATAAGCTATTGCCCCTCAGATTTACACAGGGGCTGCTCTATATTATGCTGCAAAATGGCAAATTTACCTCACTATATAAGCTATTGCCCCTCAAATTTACACAGGGGCTGCTCTATATTATGCTGCAAAATGGCAAATTTACCTCACTATATAAGCTCTTGCCCCTCAGATTTACACAGGGGCTGCTCTATATAATGCTGCAAAATGGCAAATTTACCTCACTATATAAGCTATTGCCCCCTCAGATTTACACAGGCCTGCTCTATATAATGCTGCAAAATGGCAAATTTACCTCACTATATAAGCTATTGCCCCTCAGATTTACACAGGGCCTGCTCTATATAATGCTGCAAAATGGCAAATTTACCTCACTATATGATCTATTGCTGCTCTATATAAAAAAAAAAAAATTAAGTAAAAATGAGCCTGTAGAAGCTGATTTAGTATAACAAATAGGGCGCAACATGCTTGTTTGGGATACCCTGCAGCCTGGTGTTTTGACAGCAGGACAAAAAACAATTCAAAATGCAATAGCTTAATTAAAATGAGGCTGAAGATGCTTATTTAGTAAAACAGATAGGGTGTAACGTGCTTGTTTGGGGATACCCTGCGGTCTGGTGTTTTGACAGCAGGACAAAAAACAATTCAAAATGCAATAGCTTAATTAAAATGAGGCTGAAGACGCTAATTTAGTAAAACAGATAGGGTGTAACGTGCTTGTTTGGGATACCCTGCGGTCTGGTGTTTTGACAGCAGGACAAAAAACAATTCAAAATGCAATAGCTTAATTAAAATGAGGCTGTAGACACTTATTTAGTATAACAGATAGGGTGACATGTGCTGGTTTGGGATGCCCATGGGGCTGGTGTATTTAAACCAGACAAAAAACAATTCAAAATGCAATAGCTTGATTAAAATGAGGCTGAACAACGCTTATTTAGTATAACAGATAGGGTGACATGTGCTGGTTTGGGATGCCCATGTGGGCTGGTGTATTTAAAGCAGACAAAAACCAACTAAAAATGCAATAGCTTTTTTAAAATGAGGCTGAAGACGCTTATTTAGTATAACAGATAGGGTGCAGCGTGCTTCTTTAGGATAACCTGCGGCCTAGTGTTTTGGCAGCAGGACAAAAACCAATTCAAAATGCAATAGTTTGATTAAGCTGAGGATCAACAAGCGTATTTAGTATAACAGATAGGCTGCTAAGTGCAGGTCTGGGATACCCTGTGGCCTAGTGTTTTTGCAGCAGGACAAAAACCAATTCAAAATGCAATAGTTTGATTAAGCTGAGGATCAACAAGCATATTTAGTATAACAGATAGGCTGCTAAGTGCAGGTTTGGGATACCCTGCGGCCTAGTGTTTTGGCAGCAGGATAAAAAACCATTCAAAATGCAATAGCTGGTTAAGCTGAGGAGCAACAAGCGTATTTTGTATAACAGATAGGCTGCTACGTGCAGGTTTGGGATACCCTGCGGCCTAGTGTTTTGGCAGCAGGACAAAAATCAATTCAAAATGCAGTAGTTTGATTATGCTGAGGATCAACAAGCGTTTTTAGTATGACAGATAGGCTGCTACATGCAGGTTTGGGATACCCTGCGGCCTAGTGTTTTGGCAGCAGGACATAAACCAATTCAAAATGCAATAGTTTGATTAAGCTGAGGATCAACAAGCCTATTTAATATAACAGATAGGCTGCTAAGTGCAGGTTTGGGATGCCCATGTGGGCTGGTGTATTTAAAGCAGGACAAAAACCAATTCAAAATGCAATAGTTTGATTAAGCTGAGGATCAACAAGCGTATTTAGTATAACAGATAGGCTGCTACGTGCAGGTCTGGGATACCCTGCGGCCTAGTGTTTTGGCAGCAGGACAAAAACCAATTCAAAATGCAATAGTTTTATTAAGCTGAGGATCAACAAGCGTATTTAGTATAACAGATAGGCAGCTAAGTGCAGGTTTGGGATACCCTGCGGCCTTGTGTTTTGGCAGCAGGACAAAAAACAATTCAAAATGCAATAGTTTGATTAAGCTGAGGATGAACAAACGTATTTAGTATTACAGATAGGGTGCTAAGTGCAGGTTTGGGATGCCCATGTGGGCTGGTGTATTTAACCCTTTCAGTGCCAAGCACGTAGATTCTATGTGCTCGCTTCCACTCCACTTAAGTGCCAAGCACGTAGAATCTATGTGCTTGATTTTCCCCCCTGCTAGTAAAAAAAATAAAAATCAAAAATACTCACCTGACCCCTCGTTCGATCCGGCTGGGTCTCCTCTTTAATTTGGTGCCTTCCGATCCCCCGTGGATGGTCGGATGGCTCCAGGAGAGCCCCCAGAATACCCCCCCATTTGGCAGCAGCAGCTGCTAACTGTAAAAAAAAAAATAAAAAAATTAAAATGACATTTACTTACCTGCAGTCACGCTGCCTCCCTCCGGGTCTCCTCTTCACTGGGGGGCCTCCGATCGCACCCCCCCCCCAGCCTCTTCAGCTTCAGGGGAGACCCTGAAAGGGCTCTCCCCCTCCTCTCCCGACGGGCGCCGCCATCTTGCTGTTAAGCCCCGCCCCTTTAGGGGGGCTTATGACGTCACTCCCGGGCGTCTTGCTGCCTCTCCTCGGCTCAGCTGTCAGATGCCCTGGTGATAGCTGGGTAGAGCAGTGGAGGGACAGGGGATGCTCTGATCCCCTGCCCCCCTCCTCTGGCCAGCGATCACCAGGGCATCTGACAGCTGATGAACACAGGAGCTGACAATCGGGTGAGGTGAGTAAAGTTTTTTTTTGTTTGTTTTTTAATAAATGAAATTTTTGTGTCTGCCTTTTTTTTACTGTTAACCCTTTGTGAACTGGTAAGGAGTCCATGAGACCCCTTATACCAGTTCACAAGGCTGGGGTCTGGCAAGTCACCTGCAACTTGCCATTAACCCGCACCCCCAATTACCTGCCTCCCCAAAGCCCAGGGGGGGGGCAGAAGAGCCCGGGCCCACACAGGGTATGTGGGCTCGTAGGCTGCAGGGTGGGGGGCCACAAAAGCTGGCCCCTCCACTCTGTTCCTACAAGCCCCCATATCTGGTCCCGGGCTGGTTATGACGGGTAAGGGGGACCCTATGTCATTTTTTTTTAATTTTAAGGGTTAGGGTTAAGCTAACCCTAACCCTTAAAATTAAAAAAAAAATGGGTTCCCCTCTACGTCATTTTTTTTATTTTTAAGGGTTAGGGTTAGCCTAACCCTAACCCTTAAAATAAAAAAAAAAAGTCTTTTTTTTTATTTTTATGGGTTAGTGTTAGCCTAACTCTAACCCTTAAAATTAAAAAAAAATTCAAAAATTTTTTTTAAGGGTGAGGGTTAGGGTTAGGCTAACCCTAACCCTTAAAAATAATTTTAAAAAAATGACGTAGGGTCCCCCCTCCCAGGGGGACCCATTATTTTTTGTAATAACCCTAACCCTTAAAATTCCCCCCAAAAAATGGGTCGACCCTGCGTCATATTTCTTTTTTTTTAAGTGTTAGGGTTAGGCTAACCCTAACCCTTAAAAATTAAAATGATGTAGGGTCCCCCTCCCAGGAGGAAAAATGTATATGTAATGTATATAATTTTTCTGGAAATTCCAGCAAAAATCACTGTTAATCATGCCGCAAAATGGGGAAAAATGACCTGTCAACAGAGGGTGACAAAACTTCAAATAGGCTGACAATTAAAAGGGTTAATAGTAACTATGCATTTTGGGTATTGTTCTGCTCGGGGGACCTTGCGCTTTCAGATTTAGCTTGTTTTTTTCTTGTTTGCATATTAATATTTTAGGAAAACATGGTTTTTATTCTGCTTTTTTTATCATTGTTTTTAGAGAAACCCTGTGCAACCTAAGAATTCTTCAATGGATTACTTCCAGAAAGATGAGCCCACTACAGCAAGCTCAGTACTCTTAGAAAGCTTAACATGTGTACTTTCAGGGAATATATGGTTTATGGGGATATTCTAAATTTAAAGGGTTGTGTTGGTTGAAAAATCGCAAGGCGCGCACTTTGTCTGCAGAGCTGAAATTTTTAAGTAATATTACTGTTATGCGCATGCTTTACTTTGGGGTGTTTGGCAACTCTTCCCTTGACCTATGCATGTTGGGTATTGTTCTGTTCGGGGGATGTTGCTTTTTCAGATTTTACTTGTTTTTTTCTGTTTGCATATAGTTTTTCTTTAGGAAAATGTGGCTTTGATTCTTCTTTTTTATTCTTTTTTAGGGAAACTCTGTGCAACCAAAGAATTGATTGAGGGATTACTTCCAGAAAATTGCGCCCATGTCAACAAACCTGGTAAGCCTAGAAAGCCTGAGGTGTATACTTCCAGAGAATATATAGTTTGTGGGGGGTATTTCAAATTTAAAGGGTTTTTTTTCTGGAAAGACAGCAAGGTGTGCTTAGCGCGGTGCATAGTTGTATTTTATCTGAAAATCTCCTAAAGCGCTGTTTCAGTTTGGGGGAGTCTCCTGGGCAGGAAAGGGTGTCTACCAATACACATGTGTACAAACAAGACATTTCATGTTAAAGCCCAGACTCTGCTGAAAAAAACAATATATCATTTTCCTGGGAAATCCCTGGAAATCCCTTCAAAAATCACATTTGAACATGGGGAGCGCAAAATAGTGCAAAATGGTCTGGCACCAAGGGTGACAAAAACTCCAGGTAGGCTGGCAGCGAAAGGGTTAAAGCCGACCAAAACATTTTAAAACTAAATTAAAACTAATCCAGTTTTTAGAAATGCTTGTGTTTAACAGATAGGGTTAAATAAGCCACTGCATAGATGGGATGCACAGTGGCAAGGCAGATTTACAGCACAAAGCACACCAATTTAAAAGTGATCAAAACTAAATTAAAACTAATCCAGTTTTTAGAAATGCTTGTGTGTAACAGATAGGGTTAAATAAGCCACTGCATAGATGGGATGCACAGTGGCAAGGCAGATTTACAGCACAATGAACTGAAATTGAATTGAAAACTGATCTGGCTAATGAAAAAAAAAACAATTTCACTGTCACTTCTATGCTGTTCTATGATCGTTCCGGTTTTTCCCTATCTTTCACTATCTTTCCCTGGCTCTGTCTACCTCTCTGTCTGCCTCTCTGACTCTCCCTACCTATCTCTAACTCTCTGACCCTGTCTGTAACCAGCTGTGCTCTGGCTGCAATAGAACGCTGAAATGCGCACAAGGAAGATGGCCGCCGCCTTATATAGCACGGTGACGTCACCGGGCTTCCTGGCTGCTGATAGGCTGCATTTGACTTTCCCATGATACCTTGCCACAGGGGACATGTCTGGACATGTGCTTCAACCATTTTAGAATGCCTGTAATTGAAATAAATGGAGTTTAAAGGAAAACTTCGATCGATCGAATCACGGGGAAATTTGGATTCGTTCAGAATCGAATTTTTCATGAAATTTGGAACGAATCCGGGTTCGTCCGGATCGATTCGCTCATCCCTAATAAAGATCATGGTTTGTACCAAACAGCTGGTGTCTGGGTCCCGAACAACGACTTCGCCCGGAAGTCTGTGTTCACGTTGGAGCACGGATGCTGAACAGAGCTGCCCCCCATTCCCTTTTCACTTAAGTTCTGCCAAACTTGGCAAACTCAATCTTCGAAGGGATAGCTCATCTCTGTCTATGACCCTTTTTCTTGTTCTCCCTGGTTGGGTCTCTACCTTATACCTATTGCTATAGATAAGATTTGTAGTAATCTTCGCATGGTGGTCAGGTGTAAGGACAGCTGTGCATCCTACTTTTTCAGGATGATGACATTTGGGTTTCTTTTGAGGGATGTAACAGCTTATTTGTTGTGTAGATGAGAGGGTGTGACACCTATTGTCGGCCACGTATGATACCTCATAGCTCCAGTCATGCTTAGACTCGCAACACCTCATCTCTATACTGTTATGGTAGACAGAGGCTGTAGATAGAGGAAACAATTATATTAGTTTTCAAAAGAGTACAGATATGGTCATTTATTTATTGGGTACTGTATATGTAGGTATGCATAGAATCACAGTTTGCTCACTGCTGGCCACAAAAACAGGTGGTTAGTAGTACAGGAACATTGAGTTCTCATGTCACTAAAGATTGTCATTCAGTGGAGTATCAGTAGTTATGACTAGAGATGAGCGAACTTTTGAAAAATTCGATTCGACTGATTCGCCGAATTTTCCGACAAAAATCGTTTCGACCCGAATAAATTCGCGACGAATCGCTATTAAAAACGGCTATTTCTGAGCCTCCTACAGCCTCAATAGGGTTGTAAACCATTCAGCCTTGCTGTAACACGCACAGGATGCGTGCTGGGTTAGTTAAATAATACTTTGAAGAAATATCACATGCAGATCAGAGGCATCGCTAATAGAATCGCAGAGCGGCACAATTGCAGAGAGTTGAAGTGGCATCACTATGAGGGGCAGAAGGAGCCCAAATATACACTGGAGTTGGCCTCAGGAGCCCAAAAATTGGATGAATCACACCCTGGAGTTGGCAGGAGTTGGCAGCAGCAGCAGCAGGAGCCCAAATATACACTGGAGTTGGCTTCAGGAGCCCAAAAATTGGATGAATCACACCCTGGAGTTGGCAGGAGTTGGCAGCAGCAGCAGCAGGAGCCCAAATATACACTGGAGTTGGCTTCAGGAGCCCAAAAATTGGATGAATCACACCCTGGAGTTGGCAGGAGTTGACAGCAGCAGCAGCAGGAGCCCAAATATACACTGGAGTTGGCTTCAGGAGCCCAAAAATTGGATGAATCACACCCTGGAGTTGGCAGGAGTTGACAGTAGCAGCAGCAGGAGCCCAAATATACACTGGAGTTGGCCTCAGGAGCCCAAAAATTGGATGAATCACACCCTGGAGTTGGCAGGAGTTGACAGTAGCAGCAGCAGGAGCCCAAATATACACTGGAGTTGGCCTCAGGAGCCCAAAAATTGGATGAATCACACCCTGGAGTTGGCAGGAGTTGACAGTAGCAGCAGCAGGAGCCCAAATATACACTGGAGTTGGCCTCAGGAGCCCAAAAATTGGATGAATCACACCCTGGAGTTGGCAGGAGTTGACAGTAGCAGCAGCAGGAGCCCAAATATACACTGGAGTTGGCCTCAGGAGCCCAAAAATTGGATGAATCACACCCTGGAGTTGGCAGGAGTTGGCAGTAGCAGCAGCAGGAGCCCAAATATACACTGGAGTTGGCCTCAGGAGCCCAAAAATTGGATGAATCACACCCTGGAGTTGGCAGGAGTTGGCAGCAGCAGCAGCAGGAGCCCAAATATACACTGGAGTTGGCTTCAGGAGCCCAAAAATTGGATGAATCACACCCTGGAGTTGGCAGAAGTTGACAGTAGCAGCAGCAGGAGCCCAAATATACACTGGAGTTGGCCTCAGGAGCCCAAAAATTGGATGAATCACACCCTGGAGTTGGCAGGAGTTGACAGTAGCAGCAGCAGGAGCCCAAATATACACTGGAGTTGGCCTCAGGAGCCCAAAAATTGGATGAATCACACCCTGGAGTTGGCAGGAGTTGACAGTAGCAGCAGCAGGAGCCCAAATATACACTGGAGTTGGCTTCAGGAGCCCAAAAATTGGATGAATCACACCCTGGAGTTGGCAGGAGTTGACAGTAGCAGCAGCAGGAGCCCAAATATACACTGGAGTTGGCTTCAGGAGCCCAAAAATTGGATGAATCACACCCTGGAGTTGGCAGGAGTTGACAGTAGCAGCAGCAGGAGCCCAAATATACACTGGAGTTGGCCTCAGGAGCCCAAAAATTGGATGAATCACACCCTGGAGTTGGCAGGAGTTGGCAGTAGCAGCAGCAGGAGCCCAAATATACACTGGAGTTGGCCTCAGGAGCCCAAAAATTGGATGAATCACACCCTGGAGTTGGCAGGAGTTGGCAGCAGCAGCAGCAGGAGCCCAAATATACACTGGAGTTGGCTTCAGGAGCCCAAAAATTGGATGAATCACACCCTGGAGTTGGCAGAAGTTGACAGTAGCAGCAGCAGGAGCCCAAATATACACTGGAGTTGGCCTCAGGAGCCCAAAAATTGGATGAATCACACCCTGGAGTTGGCAGGAGTTGACAGTAGCAGCAGCAGGAGCCCAAATATACACTGGAGTTGGCCTCAGGAGCCCAAAAATTGGATGAATCACACCCTGGAGTTGGCAGAAGTTGGCAGCAGCAGCAGCAGGAGCCCAAATATACACTGGAGTTGGCTTCAGGAGCCCAAAAATTGGATGAATCACACCCTGGAGTTGGCAGAAGTTGGCAGCAGCAGCAGCAGGAGCCCAAATATACACTGGAGTTGGCTTCAGGAGCCCAAAAATTGGATGAATCACACCCTGGAGTTGGCAGGAGTTGACAGTAGCAGCAGCAGGAGCCCAAATATACACTGGAGTTGGCCTCAGGAGCCCAAAAATTGGATGAATCACACCCTGGAGTTGGCAGGAGTTGACAGTAGCAGCAGCAGGAGCCCAAATATACACTGGAGTTGGCTTCAGGAGCCCAAAAATTGGATGAATCACACCCTGGAGTTGGCAGGAGTTGACAGTAGCAGCAGCAGGAGCCCAAATATACACTGGAGTTGGCCTCAGGAGCCCAAAAATTGGATGAATCACACCCTGGAGTTGGCAGGAGTTGACAGTAGCAGCAGCAGGAGCCCAAATATACACTGGAGTTGGCTTCAGGAGCCCAAAAATTGGATGAATCACACCCTGGAGTTGGCAGAAGTTGGCAGCAGCAGCAGCAGGAGCCCAAACATTACTTTAAACAGACCCTGGGTTTGGCCTCAGGAGCCCAAAAATTGGATGAATCACACCCTGTGGAGAGTCATGTGGAGAAAAAGTAGCTTAGTTAGTAATATCTACATAAAATTATGAATAAACAAATGCAAAAGTTTGCCAAAGTGAAGTTTTGTTTGAGGGTGTGTTTCCACCTTTTAATTAAATCAGAAACAAGAAGGTGTCATTGCCTCTGACTAATTAGCCCTCAAAAATTCTTGGAATTTTTAATCTGGAATCATGTCTGATCCGTCTTATCCGAAGAATATTAATAAAAAGTAAGAGTAACGTAAAGGATTTTTTATCAATACTTACTTGTGGTCCGATGCGGAGGAATGTCTGTAACTTGAGAGCAGCGCCTTAAATCTGTTTTGCACGATCCATCTTTCTTGGTCTGGCCCCGTCATCAATCTACTGGAATACATCAGGCATTGTTGGGAGGAAAGCTTGGCTGATCCATGCGCCATTCATTTCCACGCAGGGCAGTCTCTGGAAAAAAAAAGTCTGTATAAACCAGGGTCTTTTTCATATAAAAACAAATGGTTATTCTTGCTTTTCAACCATATGTTCCACAGCTTTACCAGTCATTGTGTCAGCCAATGAAGCAACTTTGTCTGGAAGTGCTGCAAAAGCAGTCCACTGCATCACAAGTGGCATCTGACACCCCCAGTCAACTGTCTGCCTGTTATGCTTTGGGTTCAGCTCCACTATCCATTGATCTGATATCCAAGATCTGATAATCATAAAATTCAGCAGCTACTGCCCAGCCAAGAAGTGGAGGAGACACTCGCCTCTTCTTCCACTATCCGGCAACTAGTGATGAGGAGAGTGTCGTGGGAGGAGGTGTTGCAAGCCGAGGTAGTGGAAGAGGGTCCCTGGAGTCTGCGGCGGTGGCGGCGGCAGCAGCAGCGAATTATTGCGAACTGTTGGTAGGAAAAATCAGCTACTCAGCGATGTGGCAGTGTTCCATGCAGCATCCTGTGGAGAAAAAGTAGGTTAGTTAGTGTATATACATAAAATTATGAATAGACAAATGCAATAGTATTGCGAAAGTGAAGTTTTGTTTGAGGGTGTGTTTCCACCTTGCAATTAAATCAGAAACAACTAGCTATCATTTGCCTCTGAATAATTAGCCCTCAAAAATTCTTGGAATTTTTAATCTTGATGTCTGAGGGATTTCTCCTCTCAGACAGCGTCACCATAAGTCCAGCCTGCTGCATTACCCAGTGGTGGACCTTTCAGAGAACTGATGGCTTGTGCCGAGCCGAGGTGGAGAGTCACATGGCATGGTTGTTGAACAGAAGGTGGGCCAGTCCTTTAGCCTGTCAGTGTGTACCAAAGTGCACAGTGTTGTCTACGCCTGGAGCTGTAACTATAGACTCATGGTGGACAATATATATCCTTTTAGGCCCCCTTGGTGATTGTTGTTTCACGCTGTTCTTCACATGGTTTTCCTTGACCATCAGAGTCACACATGGGAGGAACTACTAAAAATGAGAACTCAATCCATGAAAGCATTGCTTAATCCACGAAAACTGCAAATTTGGACCCATGGTGACTGACACTTGGAAGAACATCTTGTTTGCGCTGCGACAAGGAAGCCAGAGTCATGCGTCCTGACATGGCACACGTGTTCAGTCTAGTTTTGAAGTCTTGCCCCCATCTGAAAGACATCCGAACAACAGGAAAGAAAGTTAGCATGCACTTCTGGCACTCCTACACCACCAAGCACAACCTTATTGAGCCTCAGCGTCACAAAGGTGTACCCCACCATAGTCTGATTTGCGATGTTTCCACCCGTTGGAATTCCACCCTCCATATGCAGGATCCACTATAGCAGTGGTCCCCAACCCTGTCCTCAAGGCCCACCAACAGGCCAGGCTTTGCAGATCTCCACAAAGATGCTCAGGTGGAGTAATTAGTGCAGCTGCAGAGCAATAGAGCTGGCTATTTGGAGATCCAAAAAACATGACATGTTGGTGGGCCTTGAGGACAGGGTTGAGGACCACTGCACTATAGGAACAGAGAAAAGCCATCACGGATTTCTGGATGATCCAAACGGATAGGGGGACACCCCTGTGTAAATTCAATGTAAACCATTGGCAGCTCATACGTGACACCGACCGTTTGTTTAGGCCCTTTGAGGAAGCTACATTATTAGTCAGTTGCCAGGACTATGAGATGAACGATGAGATTCCACTGCTTCATGTACTACAACACATGTTGGAAACCATGGCTGGTCAGGGCACTGGAGACATGGCACATACATTTCACAGCCACATGAAGCCTGTGGGGGCTGAAGTGGAGGAGGAGGAGGGGGTGGGGCACAGCAAACCACAGTTTAGGTTTCACAAAATGACCATTTTATCTAGTCATCTGACAGGAGAGGAGGTGCAGCCACAGGAGCTAGAGGGTTGTGAGTAAGGCGAGACAGAGGACCCAGACACACCATGGCAGTTTACAGTGGAGATGGAGACAGGTAGTCCCTCCGAGTCACTTGCACAAATGGCACGATGCATGCTCACATGCATGCGTACTAGTGAGCGCAGAATTGTCTCCCTTTATTCAGCGGGAAGACTTCTGGCTCTCCAACTTATTGGACCCTCGCTTCCGGCACAAAATGGGGGCATTTTTTACGCCCACTGAGAGGGAGGAAAAACTGACCTACTACAGAGACATCCCACGTAGTCAGTTGGGCGATGTCTATTTGCGCCATGGCCCATACTCCCGCAGGTCTGACTCTAGGGGAACTTTGCGATCACCTTCCACTGCCATGGCTGCTGGGGGGGTGGAAGGAGCAGCAGCAGCTCCATCAGCAGCAACCTCAGTCTTCAGTCGCTAGTGAGTAGCTTTCTACACCCGCATAGTGAGTCTACTCATGAGAAGCAGGAAGACCTGGAGCTGGACCTCAAACAGCAGGTCATGTCATACCTTGACATGACCATGCCAACACACCTTCAAGATCCACTGGATTTGCTGGGAAGCCAAACTTGACTTGTGCCCGCAACTAGCAGAGTTTGCCCTGGAAAAGCTGTACTGGCCGGACAGTAGTTGATTTAGATGGCAACTGGGCTGCTCTATATAACGAAGCAAAATGGCAAATTTACCTCACTATATAAGCTATTGCCCCTCAGATTTACACAGGGGCTGCTCTATATTATGCTGCAAAATGGCAAATTAACCTCACAATATAAGCCATTGCAGCTCTATATAAATAAAAATAAATAAATAAAAAAAGGGCCTGTAGAAGCTTATTTAGTATAACAGATAGGGTGACATGTGCTGGTTTGGGATGCCCATATGGGCTAGTGTTTTGGCAGCAGTACAAAAACCAATGCAAAATGCAATAGCTTAATAAAGCTGATGCTGATCAACGCTTATTTAGTATAACAGATGGGGTGCAACATGCAGGTTTGGGATGCCCTGCGGCCTGGTGTATTTAAAGCAGACCAAAACCAATTCAAAATGCAATAACTTAATAAAGCTGAGGCTGTAGATGCTTATTTAGTATAAACAGGTAGGGTGCAAGGTGCAGCTTTGGGGTGCCCTGCGGCCTGGTTAAATGAAAGCAGTCAAAAAGGAAGTGCAAACTGAAGTAGCTTAATGAAGCTGATGCTGATCAACGCTTATGTTGTATACCAGATAGGGTGCAAGGTGCAGCTTTGGGGTGCCCTGCGGCCTGGTTTATTAAAATCAGTCAAAAACAAGTGCAAACTGAAGTAGCCTGATCAACGCTTATGTTGTATAACAGATAGGTTTAAAATAGCATGTGCCTTGGGATGCCCGTGTGGCCTGTTATATTTCAAGCTGAACAAAAAGTAACAATAATCCAAGTATGAGACATCATTTTGACCTTCTTCACAGCGCCATACTTTGAAAAAAAAAAATTAATTTCATGCCGATCAATCCAAAGGTCAATGCCCCTAACAAAAATAGTGTTCGGTATAAGTTTTCCTTCTGGAAGGACGTAACCTTTAGTTTACATGGTTGGGGTAGGTTATCTTACAAATTGGGATACCCCACTGTATATGAAACCGAATATAAATGCACACCCAAAAGTGGACACTCAGCCTCCAAGAGGCCTGCTTAGTTTAAATAAGAGAGCTGCTTAGTATGGTAGGTAGGTTATGTTATGTTACAGAATGGGATGCCCCAAGCAGACTTGAGATCAGTATATATGCACACAGCAGCAGTGTGTTAGCAGGCTCATACAGGCCAAATTTCTTTAAATAAATGTGCAGCTTACAGTAAATGCAGAGGCTAATGGTATGTTAAAGAATGGGATGTCCCAAAAACCAGAGAGCACCTGGCAGGCAGCAGTAAGACTATGCACAGCAAAAGTGTCTTTATCATGCCTAATTTCAATTAGAATAGGTGCAAATGGTTAGGTTCTTAAATAGAGGCTGGTGTAGTCACAGAATGGGATGCCCTAAAAACCAGCAGTAAGTACACCTGGCAGGGTCCAGTAGTGCTATGCCCAGCAAAAGTGTCTTTATCAGGCTAATTTCAAATATGATAAGAGCAAATGCTTATATGGTCTTAAACAGAGGCTGCTGTAGTCACAGAATGGGATGCCCTGGGCAGGAATCGACCTGGCAGGGTCCAGTAGGGCTTTGGCCAGCAAAAGTGTCTTTATCAGGCTAATTTCAAATATGATAAGAGCAAATGCTTATATGGTCTTAAACAGAGGCTGCTTTAGTCACAGAATGGGATGCCCCGGGCAGGAATCGAGCTGGCAGGGTCCAGTAGTGCTTTGGCCAGCAAAAGTGTCTTTATCAGGCTAATTTCAAATATGATAAGAGCAAATGCTTATATGGTCTTAAACAGAGGCTGCTGTAGTCACAGAATGGGATGCCCCGGGCAGGAATCGAGCTGGCAGGGTCCAGTAGTGCTTTGGCCAGCAAAAGTGTCTTTATCAGGCCTAATTTCAAATATGATAAGAGCAAATGCTTATATGGTCTTAAACAGAGGCTGCTTTAGTCACAGAATGGGATGCCCCGGGCAGGAATCGAGCTGGCAGGGTCCAGTAGTGCTTTGGCCAGCAAAAGTGTCTTTATCAGGCTAATTTCAAATATGATAAGAGCAAATGCTTATATGGTCTTAAACAGAGGCTGCTGTAGTCACAGAATGGGATGCCCCGGGCAGGAATCGAGCTGGCAGGGTCCAGTAGGGCTTTGGCCAGCAAAAGTGTCTTTATCAGGCCTAATTTCAAATATGATAAGAGCAAATGCTTATATGGTCTTAAACAGAGGCTGCTTTAGTCACAGAATGGGATGCCCTGGGCAGGAATCGAGCTGGCAGGGTCCAGTAGTGCTTTGGCCAGCAAAAGTGTCTTTATCAGGCTAATTTCAAATATGATAAGAGCAAATGCTTATATGGTCTTAAACAGAGGCTGCTGTAGTCACAGAATGGGATGCCCCGGGCAGGAATCGAGCTGGCAGGGTCCAGTAGTGCTTTGGCCAGCAAAAGTGTCTTTATCAGGCCTAATTTCAAATATGATAAGAGCAAATGCTTATATGGTCTTAAACAGAGGCTGCTTTAGTCACAGAATGGGATGCCCCGGGCAGGAATCGAGCTGGCAGGGTCCAGTAGTGCTTTGGCCAGCAAAAGTGTCTTTATCAGGCTAATTTCAAATATGATAAGAGCAAATGCTTATATGGTCTTAAACAGAGGCTGCTGTAGTCACAGAATGGGATGCCCCGGGCAGGAATCGAGCTGGCAGGGTCCAGTAGGGCTTTGGCCAGCAAAAGTGTCTTTATCAGGCCTAATTTCAAATATGATAAGAGCAAATGCTTATATGGTCTTAAACAGAGGCTGCTGTAGTCACAGAATGGGATGCCCCGGGCAGGAATCGAGCTGGCAGGGTCCAGTAGGGCTTTGGCCAGCAAAAGTGTCTTTATCAGGCCTAATTTCAAATATGATAAGAGCAAATGCTTATATGGTCTTAAACAGAGGCTGCTTTAGTCACAGAATGGGATGCCCTGGGCAGGAATCGACCTGGCAGGGTCCAGTAGGGCTTTGGCCAGCAAAAGTGTCTTTATCAGGCTAATTTCAAATATGATAAGAGCAAATGCTTATATGGTCTTAAACAGAGGCTGCTTTAGTCACAGAATGGGATGCCCCGGGCAGGAATCGAGCTGGCAGGGTCCAGTAGTGCTATGCCCAGCAAAAGTGTCTTTATCAGGCTAATTTCAAATATGATAAGAGCAAATGCTTATATGGTCTTAAACAGAGGCTGCTGTAGTCACAAAATGGGATGCCCCGGGCAGGAATCGAGCTGGCAGGGTCCAGTAGGGCTTTGGCCAGCAAAAGTGTCTTTATCAGGCTAATTTCAAATATGATAAGAGCAAATGCATATATGGTCTTAAACAGAGGCTGCTTTAGTCACAGAATGGGATGCCCCGGGCAGGAATCGAGCTGGCAGGGTCCAGTAGTGCTTTGGCCAGCAAAAGTGTCTTTATCAGGCTAATTTCAAATATGATAAGAGCAAATGCTTATATGGTCTTAAACAGAGGCTGCTGTAGTCACAGAATGGGATGCCCCGGGCAGGAATCGAGCTGGCAGGGTCCAGTAGTGCTTTGGCCAGCAAAAGTGTCTTTATCAGGCCTAATTTCAAATATGATAAGAGCAAATGCTTATATGGTCTTAAACAGAGGCTGCTTTAGTCACAGAATGGGATGCCCCGGGCAGGAATCGAGCTGGCAGGGTCCAGTAGTGCTTTGGCCAGCAAAAGTGTCTTTATCAGGCTAATTTCAAATATGATAAGAGCAAATGCTTATATGGTCTTAAACAGAGGCTGCTGTAGTCACAGAATGGGATGCCCCGGGCAGGAATCGAGCTGGCAGGGTCCAGTAGGGCTTTGGCCAGCAAAAGTGTCTTTATCAGGCCTAATTTCAAATATGATAAGAGCAAATGCTTATATGGTCTTAAACAGAGGCTGCTTTAGTCACAGAATGGGATGCCCTGGGCAGGAATCGAGCTGGCAGGGTCCAGTAGTGCTTTGGCCAGCAAAAGTGTCTTTATCAGGCTAATTTCAAATATGATAAGAGCAAATGCTTATATGGTCTTAAACAGAGGCTGCTGTAGTCACAGAATGGGATGCCCCGGGCAGGAATCGAGCTGGCAGGGTCCAGTAGTGCTTTGGCCAGCAAAAGTGTCTTTATCAGGCCTAATTTCAAATATGATAAGAGCAAATGCTTATATGGTCTTAAACAGAGGCTGCTTTAGTCACAGAATGGGATGCCCCGGGCAGGAATCGAGCTGGCAGGGTCCAGTAGTGCTTTGGCCAGCAAAAGTGTCTTTATCAGGCTAATTTCAAATATGATAAGAGCAAATGCTTATATGGTCTTAAACAGAGGCTGCTGTAGTCACAGAATGGGATGCCCCGGGCAGGAATCGAGCTGGCAGGGTCCAGTAGGGCTTTGGCCAGCAAAAGTGTCTTTATCAGGCCTAATTTCAAATATGATAAGAGCAAATGCTTATATGGTCTTAAACAGAGGCTGCTTTAGTCACAGAATGGGATGCCCCGGGCAGGAATCGAGCTGGCAGGGTCCAGTAGGGCTTTGGCCAGCAAAAGTGTCTTTATCAGGCCTAATTTCAAATATGATAAGAGCAAATGCTTATATGGTCTTAAACAGAGGCTGCTGTAGTCACAGAATGGGATGCCCCGGGCAGGAATCGAGCTGGCAGGGTCCAGTAGGGCTTTGGCCAGCAAAAGTGTCTTTATCAGGCCTAATTTCAAATATGATAAGAGCAAATGCTTATATGGTCTTAAACAGAGGCTGCTTTAGTCACAGAATGGGATGCCCTGGGCAGGAATCGACCTGGCAGGGTCCAGTAGGGCTTTGGCCAGCAAAAGTGTCTTTATCAGGCTAATTTCAAATATGATAAGAGCAAATGCTTATATGGTCTTAAACAGAGGCTGCTTTAGTCACAGAATGGGATGCCCCGGGCAGGAATCGAGCTGGCAGGGTCCAGTAGTGCTTTGGCCAGCAAAAGTGTCTTTATCAGGCTAATTTCAAATATGATAAGAGCAAATGCTTATATGGTCTTAAACAGAGGCTGCTGTAGTCACAGAATGGGATGCCCCGGGCAGGAATCGAGCTGGCAGGGTCCAGTAGTGCTTTGGCCAGCAAAAGTGTCTTTATCAGGCCTAATTTCAAATATGATAAGAGCAAATGCTTATATGGTCTTAAACAGAGGCTGCTTTAGTCACAGAATGGGATGCCCCGGGCAGGAATCGAGCTGGCAGGGTCCAGTAGTGCTTTGGCCAGCAAAAGTGTCTTTATCAGGCTAATTTCAAATATGATAAGAGCAAATGCTTATATGGTCTTAAACAGAGGCTGCTGTAGTCACAGAATGGGATGCCCCGGGCAGGAATCGAGCTGGCAGGGTCCAGTAGGGCTTTGGCCAGCAAAAGTGTCTTTATCAGGCCTAATTTCAAATATGATAAGAGCAAATGCTTATATGGTCTTAAACAGAGGCTGCTTTAGTCACAGAATGGGATGCCCCGGGCAGGAATCGAGCTGGCAGGGTCCAGTAGTGCTTTGGCCAGCAAAAGTGTCTTTATCAGGCTAATTTCAAATATGATAAGAGCAAATGCTTATATGGTCTTAAACAGAGGCTGCTGTAGTCACAGAATGGGATGCCCCGGGCAGGAATCGAGCTGGCAGGGTCCAGTAGGGCTTTGGCCAGCAAAAGTGTCTTTATCAGGCCTAATTTCAAATATGATAAGAGCAAATGCTTATATGGTCTTAAACAGAGGCTGCTTTAGTCACAGAATGGGATGCCCTGGGCAGGAATCGAGCTGGCAGGGTCCAGTAGTGCTTTGGCCAGCAAAAGTGTCTTTATCAGGCTAATTTCAAATATGATAAGAGCAAATGCTTATATGGTCTTAAACAGAGGCTGCTGTAGTCACAGAATGGGATGCCCCGGGCAGGAATCGAGCTGACAGGGTCCAGTAGTGCTTTGGCCAGCAAAAGTGTCTTTATCAGGCCTAATTTCAAATATGATAAGAGCAAATGCTTATATGGTCTTAAACAGAGGCTGCTTTAGTCACAGAATGGGATGCCCCGGGCAGGAATCGAGCTGGCAGGGTCCAGTAGTGCTTTGGCCAGCAAAAGTGTCTTTATCAGGCTAATTTCAAATATGATAAGAGCAAATGCTTATATGGTCTTAAACAGAGGCTGCTGTAGTCACAGAATGGGATGCCCCGGGCAGGAATCGAGCTGGCAGGGTCCAGTAGGGCTTTGGCCAGCAAAAGTGTCTTTATCAGGCCTAATTTCAAATATGATAAGAGCAAATGCTTATATGGTCTTAAACAGAGGCTGCTTTAGTCACAGAATGGGATGCCCTGGGCAGGAATCGAGCTGGCAGGGTCCAGTAGTGCTTTGGCCAGCAAAAGTGTCTTTATCAGGCTAATTTCAAATATGATAAGAGCAAATGCTTATATGGTCTTAAACAGAGGCTGCTGTAGTCACAGAATGGGATGCCCCGGGCAGGAATCGAGCTGGCAGGGTCCAGTAGGGCTTTGGCCAGCAAAAGTGTCTTTATCAGGCCTAATTTCAAATATGATAAGAGCAAATGCTTATATGGTCTTAAACAGAGGCTGCTTTAGTCACAGAATGGGATGCCCCGGGCAGGAATCGAGCTGGCAGGGTCCAGTAGGGCTTTGGCCAGCAAAAGTGTCTTTATCAGGCTAATTTCAAATATGATAAGAGCAAATGCTTATATGGTCTTAAACAGAGGCTGCTTTAGTCACAGAATGGGATGCCCCGGGCAGGAATCGAGCTGGCAGGGTCCAGTAGTGCTTTGGCCAGCAAAAGTGTCTTTATCAGGCTAATTTCAAATATGATAAGAGCAAATGCTTATATGGTCTTAAACAGAGGCTGCTGTAGTCACAGAATGGGATGCCCCGGGCAGGAATCGAGCTGGCAGGGTCCAGTAGTGCTTTGGCCAGCAAAAGTGTCTTTATCAGGCCTAATTTCAAATATGATAAGAGCAAATGCTTATATGGTCTTAAACAGAGGCTGCTTTAGTCACAGAATGGGATGCCCTGGGCAGGAATCGAGCTGGCAGGGTCCAGTAGTGCTTTGGCCAGCAAAAGTGTCTTTATCAGGCTAATTTCAAATATGATAAGAGCAAATGCTTATATGGTCTTAAACAGAGGCTGCTGTAGTCACAGAATGGGATGCCCCGGGCAGGAATCGAGCTGGCAGGGTCCAGTAGTGCTTTGGCCAGCAAAAGTGTCTTTATCAGGCCTAATTTCAAATATGATAAGAGCAAATGCTTATATGGTCTTAAACAGAGGCTGCTTTAGTCACAGAATGGGATGCCCCGGGCAGGAATCGAGCTGGCAGGGTCCAGTAGTGCTTTGGCCAGCAAAAGTGTCTTTATCAGGCTAATTTCAAATATGATAAGAGCAAATGCTTATATGGTCTTAAACAGAGGCTGCTGTAGTCACAGAATGGGATGCCCCGGGCAGGAATCGAGCTGGCAGGGTCCAGTAGGGCTTTGGCCAGCAAAAGTGTCTTTATCAGGCCTAATTTCAAATATGATAAGAGCAAATGCTTATATGGTCTTAAACAGAGGCTGTTTTAGTCACAGAATGGGATGCCCTGGGCAGGAATCGAGCTGGCAGGGTCCAGTAGGGCTTTGGCCAGCAAAAGTGTCTTTATCAGGCTAATTTCAAATATGATAAGAGCAAATGCTTATATGGTCTTAAACAGAGGCTGCTGTAGTCACAGAATGGGATGCCCCGGGCAGGAATCGAGCTGGCAGGGTCCAGTAGGGCTTTGGCCAGCAAAAGTGTCTTTATCAGGCCTAATTTCAAATATGATAAGAGCAAATGCTTATATGGTCTTAAACAGAGGCTGCTTTAGTCACAGAATGGGATGCCCTGGGCAGGAATCGACCTGGCAGGGTCCAGTAGGGCTTTGGCCAGCAAAAGTGTCTTTATCAGGCTAATTTCAAATATGATAAGAGCAAATGCTTATATGGTCTTAAACAGAGGCTGCTTTAGTCACAGAATGGGATGCCCCGGGCAGGAATCGAGCTGGCAGGGTCCAGTAGTGCTTTGGCCAGCAAAAGTGTCTTTATCAGGCTAATTTCAAATATGATAAGAGCAAATGCTTATATGGTCTTAAACAGAGGCTGCTGTAGTCACAGAATGGGATGCCCCGGGCAGGAATCGAGCTGGCAGGGTCCAGTAGGGCTTTGGCCAGCAAAAGTGTCTTTATCAGGCTAATTTCAAATATGATAAGAGCAAATGCTTATATGGTCTTAAACAGAGGCTGCTTTAGTCACAGAATGGGATGCCCCGGGCAGGAATCGAGCTGGCAGGGTCCAGTAGTGCTTTGGCCAGCAAAAGTGTCTTTATCAGGCTAATTTCAAATATGATAAGAGCAAATGCTTATATGGTCTTAAACAGAGGCTGCTGTAGTCACAGAATGGGATGCCCCGGGCAGGAATCGAGCTGGCAGGGTCCAGTAGTGCTTTGGCCAGCAAAAGTGTCTTTATCAGGCCTAATTTCAAATATGATAAGAGCAAATGCTTATATGGTCTTAAACAGAGGCTGCTTTAGTCACAGAATGGGATGCCCCGGGCAGGAATCGAGCTGGCAGGGTCCAGTAGTGCTTTGGCCAGCAAAAGTGTCTTTATCAGGCTAATTTCAAATATGATAAGAGCAAATGCTTATATGGTCTTAAACAGAGGCTGCTGTAGTCACAGAATGGGATGCCCCGGGCAGGAATCGAGCTGGCAGGGTCCAGTAGGGCTTTGGCCAGCAAAAGTGTCTTTATCAGGCCTAATTTCAAATATGATAAGAGCAAATGCTTATATGGTCTTAAACAGAGGCTGCTTTAGTCACAGAATGGGATGCCCCGGGCAGGAATCGAGCTGGCAGGGTCCAGTAGGGCTTTGGCCAGCAAAAGTGTCTTTATCAGGCCTAATTTCAAATATGATAAGAGCAAATGCTTATATGGTCTTAAACAGAGGCTGCTGTAGTCACAGAATGGGATGCCCCGGGCAGGAATCGAGCTGTTAGGGTCCAGTAGGGCTTTGGCCAGCAAAAGTGTCTTTATCAGGCCTAATTTCAAATATGATAAGAGCAAATGCTTATATGGTCTTAAACAGAGGCTGCTTTAGTCACAGAATGGGATGCCCTGGGCAGGAATCGACCTGGCAGGGTCCAGTAGGGCTTTGGCCAGCAAAAGTGTCTTTATCAGGCTAATTTCAAATATGATAAGAGCAAATGCTTATATGGTCTTAAACAGAGGCTGCTTTAGTCACAGAATGGGATGCCCCGGGCAGGAATCGAGCTGGCAGGGTCCAGTAGTGCTTTGGCCAGCAAAAGTGTCTTTATCAGGCTAATTTCAAATATGATAAGAGCAAATGCTTATATGGTCTTAAACAGAGGCTGCTGTAGTCACAGAATGGGATGCCCCGGGCAGGAATCGAGCTGGCAGGGTCCAGTAGTGCTTTGGCCAGCAAAAGTGTCTTTATCAGGCCTAATTTCAAATATGATAAGAGCAAATGCTTATATGGTCTTAAACAGAGGCTGCTTTAGTCACAGAATGGGATGCCCCGGGCAGGAATCGAGCTGGCAGGGTCCAGTAGTGCTTTGGCCAGCAAAAGTGTCTTTATCAGGCTAATTTCAAATATGATAAGAGCAAATGCTTATATGGTCTTAAACAGAGGCTGCTGTAGTCACAGAATGGGATGCCCCGGGCAGGAATCGAGCTGGCAGGGTCCAGTAGGGCTTTGGCCAGCAAAAGTGTCTTTATCAGGCCTAATTTCAAATATGATAAGAGCAAATGCTTATATGGTCTTAAACAGAGGCTGCTTTAGTCACAGAATGGGATGCCCCGGGCAGGAATCGAGCTGGCAGGGTCCAGTAGTGCTTTGGCCAGCAAAAGTGTCTTTATCAGGCTAATTTCAAATATGATAAGAGCAAATGCTTATATGGTCTTAAACAGAGGCTGCTGTAGTCACAGAATGGGATGCCCCGGGCAGGAATCGAGCTGGCAGGGTCCAGTAGGGCTTTGGCCAGCAAAAGTGTCTTTATCAGGCCTAATTTCAAATATGATAAGAGCAAATGCTTATATGGTCTTAAACAGAGGCTGCTTTAGTCACAGAATGGGATGCCCTGGGCAGGAATCGAGCTGGCAGGGTCCAGTAGTGCTTTGGCCAGCAAAAGTGTCTTTATCAGGCTAATTTCAAATATGATAAGAGCAAATGCTTATATGGTCTTAAACAGAGGCTGCTGTAGTCACAGAATGGGATGCCCCGGGCAGGAATCGAGCTGGCAGGGTCCAGTAGTGCTTTGGCCAGCAAAAGTGTCTTTATCAGGCCTAATTTCAAATATGATAAGAGCAAATGCTTATATGGTCTTAAACAGAGGCTGCTTTAGTCACAGAATGGGATGCCCCGGGCAGGAATCGAGCTGGCAGGGTCCAGTAGTGCTTTGGCCAGCAAAAGTGTCTTTATCAGGCTAATTTCAAATATGATAAGAGCAAATGCTTATATGGTCTTAAACAGAGGCTGCTGTAGTCACAGAATGGGATGCCCCGGGCAGGAATCGAGCTGGCAGGGTCCAGTAGGGCTTTGGCCAGCAAAAGTGTCTTTATCAGGCCTAATTTCAAATATGATAAGAGCAAATGCTTATATGGTCTTAAACAGAGGCTGCTTTAGTCACAGAATGGGATGCCCTGGGCAGGAATCGAGCTGGCAGGGTCCAGTAGTGCTTTGGCCAGCAAAAGTGTCTTTATCAGGCTAATTTCAAATATGATAAGAGCAAATGCTTATATGGTCTTAAACAGAGGCTGCTGTAGTCACAGAATGGGATGCCCCGGGCAGGAATCGAGCTGGCAGGGTCCAGTAGGGCTTTGGCCAGCAAAAGTGTCTTTATCAGGCCTAATTTCAAATATGATAAGAGCAAATGCTTATATGGTCTTAAACAGAGGCTGCTTTAGTCACAGAATGGGATGCCCCGGGCAGGAATCGAGCTGGCAGGGTCCAGTAGGGCTTTGGCCAGCAAAAGTGTCTTTATCAGGCTAATTTCAAATATGATAAGAGCAAATGCTTATATGGTCTTAAACAGAGGCTGCTTTAGTCACAGAATGGGATGCCCCGGGCAGGAATCGAGCTGGCAGGGTCCAGTAGTGCTTTGGCCAGCAAAAGTGTCTTTATCAGGCTAATTTCAAATATGATAAGAGCAAATGCTTATATGGTCTTAAACAGAGGCTGCTGTAGTCACAGAATGGGATGCCCCGGGCAGGAATCGAGCTGGCAGGGTCCAGTAGTGCTTTGGCCAGCAAAAGTGTCTTTATCAGGCCTAATTTCAAATATGATAAGAGCAAATGCTTATATGGTCTTAAACAGAGGCTGCTTTAGTCACAGAATGGGATGCCCTGGGCAGGAATCGAGCTGGCAGGGTCCAGTAGTGCTTTGGCCAGCAAAAGTGTCTTTATCAGGCTAATTTCAAATATGATAAGAGCAAATGCTTATATGGTCTTAAACAGAGGCTGCTGTAGTCACAGAATGGGATGCCCCGGGCAGGAATCGAGCTGGCAGGGTCCAGTAGTGCTTTGGCCAGCAAAAGTGTCTTTATCAGGCCTAATTTCAAATATGATAAGAGCAAATGCTTATATGGTCTTAAACAGAGGCTGCTTTAGTCACAGAATGGGATGCCCCGGGCAGGAATCGAGCTGGCAGGGTCCAGTAGTGCTTTGGCCAGCAAAAGTGTCTTTATCAGGCTAATTTCAAATATGATAAGAGCAAATGCTTATATGGTCTTAAACAGAGGCTGCTGTAGTCACAGAATGGGATGCCCCGGGCAGGAATCGAGCTGGCAGGGTCCAGTAGGGCTTTGGCCAGCAAAAGTGTCTTTATCAGGCCTAATTTCAAATATGATAAGAGCAAATGCTTATATGGTCTTAAACAGAGGCTGTTTTAGTCACAGAATGGGATGCCCTGGGCAGGAATCGAGCTGGCAGGGTCCAGTAGGGCTTTGGCCAGCAAAAGTGTCTTTATCAGGCTAATTTCAAATATGATAAGAGCAAATGCTTATATGGTCTTAAACAGAGGCTGCTGTAGTCACAGAATGGGATGCCCCGGGCAGGAATCGAGCTGGCAGGGTCCAGTAGGGCTTTGGCCAGCAAAAGTGTCTTTATCAGGCCTAATTTCAAATATGATAAGAGCAAATGCTTATATGGTCTTAAACAGAGGCTGCTTTAGTCACAGAATGGGATGCCCTGGGCAGGAATCGACCTGGCAGGGTCCAGTAGGGCTTTGGCCAGCAAAAGTGTCTTTATCAGGCTAATTTCAAATATGATAAGAGCAAATGCTTATATGGTCTTAAACAGAGGCTGCTTTAGTCACAGAATGGGATGCCCCGGGCAGGAATCGAGCTGGCAGGGTCCAGTAGTGCTTTGGCCAGCAAAAGTGTCTTTATCAGGCTAATTTCAAATATGATAAGAGCAAATGCTTATATGGTCTTAAACAGAGGCTGCTGTAGTCACAGAATGGGATGCCCCGGGCAGGAATCGAGCTGGCAGGGTCCAGTAGGGCTTTGGCCAGCAAAAGTGTCTTTATCAGGCTAATTTCAAATATGATAAGAGCAAATGCTTATATGGTCTTAAACAGAGGCTGCTTTAGTCACAGAATGGGATGCCCCGGGCAGGAATCGAGCTGGCAGGGTCCAGTAGTGCTTTGGCCAGCAAAAGTGTCTTTATCAGGCTAATTTCAAATATGATAAGAGCAAATGCTTATATGGTCTTAAACAGAGGCTGCTGTAGTCACAGAATGGGATGCCCCGGGCAGGAATCGAGCTGGCAGGGTCCAGTAGTGCTTTGGCCAGCAAAAGTGTCTTTATCAGGCCTAATTTCAAATATGATAAGAGCAAATGCTTATATGGTCTTAAACAGAGGCTGCTTTAGTCACAGAATGGGATGCCCCGGGCAGGAATCGAGCTGGCAGGGTCCAGTAGTGCTTTGGCCAGCAAAAGTGTCTTTATCAGGCTAATTTCAAATATGATAAGAGCAAATGCTTATATGGTCTTAAACAGAGGCTGCTGTAGTCACAGAATGGGATGCCCCGGGCAGGAATCGAGCTGGCAGGGTCCAGTAGGGCTTTGGCCAGCAAAAGTGTCTTTATCAGGCCTAATTTCAAATATGATAAGAGCAAATGCTTATATGGTCTTAAACAGAGGCTGCTTTAGTCACAGAATGGGATGCCCTGGGCAGGAATCGACCTGGCAGGGTCCAGTAGGGCTTTGGCCAGCAAAAGTGTCTTTATCAGGCTAATTTCAAATATGATAAGAGCAAATGCTTATATGGTCTTAAACAGAGGCTGCTTTAGTCACAGAATGGGATGCCCCGGGCAGGAATCGAGCTGGCAGGGTCCAGTAGTGCTTTGGCCAGCAAAAGTGTCTTTATCAGGCTAATTTCAAATATGATAAGAGCAAATGCTTATATGGTCTTAAACAGAGGCTGCTGTAGTCACAGAATGGGATGCCCCGGGCAGGAATCGAGCTGGCAGGGTCCAGTAGTGCTTTGGCCAGCAAAAGTGTCTTTATCAGGCCTAATTTCAAATATGATAAGAGCAAATGCTTATATGGTCTTAAACAGAGGCTGCTTTAGTCACAGAATGGGATGCCTCACAGCAGACTTAAGATCAGTTCAGTATATATGCACAGTTAGTTACTATAAGCAGCCTGAAAACGCTAACAAAGGCTGGATGAAAAAAAAAAAATCTCCCTGTCAGCCAGCTCCGTTTTTCCTACCTTTCCCTGGCTTTCTGTCTGTCTCCTGTCTGTCTCCTGCCTGTCTCCTGCCTGTCTCCAGCCTGTCCCTGTCTGTCCCTGTCTCCAGCCTGTCTAACTGCCTCAGCTACACAGCGTTCTGTCTGTCTGTCACGAATGCAATAGAGAAATGAGGAAAAGCAAGATGGCCGCCGTTAAATACCGCTGTGTGACGTCACCGGGCTTGCTGGCTGCTGATAGGCTGCATGTGACTGCCCCAGCTTGCACTGGCGCGGGATACATGTCCAGACATGTCCCGTCCGCCATCTTAGAATGCCTGTAATGTAAATGAATGGATGTTAAAGGAAAACTTCGAGTGATCGAATCGCGGGGAAATTCGGATTCGATCCGAATCGAATTTTTCCTGAAATTCGGATCGAATCCGGGTTCGTCCGGATCGATTCGCTCATCCCTAGTTATGACTGCAGAGCTGCACTCCCTGTATTGGTTTCTAGGTCCCAAGGGGAAAAGGTCCATGAGTAAAATGTAGGTAAAATGCATCTCTTTAATTGGGGGGGGGGGGGGCTAGGGCTGACTTGTTTCCCTGCAGACCAGAACCCTAACTTACTCAAGGGTCTGTTTTCCTGAAAAATATCAATTAGGCAAATATGACCTGGAGCATGTTTTACTATTTCGATTCCCAGCTGTGTATTTTAGCAACTCACCTAGCTTAATGATGTTTTGTTCTATAAATCCTTTTCAATGGAGATTATTTAAAAGTAGATTGCTGCTGATAGTCCCAGAGTAGACATTTGTTTACCTGCAATTTCATTTTTAATTAACTGACATCTTATTATCATATGCACTTTGCACTCATGTGTATTAATTATACATAATTGATATCAGAAGAATGTAATTCTTATAGGATAGATGAATAAAACATTTGCCCACTAATGTTACTAAAAAGAAAAAACATTTAAATGTGTGCATGCCTACACAGGAGTAAGTTCAAATGAGACATGACGTGACATTACTGGTTTTAGTTCAATGATGGAACTATGATATCCTCAAAAAGTGCTAGTTAAATAAATCCTTATACTGTAAAACTAAAATGAAAATGGGCCTTCAGTGACATATGTCTTGCTTCCGTTATGGTCAAATTGTTACATATATCCAGTGTAACCACAGGCATCAGCTGTTCATTTTTAAACTCTTAAAAATAAAACCAGCCTGAGTACCAGCTATAAGGGGTCGCAAACTAGGGCGAGGAGGCCCCTTGCCCTGAAGGCTACCAGCCCGCATAGCCCACACAGGCTGCAGGCCTTTGTACCCCCTGGGCTTTGGGGATGCAGGTAATAGGGTGCTTGCTGGCAGGTGAACTGACACCCTCAAGGACCCCTTACCAGCTCCCAAAGAGTTAAATGTGAAACACACACACACACACACACACACACACACACACACACACACTAAAAAGTCCTATAATTTTTACCTTGCTGGGGTCCCCTGCACTGATGCAAGCTTCCACCAATCATTCCTGCTTTCAATACAGGGTGAGGCCTTTTATGACGTCAGCTCACGCGTCGGTATAAAAAAGCCCCTTCCTACAGTGGGAGCGAGATGCCAGGAGCCCGGCCCAGGCTGGATTTTTGTGGAGAGTGGCCCAGGAAAGCGAAGGAGCAGGTGAGTTTTTCTTTTTATATTCAAGGAAAAATGTAGTCGCTGTGAATCACAAGAAAGTTTGGACTCATGCTGAAACAGTTTTTCCCTGAAATTCTGAGTGAACCAAGGAAAACAGTTCACTCATCTCTGCTTAGGGCAAGGGTCTCACTAGCCTCTCCTCTTTTGGATACCTAGGGCACTGGCATTTACCAATTTGTAAAAAAAATCTTTATGAGCACAAAGTTCACTTGAGAAAGGGGAGACCAGCCCAAATATGTAGCTCCTAGGGGTGCAGGGCCTGCCATATTTCCTGGTGGAAGTACTTTCATTCACTCACAAAGTAAAAGCTAAGTGTCAACCATTATAACTTACATTTGGGACTGCATGCTATTGTGCTGGACTTTGTGCTCATTTTTTTTCCATTGTTTATTTTTGGGTTAGAAGCCTTTGACATACACCTGCACCAGATCTCATTGGAGCAATCTGAACCTCCTTTGTTGAGCCCGGGCACCGTTATTAGGCAGCCCACAGCTCTGAGCATGTGTACATTAGGTGCTTGTACACTCTCTGCACGGATGCTGGGGGAAAATTCCTATATGTGCACAGGCATACAATGCGGTGGGTGCCTTACACTATCACCACCTAATTACTTGCACCCCCTATAGGGCACTGAGGGTGCACAAGAACCCATTGCCCATCAGTATGAGCCCTGGGTTCATCCACGGGTGCTCATTGCCATTTTTGTAATTCTAAGAAGCATACAAAGCTAAAAGCAGGAATTCATGTCACAGCAGTGATCTGTGATTGTCACAAAAATTAGAGCCATCTGGCTTTGCTGGTCAAAAGATAACATGTGGCACCATATTTCCTAGCACATACTTACCTTTCTCTCCCCTGCAGACATTTTGGGCATCCCATATAACCTGCATGTCCTTGCACATACTTGAGTAAAGGGGGTGGGAGTCGCCCCATCACTACTGTTTATACAAAATTATTATTCAGGGACCCAATGTTGGGACATGCAATTCAATCAAATATTTCAGAGCTCCTCACCTGTGGTGTGGGGTTTAACACATGCAGTTGCATGCAAACGAAGGTCCCTAGTTTCTGTACAGGATTCATATGCCTGTTTGCTGAATCTTATATAGTGATGAAAGGGTTTTTAAATTGGTTCCCAGGCCCTGAATAATAATTTGTATAAATGGTAGTGATGGAGCAACTCCCACCCCCTTTACTCCCTTGCACATACTTACCTTTGTACATTGGTTGTCATGCTTGCTTCTACCCACTGTAACTCGCCTCATACTTTGGCCACCCTCTGTTTTGGTGTTCTGTTTTACACTGCTGTTTTTTTGCTTAGCATCTGCTTTATGTAGTTGCATAGAAAACACACCACCATGCAGCATATAACTTTAAAACTCTTGGATTATTTTTTTTTCCTAACTTTTTAAAAACCAAATATGTTGACAATAACTATATAAAAAACCTCTGCCTGCAGCCAGACATCACCTGTCTTTGGGAAGGCGGTGCCAAATCATGGAGGCAAACTGGCGGGCCAACAGCACCACTTTTTTGCAAAATGCCAATAGATATTTTAAAGTTGTGCGATGGACTGCCAGTCTGCTCCATGAAGACCTGGCTACAGTGGTTGTGGAGCAGCAGCACCACCACCAACAGATGGAGATGTAAGTTGGGGCTCTGGTGGAGGCCAACCAGTTTGCCCTTCAAAGGCTGGAGGCCAACCAGGTTGCCCTTCAAAGGTTGGAGAGGCTTGAGGCACAGCAAGCTCCAAACACCCAAATCCGGGCAACATCCCCCTAACCTGCCATGCTGGACTTTGGGTTGTGGGGGATCCCCAAGATTTAGTTATGCTGGATAGGCACAGTTTTATTAATCAATTTTCTGTTTACCTGCATCCACAGTTGTGCCATAACACAACAACTTGTTGTTACTTGTGGACCTAAACAAACTGAGACACAGAAAAGCTATGGAGAAGCTATGTGGACCTAATCATACTGAAACATATATTTCTGAGCAGCTGGGAGAACCAGGGGCACATGCATACAATCATTTACATTTTTTTGTATCTCTAGTCTAGGGCAAGGCAAGTGCAATGCAGGTACACTGTGTTATACATGCATTGTGCTTGTATTGCCATAGACTTCTAATGACCTACGTTGTTACAACTCTGAAAAAGGTGTCAGCAACACTTTTTTTAATGAGTTGTGCAACGCAGCACATTTAGAATAACTTATAGTGTGTCATCTGTGTTGCAACTGCATTATAACACAGCACAACATAACGCAGTGCAGCAACACAGAGAACGCACAGGTGTGAACAGAGCCTGATAGAATATGCTCCCCTTTGGGTCAAAAAGTAACATGTGTCCCCCTATTTGCATGAAATATTATTGCAGACCAGAAAAAAGTTGATTACAAGAAACAAAAATTAGAGCTTTCTTTTCTAAAAAAGCTGAAGCATGAGGACCTTAATGGAACTTCTTTACAAGAAAATTAGTTAAGCTTCAGAGTACAGAGCAGATTCCTCTCAAAGCGGTCTTCATTTAAGAAAAAAAATAAAGCTTACTGACAGAATGCCTATAGCGTTCAAGTTCTAGTTTTTAAAAGCACAGATAGGAAGCCCTTTGGGGTCTTTTAGCCTAAAAATGAGTCAGTGACTTTCAGACTCCTGATTCATTAAGCTTAAACCGGACCTTCACCATGATTTAATGAAAACCCCAAACCCTTGTGAAACGATCCCCCAGCATCTAAAATTAATATATTTTAAGTTTTTAGTCACTTATTATTCTTTCCCCCACTGGGCTGCAACTCTGTTCAGGACTTTTGGATACGGGCGTCGCCATCTTGACTCAGAAACTTCACACTTACCGAGGAGAGGAGAGCGAGATAAGGGGGGCGGGATATAGCTGTGCTTTGCTCAGACAGAGCAGAGCTGGGGTCAGGAAAAGGTCAGCGATCCCAAAATGGCACTTCCTGTTTGCAGGCTGTCTGATGTTCCATGAGCCGCCATCTTGGATGTTTAAAGGCTCATAACATGCAGTAGATGCAGGTAGGATGATTTTTAATGTGAGCAATCTGTATGTACAGGGTGTGGGAAACATATGAGATAGACTCTTATTCAGGGTGAAGGTCCGCTTTAATCCACATCAATATTTGAGGTAAGTAGACCTAAGACCTGCTATCATTTCACTGCTGACAGATGAAAATTGCCTGATGCAACTGTTAACTGAATTAAAACACTTACACTTGGGATAAGCCAAAGCAAATTCTACAATGTCCCCAAAAGAAAGAATGGATGGAGGTTGCTGGGTCTTTAATGTATATAAAGTTCTACCACACTGTCCTGTTGTATAAAATACTTGAAAAAACCAAAGCAGAGGTATGCTTGCTAGCAAAGGGATGCCCAATCCCCCTGTAGTGCTTATATGCCTAATTTGTATGTGGTAGTAACTACAGAATAAATGGGTGTGATCTAGAGCAGTAAATGTAGCAACCTTGCAATCATAGTGCCATATGTATGATATGATTTAAAGTGTTAAGACCAAAAATGACAAAATATTATTACATAACTTTGATTCTTTGTAACATTCTAACATATAATACAAGTTATTAATAAAGACCTTTTAGTAAATGTATCTGTGGGAGGATCATAGCAGAAATTGCAGCTGCTCTTTGTCAAACTGGTGACAAAAGAGATTTAGCTGTTAATACTGACAATAACACTGCTAAGCATTCCACACATGCCACACAAGTCGACACCAATGCTACCTGATAGCATTTCAGTATACATAGGTTGCTGATCATTTGTATGCCAAAAACATGTGGACACAACACTTCTACATTAATTAGTTTTACAAGTTCTCTAAGGTACCTAAAAAATGCTGTTTGACCACCAGCCAGAAAGGGGAGAGACCCTAGACAGCCAAGTGGCTAGCATGGCCACTCCATTCACTGAAATGCAGGGAGCATGTGGGCATGTAAGGCATTAATATGCCCACTTCATTGCAGTAGTTGGTGTGGGCATGCTAGTGTCGCTGGTAATAAAATAACTATTATTACCGATGATATTAGTCAGCACGGGGCACGGGTGTTATAAAAGAGAGTGAGATAGAAAAAGGAAGGAGGTAAGAAGTGGGCGCCAGTAAGACGGGCGCTGACGCTGGCTAGCTATTGCGTGTCAACTCACAGACTGCCAGGACCAGGCGACTGAAGCAAGAGGTGAAGCTTTCCCTCGGATGATAATGATGGAGTGAACTAGTCCGAATGTCTCAGGCAGTCTGACATGGTTTTGTGCCTCATCACAGATTTGGCCATTTCCTTCATCCTTTTCCCCTTTAGCAGCATTTATAATCCGTTTTGCTTCCCTCTGCCTAATTTACACACCTCTCTGTGAGCTACACTTCTTTTATTCTAGTGCCGATTTAGTATACCAGAGGGGATTCTTCTTCCTTTTTTTGTATTAGTTTGTTTCACATATTGCTTAGTTGCCTTTAAGGTAGCCATATTTAATAGTGACTACTGGGCACTCACATCCCACATCAGCCATTTCCTTAAAGTGTTTTTCCTAAAGTCTAGGACTCTTTGGTTCTAGTGTAAGGATTGCACAATGTCTGTTTTTATGCTGAACCATAAACATTGATGGTCACTTGACCCCAATTTTTTTCTACCCTGACCTCAGACATCAGATACCCACTGGTCAGAGCTAAGTCCCGTATATTATCTCTAGCAGGTGACTTCACAAGCTGTTTTAGATTCTACCCTGACCTCAGACATCAGATCCCCACCGGTCAGAGCTAAGTCCAGTATATTATCTCTAGCAGGTGACTTCACAAACTGTTTTAGAGATGCTCCATTAAGTGCTGAATAAATTCTTCATCTTGCCTGTCGATGCAGGTGGAATATTCCAGTCCACATTGGGCATGTTTGTCAAGTCACCCATAACTACAATGTCCCCCTTATTGTCATTCCCCTATCCAAATGTCCAGGAGGCCTATATATCACACCAATTTTGACCACAACTCCCTCCTTAGTCTGCATGTTAAGCCAGAGAGATTCTAATTAATTATGTGTATGATGCATTATTGTTGATTTAAAAGTATTCTTGACATAAATGGCTACTGCATCGCCCCTTTTTTCTAATCTGTCTTTTCTGTACTATGGGAATCTAGGTATCTCCCAGTCATTGTAATCCTTGAACCAAGTGTATGTTATTGCAACAAGATCCATTTATCTCTTATATGATATGATAGCCATTAACTCACAGAGCTTGTTGTCTAAGCTGGTATTCCATTCTAATTGTTTCTTAATATTTTCCACCTCTATTCTACCGCTGACCATGTTTTCAGAAGTGCAAATGTTCTGCTTCTTCCTAAGTTGTTGGGGACAGAAATCATTCTTACAAGTTTAATCTCTGTACCCTTCATCTAGTTTAAATCTCCATTGAAGTTGAGTTACATTGAAGTTCTCTGTGCTTTTCTGTGAAGGATGCAAACCACCCCTCTTGTACAACTCCTTGTTTGACCACCTTCTAACATCATGACTAATAAATCCAAAGCCTTTACCTTCTCACCAGGCATGTAACAATTGTACTTGACGATGTAGAGTACCATTTTTTTTCCTGATTACAAACTGGCAAAAGTATAGAAAATGTAATAGCACCTGTTACTTTGCAAATACAATTTTGGAAGTCCCTTTGTATAGCCAACAAATCTTTTGGGGATAAATAATTTGTGCCATGATGTGGCATGTCCATTTTCAGTGCTTTCAGTGCTTTTAAATTTTTGTTAAATATTTTTTTTTCAGGAAAACCATATTGCGTAAGGGTTAAACCATTAAAAATTAAAAAAAAATTGTTGAAGGTTCCCCCTTCCTAGCAAAACCAGCCAGGCCACCAACTATGTAAGCTGGTAGACCGAGGCTCTGAAGGAAACCAGCCAGCATAGCCCTCACGTTCCGCATGCTCTTCTGCCACCCCTGAAGTTTGGAGAGGTAGGTAATGGGCATGGGGGTGTCAAGTCACCCGCTTGACACAGATGACTTACCAGCCCCTTGTGCCTTGTGAACTGATATATGGCCCCTTATCCCTCACACTGACAGTCTGTAGTGATTGGCAGATTTTGTGTGTGGGGGGAATACACCTTGAACCCTCCTCAGATCACTGCAGTCTTCTGACAGCTCTCCAGTGTAGGAAGTGGTCTTTTATACTCCTATAAAGTCCTGCGGTGTCTGGGGGGCTGTCAGAAGTGGGGCCACTAAAGACTGAAGGCCTCTCAGGGGAAAAGGAGGCATCTGCTGCTGGGTCCTATATGAAGGGGAGCATTTTGTTGGATGGCCTGGTCTCATGATCCAGTGGGTTTATGAGCACTTGAATTGGAGTGGTCAACTACAGGGGGCAAAAGGTATTCTTCTTGTTTTTTACTTGTTTGTGATGTCTCATTTAATAGGTTCCCTTTGCTTATATTTCAGTATCAGTATCAAACGGTTTAAAAATTGGTCATCAAACAAGTGAACAGAGACAATGAGGTAACATAGGTTTTTCCTAATATAGATCTTGTTAAAAAAAATCCAGATGGATTAGTTGACAAGTGGGAACACCTTGTAATTTTAAACTGCCATATGCTTCACTAGCTATTTTGATTTGTTATTTTTAGACTGTCCCTACCTATCCCAGATGTGTTTCAGGGTTTTTCTCTGCATTTTAAAGAAAGGTTTTGTTATAGCACTGGGCATAAAGCGGCCTGAGCTGACTACATTTCATCAGTGGATACAGGAGGTCGAAACAGCAAAAGGCAGGAAGTCAACCTTCATCTGATATATATCATCCCTCCTACTGTGAAATCTAACCTCTGCTGTGACCATTATAGACTTAGAAATACATTAGTGTATTGTAGAGATTATAAAACTGCTAATTTTGCATCAGCATTCATTATAAGAAAAAACCTTTTGTTTTTCTGTTGGCTATGTCTACTCGTTGTTTGATGATATATGTCCTTTAATAATGAGGCCTACCGTTCTAACACAGCTTGAGTTTCTCTTAAAATGTGAATTCATTTATGTCCAGTATCTGCTCAGTTACATTAAATTTGACCTTAAAAATGAAGCTGACAATAGACAATGATATCTGCAGGACACATATACCGAACTACGCTTCCACATTTCATCTCCTGTCCAAGCATTTATTCTTGTGTTTTTTGGCAATTATAGTGCTTCAAACACCTTTGTTATATTCCGTTTATCACTGACAAAACACAGTCTTTCCTATGTTTATCTGACAGTCCAGAAGCGAGCTGTGTTTCGACAATGCCTACTTCAAACATAAGAAAAAGAAGGTACAAGAAAAAGAAACAAAAAAAAAAGAAAACTGAATTTTCGTACAGTTTTGATGTGCAAAAAGATGTTCACATATTAATAGGAAAATACACAACTGCCTTGATTCAATAAAAAATGTTTACATTACGTATAGTTTTTAAGTAAAAGGTGCAATTTTGGTCTTTAGTTCAGAATAGTAAAGGAAAATACATTGTGCATATTGATCATATACGCCTCCCATAGGAGATTTCCAGCATGTTTGAATGAGGCCAAGATTCTAAACACTCTTGGTCAGACCATAGCCAATGACAATATACCTGGCCCTTAGTCTCTAACCAATTATTCGTCAATCCCGAGCCAGTGACAGGACGTGGGAAGACTCCATGAATCACTCCTTACCAGAACACTGTGACATAAAAGGCAGACTAAAAGACTTTTCTTTGCACTCAACCTCAAATCAGTAGAATCTCCAGTTGGAATAATGGGTCGAGATTACTCAAGTTGACCGAAAAAAGAAAAAAAAGGGGGGGAACCAACTTTAAAAACATGTTCATTGGTGACAAAGGGAATAATATGCTGCCAAGCAATAGTACAAGTACCACCGGGTGTACTCAAAATCCAATCAGGGGTACACAGACTGATCTTTAAACCCGACCTAATCTGTTCCATCTAAATATTACTGAAGCCTGGTTAGCTCTATACATACAAAACGGCTCTAAAAGGTGATGAGAAATATGTTTGTGCATTTAATATACTTTATGGCTGTTTTTTGTTTAAGACTGTTCCTGATAACCCTAATATGCCTAATATGCCACCAGGTGGCACTTGAGATATTTAGAAAATGGAAAGTGGAACGGGAAAAAAAAAAGATTGTGAATCATCACACTACCATAATACACTCTCCTCAGCTCTAGACTCCTCACATATAGTCGTCCCTGTCCCAAAAATCGCCAACCCTGGCTAAATGCAAGCACATCCAGATTGAGAAAAGTCTCGAGCTGCTGAACGGCAATGGAGGAAAACCAAATCCAATTGAGACTTTCAATTCTATAAACAAGCCCTTCAGGAACTCAGGACTGCCCTTTCATCTGCTAAGCAAGCATATTTCTCTTCACTGATTTCTGCACAAGCCCGGAATCCCAAACAACTCTTCAACACTTTCAGTTCCTCCCCAACCTCCTTGCAGTTATTTCTTCATTCATGTCATCTCGCTACCTCAAGCTAAACATGGACAAGATAGAACTGGTCATTTTCCCACCATCTAACTCCCCTCCCCTCTCTAACACGTCTATTTCTGTCAACAATTACACAATAACAGCAACTCCCCAAGCTCGGTGCCTGGGAGTCATTCTGGACTCTCATTCAAACCACAAATTCACTCCCTGGCCACCTCCTGTCGCCTCCAACTTAAAAACATCTCACGCATCCGTTCCTTCCTCTCACCTGACACCACTAAAATGCTAGTGCATTCCCTGGTCATATCCTAACTGGATTACTGCAACATCCTTATTTTTGGCTTACCAACTGACAGACTGGCACCCCTCCAATCTATCCTGAACTCTGCTGCTCGCCTCATCCATCTCTCCTCTCGCTCCTCCAGTTCTGAGCCTCTCTGCCAATCCCTACACTGGCTGCCAGTCCCCCAGCGAATCCTGTTCAAAACTCTAACTCTCGCATACAAAGCTCTCTCCAACCAGGCCCCTCCCTACATCTCATCTCTAATCCAACAAAATCAACCTAGACGCAGTCTTCGCTCTGCTGCTGACCTTCTCCTGTCCTCCACCCTGGTCACCTCCTCTCATGCCCGCCTCCAAGACTTCTCACTTGCAACTCAAATCTTCTGGAATGCCCTCCCCCACCCAATCCGCCACTCCACAACTCTCAAAACCATCAAAGGTGCCCTTAAAACTCACTTATACAGACAAACATTTAATCTGGTTTAACCAGTTTTCAAAAGAGCACATGCCACAAAGCTCAATATTGACTGTTTGTGATCTTTCCCCCTCATCTTCACCCCTCTTCCTTTAGACTGTAAGCTCGCAAGGGCAGGGCTCTCTTTCCTATTGTATCTTGTACTCAAAATATCCATTGTCAACTCTGCAAACCTGCATTGGATATATTATATGTACCGTATGTTTCTACCCTGTCTGTAACTACTACTTTGTAAAGCGCTACGGAAGATGATGGCGCTATATAAATAAAAAGCAATAATAAATAAATAAGTACCACTTGATATTTTTGAGATATCTCAAGTACCACCTGGGTGCTATGTAGAGAATGGGTTGTCAGCACCAAAACATTTGTTAAAAATGCACAAAGCAACCATACAGAGTGTATGAATAAAGTTTAGATAACAGCAGATCAAGTTGGGATACAGATCAATCTGTGACCTGGCAGAGTACCACCAGACAGGGTCTCAAGTATCACCAGTGGTTGGAAACCCCTGGTCTAGAGCATGTTCATCCCATTCATTAAATGAAGAGGATGTGCCAGGCCTGAAAGCTTCAGCACATAAGTTTTTGAACACCATACATTTTATACTGCCAGAGTACTGTAGGATAAAGCTGTGGGAGACAAACGTTTTTTTTTTCTAATTATTATTTTGCTGGCCCAGGAAAACAAAGCCCTGCCCCGCTGCCATAAAACTGAAGCATTATGTATACAGTATACAGTGTCGAATTAGTCCACTTTAAGGGCTTGCCTCTGTGTGTGTGTCACCCCCTGGTTTGTCCATTCACTCACATCTGTCGATGCTCCTACGGTGCATGCACGAACTCTGCTCCAATCAGAGCTCAATTCTGAGCATATTTTCATGCATAGCAATGATTTCTGAATGATTTAATTGGTGGGCACCTTTCACTAGTCTCTGCCCCTTTCAGATGCTTGCAAGGGTGTTCACATCCTTTGATGGAGTGCTGTGGATGCCGCCGGAAGTTCTCGGATGTGTCATGGGTGTATCAGGTAAAATCAGGGGGTATGGCTCAGCCGGACATCCCAAATCGGAATGTTTAAGTGACTCATTTATCATTTACGTTCATTCCTCAAGCTGATACAGATAAGTACCAGTTAGGGGCAATTTATTAAGAGATGCTTTCTACATATTTGAGTACCTCTCTAATCTTAAAGTACATCAAACCAAATCTGACCCTTCTAATGCACAGTCAATATATCTGCTTTGATTTTATCAAATGAGGCTTCACATCCCAGTCAATTTTTTCTGCAAAAATGTCAGACTAGCAAGTTGATTCCAATGGGATCCTATGCTTGCACTGAAGCCTCCAACTCCTCTCTTGAGCCTTCCTTGCCCAGATTTATTTGAAAGAAAATCAGTCCACAAGAAGGCTCATAGTGACAGTTTGAGGGTTCAGTTTATTCAGTAACAGCTAGAGCCTATTAAAATCAAAAGGTTGCTCTTTTTTCCAAGAAATTACTAGTTACTTTGACGTTTGTTTTTGCTTTAGTCTTGCACTGCCTTAAATACGGTACAACTGGCATATACCGTATGTTTCGCACTATAAGACGTGCTTATTTTCCCCCAAAAGTGTGTGGGGGGATGTCAGTGCGTCTTATCAGGCGAATGTGGGCAAAAAATAAATAAAAAGGAAAAAGTTAACTCACCTTTCCATGGCTCGCGCTGTCCCGGAAGCGACGGAGGCAGCTGTATCTACGGCGCCAGCACACACAGACACGCTCCAGCATCGGCCACGCCCACCACTATACCAAGGTCCAGGTGTTCACTCTGTGTGCTGGCGCTGCAGAGAGCGTGGAAGCGGCGGAGGCAGCTGCCTCTGCCGCCTTCTCCGCTACGCCTGTACGTGCAGGCGCTGCGGAGAAGGCAGCTGATACAGATGCCTCCATTGCTTCCTCTCTGCGGCGCCGGCATACAGAGTGAACACACGGCCTTATACAGCGGTGAGCATCGCCCACGCCCACTGCTGTATAAGCGGTGTGTCTGTGTGTGAAGACGGCGGGGACAGCGGGGGGGATTAAAAGGTGAGTTTACTTTTTTTATTTTTTACTTTTGTCTATATGGGGAATGGAATTCAATGGGGGAGGGAGCCACACTACCTATATGGGAATGCAGGGGAATGTTACACTGCCTAAATGGGGAATGGAAGGGGGGGGGGGGATGCCACACTACCTATATGGGAATGTGGGGGAATGCCACACTGCCTATATGTGAATGGGAGGGGGGAATGCTGCACTGCCTATATAGGAATGGGGAGGTATGCCACACTGCCTATATGGGAATAGGGGGGATGCCACACTGCCTATATGGGAATGGAAGGGGGGATGCCACACTGTCTATATGGGGAATCGGATGGGGGGGATGCCACACTGCCTATGGGGAGTAGGAAGGGGGGAATGCCACACTGCCTATGGGAGGGGGGAATGCCGCACTGTCTATGGAAATGGGATGGGGGCATCCCACACTTCCTATGGGAATGGGATGGGGAAACGTCACACTGTCTGTAATAGGGTGTTTTAGCACAACATTTGGCTTAAAATATTTTTTTTCTAGTTTTCCTTCTCCAAATCCTAGGTGTGTCTTATGGGCAGGTGCGTCTTTTAGGGCGAAAAATATGGATATATATATATATATATATATATATAAATATATATATATATATATATATACACACACACATACATCCACACACACACACATTTATGTGCCAATTATATTCTTTCCTGTGGCTAAATGATTGCATTGTCATTGCTAGGGGAAATAGCACTCCAGCTGGCAGACTCTTATTTTTTTCTTTGCTTTTAATAATAGAATTAATTGCTGAGCAGAAAGCCTACAACCCTGTTCTCTATCTACAATGCCCTCAGCTATCATTATGACTACACAATAAAATCCACACCAATTATATTTAAGCCTGCGTGCAAGATATACATTGGTGCCACTAAAACATTTTCACATTGATTTCAAAACAAAGTACAAAATATTGCATTGCCATTCAAAGGGCATAGTCAAAGGACTAATACAAATACATTAGATATAACTTACTTTAAAAATAAAACAAAATAATAAAAACAGAGATCTGTCACATACAAATACTGTTATTGTTTTTGAGTGTGTATGGCCTAGTATTAATCAAGGCTTAACATGAAGTTACCCTTCATGCCTAGGAACAATGATCGGACATCAGGGGTGGACTAACACCAGGAAAATTCCTGATGGACCATACAGCTTTGCAAATGAGTGTGCTGGAACCTCACTCAGATCCTTTGCTGAAATTCCCTTTCTTTTAATGCCTCCCTCAACTCCCTGCCTCTCAAGTCTCCCTCAGCCTCTCCTTCTACATGTGGCCTTATTGTAACTAAGAGACAATACCAGGGTTTTAAGATAATGCTTACCTGTTCTCTGTCAGCAGCCCAGTCCCTCGCTGGGCGCAGCTTCTTTCAGAAACCACACCTTCCAAGCTGCAGAATATGGGTGATGCTTCTGTCACCTAATCACGGTACCACCCTTGGACTGTCTGCTATAGTGATTTGGTGATGGAAAGTTCACAAAGCTGAATGGGAAATAAAATTGTCCTGAAACAGGCTTATAATCTTTTAATAAGGGAACAACTTTAACTTTTACAAGGTGTACTGACAGGTATGTAGTGAATAGAAACAGCAGTTGCACTAGTGGATTGTACAGCCCACAAGGGCTATCTTCTCCAGCCAGTGTGCCTTCATCGAAGGACAGAGGACACTTTTCTGATGACAGTCTATTTCACCATGACTGGTTCAAATGTGGTGTTAAAAAACATATGTAAAAATAAAGAAGCCAAGATTGAATAGAAGATGTGGGCTATGATACCTATTTTTTGTGACTTACAGTGCCTTATTAACACCCCAACCAGGGCGGTGTAATACCTACCTGTAATGCTAATCCAATCAACACATTATCTTGATGTGGTCTATGGAAGACAGATGGCATGGATTTGAGCTATTGCTTGTTGCTGCTAGATTCCTGTACAAACCACTCAGATTGATGACTTGCAAAATGTTCTCAAGAAGATGAAACAGCAAGTCCAGTCGCCTTGATTAATTCCTACAGATATTTTAGCATTAATTGTTCTGGATTTTACAAACAGATGCACAATACTTCAAAACTACCGTAATTCAATTAAGCTGAGGCCCGGCTCACACTGGCATGTTGTGCCTCCATTGTGGGGCGTTTACAACCAAGAGCACCATAGTTAAAGGAACCCAATTAAACAAAATTCCAGTTCACACTGCAGCATTGCACTTAGATGGCGGGGATCGCCCCTCAATCGCAAGTAAACCAATGACCATAATAGCCTATGGGCCCTTTCACACAGGAATTCCCATTTTCACAGTGACTGTAAAACACCTTACCATTAGAGAGTTTTAGGAAAAGTGCTTGTGATTCCAGTCTATTAAATTGGAAATATAATTGCTAATCGCTGCCAGATTGCTGCACAAAACGCAATTGCAATGTCTCTTTCTCAGTGCATCCCACATGTGTAAACCCAGCCTAAATACAACTATATGCAACTCTTTTAAATAGTGACCCAAGCAGTACTGCTTTATAAGCCAGGGTATCACGAACTATATCTAATGACACCTGATCTTGCAACCTGATGAAAATAAGCGAAAACAGTTACAGTAGTGTGTCTAATGATTTTAACTGCCCGAGCTTTCAACCTCTGCACAAATAGGCTATCAATTGAAGTTAGGGGTCACCAATGATTCTCTCATCTAATTCGCTGAAGTCAGAGTTTCTGTTTCGCAGTAGCTTCCATACCATGCTTTGATTGAAGGGAACAGTACAGATTTAAAATTTTAGAATGCAATGAGAATTTGTCTGGGCACTCCATATTTCCTTAGCTGTGGCACAAAAAAACAAACTTTGTTAAGCTTTCTTCCGCATAAATCAATGCGCTGATTCCATTTGACATCCATTGATGAGCTCATACCTAGGAGTTTCAACCCTTTCCATCTCCACTCTATACATATTGTAGCAGGAGAAACCTGTCTGTTGTTCGCCAGTGTACTGTAGATCCTGTAGCAGGTTTCTAAAGTTTTCCTCTCTTTAAAACCACATTTGGAACGTAGTCATCAAAAAATTGGAACGGGATGGAGAAGCGCATTGGCCAGACTTCACCTTGCTGTGTTATTATTGTCTTTAAGGATTAGGCTAATGGATTTGCACCAACAGCCCACTTTTATAGCACTTTTGATTATGAGGCCAAGGTTGGTCATATCACCTGCAAATCTTAGAATCTTACTCTCTGGCCTCTCCCATGGCATGGCTGGCCCACCCCCTTCAGATTCATGAGGCTGCCCCACAGGGTGGATAGGATACACCTTGCTGCTCAAAGTGCCCTAGCTTCCCATGCCCTCATGCTGCCCCCCATAGATCCCATATCCATCCCCCCATATTCATGCGATCTCTACATGTGCTTTAGCCCCCCCTCCCTTTAAATGCATACTGCTTCCCTTGTTTCCCCTCATGCATGCTGCCCTCTATTTGTTCCAGCACCCCATCCCCCATATGTACTCTGCACCTGTGTACATGGCCCTGCTCACATGCTTGCGGCCCCTCCAGCACATATGCACCCAATGGGGGCTTGGTCTCTTTTATTACTCCAAACATCACTATTAAAAATGAACCTCAGCATGTATCTCCCCCCCCCCCCCCCCACACACACACCAGGGATATGCCTCCCTCAACGCCTCACGCGGATACCTTGTGGAATGGACTTTATCCTGGAATTTCCCCTTCCTAGTGTTGCTCTCACCCCAACCCCTCCCCTTCATTTGTGTCTGCTCTTCATTCTGTCATTTTTATGCTACTATCCACTTCCTTTTTTAGGACACCCACCAAAGGAGGACACCTAAATGATCCACTTTCCTGACATTATAGGGAAGACTGTCCCACCGAAAGCAGGATGTGTGATGACTGGTTGGTTCACTGCTACTCTTTGGCTAAATGGCAGTAGTGGAATGCATGGATTGGCTGAGCCTTGGCTCAGTCATCTTTAATGGAACAAAGATCCCTGGAGCATGTGACCAGGGGTGGGATACTTCTACTTTCACAGATGAGTAGCAAGAATAATGTGGGTATTTGTTACTCAAAGGCAAGTAAATAAGCCGCACCCCTAACCCCCACCAAGGCCATCACCCACAAACTGGTTTAAGCTGTCCCACTTTGAGGGCCCCAAAAAATGATCAGTTTATCCTTACCTACTTACAAATACAAGCTGGAACATAAATTTGCTTCAGTGTTCATATGAGGGTCACACATACATGTGACCATGTACTAGAGATGAGCAAACTTTTCAAAACTTCGGTTTGGCAGTTCACAGAACTTTTCCAAAAAAGTTTGGTACAGTCTGAACTAGTTCGGGATGAACTTTCGTCTGAAACGCATGGAAAACAATGGCTCATGGCCCTAAAAATCCTTCATAACACTCTGAAGTCACCCAGGGATGTGCATGTTTTAGTTGACTAATTAGCATTTGAATTGGTTGCGGTTAACTAGCATACAAATCACCTGTGACCTAATTAGCATTTAAATACCCGTGTCTGTCTTTGATAGAAGCACATAGCAAAAAATGGAGAGAAGCAACAGGGTTGGCATTTCTGGAAAGTTAAAAGAGGAAATGGCTTTTTACAAGCGTTGCAAAATGTGCCCATTTTAGGCATCACAAGGTAAAACTGTGGTTGTGTGGGCCTGGCAGTAGCGAGCAAGCCCTCAAAAATGTTCTATTTGTATAGGGGGGTAGCAACGGGATTTGCATCTTGACAATTTAGTTAAAGAAGACGAAACAATTGCTTTTTACAAGCCTTGAAAAATGTGCCCATCTTGGTCATCACATGGTTAAACTGCAGTTGTGAAGGCCCAGTATTAGCAGAGGGTGGCAGCGGAGGTGCTGTTGGTGGTAGTAGTGGCATTAGCAGTACTTAAAGACTAGGCAGAGGGACAGAAGACCTGTGTTGGTTGTGTAGGGCTGGCAGTAGCGGGCAAGCTCTCAAAAAATTATCCTGTTTGTAAATGGGGGTAGCAGTGGGATTGGCATCTTGACAATTTAGTTGAAGAAGATGAAACAATAGCAGAGGGAGAGGAGACCTGTGGTGGTTGTGTAAAGCTGTTGTTAGTAGACAGCAGCGGGGTGCTGGTGGTGGTAGCATTAGCAGAGGCACATATTTTAAAGGCTAGGCCAAAGGACAGGATACCTCTGATTGTTGTGTAGGCCGTGTGTAAGCTTGGCACTGGCAGTAGCTGACAAGCACTCAATAAATGATCCCATTTTTAGAGGGGTAGCAACAGGATTGGCATCCTGGAATTTGAAGAAGGGCATTTTGATTGTCTCATGCAGCTTTGTGATGCTGCTTCAGGTGTCTATGTAGAGCAGCAGTTCCTAGTCCTAGATTTGTGACCTGGCTACAGCTAACTTTCTGTTTGCAGATCTGGCACAGTACTAGGTTTTGTTCTCCAGGGAAGGTACGAAAGAATTACCACATGACAGCATGCCGTAAATAATAAGATCTAGAATGTCCACCACTGCTAAGGGCAGACTGGCCATAGGGAGACCCCGCACAATGCCCAGTGGGGCCTATTGCTTTGGGGTCAGTTGGGCTGCTGCTTTTAACACCCACAGTCCACTGTACCCAGCCCCACTATACCCACAAGCCAAGGAACTATAGCCCTGGCATTATAGTTGAGGGGGGCTCAGCAGGAATGTCTTGGGCTGGCCAGGGACTGGTAAAATCCACCAATTGATTTTGCTCCTCCTCTGGTAAGCTTTTTTATGCAGTCAGCAAAAGCAGCATCAGTGTCACTGTCACCTGCTCCTGAGCAGACCATACCAGCAGACCAAGCCCTGTGCCGTTTTGCATATGATCTGGCCCTACCTTGGCTCGGCACTTTGGCACTGCGGTCAGAAGTACCCTCCTGCTCTGACAATGTCCCTTCCTTGCTTTCTGGTTCCCAGGTCCTGTCCAAAACGACATCATCATACTCCTCCTCCTGATCTCCACCACATCCCTGTTCTGATGTTTCATCATGGTCTACTTGACCCCCCCCCCCACACCACAACCACCTTAATAACTATCAGTATGACTATGACTACCACCACCCCTACCACCACAGCTATGAGTCTCGGACATCGCTTCCACCTCCGCAACGCACTCCAAAGGCTGACTTCATCAAAAAAATTCTCCTCATCACTATCCATAGCAAGGGAGCAGCAAGGAGACGGAAGAGAAAGGCTTCTTTTACTGTGACGTGTAGCTGTAGTGGAGGAAAAATCTACTGAAACCTAGCTCAAAATCATTGGAGTCTTCTTCCTCCTGAGATGAGCCAGAGTGAGTCAACTAGTACACAATGGATGCATTGTCCGAAATAACATGTCCACTGGAGGAAATGGACAACTCTGGCTTGCTGATGCTGCTTCTACTACCACGTTCATTACTGCTGCTACTACTACTACTGCGTACATTGCTGCTGCTGCTATTACTAGCAGTGGCCGACCTGGGCAAATGGATGTTGCCACTACTATGGCTGGGCCTGGGCAAATGGGTGGTGCTACTTTTAATGGGCCTAGGCACATGGCTACGGACTACAGTGTTGATAATGGCACCAACATGGCAGGAGGAATTGCAGGGATGTCTTTTCCTCTAACCCGTCTCAAATTATTTGGAGCAGCGCACACACCAAAATGACACACTTGCACAGCCCAGCAAAAACAGACAGATGTGCCCTAAAATATTGCTTGGCAGGTGAAAATGAATGTATCTTTTTAAACTATATTAAACACCAAGGCACTGTGAACCCCAACTTATAGAGAGACAGGGCCTGCATATCTAATACAGAGCTGCTCCCTAAAAAAAAAATTCCTTGGCAGGTAAAAAAGATTGTTTTTTTTTTAAACTGTATTAAACACTAAGGCACTGTGTACCCCATGTTCCCCAATGCAGTGACAGGGGCCAGCTAAACCAGAAAGATGTGGCCAAAAAATGAAAAAAAGCCTCACTGAAGTTTTCAGACTTTTTAGGGTGGACTACAATGGCCAGCAGATCCCAGCGCAGGCAGATGCAGTTTTTCTGGGCAGCACACACACCCCCTAAGCGTACCACTGTCCCCACTTCCTTTTCTGACCCTTCTTTTCTCCTGTGCTCTGGTTCAAAATGCCCTAAACTATCTCTAAACTGTCACTACTCTAAGAGTAATGCTCTCTCTGGTACAGCCAGCTTAAAAATGGTGGATAGACATTGCATCAAGTCTCCTGCAATAGCACCTCCTGATTGGTCCAGCTACCTGACCTCTTAAGCTGGAACTATAGGCTCGATTCAAAATCCCAAATGTCATTATGTTCGTATTTGCAATCGAAAGTTTTGTTGGGTGTTTGTCATTTTTTCCTTTTTTTTTGGCCATTTTCGACTCGCACGAACGTTCGAACATAGACGTATATGTTCGTTCGTCCATCGAAATTCATTTTGTGTTTTTACGCAACTTCGGGACTTTTTTCCTTCGAAATCGAAAATGTTTCGATCGGTCAAATCATTTACGTCATTGCAATGGGCTGGCGATTAATTCAGAGAGCTGATTGTCAAGTATTCCGACGCCCATATAGTCATTTCCTTGTCGAGCGTCTTACGGCACCTTTTTGACCTCGGGACTAGGCAGCCAAGCGTGATGGAGAGTGACTTTGAAGAGCATCAAGGTCTTCTTCTGTTTGGCATTGATGGGATCTTGAGGTCAGAGCCCAGATTGCACCGGCGGCGACGCATGAACATCAATGGCATGCATGACGTTGAGCTGTTCGAGCTGACCAGGCTTAATCGCGCTTCCCTCCATAAATTGTATAGTGAGCTGCGGCCATGGTTAGCCCGCACCACAAGGAAGGGGCATGCAATTTCAGGTATGACCAAGATGCTTGGCTGCCTGCAATTTTTGGCGAACGGCTCGTTCCAGAGGCTGGGTGCCCTCTCCGTGGGGATCTCACAGCCTACGCTGAGCCGCGCACTATCACATTTTTTGGAAGGCATGGCTACCCTAACCCCCAAATATATTTTTTTCCCCGATGATATGGTAGCCAGAAACGCCATTAAGCTTGGTTTTTTTAATATCGCCGACATGCCCAACGTCATTGGTGCCATTGACTGTACCCACGTCGCCCTGGTGCCTCCTGCTGCCGACGAGTACATATACAGGTAAGTAATGTTTTTAATTTTTTTTTTCATTTTAGCTTAAGCCTCCTTGTAATGGTCCCTCCTTGTAATGGTCCCTCCTTGTAATGGACCCACCTTGTAATGCTCCCACCTTGTAATGGTCCCACCTTGTAATGCTCCCACCTTTTAATGGTCCCACATTGTAATGGTCCCACCTTGTAATGGTCCCTCCTTGTAATGTTTCCACCTTCTAATGGCTCCACCTTGTAATGGACCCACCTTGTAATGGTCCCACCTTGTAATGGTCCCACCTTGTAATGCTCCCACCTTTTAATGGTCCCACATTGTAATGGTCCCACCTTGTAATGGTCCCTCCTTGTAATGTTTCCACCTTCTAATGGCTCCACCTTGTAATGGACCCACCTTGTAATGGTCCCACCTTGTAATGGTCCCACCTTGTAATGCTCCCACCTTTTAATGGTCCCACATTGTAATGGTCCCACCTTGTAATGGTCCCTCCTTGTAATGTTTCCACCTTCTAATGGCTCCACCTTGTAATGGACCCACCTTGTAATGGTCCCACCTTGTAATGCTCCCACCTTGTAATGGTCGCTCCTTGTAATGGTCCCACCTTTTAATGGTCCCACCTTTTAATGGTCCCACATTGTAATGGTCCCACCTTGTAATGCTCCCACCTTGTAATGGTCGCTCCTTGTAATGGTCCCACCTTTTAATGGTCCCACATTGTAATGGTCCCACCTTGTAATGCTCCCACCTTGTAATGGTCCCACCTTGTAATGGTCCCTCCTTATCGAAATGTGTGTGTTCATTTTTCTAAATGCCTTCCTAATGTTTTCTTGTCTTCCTTTTTTTCCAGGAACCGCAAAATGGGCCACTCCTTTAATGTGCAGGCAGTGGTGGGGCCGGACATGCGGTTCCTTAGCGTACTCGCCGGCTACCCAGGCTCAGCCCATGATGCGTACATCCTTAGACGATCAGGATTGTACCGACGGTTTGAGTCTGGGGAATTTTCAGGTGCATGGCTCCTTGGTAAGTGAACATAAACCACATAATGTAGTTGTGGATGTTTGTTTTTAATTACCATTTGGCAGTAATGTCTGCCAAACTTACACCTTAAATAAACTTCTGCCCATGTGAAACCACACTTGAATGTTAGTTAGTAACCAACCAAGCGTTTCGCCAAGTTTGGCCTGCATTAGCCACATTCTAAATTATCTGTTGGTCTAATTTAATAATCCCTCTTACACCACCCTTGTGTGGAATCGTGCACTTAACTTGAGCATAGTTTCGGACCCATCTTTGCTAAGCTGGTTTGCACTTCCACACGAGAGTAGAGCGGGATAAAGTGCATGTGGCGTGTTTCTGCTGTTTTGGTCTCACACAAAGCATATAAGGGGTCAGCAAAACCTACATCCTAAGCACACTTTGAAACCCAGAGCTGGGATCCATATGTATGATTGTCCCTCATCCTCACTCTTTGTATGTTGTCCTTTTGTAAACCTCTAGGACAGATGTTTAGTTTGGGACTGGGACAGTGGCAAATGTTGCCTCATGTTGATCACACAATTGACAAATAGCCTCCTATTGATGTTGCTGGTGCCTTGATGGTCTTACATGTTTGTTTTCCTAATCTTATGTATAAGGTGATTCAGGATACCCGCTGCTGCCGTGGCTCTTGACGCCAGTACTCCGGCCCCAGGATGCCTCCCAGGATGCCTACAACTGTGCGCACCGCAAGACCAGGGCTGTGGTAGAGAGGGCCTTTGGTCTTTTGAAGACTAGGTTTCGTTGTTTGGATCATACCGGGGGCGCCCTGCAATATGATCCGAAAAAGGTCATAGACATAATAATGGCCTGTGCTGTTCTTCACAATTTTGCTATTTCACAACGGGTCCCCCGGTATGTCGAATTTGCTCCCTCTCCACCCAGCGAAGACCAGGAGGAGTCATTTCTGGACACACACAGTAGTGTGTCTGGCCAAAGTGTGCGGACTAATTTGATCGCGACCCATTTTGCTTAATGTAACCTGTATTGGCCTTTGTTTAACATTGTGTTGTTGATTAAGTTTTATTTCCCTTTGTGTATGTTTCGTTATGTTTGTGGTGTTCAAATAAGTAATAAAGTAATTACTCACCACAGGCCTAATGCTTTCCAACTCTCTTTTTTGGATGTGTGAACTGTGTGAATGTCCAAGTATATATTTCTCTGTGACACCCAAAAAAGAGACAATAAAATTTATGAGGCACAGGTGTCTTTAACTGTTTATTTGAAATAAATAAGAGCTCCAACTTGGAGTTGCTGCTCACTCCAATTTGCACAAAAAATAGAGGTAAACACAAAGGATTAATGGTTAGATCAACCATGGCAATAATGAAAAAAACAAACAATCCTGGTTGGCCACATTTGGCCCTGCCACAGGTGTAAACCTGGTACAGGGGTAGAAGCTTGAGTGGCACGTTCAGTGAGGATTCAGATATGGCCTTGGCTAGTGGCCTACCTCACCACTCTAAGGAGCTCTATGGGCGCAAATCAAAAACACACAACCCAAGGCATACACCAAGGGTATCTTGGTTTGCCTCACCAGACAAGTCAATACAGGGGGGATTAAGAGCAAAGATGTTGTACAGATTCATGTTGTGGAGACATTAATATGGGTGATGGCCATAGTACCCAGGTGGTGGCCCTTGCTGATTGCCCCGAACGTGGGCCTGTGTGGCATTCTGAATCTGCAACTGGTCCAAAATGTTGCGCATGATATTTACCATTTCACCCCTGTAGGCACGGTTGTCATTGTTGGCAGTCTCCATGTGGCTGTTGAGGGTCCTCAATTCGTTCTGCACAGCCTGTAATGTGGTATTTAGGTTCTCGATCCGGCCATGCAGTGCCTCTCGGTTTAGTTGGTTTTGCTGCTGGAAGGTCACCCTCTCGTGGTGCCATGCGTCCAACATTGCCATGCCCCTCCCCTGGTTGCGCCGTAGCGGATTCCGCCTCCCCAATCCCCTGGTTCGGGGTCGTGCCGAGGCTGTTGGTCTGGGCCCCTCAACAGACACAGGCATGCTTTCACTATCCTCAACAGCAGAGACAACACTGGGGACTTGACTGTCAGTCTGTGCATGCTGGCCATCATGTGCAGCCACCATGCTGCCAGATTCCCTCTGCTGCTGCTGAGTTGGTGGTGAAACATTTTGGACCAGTTGCAGATTCTGGGCCAGGGGTAGATCTTCAGAAGGGCACATAAAGGATCCATCCTCCTCCAGCTCCTGGATTTCATCCATGAGTGTGTGGGTCTGTATGGACAGAGACAAATTAGATGTTAGCTTGCCCACTACATATGTCAATCTGTTAGTAGTAACATGCAAAGTAACATGGCTAAACGACATTTGCTCAATAAACTTACCAAATATATCGGTTCCTCCCTCCTAGGCTGCACGGAAGTTGACGGCATGTCCACACTGGCAGTGGATTCCACAGTAGCTGAGCGATGATGGTGGCCTGCATGAGAAGCAAAGACACTATGTAAACACACACCTATGCATTGTTGACGGGTCAAAAGACATATGCCGAATTAGTTAACGGGTCCAAACTGTCATGGGCACTTCAACAACGGGGCCAAATAAGCTTCAATTTCCATGCCATTATGTGGTTAAATTTTTGGCCTACAACTACTTCCACATTGTTCTACTCAACTAAGCCAAACATTCAAGTTCAGCTTGTTATGTGGCTGACCACATCCCTTCGAGGCCATTAAAGCGGACCTTCACTCTGATTAAGAGTCTAGCTTCTATGTTTCCCACACCCTGTACATACAGATTGACCACATTACAAATCTTCCAACCTGCATCTACTGCATGTTATGAGCCTTTAAACATCAAAGATGGCGGCTTATGGAATCCGCCATCTTATCAGGCAGCCTGCAAACAGTAAGTTCCTCCTGACTGTGCTGCTCTGCATTCTTGGACTGCTGACCTTTCCCTGACCCCAGCTCTGCTCTGTCTGAGCAAAGCACAGCTATAACCCGCCCCCCTGTACCTTATCCCACTCTCCTCTCCTCAGTAAGTGTGATGCTTCGGAGTCAAGATGGCGGCGGCCGTATCCTAAATTGCCGAACAGAGTTGCAGCCCAGTGGTGGAAAGTATAATACATTAGTGACTACACATGTAAAATATATTAATTTGAGATGCTGAGGATTTTTTGGATAAGAGTTTGTGCTTTTCATTAAATCATGGTGAAGGTCCGGTTTAATGGGAACCCACAAACTTTTACACTCGGGTTCAATGTACATTCACGTCTTGTATGTGGACCAAAAATCTAAAGTTAAGTGGCCACACACATGCCACACCCTGGCCCAACACAGAAATCACCTACAAGCCACAGCCTAGGTGCCTGGCTTCCCAGATGTGTTACTGGCTAATTGTGCATGCTCACTAATTGTAAAGGTCACATACATCTTACTCACCTGCAGGACGGGTCGGGGAATCTGTGTCCCTTAGGGCCGCGTGGCCTTCGACGGCGACTGGATGCATCAATCCATAAATCATCTCCTCAGCCGGGGTCAACTTGAGTTTGGAGGGAAAACCTCCTCCAGTTTTCATGCTGCAAAACAGAGTTAGGGTAATTTAGAACCAGGTGGCCAGTACAACATCCAGTCTAATCCTAAAGCTAACATTTTTACCTGTCAATCCGCCTTTGATTTTCTTTCTTCCGTGCAGCATATTTGAGGTCCGATATCTTGCGCTGAATCTGTACAACATCCTTTAACTCTTCCCCCGCTGCATTCACTTGTCTGGTTAGGTCTGCCAAGATGTTGGCTCTGCGCTGTTTGGTGGTGTTTTTTGATCTGCGCCCATATAGCTCATCATAAACTAAGGTCAGGCCACTAGCCAAGGCCATAATTTGGGCCTCACCAAAACGCCCACTTAACTGCCCTCTTCGCAATGTGCGCCCTGTTGTTTTGGGTTGTGGGTCCTCCATGGTGTCATCCAAATGGGGTGACATCCTTGGCTGGGTTTGTGGGGTATAATGCAGGGAATGGTGGCTGCCTGGGGATTGGCCTGGACTGGGCAAGGGACTGGGTGTTCTGGCCTGGCTGGCCACAGAAGTCCCAGGTGTTGATGTGGCATAGTAACCTTGCCTTTCCACCTGTGCCGGTGCCAAATGTGGGCGAGCAGGAGAGCTTCGTTCGGAGCCTGAAGTAGTGCTGCCCTTGGAGGTAGTAGGGCGGACCAAGGCTGAGGGCGATCTTGCAGGGCCGGCCCTCTTCTGTTTTTTTTTTGGGCACACTCGTGGTGGGCTGCGGGACCTGGTTCGGCCTCTTTGTGGGCTGCATGGCCTGCTGCGGCGTCTAGGGGGGCTGCGGGACCTGGTTCGGCCTCTTTGTGGGCTGCGTGGCCTGCTGCGGCGTCTAGGGGGGCTGCGGGACCTGGTTCGGCCTCTTTGTGGGCTGTGTGGCCTGCTGCGGCGTCTAGGGGGGCTGCGGGACCTGGTTCGGCCTCTTTGTGGGCTGCGTGGCCTGCTGCGGCGTCTAGGGGGGCTGCGGGACCTGGTTCGGCCTCTTTGTGGGCTGTGTGGCCTGCTGCGGCGTCTAGGGGGGCTGCGGGACCTGGTTCGGCCTCGAGGGGGGCTGCGTGGCCTGCTGCGGCGTCTAGGGGGGCTGCGGGACCTGGTTCGGCCTCGAGGGGGGCTGCGTGGCCTGCTGCGGCGTCTAGGGGGGCTGCGGGACCTGGTTCGGCCTCGAGGGGGACTGCGGGACCTACTGCGGACTATTGTGGGTGTTGTAGTGGGGCAGGGTGGGGTGGGTCTTCGGACCCTCTTACCCGTTTTTGGCCCAGTAGCCATACTAGCCTTTGTGGCCTGGGTCTTTGGTTTGCCTGCCTGCTCCTTTTTTTGCCCATAGCTGGTAGTTGGCTTGGCCGGCGTTTTGGTACTAGGCCGTAATTTTGCTTTTGGCTGCTGCGACCTGGTTTTGGGCCCTTCGGAAGGCTCCTGCCGTTTGGCTGCCTTCTTCCCCGTCTGCTCCTTTCCAGTTTTGGCCGGAGGTTTTTTGGGTGCCATTTTGATTTTCTCAAATAATCAGCTGGGTGTGCAGGGACCTTTAAGTAAGCAAGCCAGCGTGTGACGTACGTTCGCACGGCCGTGCGGAACCCGCTGAGGCATTGCGTACGTTCGCACGGCCGTGCGGAACGCGCTGGGGCGTTACTTATCTGCTGCCGAGAAAAAGAAGCAAGATGGCACCCACTATCTTCACCCGCCAACAAGAAGAGATCATCATGTTCGTAAGTGTATTCGATGGACTTTTGTTAGATTAGGAAATGCTGCTCTATATGTGAAGGAAGCGCAGGAATAAATGGCTTTGGTTAAAAATGTGATAAACTACATGCACAAGCAAAGGCACGCAACACACGTGCCAAACAACATTTAGGCCATATTGTGAAATTAATGAACAATAGAAATGTGTGTGTGTTAATGTAATTACCCCAAAAAATGTTTTGCTGACACATATTGATATGTATTGAGAAGTAAAGTCGATGTTTTCTTTCTGTTTTGTAGACCATGCTGGAGCGCAGGTACGACTACCTGCCCAACACATTTGAAAAACGCCACGTCGCCCTGGAGATAATCTCCACCATCCAACAGCAGACCAACACCACCTTCACCCACACGCAGATCATGCAGCATTGGTCGGACCTCAAACGGCTGCACATGCCCCGGGTGCGGAGGTTCTTCGGAATCCATTTTCCAAGTAAGTAGATTGCGATTGCATGCAATATGTAACTAAGACAGAAGGTAGGACTTTACTTAGAATGCCTTTTCTTTGCTAGTGTTGGAAATGGATTACCGAATTCGCCGCACCCGGAGGCGCAGAGGACGACCAGTGCTGCATGATTCTGCAGCTGGGAGTGAAGGTGGTGGATCTCCAGGGCGACGGGCCGACCCCTCCTCTGTGGCCTCCTCAGACCAGCCCCTGGACCTTACCACAGAGGAGGGGCGGCACAGCGTGGGCAGGCAGTCGTACCCTGCCACGCATGCGGGATCCTCGGGTATGTCACTCTTCATGTCTACACCAAAACAGAGAATTGCTAGCTACTGATATCACCAAACTGAATCCTTTATTCTGTATTTGTAGATGTTTCTGTTGCGGGTGAAGTAGTGGGTGAGGAGGCAGCAGATAGGAGCCCACAAGACCCTGGAGAAGGTGAGTGATGTGACCCAGACTTAGCTCAAAACATTGGAGGACTGCGGAATCAGACATCCAAACTAACCATTTGGCCCATGTTTCTACAGGCACTTCTTCACAGCAGAGCCAGGAACCTGGACCTCAGGGTGTTGTCCCCAACGAGCCATCTGTCGGCCACCAACCAAGTAAGTAGTCATGTCATTCTAGAGATTTCGGTCTAAATTCCCATGAACACAAAAACACATAATGCCCTAGTCAATGCCAATATAAGAGGGACCTGTGGCCACTGAATTAGCTTAATTAGTTGCCCAACTGTCCTGTGGCCACTGAATTAGCTTAATTAGTTGCCCAACTGTCCTGTGGCCACTGAATTAGCTTAATTAGTTGCCCAACTGTCCTGTGGCCACTGAATTAGCTTAATTAGTTGCCCAACTGTCCTGTGGCCACTGAATTAGTTTAATTAGTTGCCCAACTGTCCTGTGGCCACTGAATTAGCTTAATTAGTTGCCCAACTGTCCTGTGGCCACTGAATTAGCTTAATTAGTTGCCCAACTGTCCTGTGGCCACTGAATTAGCTTAATTAGTTGCCCAACTGTCCTGTGGCCACTGAATTAGTTTAATTAGTTGCCCAACTGTCCTGTGGCCACTGAATTAGCTTAATTAGTTGCCCAACTGTCCTGTGGCCACTGAATTAGCTTAATTAGTTGCCCAACTGTCCTGTGGCCACTTACTAACCTTAATTCCTGTGATTAATCATATGTGCATTATACTTAATTTGTTTCTTGAAATACATTAATTACACAGGTGAAAAACATGTATTGTTCTCCGAATAATTTGAATTTCTGATTTTTGGGAAGGGACCACAAGACAGCGACTTGCTGATATCAATCGGAGGGTCCTTGAGTTGGTGGCCGATCTGCAGGCGATGCGGGACACGTTGGGGACAACAGAAGAGGAAGACTAGTGTCCGGGTTCCTGGCCCTGTAGATTTGTAAATAGTTGTATTTGTAAATAGTTTTCTGGGTTAAACACCCAATTTCTTTGTATATAGTTGTCTGGTTTTTTAAAAGTTTTAAATTGTATATAGTTTTAAAAGTTTTTAACAAAAACTGTGTATATATTTTTAGTAAAGTCAAAAAAATTTGTATATAGTTATTATTTTTTTTTTGGGCCAAAGTTGCCTGAAAAATTTTGCCAAAAATGGCAATTGAGCTATTAAAAACCCAAAAAAACAAAAAAAACATGTTGTCCCATTTATTTGCACACATACATTGAAAAAAAACAAGGGGACAATGACATATTTGAAAATCAAGATTGTGATGTCCGTGAAGTGATTTGGGTAAGTTTTAGGGACCTAAAATGGAAGAAGAACCAAGGCGCTAAGTGATTTGGGTAAGTTTTAGGGACCTAAAATGGAAGAAGAAACAAGGCGCTAAGTGATTGGGGTAAGTTTTAGGGACCTAAAATGGAAGAAGAACCAAGGCGCTAAGTGATTTGGGTAAGTTTTAGGGACCTAAAATGGAAGAAGAACCAAGGCGCTATGTGATTTGGGTAAGTTTTAGGGACCTAAAATGGAAGAAGAACCAAGGCGCTAAGTGATTTGGGTAAGTTTTAGGGACCTAAAATGGAAGAAGAACCAAGGCGCTAAGTGATTGGGGTAAGTTTTAGGGACCTAAAATGGAAGAAGAACCAAGGCGCTATGTGATTTGGGTAAGTTTTAGGGACCTAAAATGGAAGAAGAACCAAGGCGCTAAGTGATTTGGGTAAGTTTTAGGGACCTAAAATGGAAGAAGAAACAAGGCGCTAAGTGATTGGGGTAAGTTTTAGGGACCTAAAATGGAAGAAGAAACAAGGCGCTAAGTGATTTGGGTAAGTTTTAGGGACCTAAAATGGAAGAAGAACCAAGGCGCTATGTGATTTGGGTAAGTTTTAGGGACCTAAAATGGAAGAAGAAACAAGGCGCTAAGTGATTGGGGTAAGTTTTAGGGACCTAAAATGGAAGAAGAAACAAGGCGCTAAGTGATTGGGGTAAGTTTTAGGGACCTAAAATGGAAGAAGAACCAAGGCGCTATGTGATTTGGGTAAGTTTTAGGGACCTAAAATGGAAGAAGAAACAAGGCGCTAAGTGATTGGGGTAAGTTTTAGGGACCTAAAATGGAAGAAGAACCAAGGCGCTAAGTGATTGGGGTAAGTTTTAGGGACCTAAAATGGAAGAAGAACCAAGGCGCTAAGTGATTTGGGTAAGTTTTAGGGACCTAAAATGGAAGAAGAACCAAGGCGCTATGTGATTTGGGTAAGTTTTAGGGACCTAAAATGGAAGAAGAAACAAGGCGCTAAGTGATTGGGGTAAGTTTTAGGGACCTAAAATGGAAGAAGAAACAAGGCGCTAAGTGATTGGGGTAAGTTTTAGGGACCTAAAATGGAAGAAGAACCAAGGCGCTAAGTGATTTGGGTAAGTTTTAGGGACCTAAAATGGAAGAAGAAACAAGGCGCTATGTGATTTGGGTAAGTTTTAGGGACCTAAAATGGAAGAAGAAACAAGGCGCTAAGTGATTGGGGTAAGTTTTAGGGACCTAAAATGGAAGAAGAAACAAGGCGCTAAGTGATTGGGGTAAGTTTTAGGGACCTAAAATGGAAGAAGAACCAAGGCGCTATGTGATTTGGGTAAGTTTTAGGGACCTAAAATGGAAGAAGAACCAAGGCGCTATGTGATTTGGGTAAGTTTTAGGGACCTAAAATGGAAGAAGAACCAAGGCGCTATGTGATTTGGGTAAGTTTTAGGGACCTAAAATGGAAGAAGAACCAAGGCGCTAAGTGATTTGGGTAAGTTTTAGGGACCTAAAATGGAAGAAGAACCAAGGCGCTAAGTGATTGGGGTAAGTTTAAAGGGAGCTCCAGGGAAAAGGCAGGAGAGCGCTAAGTGGTTAGGGTGAGTTTAGTGATGGAAGTGAAATTATGTAGGCGAACACTTTAATGAGAGAAGTTTGTAGTGCGCAGGCGCAATATCGTAAGAATTTCGTCTGGACAGATACTTTATGAAAAAATGAAGCAGGATGTAGCGGGAAAATGATAGGATTCGTGTGAGGATACGATGGGAAAAGGGCAAAAACGAAAGGCTACGTTGGTAGTTGGGCAAAATAAATCTGAACCGTTTCGATGGAAAATGACATCCTCGTCTGCGTACTCTGGCATACGAGCACACGGACGCGCTACGGAAGGTTTACGAAGCATGCATAGAATCGATCGAACGTTCATGCGAGAGCGGGAAATTTTGAAAATCTTACGACGTCGGCACCAAACCGAAAGTTTGTTTGTGTCTCTCTGAATCGAGCCTTATGTGTCCCTGTCTCTCTGCATCTCTTTGGCTGTCAGTGACCTGTGGGGTGATGCCGGTGAAATCCCGCCAGGATCAACTTCCGCATTCTACCGAAAGCCATGTGAAGTTTGGGTTCGTGGTGAACTGAACTTTCCTGAAATTCGGGTAGAAACCGGTTCGACAGGTTGGGTTCGCTCATCTCTAGTGATTACACATATGTGTGATGTATTAAGTAATATAATTAGTAACATCAAATAATCACTTTCATTTTTCTGGAGTGATCCCTTACACTGTATATGCAGATATGTAGCACTCTGCATGCTGCTGTCAGTGCTCTGTAAAGCTGCATGAATTGACCTTGTTGTATTATTTACACAACAGAGTATATCAGTAAATATTTTCTCGTTCACTGTGTTGACATGTCCTTCTCTAATCCGTTTTGAAAGTTAAAAATGAAATGTATCTATTTATAAAGAGGATTCTTCATTTTCCACTGATTAAACAGATCCTCATTTGTGCAGATGGAAAATGCTTATTATGCTAATAGTGTTCTGCATTGTTAACACAGATTATTAAACAGAATTGTTGAAATGCCTCCAGTGGAATGGTATAGGTGACAAGATAAAGAGATGAGAGTAATGGTAATTAGGATTCAGAGATCTGATATGTTCAAATGCAAAGCGGAAAACAAAAATAAAAATTTATTTAAAGGGAATGTACACTCAACTACAAAAATAAGGCAGCAATCAGTTTACCTGATGCTTGCTCATGTGTCTCTTCTACATTTCCTGCAGTGTTGGTTAAAGCTGTAGCAAAGCTCTAGAGTTTTCCCCCCTTTCAATTTTATTTCTCCAGGACCATGCAAAAAACCAGTCCAGTCAGCCACTCTGTTCCTTGGTGATCTCAGCCTGAGTGAACCTGGCAAGCCACAGTGGTCCCACATCTGTCTTTGACCACAGCAGGGCATGCTCAAGACGCATAAAGCTGAACCATGTAATTCCATTTTGGGTCAGCAAGGATTCAGTAATTAAGAAAAGGAAAGCGGTATTGCTTAGAATCATGACGAGTTTACATAAAATTGGAGATTTTTTGATGCTTTGGAATGGCTTAATTTACTGTTCCCCAGGGTGAGAAGGTGAGAGAAAGTCAGTGTGTGCCTAGACGGGGACTTTAAAAGAGACAATATTGTTATGTAACCACTTTCTCATTCTTATTCCATTTATCAGAAAATGGCAGCCAGTCATGTGTGTCATGTGTGTCAAAGCCCACTCAGAAAACCCAGTAGATTACCTGCAGCCAGCAGGTAGATCCATACAATAAATAAGGAAGTTGGTCCATATGACCATAGTGCAGCTTTAAACTAAAAATCTAAAAAACCATTAGTCGAAATGTGAGGAGTGTACTGGGTAAAGTAAAAAGATGTGCCATGAGACACATCTGTCATGGTGAAGGTGAAGGTGAAGGCGCATTCCACAGAAGTTGGAGGTGGTGAAAAAGTAGAAAATGGAGCGGCATAAGGGAGGATCAGAAGCCAAAGTTTGAAGACATAGTTCAAGAGAAGGAGAGCTATGGCCAACATGTAGATTGGGTTGCCATTCTGTTCAGTGGTAGGCCATGAGGAGAGCATAATGAGGTATTAAAACATTTCTGTTTATGAGAGATTGGGTGGACATGTGCAATGAAACACTGAAAAAAATAATTTAATAGAAAATAAGATCTGGGTCATAAAGACACACACAAACATAGATTACTGACGCCCGCCGCCACCCGCTGCCCTCAACAATGCCCCTTGCCGCCTTAACACAAACAAGTTCCCGGGCGCATCCAATGACGCTGGCACAAGTCACAGACCACGTCAACCCAGGAGCCGGAACCGATGCCCTGTGAACTTGTTTGTGTGATGGCGGCAGGCGGTGGAGGCAGCCGGCGGTGGCAATGGTGAGGGCAGTGAAGGCCATGGGCAGCAGCGGACATCGGTAATGCATGTTAGTGTGTGTGTCTCTAGGTTTATGTTGGTGGGGGATGCTGCTGTGGCGTGGGAGCTCTGGGAATGTATGTTTGTTTTGGTTGTTTTTTTGGGGGGCATGCTGCACACTGCCTGTAATTGGAATGCCACATACACTGTCTGTAATTGTGATGCCTCACACTGTCTGTAATCTGAACGCCATGCACACTGTCTGTATTTGGGATGCCTTACATGGCCTGTAATTGGGATGCCTCACACTGCTTGTAATTGTGAAGACTCCCACTGCCTGTAATTAGGATGCCTCAAACTGTCTATAATGTGGGATGCCGCTCATTGCCTGTAATGTGGGGTCTGTAATGGGGTGATTGTGGGGAATATTTTTGCACACCACTTGGTTCAGAATATGTTTTCTCTTATTTTCCTCCTCCAAATCCTTGGTGCGTCTAATATACAGGTAGGTCTTATGGGGTGATAAATACGGGTAATCGAGTTACCTATCTTTATATGTGTAGATAAAGGGAAGTACAAAACTATGTACTTGAGGGTTAGTTTTCTCATTCTAAGTAGATAAAAAATCAAACCGGACCAACACCAATTTTATGCCGAACGGGGGTGTTGGTGGCAGCCAGATTGCTGGTACCCCCCCCCCCCCCCCACCCCCATTCTCTGCCAAGATATCTTTCTCATTATTCTCTCTACCCGGGTGAAATGCAACCCTGCAATTTGGCGGTGGTAGTTACGTGGTCCATACTGACTGGTTTAATACAGACCACGCAAAGGCTTCTAACCAATGGCAGGGTTGCCTTTCACCAGGGGAGGGAGGATTAAGGTAAGGATATCTCGCTATGTGTAAGGTTCATTGACAGAGAGACACTGACAATTGGGAACTGCACACAGGACTGATATATTTGATATCAAATGTTGCTTCAGACCAAGGAACTTGGTTACCAACTTGGAAGATGTCTGCAAGTATAAGGAGTGAAAAAACTTCAGGATAGGAGGGGGGTCAAGGTAATATGGTACACAATATAGGTTAGGTTATAGGATAGGATAGGTTAAGTACCTTATCTGCCTTCAGCAGATATACATGTGAATTTTCCAAAACATCAGTGAATTAAGCTTATGGTGACAGGAGCACCTTGCCTCCACCAGAGGAAATGATTCTTGGGGCCCTTTAGCTAAATACTAATAATGTAATAAAGCTTTCAACCACATTGTTGCACAATGAAATTGTGATGTTTATTATTAAAGCTATGTTGTAGGCAAAGTCAATTATTAGACCATTCCATTGGATGTATATGTTTGCGATTTTCCTAAACTGTTTCCATTTTTAAATTGAAGAAGAAATGGCAGAGATATCAAGGTTTACAGTTTCCTGTTACATTATCAAAAGTTAGTAGAGAAAACAAACAGACAGCAAAGAGACGTGTGACTAATCTGCCCTGCCACATAGTTGTTTAAGTACATGTTTACACAGAAAAATATTTAAGAATAGGTCCACATTAAATCTGTTTTTTGTGTCAATCTCCCATGCAACTTTTAAATCCATTATATTGGCGTTAAGCTGCTTCACTACAGGCTCTGAAGTCCACTAGGCTTTCCCATTGTAATTTAATGATAAAAAATGAGATATGCTTCAACTTGATAAACGGGCTCCATTCAAAAGTTTGACTCAATATGCTTCTTCTACTTTTAAAGCCATTATAATTGCCTGCTATTATTCTTTAAGAAAGACCCAATTGTGGGAATAAAAACTGATTTATTTTTTGCAAGTGCTGTGCAGCGAGCCAGAAGTCTTTGTATGTGCTGTTATCAATCACACATAGCGGCGTAGGCTTGCCTATATTTGGTAATACAAAGCCAGTCTTTCCCGATAGTGTTTCCTTGTGCCGTCTGTGGTTCCTCAAGCTTTCTTGTTAAGTCTGTACTGTTTCAATGTAAAACACTAAGACCTTCAAGAAACAGCTCAGGCTTGGCAGCTCAACCCCTCAAGATAACAACTGACACTGGGACTAATTTGGTAATATAAAGTATTTAAACATGACATTTACTGTATCTCCTAATGTAATTGATACTAAACACACTGCCTCTGCCGTCTTTCTAAAGTGTCATCTCAAAAGAGTAAACTGCTCATCTGTTAGTTTCCATATAGATCACTGCAGCCCATCAAGACGGCCTTCACTTTCTCTAAACACAGAGATACTTTCTTCGCAGTCTTGCCTAACATGCCCTGGTGTTTTCTGATAAAATATGTCAGCTCCCTGTGTTCTCCTACAAATTTAAAGGGCTTGAAGACACATTTTCCCCATTTTTTCATTAGATAAATACCAGCTCTATCAGTAATTAATACTTTTAAAGATAACACTTTTATGCTGAAAAATGCCTTATGGCCCATTATCAAGTGAGAAATTGTTAAAGCAACCGAAATGTAGTGATAATCGCTGTAAACAGCCACTGTGATCAAGTGATGAATGGGAATTGGTTAGTCGTATTGTTTCAGCTGACCAAAAAGTTATCGTTCACCAACACCCTAAAAAAATAGGGTATTTCTATGAGAACAAGCTCTAGCAACTGATTGACCAAAAAGCGTTCGGCGTCTGAACACAGTCGCTCAATCACAGAAGATTTGTATGGTTGGTCACTCATTAAGCAAAAAGCCAATTGATCTGCTCGTGTAAACCCAGCATAACATACTCAACAAACTAGTTTAAGGGTGAGCCAAGTACTGACTGCTGCATATGGCAATAGTAAGATACGCTGGTTTATAGCTATGTAGACATGGTACACACAGATTTGGTGTGGTGAACAACTTTTTTTTACTTTTGTCAATGGAAAAACAAACAGCAAAGGGTAAGTAACATAGAAACATAACATAGTACAGCATGTAAGGCTGAAAAAAGACTTCACTTCAGCCTGTTTATTAGTGGTCTAATAGCCATATTACATGCAAAGAAAGTATCTAGGCCACTTCTGAGTGCTTTTAGTGTATTCGCCATGACTCTCTCCTCTGGCAGAGAGTTCCATAGTGTCAATGCTCTTACAGTAAAGAATACCCTTCTAAGCTGGACACAAAAACGTATTTCCTCTAAACCTTAGTAGATGCTGAGTTTTACTTTGATTGCTGAGTTTTACTTTACAGTCCTGGCTTTAAATTGATTGTGGGATAGATCACAGGCATCACTTTTCCAAACTAATTAAACCTAATTTTGACAATATTTCACAATACTCAAGTCCCCACACTCCATTTATTAATTTAGTTGAACTTGGTCAAGTTAAGATAAGTCTATCTTATGCACTAGTGCCCAGAACTATACACAGTGGGGTTGATTCAGAGCCAGGTGAGAATTCCCACTCCTTTTTTAGGAGAAAAAACTGCCATCGACTTTCATGGGGTCTACCTTGGGGCTGATTCAGATTCAGGTGAAAATTTACACCCTCTCCTGAAAAAAGAGTGAGAATTCTCCAATATTCTCTATGGGGTCTGACCAGCGACTTATACAGGGGTAAAATGATGCTCTGGTCATGGGTACCTATGCCCCTCTTGATGCACCCCATGATTGTGTTTAACTTGGCAGCTGCTGCCTGACATTGATCACTACAGTTTATTTTATTATTTACTGAAACCCCTAGGTCTTTTTTCATTGTAGTTTTACCCAGAGTTACCTTATTTAATGAGCATGGCACCAATTACTCCTGCCCATGTGCATAACCTTACATTTAAATGTATTTAACTTAATTTGCCAGTTTTCTGCCCAAACCTCCAATTTATCTAAATCAGTTTGTAGCTGCATGTTATACTCTTTTTTTAATTACTTTACACAGCTTAGTATCATCCACAAAGGTTGAGATTTCACTGTTTAACCCATCACCTGTATCAATAATATATATATTAAAAAGAATTGGGCTGAGCACTGATCCCTATGATACTTCGCTAGTAACAATGACCCAATCTGAGTATTCAGAGTTTATAACCACCCTATGTTTCCTATCACTAAGCCAATTATGCACCCATGTACACATGTTTTCCCCCATTCCAAGCATTCTCTTTTTTCTGTACCAGTCTTTTATGTGGCACAGTAACAAATGCTTTAGAAAAGTTAAGATATAAGATATCCAATGACTCCCCATGATCCAACCTTCTACTTACTTCCCCATAAAAGCTGATGAGGTTTGTCTGGCAGGAGCGATTTCTCATGAATCCATGCTGATTAGAAGTTATAAGCTCACCTTCCCAGAGATATTTAATGATAAAAACCTTCAAAAACCTTGCCCACCACCATATTAAACTTTCCGGTCTGTAGCCTTCAGGTTCGATTTTAGACTCCTTTTTGAATATTGGCACCACATTTGCTACACGGTAATCCTGTGGAACAGTCTAAGCATTTATTTAGATTAGTGGCTGAAGTAATTGAATATGTGATTTAGAGGTCCTATCATATTTTTGTACAGGTATAATATACAGTAAAATAGGCACTTCACATGCGACATGTCTACTATGTATGCATTATTTTGTATATGCTTAGAAACTGATGGTAGTGAGGCAGTTCCTGGACCAAACAGCTTGGTGTAGAGAAGAAGGCATGTAACATTAATACTGATGGGCCTGATGGGGGATAATCCAGTTTGGAAGCCCCCAATATCTGGCATTTAGTACTCTCTACTTCTGGATAAAATAGTTCCAGTCGCTACAATGTGTGAATTGGTATAGATATACCAGGATGTCATCATGTTTGCAGGTACACTGAGCTGGGAACTTTTTGATGCCGGAGAGCCGCTATTGCAGCCATTTGTCCAGCATCTGTAGAAAGGGGGTGGACACAGCCCTACCCTCCTCTTTCCTTGGTATTCTGCCAAGCTAATATTAGCCTTCCAGGGCTAGTAAGCTTTTATTCTAGTTGTATTTTTGAGTCAAATGTTATTATTAAAATTACAGTACTGCTGGCAAATCCAAAATGTTCATAGACCTCCTAGTGTAGGTTTAATGACATTTTGGACCAAATCCGGCCTTGGAGTCTATGAAACTTCAGGGATGGCTGACTCCCTCTCCACAGGGCATCCTGAACTTATGTGTAATTTTAATAAGCCCTCCTTCTAAGGAGTCTCTCAGTTTTTTGATCTGTTGACTATCTTTTGGTGCAGCAGCAACCATAACTAGAGATGAGCAAATTTTTGAAAAATTCGATTCGCTGAATTTTCCGGAGAAATTAGTTTCGGTCTGAATTTATTTGCAGCGAATCGCTATTAAAAACTTAAAAAATATATTGCCTGAAAGACACACACTGCAGTTGGCAGCAGCAAGGGGAGCCCCTATATTGCCTGAAAGACACACTGGAGTTGGCAGCAGCATAGGTAGCTCATATATTGCCTGAAAGACACACCCTGGAGTTGGCAGCAGCATGAAGAGAACATATACAAACTTTGGGAACATATATGTTATCCTAAGAATATTATTAAAGGTTAAGCTTTACGTAAAGCATTTCCTCAATAATTACTTGTGGTCAACGCCTTAAATCTGTTTTGCACTATCCATATTTCTAAAGTGTTGGTGTGGCACCATAATCAATCTACTCTGATGCATCAGGCATTGGTGGGTGGAAATCTTTGCTGATCCCTGCCTGATTCATCTTCACATAGGTCAGTCTCTCCATAGTTACACACCTGCTGCTGTTGTCCAAAAAAAAAACATTTTTCAAGTGTACTGGAACGCATTTAACCACCCTCATCAGTGCATACCACATATGCACATCTAAGGGTTTTACCAATTTGTTCCTGTTAAAGTCTTCAGGGCCTAGTTACTACTTAGTGAAAGGCCATACATAGTTACACACCTGCTGCTGTTGTTAATAAATCCTGTTTTAAGTGTAGTGTAGTGTTTTGTCCTCCCCTCATATACGTGCTAAGTATGTCTGGCAGAGAAGTGCCAGGATGGGCACAGAAGAGTGGCAGAGGCTTAAATTCATCAAGCAGAGGTCGCAGCAGACTAGGGGTGAGTGGCGGCAGGAGTCTCAGCGAGAGGCCGGATCTCCAGGTATCAGCTAGCAGTCATGTCTCGACCAGGAACCCATCTGCCATCATTGATTGGTTAACACAGTCATCCACTTCATCACAAGTGACATCTGACACCCCCAGTCAACTGTCGGTTGTATCTTATGCCTTGGGTTCAGCTCCACTATTCAGTGAGGATGATCTGATAGAGAACAATCAGCAGCTAATGCCCAGCCAAGAAGTGGAGGAGACACTCACTGCTTCCTCCAATAAGTGGGCAAGTAGTGATGAGAAGACTGGCATGGGAGGCGGTGTTGCAAGCATGCTGGCTTCTGAAAAAGACACTGTTCAGGAACCGGAGGAGGACATCAGTGAAGTGCAGACACAACTTGATGATGATTATTATTATTATTAATAATTTAAAATGACCAAAAGAGAACAGTATGTGCCCACTCATCCAATGCGCAGAAGCTAAATGTACTCTTGTCTAAGTTGCTGGTGCTGCAGTCCCTCCCTTTTCAGGTTGTGTACTCTGCACCTCTCAGAGAACTGTCATTTCTTTGCGAAGAAGGCAGTACCAGCCCTGCACAATTTTGTTGAACAGAAGGTTCGCCAGTCCTTGAGCCTGTCGGTGTGTACCAAAATGCATGGGAGCGCCTACGTCTGGAGCTGTAACTACGGTCAGGGACAATACATGTCCTTTAAGGCCCACTGGGTGAATGTGGTTCCTGCACAGCCACAACAGCAACTTGGACAGGTCACTCTGCTTCGGCCTCCATGCTCCTAGGCCGTTGTGTCTGTGACAGTGTGCGACTCCATCTCCTCATCCTCCGCCATCTCTGCAGCCTCCACTGCACGGACAAGTCTCAGTGCCCCTCCAGCCTACCATGTGTGCAGGACAGCAGTGTCACGGTGTTCTTCACATGGTTTGTCTTGGCAAACGTAGTCACACATGGGAGGAACTGCTAAAAATCATTAATCAAGAAATCAAATCATAGCTTACATCCACGAAAAATGCAAATGAAAACCATGGTGATCGACAATGGGAACATGTAAGATGTTGGTTCCTTGTGTTAACTTTAACAAGGATTATTGGGCCATCCAGATATAATCTCAGCTATGATAATTCAAGGAACAAGTATTGGGCTGAAACCAAAAATCGATGAGTGTATTTAATTTAAATAGAGTCGGTTATATTACAGAAAGAAGTAATAATTTGTAAATACGATGTAAAGTTGCAATGTCCATACAAAAAAGGCGGCAATCTCTCTCAAGTTAATTCAATCAGGGCCTTTTGTCCTCTGCCCAGCCCCTGCCATACTGCCTGTGTGGCAGCCCTTCATGTCTCCTGCATTGTCAGAGGGAAAGCAGAGAGAAGAAGACACTTCCCCCATGTTCCCTACTTTAATATAATCCTCTGGTCAAACCTTAATTTCTCCTCCACCCAACTGTCCCTTAGTCTTCCTGTTACAAAAAGAGGCCTGCGTGAAATACAATCCTTCAGCCTAAACACAACAGATGTTTACTGTTAAATAGTTGAAAATGCACATCAAGTAATTACCAAGAGGGAACTCAAGCATACCCAGACATTCTTCACATCTGCATATGAACTGCTTCCATGAGGCCTGAAAGCAAAGTCAATTAACAGAAATAACCTTTATATTATATGGACATGTATATATGTTATGTGTATGATTTCCTTTGAATCAGCCACATCCATATCAGAATCATAATAAATGGCAGGTAAACATTCATAGCTTCCACATTCATCCAAGTTACCTATATACATCAATAATAATGGTAATTTAATAATAATTCAGATTGTACATCTGAGAGTTGCACCATTCTTTTCCTGTTAAAGTCTTCCAGGCCTAGTTACTGTGAAAGGCCAGACACATTTTTCGTGGACAGACAAGTTCTCCTTGTGGTTACTATGGCCCCTGCCGGACTACACCCGCTCTGATGGCACACTACTGGCCGAGCAGGACAGCTTTCCTAGGGCAAACTCTGCTAGTTGTGGCCTCAAGGTGTGTTGGCATGGTCATGTCAAGGTATACCACCACCTGCTGGTTCAGGTCCTGCTCCAGGTCTACCTGCTGCTCATGAGTTGCCTCACTATGCAGGTGAAGAAAGCAACTCATTAGCGACTGAAGACTCAGGCTTGGCAGTGGAAAGTGAGCGCAGAGGCCCCCATTTTTACACAACAGCGGCAGGTGTCTGGCCTTTCACACTAAGTATCCCATCAGCACTTGAAGATAAAACCAAATGCAAACACTGCCAGATTGCCTGAAATGAGATGCCCCCTGCTCAAAGTTAGTTAATAGGACTACAGCAATCTTTAAAACGTGTTTTCTGCAGAAAAGCAAAAGCAATATAGACTGGTGCCTGTGATAAAAACTAATGCAAACACACTGCCAGATTTCCTGAAATGGGATGCCCCATGCTCAAAGTTAGTTAATAGCACTACAGCAAGCTTTAAAACATGTTTTTTGTAGAAAAGCAAAAGCAACAGACTGGTGCTCGTGATAAAAGCAAATGCAAACACTGTCAGATTGCCTGAAATTGGATGTCCCCTGCTCAAAGTGAGTTAATAGCACTACAGCAAGCTTTAAAATGTGTTTTTTGTAGAAAAGCAAAAGCAATATAGACAGGTTCTCTTGCTAAAAACAAATGCAAACATGCTGTCAGATCATGGCCTGAAATAGTATGCCCCTGGTGAAAGTGATTTAAAAGCACTACAGAAAGTTTTAAAACGTGGTTTTTGTAGAAAAGCAAAATCGTCAGGTGTGTGTGATCTGTAGTAACACTAAATAGGCTTGAAAGATCTGGGCATAAAGGCAAATGCAAACACACTGTAAACTGTCTGTCGCTGTCACTGTCTCTTTCTCTGCCCCTCTCTTTCTCGCCCTGTCTTTTAATTTTACTGTCTTTTTCTCTCCCTGGCTCTATCTCTCCCTGGCTCTAAATCTCCCTGGCTCTAACTCTCCCTGACCCGTTCTCACCACAATACACCGATGAAATGAGCACCCGCAAGATGGGCGGCGCTTATATAGAACTGTGACATCACCAGGGAGCCTGGCTGCTGATAGGCTGCATGTGATGCCTACCCAGGATTCTCTGCCCCATGGGACATGTCCTGACATGTGGATCCACCATTTTAGATGGCCTGGACCGCAGTAAATGGAGTTTAAGGAAGCGATTAGAGCGATCGAATTGCGGCAATATTCGGAATGGTTTAGAATCGAAGTTTTCCTGAAATTCGTAATGAATTCGGATTTGTCAGATTCGATTCGCTCATCTCTAGCCACAACCTTTCAGACACGGTTCTAAGAGGTGCAATGTTTTCCTTTACCATGAATCTTCAATGTACAGTAAAAAGGGCCCACATGTTCTCAATAGGGTTTAGGGGAGGGAAAGTGTTTTTCTTGAAAGATGCAGAATGTTTGCTGTAGCACTGCTTAAAGAAAGTCTCGACAAAATGATCCAGCTAGCGCATCTTTATTATTACCGGCCCATAGCAGTACCCCATTTCCGACTGCCTGGCACTGAAGTGGAGCTCTGTGCCCATTATTGATCCAGCCATGAGCCCATCCATCTGGTCTATTAAGAGTCACTCTCATCTCATCAGTACATCAAACCTTTACAAAGTCTTAAGATATATCTTGGCCCAGTCTTGATGTTTCAACTTATGTGTCTTGTTCAGTGGTGGTTGGGTTTTAGGCTTCCATAGCTTGGTCATTTCTCTGGGCATCAGGTACTTATGGACACTTCAGGAAGGTTGCAGTTTTGGAATATGATAGTTTTCAGTTAATTTGTGTTTTTTTTTTCATTTTTTGCGACCCTGTGATTATGAGGGGATATTAGCAACAACACCTGTGATTATGAGGGGTCATGTCTAAGTAATTTCAAGAGTCCTGCATCCCTTTGAAAAACATTTGGATCTTCTTAGGTCACACCTTTCCTCTTTACACAAATACACATCACTTGCCTAATAATTGTGCACACAGTGTAATTTAATAGGTGATGAAGAAACCTATATCTGATCCCAAATGCAACCCCAAATCTGTAATCCACACTAGGAAAGCTGACATAGCTTTTTGAACATATATGTGAAAGGCTCTCTTTCCAATTGTCTCATAACATTTGATCTGAACATCTGAACTTTGTAGCATCTAGTTAGTAATGGTATTTGTACTGTATGTTCTACTTTGTTTGTAATTATACTTGTACAGTGCTTCAGAGGAAGATAGTGTTATTTGCATAAATAATAATAATAATAATAATAATAATAAATAAATACACTATGGTAGCCAAGCTTAGAAGAGTGAAGGCCTATACTGAGAATTTCAACATGTCTTTTGATCCTTCTTAATACAATTCAAGGGTCTACTAGCATAAATTATTCAATTTAATGGTGGCTAACAGGAGAGAAAATAGCATAATACAATTCTGTGGGCTTTAGCTGTATAACATATTACTAACTAACTAGTTAAATGACCTTTATATTACAGGAACATGTAAACTAACCAACCAAGCAGGAACATCAACTAATTATTTAAGTAGGCTTGTCTAACAACAAATCACTAATAGGCACTATATATGCTCATTATTTATTCCAATTAAATCTTTACAAACAAGGAAACACAAAAGGGATGAACTGTCAATTAATGCAGCTTATCAGCACACGCGTTTACTACTGCAGTCATTAAAGGGACTCCGTAGACAAAGTGCATAAACTCAGCAGCTCACCTCCTCATGACTGCCCTTTCCCTTCCTGTCCGAATGCAGCAGCTGCTCCTGAAAGTAAAAACAAGGCAAAGATTAGTGACACACACCCTGAATTCCTTTGCTATAGACCACCAATAATAGGGCTAAGCTGGTGGTCTAAAGCTCTGCACACTCCGGACACTGAGACAGAGGAAGAACAGCGAGAGTGAAGGGAATGCCTGTTTTATAAAATGGTTCACAAATTAATTTGTAAACTGTTATAGCTAAAACACTTAATTATTAGGCCACTTTAATTAAATAGGAACATTAGGGGAGCTTAAAACCTCCCCCAAACCTCACCGATCTGCTTTCCCCCCTCGGGTTTTACCTTTGGGTAGCTCCTACTCACCTCCCCGGGGGATCCAGCTTCTGGGTTCTGGCTGCCATCTTGCATCCCATCAGGCACTGTGCACGGCCCCCGATCTCACGCCTGCACAGTGCCCATGGCAGGGATGCAATGTAGTTGCCCGAAATCTTGCGATATTTTGCTGAGCAGCACAGGACTTTGAAGAGGCCGGCTAAAGCCGTACTGTCATTTACAGACGGCTAAGCTGAAGACGGGGCGAGGATCAGGCCCCGAAGCAGCCAGATGTCACAGCAGCAGGCAGCGGCAACATCCAAAAGATAAGTAGGGGCCGATGGGGGGGAATAGGTCCCTTTTTATTTTATGTCCTCTTTAACCCTTTCGCTGCCAGCCTACCTGCAGCTTTTGTCGCCCTCTGTTGCCAGACCATGTTTCACTATTTTGCGCTCCCCATGTTCAACTGTGATTTTTGAAAGGATTTCCAGGGATTTCCCAGGAAAATGGTATATTGTTTTTTTCAAGTCTGGGCTTCAACATGAAATCCCTTGTTTGTCATTTTTTAGGTGTATTCTCTAGGTGTATTCTCAATACTTTTTGGTGAAATATGTGCAAAAAAAATAAAAAAATGTTTTTTTGTAATAAAAAATATAAGTTTGTCAATAAAATTTTATTGCGTGCGAAACCCTAATTTGTCCCAGTCACAGCGATATCACATATGTATAGGTAGACACCCTTTCCTGCCCAGGAGACTCCCCCAAACTGAAACAGAGCTGTATGAGATTTTCAGATAAAATACAACTGCGCTATGCGCTATGCGCACCTTGCAGTTTTTCCAGAAAAACAACCATTTACATTTAAAATACCCCCCACAAACTATATATTCTTTGGAAGTACACACCTCAAGCTTTCTAGGCGTACCAAGCTTGTTTATGTGGGCTTAGTTTTCTGGAAGTAATCCCTCAATGTATTCTTTGGTTGTACAAAGTTTCCCTAAAAAAGAATAAAAGGGAAGAATCAAGCCACATTTTCCTAAAAAAAACTATATGCAAACAAGAAAAAGCAATTAAAATCTCAAAAAGCAACATCCCCCGAACAGAACGATACCCAACATGCATAGGTACTGTTAAGGGTAGAGTTGGCAAACACCCCAAAGTAAAGCATGTGCATAACAGTAATTTTACTTGAAAATTTCAGCTCTGCAGACAAAATGCGCACCTTGCAATTTTTCAACCAAAAAAACCCTTTACATTTGGAATATCCCCTATAAACCATATATTCCCTGAATGTACACATGTTAAGCTTTCTAAGAGTACCCAGCTTGTTGTAGTAGGCTCACCTTTCTGGAAGTAATCCCTCAAAGAATTCTTAGGTTGCACAGAGTTTCCCTAAAAAAATGAATAAAAAAACTGAATAAATAACATGTTTTCCTAAAATATAAATGTGCAAACAAGAAAAAAACAAGTTAAATCTGAAAAAGCAAGGTCCCCCGCGCAGAACAATACCCAACATGCATAGGTACTATTAACCCTTTTAATTGCCAACCTACTTGAAGTTTTTTCACCCTCTGTTGACAGGTCATTTTTCCCCATTCTGTGCCATGTTTAACCGTGATTTTTGCCGGTATTTTCAGGAAAATTATAGATATATATTTTGCAGCAGAGTTTAGGCTTGAACATGAAATGTCTTGTTTGTAATTTTTCTACTGTTTTTTTTTAATATTTTTGTGTAAAATTAAATAAATAAATATTTTTTAGACAATTGTCTCCTTTATTGTAAATAAAACATTTACTTTATTAGAGAAAAACATATTGCGTGTGAAAGCCCAATTTCTCCCGATTACAACGGTACCACATATCCACACTATAAACATAAGGGGTTAATTTAAAAAAAAATGACATAAGGTCCCCCCTCCCGGGGGGGGGGGGGGGGGGCATTTTTTGGGGAATTTTAAGCCCTTAAACCCTTAAAAATCCCCAAAAAATTTAAATGGGGTCCCCCTTAGCCAGCATTTCCAGCCCGGGACCAGCTATGGGGGCTTCTAGGAACAGAGTGGAGGGGCCAGCTTTTGTTGCCCCCCACCCTGCAGCCTACAAGCCCACATAGCCTATGTGGGCCCGGGCTCTTCTGTCTCCCCCCTGGGCTTTGGGGAGGCAGGTAATTGGGGGTGCTGGGGGTTAATGGCAAGTCACCTTCTAGCGGCAGGTGACTTGCCAGACCCCAGCCTTGTGAACTGATATAAGGGTCTCATGGACCCCTAACCAGTTCACAAGGGGTTAAGTGTAAAAAAAAGACACTGACACATAAGAAAAAATATTTTATTATTATTTTTTTTTTTTACTTTTTAATACTTACCTCACATCCATCCCTGTGTCCCACGCTGATCAATCTGGCTTCCTGCTCTCCTGCTGCAGCTGGAAGCCTTTTATAGCTGCTAGGCGACAGAACACAAGGGGTTAATTTAAAAAAAAAATGACATAGGGTCCCCCCCTTACCCAGCATTACCAGCCCGGGACCAGCTATGGGGGCTTGTAGGAACAGAGTGGGGGGGCCAGCTTTTGTGGCCCCCCACCCTGCAGCCTACGAGCCCACATAGCCTGTGTGGGCCGAGGCTCTTCTGCCCCCCCCCGGGCTTTGGGGAGGCAGGTAATGGGGGTGCCGGGGGTTAATGGCAAGTCACCCGCTGTGGCAAGCAGGTGACTTGCCATCCCCCAGTCTCATGGACCCCTTACCAGTTCACAAGGAGTTAAATGTTAAATAAAAAAGACAGACACATAAGAAAAAAAATTATCTTTATTTATTTTTTTTTTTACTTTACTCACCTCCGACCCTGTGTCCCCCGGTGATCTGCGATGCCAGCCTGCTCGTGTGTTTGAAGGAGAGAGCCTTGGGAGGGGGGGGCGATCTCAGCCCTCTCCTCCTCCCCATCTGCCCTCCTCCAGGCACACGAGCAGACTGATTGTCTGTCTCACGGTGCCGGCATTAAGAGGGCTGCTGGTGACATCACAATGATGTCACCCAACCCCGGAGGGGCTAGCAGACCCGTTCCAGGAAGTGGGGGGGAGGGCAATTTCTGCCCTCTCCTCGCCACGGAAAAGGCTGGGGGGGCAATCGGAGGCCCCCCCAGTGAAGAGGACACCCATCGGGAGAGGTAGGTAAATGTCATTTTGATTTTTTTTTTTTTTACAGTTAGCAGCTGCTGCTGCCGAAGCGGGGGGGCTATTCCGGGGGCTCTCCTGGAGCCATCCGACCCCCCACGGGGGATCGGATGGCACCAAATTAAAGGGGAGACCTGGCCGGATCCAACGAGGGGTCAGGTGAGTATTTTTTATTTTTATTTTTTTTACTAGCAGGGGGGAAAGTCAAGCACATAACACCTACGGGCTTGGCACTTAAGGCCCAGCCAAGCCAGCACGTAGGTGTTATGTGCTTGGCACTTAAAGGGTTAAGATAATGTTGTCTAGGGTGCCTCTCCTATAAAACAAACCCTATCTACCTTTAAAACTATGTGGTTAACATTAGGTTTGGGGGGAGACAAATGTAGAAAAGAGCCAAAAGAGTATCTATATTGGTATAGCTAACACTGCACTTCCCTCCTAACTGACATTACTCAGACTGAAATTTTTTTATTACCTGCCCCCCTTTATCTTATCACTAGAGATGAGCGAATCGATCCAGACGAACTCGAATTCGTTCCGAATTTCAGGAAATATTTGATTCCTTCAATTACAGGCATTGTGAAATGGTGGATGCACATGTCTGGACATATCCCCTGGGGCAAGGTATCATGGGGATTTCACATGCAGCCTATCAGCAGCCAGGAGCCCCGGTGACGTCACAGTGCTATATAAACGGCGGCCATCTTGCTTGTGCGCATTTCAGCGTTGTATTGCGGCCAGAACGGAGCTGTTTAGAGCCAGGGAGAGACTAACAGAGAGCCAGGGAGACCCACAGAGTGCCAGACAGAACCAGGGAAAGATAGGGAAAGATAGGGAAAGATCGGGAAAGATCGAGGCAGGGACAGCAGAGAAAGTAACAGGGAAAGCTTTTTTTTTTTATTTTCATTTCATTTAATAGCCAGAACACAGTTTTAAATTGCTTTTGTTTCTGCTGTAAAAACCCCTGGCCACTGTGCATTCCATGTTGGCAGTGGCACATTTAACCCTATCTGTTACACACAAGCAGCTGTTAAAGGGGATTTCTTCTAACTAGATTAGTTTTAATTGTTTTTGTGTTTGCTGTAAAAACCCCTGCCCACTGGACATGCCATATCAGCACATTTGACCCTATCTGTTACACACAAGCAGCTGTTAAATGGGATTTCTTCTAACTAGATTAGTTTTAATTGTTTTTGTGCCTGCTGTAAAAAATCCTGCCCACTGGGCATGCCATATCAGCACATTTGACCCTATCTGTTACACACAAGCAGCTGTTAAAGGGGATTATTTCTAACTAGATTACAGTTTGAATTGTTTTTGTGTCTGCTGTAAAAACCCCTGCCCACTGGGCATCCCATATCAGCACATTTGACCCTTTCTGTTACACACAAGCAGCAGTTAAAGGGGATTTCTTCTAACTAGATTACAGTTTGAATTGTTTTTGTGTCTGCTGTAAAAACCCCTGCACACTGGGCATCCCATATCAGCACATTTGACCCTATCTGTTACACACAAGCAGCTGTTAAAGGGGATTTCTTCTAACTAGATTAGTTTTAATTGTTTTTGTGTCTGCTGTAAAAACCCCTGTCCACTGGGCATCCCATATTGCCAATTTTCATAGTATCTGTTACACAGAAGCAGTTCCTCAGTTTATTTACCTTCTGCTTTTTAAAGTAAACACATTTTTTAAAGTGCCTGTTGCGCATTTCAAATACATAAAAATGTCAGGCAGACAAGTGCCAGGATGTTCACAAAGGAGTGGCAGAGGCCTAGATTCAGCAGGCAGAGGTCGCAGCAGACTAGGGGCGAGTGGCAGCAGGAGTCGTGGTGAGAGACCTGATCTGCCAGTATCTGCTAGCGGTCGTGTCTCCACCAGTAACGCATCTGCCGTCGTAGATTGGTTAACGCGGTCATCCACATCATCACAAGTTACATCTGACACCCCCAGTCTACAGTCGGTAGGTTCCTCTGACACAACCCTGAGTTGGCATGGCCCGGGAGCAGTCCCTGTCCTCCCATTGCCTCTGTCCTATGCCGTTCCCTCGCAAAGTATCCTATGCTTTGGGTTCAGCTCCACTCTTTAGTGAGGACAATCAGATAGAGGACAGTCAGCAGCTACTGCCCAGCCAAGAAATGGAGGTGGCTTCTTTCACTAGGCAGACAGATAGTGATGTGGAGAGTGGCGTGGGAGGTGTTGTGGCGAGCGTTCCAGCTCCTGCAGCAGACACTGTTGAGGAAACCGAGAGCATCAGTGACGTGCAGACACAACTCGATGATGATGGTGATGAAGCTGATCGCACTTGGGAGCCAGATGCAGAAGGGGCTTCATCATCATCATCAGGAGAAGAGGGGCGCAGGTTGCCCCGGAGTCAGCAGCTGAGGCAGCAAGGTGTTAGCAGCATGGTTGGCAGTCAGCATGGGGGCAGAATTGTAAAGTCTGGAGCCAAACGGGGCCGGGGTAGATCACTTGCTGCACGGCAGGCTACCTTCTCAGGAGGTAGTGGAGCAGGGGTTCCTGGAGTTGGCGGCAGTAGCAGTGAATCAGTGCGGGCTATTGGTGGGAAAATTAGCTACTCGGCAATCAAGCATCCGCAGGAGGGTAACATGGCCACATGCAAGATGTGTAGGCAGAAGGTGAAGCATTGCCAAGGCCCAAATGTTGGCACCACGGCCCTGCATCAACATATGATGCGTCACCATAAAGCGGTCTGGGAGAACCGAGGCTCCGAAGAGGTGGTCCAGGCTGCTTCCTCACCAAGTGGCACGCCGCTCCAAATTTCTGCCAGCCAAGGCTCCAGCACCTCAGCCGAAGGAAGCTGTGCATCATACCCATCCTCTGTCGCTCCAGATGCTCCTGCTCCTCCTCCTCCAAGTCATGCATCCCGCCAGCAATCCATCAGCGAAGCTATGTCCAAGAGACAGCAGTATGCGCCCACTCATCCTACGGCGCAGAAGCTGAATATGCTCCTGTCCAAGTTGCTGGTGCTGCAGTCGCTCCCTTTTCAGGTGGTGGACTCTGCACCTTTCAGAGAACTGATGGCTTGTGCCAAGCCGAGGTGGAGAGTCCCAAGCCGTCATTTCTTTGCCAAGAAGGCAGCACCAGCACTGCACAATTTTGTTGAACAGAAGGTGGGCCAGTCCTTGAGCCTTTCGGTGTGTACCAAAGTGCATGGCAGCGCCGACGTTTGGAGGTGTAACTACGGTCAAGGACAGTACATGTCATTTACGGCCCACTGGGTAATTGTGGTCCCTTTGCAGCAGCAGTCACGCCGATTCAGCTTCCGAGCTCCCTGGGCGTTGTGCCTGTGACACCGTGCGACTCGGCCTCCTCATCCTCCGCCATCTCCTCACCCTCCACTGTAGGGTCAAGCCTCAGTGCCCCTCCAGTCTAACATGTTTGCAGGGCCTGGATGTGTCACGCTGTGCTTCACATGGTTTGTCTTGGCGAACGGAGTCACACAGGGGAGGAACTGCTAAAATTTATTCATCAAGAAATCCAAACATGGCTTACTCCAAGAAAACTGGAAAACTGAAAATGGGAACCATGGTTACCGACAATGGGAAGAAAATTTTGTCTGCGCTGCGACAAGGAAGCCTGACCCATGCGCCCTGCATGGCTCACATCTTCAATCTGGTTGTCAAGCGGTCTTCCCCCCATCTGCAAGACATCCTAACAACGGCAAGGAAACCTTGCATGCACTTCAGCCACTCCTACACCGCCAAGCACACCCTTCTTGAGCTACAGCGTCAGAACGGTAGCCCCCAACATAGTCTGATTTGCGATGTTTCCACCCGTTGGAATTCCACCCTTCATATGTTGGACCGACTATACGAACAGAGAAAAGCCATCACGGATTTCTTGATGATCCAAGCGGATAGGGGGACACCAATAAGGTGGAGAGCCAAAAGTCATCCCGCTGACAAATGGAGACAATTCTGCAATCACTACGCAAGCACGTGAGCATGCATCGTGCCATTTGTGCAAGTGACTCGGAGGATCTACCTGTCTCCATCTCCACTGCATACTGCCACGGTGTGTCTGGGTCCTCAGCAGCGAAGTACAGTTTAGGTTTGACAAAATGGCCATTTTATGTAGTCATCTGACAGGAGAGGAGGAGCAGGAGCAGCCAGAGTAGCCAGAGTTGTGAGGAAGGCGAGATGACTATATAAAATGGCCATTTTGTCAAACCTAAACTGTGCTTCGCTGTGCCCCACCCCCTCCTCCTCCTCCACTTCAACCCCCACAGGCTTCATGTGGCCTTGAAATGTAGGCACCATGTCTCCAGTGCCCTGACCAGCCATGGTTTCCAACATGTGTTGTAGTACATGAAGCAGTGGAATCACATTGTTCATCCCGTAGTCCTGGCGACTGACTAATAATTGGCTTCCTCAAAGGGCCTGAGCAAACGACAGGTGTCACATATGAGCTGCCACTGGTTTACATCGAAGTTACACAGGGGAGTCCCCCTATCCAATTGGATCATCAAGAAATCAGTGATGGCTTTTCTCTGTTCGTATATTTGATCCAACATATGGAGGGTGGAATTCCAACGGGTGGAAAGATAACAAATCAGACTATGTTGGGGGATACCGTTCTGACGCTGTAGCTCAAGAAGGGTGTGCTTGGCGGTGTAGGAGTGGCTGAAGTGCATGCAAAGTTTCCTTCCCATTGTTAGGATGTCTTGCAGATGGGGGGAAGACTTCAGAAAACACTTGACAACTAGATTGAACAAGTGTGCCATGGCAGGACGCATGGCTCAGGCTTCCTTGTCGCAGCGCAGACAACTGCATTTGCAGTTTTCATGGAGTAAGCCATGATTTAATTTATTTATTAATGATTTTTAGCAGTTCCTCCCATGTGTGACTCCGTGCGCCAAGGCAAACCATGTGAAGAACAGCGTGAAACCGCCGTGTCCTGCACAAAAAAAAAAAACCTTTGATAAATTTTATATGTTACTATGTTACTAATACGGTACTATGTTACTAATATGTTACTAATATGTTACTATGTTACTAATATGTTACTATGTTACTAATATGTTACTATTTTGCTATGATATTTTATTATTATAAATGTGTTCAAATAAGATAAATGTTAAGAATTAATGTGTAATTGACAATTAGCAATGGTGTCACAGAAAAAAATGCCTAAGTGCAAAAAACATGTGCACATCCATGAACCAAAATAGACAAGTGCACTGTCATAGGCACAACGGCCTAGGAGCGTGGAGGCCACAGCGGCGGAACCTGTCCAAGTTGCTGTTGTGGTTGTACAGGAACCACAATCACCCAGTGGGCCTTAACCCTTTAAATGCCAAGCACGTAGTTTCTACGTGGTTGCTTCTCCTACCGTTAAGTACCAAGCATGTAGAAACTACGTGCCTGGCATTTCCCCCTAACAGGTAAAAAACAGAAAAAAAAACACTTACCTCTGGTATCCCTGTGAAGCTGGGGGTCCCCTCTTCCTGGGGGGGGCATCCGATCCCCCCCCCATCGTCCCCGTTTTCCACGCTGTCAGTATCTGTGGAAAAAAAAAAACAGCCACTCGCTCACCTCCTCGCCCGATCCCTCCGCCTTTTGTGGGAGGAGCGGGATGACGTCATCCCGCTCCTCCTATACCCTGGTGGTGATCGGGGCAGGGCGGGTGTGAGGCGAGGAGGCTCCGATCGGAGTCTCCTCTCCTCTCATCCGCCCTGCGCCGATCACTATCGGCATCTGACAGATGCCGGAGCTGAGAGAGCGGCGCGGGACAGCGACATGGGACCCAGGATCGGAGGTGAGTATAGTAAAAAAAAATAATAAATGTCTTTTTTTTTTATATCTGTGTCCGTGTCATTATTTTTTACTTTTAACCCCTTGTGAACTGGTAAGGGGTCCATGACCCCTATACCAGTTCACAGGGCTGGGGGGATGGCAAGTCACCTGCGCTAGCGGGTGACTTGCCATTAACCCCGGCACCCCCATTACCTGCCTCCCCAAAGGCCAGGGGATGGAAGGTAAGTATTAAAAAAAAAAATTAATAAAATAATTTTTTCTCTTTGCGTGTGTTTTTTTTTTACTTTTAACCGCTTGTGAACTGGTAAGGGGTCCATGACCCCTATACCAGTTCACAAGGCTGGGGCGTGGAAAGTCACCTGCGACTAGTGGGTGACTTGCCATTAACCCCCGGCACCCCCATTACCTGCCTCCCCAAAGGCCGGGGGGGCAGAAGAGCCCGGGCCCACGGGCTATGCGGGCTTGTAGCCTGCAGGGCCAGGGGCAACAAAAGCTGGCCCCTGTGCCCTGTTTCTACAAGCCCTGCATAGCTGGTCCCAAGCTAGTTACTTCGGGTAAGGGGGACCCCATGTCAATTTTTGGGGGGATTTTTAAGGGGGGACCCTATGTAATTTTTTTTCTTGCTTTAACCCTTTGTAGTGTGGATGGTAGTTGTATTTTATTTGGAAATGTTATAAAGTACTTGTTTCAGTTAGGGGGGTCTCCTGGGCAGGAACGGGGGCTACCGATAAATATGTGGTAGGTTCTAATCGGTAGAAATGGGGCTTTCACATGCAATATGGTTTTCCTTAATAAAATAAATTTTTTATTTAAAATAAAGGAGTCAATTTTCTAAAAAAATATTTATTAATTTATGTTTTTTACTTAATAATATTGTAAAAAACAAAATAACATTTACAAACAAGACATTTCATGTTAAAGCCTAAACTCTGCTGCAAAAAATATATATATATAATTTTCCTGAAAATTCCAGCAAAAATGGTGCAAAACATGGCGCAAAATGGGGAAAAATGATGTCTTGTCTTGCAGATGGGGGGAAGACTTCAGAAAACACTTGACAACTAGATTGAACAAGTGTGCCATGGCAGGACGCATGGCTCAGGCTTCCTTGTCGCAGCGCAGACAACTGCATTTGCAGTTTTCATGGAGTAAGCCATGATTTAATTTATTTATTAATGATTTTTAGCAGTTCCTCCCATGTGTGACTCCGTGCGCCAAGGCAAACCATGTGAAGAACAGCGTGAAACCGCCGTGTCCTGCACAAAAAAAAAAACCTTTGATAAATTTTATATGTTACTATGTTACTAATACGGTACTATGTTACTAATATGTTACTAATATGTTACTATGTTACTAATATGTTACTATGTTACTAATATGTTACTATTTTGCTATGATATTTTATTATTATAAATGTGTTCAAATAAGATAAATGTTAAGAATTAATGTGTAATTGACAATTAGCAATGGTGTCACAGAAAAAAATGCCTAAGTGCAAAAAACATGTGCACATCCATGAACCAAAATAGACAAGTGCACTGTCATAGGCACAACGGCCTAGGAGCGTGGAGGCCACAGCGGCGGAACCTGTCCAAGTTGCTGTTGTGGTTGTACAGGAACCACAATCACCCAGTGGGCCTTAACCCTTTAAATGCCAAGCACGTAGTTTCTACGTGGTTGCTTCTCCTACCGTTAAGTACCAAGCATGTAGAAACTACGTGCCTGGCATTTCCCCCTAACAGGTAAAAAACAGAAAAAAAAACACTTACCTCTGGTATCCCTGTGAAGCTGGGGGTCCCCTCTTCCTGGGGGGGGCATCCGATCCCCCCCCCATCGTCCCCGTTTTCCACGCTGTCAGTATCTGTGGAAAAAAAAAAACAGCCACTCGCTCACCTCCTCGCCCGATCCCTCCGCCTTTTGTGGGAGGAGCGGGATGACGTCATCCCGCTCCTCCTATACCCTGGTGGTGATCGGGGCAGGGCGGGTGTGAGGCGAGGAGGCTCCGATCGGAGTCTCCTCTCCTCTCATCCGCCCTGCGCCGATCACTATCGGCATCTGACAGATGCCGGAGCTGAGAGAGCGGCGCGGGACAGCGACATGGGACCCAGGATCGGAGGTGAGTATAGTAAAAAAAAATAATAAATGTCTTTTTTTTTTATATCTGTGTCCGTGTCATTATTTTTTACTTTTAACCCCTTGTGAACTGGTAAGGGGTCCATGACCCCTATACCAGTTCACAGGGCTGGGGGGATGGCAAGTCACCTGCGCTAGCGGGTGACTTGCCATTAACCCCGGCACCCCCATTACCTGCCTCCCCAAAGGCCAGGGGATGGAAGGTAAGTATTAAAAAAAAAAATTAATAAAATAATTTTTTCTCTTTGCGTGTGTTTTTTTTTTACTTTTAACCGCTTGTGAACTGGTAAGGGGTCCATGACCCCTATACCAGTTCACAAGGCTGGGGCGTGGAAAGTCACCTGCGACTAGCGGGTGACTTGCCATTAACCCCCGGCACCCCCATTACCTGCCTCCCCAAAGGCCGGGGGGGCAGAAGAGCCCGGGCCCACGGGCTATGCGGGCTTGTAGCCTGCAGGGCCAGGGGCAACAAAAGCTGGCCCCTGTGCCCTGTTTCTACAAGCCCTGCATAGCTGGTCCCAAGCTAGTTACTTCGGGTAAGGGGGACCCCATGTCAATTTTTGGGGGGATTTTTAAGGGGGGACCCTATGTAATTTTTTTTCTTGCTTTAACCCTTTGTAGTGTGGATGGTAGTTGTATTTTATTTGGAAATGTTATAAAGTACTTGTTTCAGTTAGGGGGGTCTCCTGGGCAGGAACGGGGGCTACCGATAAATATGTGGTAGGTTCTAATCGGTAGAAATGGGGCTTTCACATGCAATATGGTTTTCCTTAATAAAATAAATTTTTTATTTAAAATAAAGGAGTCAATTTTCTAAAAAAATATTTATTAATTTATGTTTTTTACTTAATAATATTGTAAAAAACAAAATAACATTTACAAACAAGACATTTCATGTTAAAGCCTAAACTCTGCTGCAAAAAATATATATATATAATTTTCCTGAAAATTCCAGCAAAAATGGTGCAAAACATGGCGCAAAATGGGGAAAAATGACCTGTCAACAGAGGGTGACAAAATCTCAAGTAGGCTGGCAACTAAAAGGGTTAAAAATAGCTATGGATGTTGGGTATTGTTCTGTTCGTGGGACCTTGTGCTTTCAGACTTAGCTTGTTTTTTCTGGTTTGCATATTTATATTTTAGGAAAAGGTGTTTTTTAGTCAGCTTTTTTATACATTTTTTAGGGAAACCCTGCGCAACCAAAGAATTCTTTGAGGGATTAATTCCAGAAAGGTGAGCCTACTACAACAAGTTGGGTACGCTTAGAAAGCTTAACATGTGAGTGCGCATGCGCACGGAACTCATATGGCGGTGTGGTGAGTGAGCTCCGTGCCCACCGAGCGCTTTGAAGGGGCTGAGAAGCGGCAGGCGCGTCATCTACCCCGCGATCAGCTGAAGACGAGAAGCCCGAGGCGGCGGGAGACCACAGGAGCTGCGGCGGTGGAATCCGAGCCCGCCGTAGCAGCTAACAGTGATCGGAGGTTGCGGTTGGGCCTGTTACAGGGCCTCACTCGCAGCGCAGAGCGGAGGGCGGGAACGGCGACTCGCAGCCTGAACCTAGAAGGGTGCGCAGCAAGCACCACGGAACGGCCCCACACACTAACCTCTGAGCAACCGACGGGAACGGAGGTGGAGACGTCGGGACCGCAGATGGCAGGTCAGTGAGCTGGCTCCTGTGTGCAGCCCAACCAGGTGTAGAAGCCGCCATCGCAGCGCTCCAGAGACCCCCCAGCTAGAGGGAGGGGGAGTGAGTGTAATAGCAGCACGTGCTGCTGAGAGCACTGCCAGTGTGCTTAGCCCAAGGAGTGGGAGGCCAATATATATAACTGCTGCTGCAATTTATAACGTGATCCCTCAAGTACTGTGGAGAAATTAGAGACAGTAGCTGAGGAGCCTATATAAGCTAAAAGTGAAATACCCACACAGTCCCAGCCAGCTGCGGTCGGAGAGCCCCTTTACACCAAGCTACACAGAGGCAAACAATAGCCACCACTAATATTCAAATTAGTTGCCTGAGCAAGCTGCAACTATAGCCACACTTATAACCCTGAGCCATATACTTATCTAAACCTGAAAGGATTCCCAGCCATGGCAAAAGCTAGGAACATATTAAAAGATCTATCTATAGCCGAGATGGAAGAAGTGGAGGGCAGTGAAGCCTCCTTTCTGGCCAGTGAATCAGATGAGGCTCAGATGGCGGGTAGAGATAAAATGGCCATGGAATTACTCCCTAAAATAGAAAGCTTGCTCCAAACAGCCTTAACCTCAAACACACAGCTTATAATGGAGCATCTGACGAACGAAATTGACAAGGTCTCCTGTGGCCTAATTACACTTGATAAGAAATTAAGTGACGTTTCCACAGCACAAGGGGCCCTGGAAGCGGAAATTACACAGCTCAAGAGAGATAACTATATTTTGAGCACCAAAATGGAGGACTTTGAGAACAGAGATCGGAGAGCGAACTTACGTTTTAGAGGCTTCCCCAAGAATATGGAGGATGCAAAAGCAGTTGCAATAGGGCTGTGTCAAGAATTAGCCCCGGACTTGTCAGTTGAAAGACTTGAGTTAGATTGGGTCCATAGAGCCCTAGGCCCAAGACGAGCGCCCGAGGAACCGCCACGTGATATTATCACCAAATTTCACTATTATGCCAGCAAAGAAATTATTCAAAAGGCTGCCCGGGAAGCAACAAACCTCAGCTATCAAGGGTGTGCTTTTCAGGTTTTTTCCGATCTCTCTGCTGCTACCATGGCCAGAAGGAAGGAACTCAGGCCATTACTAATTACTCTAAGGGATCACGGCATTAAATATAAATGGGGCTTCCCTTTCCGAGTGCTTTTTTCGTATAAAGGCGAATCCTATACAGCGACTTCCTTAGAAGAGCTACAGCAACATATTTCAGCTATGCAACTCCCGAAAATCCTGGGGTCTAAATCGTCCAGATCTGTAGAAGATTTCCCTAGATCACAACGCGCAGGAAAGAGGCAGAAACGCTGGACTTCTACTAGTGGACGTGGAACTCGCTTAATATACAATGAGGCATAAAAGATTGAACGCCTCACAGCTTTCCTTGTCCTTGATACTCCCCATAGGCTAGCAAGCACCCATGCCCCCATAAAACCATGCTCGACGCAGGGTAACTCAGTTATCGTTAAAGTTGTTATTCTCTATACTTGACACTCTGATACAATACTGTATGATTGTGCTACTAGATTTCAACACTAATGTAATGGCATTTTCTTGTTATATTTCTTCTTGTCTTACCGCTTCTCCAAAGCATTAAGTTTTGATAATTTGTGTGTTATATCTGTTACAAAGTTCAAGGGCGCAGCCTGCCTTAGTTATGCGGTTTTTGTTATTCACAGCCCTGCGCGCTCGTGTGGCATTTCCATGCCGCACTCCAGTTAAATCAGGGGTAGTATACCTCTTGATTTTTTGTCTTCATCCCTGAGGTCCTTACCTCCACGTTGGGTGACTGACACCATTGCATTAATAGATTAACTTATTTTTCGCTTTATAATCTGTTCTAGACTTAGTGCGCCCTCGGCCTAAAACTAAGAAGAGCCCAAAAGCGCACATTTCGCCTGTTCGGCTCTGTGCGGGGTGACGGCCCGCTTGGGTCCGACCTTAGTCGCCAGTCGTAGTGCTGACCATAGGGGCGCCCCCTGGCGCAGAACCGAGCAGGTAACCTATTTTAATATCCTTAACTGGTAACTTTTTTTTACTAGTGGCTGCTTCATTAAGTGGCTACCCGAACGAGGATCTTCACTCTTTGTCTTCTATCTTGATCCCCTTCTCCTTCCCCACCCTTTTACCCCCCCCCCCATTCACAGGCAAACAACATGGCTACAGTATTCTCATTGAATGTCCAGGGATTTAACTCCCCCCACAAGAGAAGAATGGCCTTCCGTAAAATTAACTCACTACACCCGGATGTCATATGCCTCCAGGAGACACACTTCTCTGGCTCCTCCAGGCCCAAATTCCTTAATGCTAAATACCCACAAATCTTTTTGTCCTGTGCAGACACTAAACAGAAAGGAGTCCTTATTGGCTTTAAAAGGGGAACCCAATTCCATTGTTCCAAGGAAATCTCAGATCAAGGAGGGAGATTTCTTATCCTTATTGGTGAAATGCATGACATTGAGGTAACGTTTGCCACCTACTATGCCCCCAACGCCAACCAGTTACCTTTCTTGTCAAGCTTCCTGAAAGAAGTAATGGCTGTAGCCAAAGGGACAACAATTATATGTGGGGACTCAAATTTTGTACTAAACCCCCTCCTGGAGGGTTCTTTGGCAGGAGCCCAACTACTTGCGAACTCAAAAGCCTTTAGGAACTTACTAGATTCTTGTTCAGTGGTCGATTGTTGGAGGGAAGCTCATCCTGGGACCCAGAACTTTACGCACTACTCCCATCCACACTCAGTATACACTAGGATAGACCACATCCTCCTACCCGTACCTACTCTGGCTCAATTATCAGCTGTGGACATTGTCCCGATCTCTTGGTCCGACCACGATGGCCAGCTACTCAAATTGCACTCCCTGCTAAGCAGACCGCTAGGATCAACATGGTCCTTAAATATATCTCTCCTTTCAGACCCGGTTTTAACCCAATCCATCTCTGATGCACTAACTGAATATTTTATGTTGAATGAAACAGGGGAGGTCTCCCCCACGATCTGTTGGGAAGCACATAAACCAACTATATGGGGTAAACTAATCCAGTTAGCCTCACGGAAAAAAAAGGAGAGGAATGCCCATATAGACAAGTTGGAAAAGGAATACCTAGATTTGACGGAAAAGGCCAAACGACAGTTGACGATAGATATCAGGGCTAAATTAAATAGGGTAACAGACGAACTAAACCTAGCTCTAGCGGGTAAAGCAGAGAATGTTTTGAGACACCTCAAACACAATATTACTGCAAAGCCAATAAACCAGACGCCTTACTGGCAAAAAAGTTGAAAACACCAGACCAGACTTACCGACCTATTAAGCTGAAAAGAGACAGAGGGATAGCTTCAAGTAACCCGGTTAAAATAGTAGGCATTTTCAGAGACCAACTCTCTAAGTTATATTCTAATCCTAACCCGCCAAAGGGAGAGGGAATCTCTGCATTCCTGGAGAGAATATCTCTGGCCGATAACCCGGAGGAGTTGAGAACCCTTATGGACTCGGACTTTGAAGCCGCAGAGGTTCGAAAAGTAATAATGGGGCTACAACCTAATAAAAGGCCAGGACCTGATGGTTTCCCTGCCGCTTATTACAAATGTTTTACTTCTATACTAGCTCCAAAGCTGACGGCGGCCTTTAATGCGGTTCGTGGAGGTGAATCATTCTCGCAGGAATCACTCACCGCCTCGATAAGTATGATCCCGAAGCCTGATACGGACCACACGACCTGGACTAATTATAGACCAATCTCCCTAATCAACCTAGATGTTAAGATTTTTACTAAAGTGCTTGCAGATAGACTATCTAGATACTTGCCACTCCTGATCCATAATGACCAGACAGGCTTTATACCGGGGAGACAAGCAGGAGACAACATCAGGAGGATGCTTCCGATCTCGGGCGTTGCCAGGGAAAGGGACCTGCCCATTATGATGCTCTCACTAGATATCAAAAAAGCCTTTGATTCGGTATCCTGGGAGTATCTCTTTCACCTACTAGAGAAGTGGGGTTTCGGCCCCTACTTTCTGAATATACTAAGAGCAGTCTATAAAGCGCAGATAGCCTTTGTAAAATACTGCGGATATAGATCGGACCCCTTTCCGCTGGCCAGAGGAACGAGACAGGGTTGCCCATTGTCCCCCTTGTTATTTGCCCTGGCAATGGAGCCATTAGCTCAAATGATAAGAGACTCCCCAGATGTCCTAGGAGTGGAAATAGCCGGAGAGCAACATAAACTTAGCCTATTTGCGGACGATGTCCTGCTAAGTATTTCGAACCCCCTCATATCCATACCTAACCTATTGCAAATCCTGGGTCAATTTGCGGCAATATCCGGCCTTCAAGTTAATACCGCAAAATCCAAGGCATTGAATGTTAACCTCCCGGACGGAACGTGGCGTCAACTGCAGGCCAATTACGACTTTAGCTGGGAAGTCCAGGCAATTAAATACCTAGGTATAGCCCTGACTAACACATATGATTCTCTTTACGCAGCAAATTACATACCACTACGTAGAAAATTTAGTACTTTAATGATGAGGTGGCAGGAGTGCAATTTGTCGTGGCTGGGCAGAATGGCGGCGGTCAAGATGTCCTTACTTTCCAAATTTTTGTACCTAGCCAGGACTCTTCCAGTAAAGCTCCCATCTAACTTTCTCAAAGAGATTCAAGGACAAGTCCTAAGGTTTATTTGGGGCGGGAAACGACAAAGGATAGCACGGAAAGTTATGCTGCGGTCAAAATCGGCTGGAGGCATGGGGGTTCCGAGATTCGAGAAATACTATCAAGCTGCGCAAGCCGCACAGCTCCTTTCATACCACGCCACTGTTGACATACCAGGCTGGGTCCGTATCAAGTCAGCTATGTCCCCGTCCTCACCGATCAGCGACCTTCTGTGGCTCACACCGAAGGCCAGAAATTTTAAAAGCAATATGATTATGGCTCATTCTCTTCGGCTGTGGGACGACATTAAATTTTCAGGCGGGATGGCCTCTCCACACATGCCCCTAATGCCATTATGGGATAATTAATTATTCCCCCCAGGAATTACGGATCCACATAGGTTTAATAGGTGGCGTAATTCGGGGATTCAACACGTACATAATTGCTACCACGGATCTGATATAGCCTCCTTCCCACACCTCAGAGATAAGTTTGGTCTCCTGCCAAAAGACTTCTTTGGATACCTCCAAGTACATCACTTCATAAAGTCTATTGCGAAAAATGCCCCAAAACTTGACGATTACACTTGTTTTGAACATCGTTGCCTGCGCAACCCGAAAGACAAAGGTGCTATTGCTAGCATATACTACTCACTTTGCAAGAACTTAGACGGTGCCACCCCAACATATAGGGAAAAGTGGGAACTCGACCTGGGAGAAGAAAGAAACCCTGAAGTCTGGGATAAGATGTGGCGGGCATCTTTTGGCAAAAAAGCCTCTGCACAGGCGATAGAAGTTAACCTGAAGGTAGCTTTGTGCTGGTACCTAGTCCCTACGCAATTAGCACACGTGGTTGTGGGGGCACAGAATAAATGCTTTCGCGGCTGCGACGAACCAGGCTCGAACGGCCACATTTGGTGGAGCTGTGGGGTAGCTAGAAACTTCTGGGATAAGATTCAAACCTTACTATGCAAGATCTTTGACACTAACATTGGCTTAGACCCCTGGGTTGCATTGTTAAATGAACCTCTAGTAGGAACCTCAGTCAGACAGAGACAACTGTTGTACCATATCCTTACCTGTGCTAAGTTAGTCATCGCTAAGGCATGGAAGACCTTCTCACTAAGTTTTACAGAGTTAAAAAACAGGGTCAATAACACACTAGCTATGGAAAAACTATCAGCTATCCATGAAAACAGACTGGAGGAGTTCCGAGAGTTGTGGGCTCCCTGGATCAGGGAGATCTTTCCAAGTACTTTCAATTGGTTCAATTGGGACCTTTTAAGCGTTTAGACACCGGTATGTTTAAAAAACAGTTATAATAGATATCAGACTCCTATCCTTTCCTCCCCTCCTATTATCCTTCTCCCTCCCTTTCCTTACTTTCTACTAAGCTCTTCTTTTGGCTCTTCGGAACGTCTTTGATCTATTTTTGATGTATTTACGTTAACACATTCAGGAGGCGCTCCGGATAGCGAGTAGATTCAAGTCTTTAGTGTGGACCGGATCGCCCCCTGAACGCCAATCTCGATGTGATAATTACTTTAAGCAAGAGAAGTCATTCTGATTTACCTGATAGTTCCTGTTATAGTTACATTTATAACGATGTCCAGGAATGCTTTACCTCCTCATTGTATATCTACATGTCTTGCAAGTGACATTTTTTGTTACTTCTGTGTACTTCAATAAAAATCATTGAATAAAAAAAAAAAAAAAAAAGAAAGCTTAACATGTGTACTTTCAGGGAATATATGGTTTATGGGGGATATTCCAAATGTAAAGGGTTGTTATGGTTAAAAAATTGCAAGGTGCGCACTTTGTCTGCAGAACTGAAATTTTCAAGTAAAATTACCATTACGCACATGCTTTACTTTGGGGTGTTTGGCAACTCTTCCCTTGACAGTAGCTATGCATGTTGGGTATCATTCTGTTCGGGACATGTTGCTTTTTCAGATTAAACTTGTTTTTTCTTGCTTGTATATAGTTTTTTTTTAGGAAAATGTGGCTTTGATTCTGCTTTTTATCCTTTTTTAGAGATCTTTGCAACCAAAGAATACATTGAGGGATTACTTCCAGAAAACTATGGCCACATCAACAAGCCTGGTACACCTAGAAAGCTTGAGGTGTGTACTTCCAGAGAATAAATAGTTTGTTGGGGGTATTTCAAATGTAAAGGGTTGTTTTTCTGGAAAAACTGCAAGTTGCACAAATTGCATAGCATAGTTGTATTTTATCTGAAAATCCCCTAAAGCGCTATTTCAGTTTGGGGGAGTCTCCTGGGCAGGAAAGGGTGTCTACCTATACATATGTGGTATCGCTGTAACTGGGAGAAGTTGGGATTTCACACGCAATAAGATTTTATTGACAAACTTACATTTTTTATTACAAAAAAAAACTACAAATTGTAAAAAATCGTAAAAATTTTTTTTTTTGCACATATTTCACCCAAAAATATTGAGAATACACCTAAAAAATGACAAACAAGACATTTATGTTAAAGCCCAGACTCTGCTGAAAAAAACAATATATAATTTTCCTGGGAAATCCCTGGAAATCCCTTCAAAAATCACATTTGAACATGGGGAGCGCAAAATAGTGCAAAATAGTCTGGCAACAAAGGGTGACAAAAACTCCAGGTAGGTTGACACTTAAAGGGTTAAAGGATATGTATTGTCCCTGACCGTAGTTACAGCTCCAGACGTAGGCACTGCCGTGCACTTTGGTACACACTGACAAGCTCAGGGACTGGCCCACCTTCTGTTCAACAAAATTGTACAAGCCTGGTACTGCCTTCTTCGCAAAGAAATGACAGCTTGGGACTCTCCACCTCGGCTCGGCACAAGCCATCAGTTCTCTGAAAGGTCCACCGCCTCAAAAGGGAGGGCCTGCAGCACCAGAAACTTGGACAGGAGCACATTTAGCTTCTGCGCGTTGGATGAGTGGGCACATCCTGTTGTCTCTTGGACATGGCTTGGCCAATGGATTGCTGGTGGAATGACTGACTCGGAATAAGAGGATGGGTATGACACACAGGAGGTGGTGGGGCCTTGGCTGGCTGGATCAGGGAGCGGCGTGCCACTGGGTAATGCAGCAGGCTGGACCACCACTTTGGAGCCAACTCTCCAAGGCTGCTTTATAGTGATGCTGCAAATGTTGACGCAGGGCTGTGGGGCCAACATTGGGACCCTGGCCACACTTCACCTTCTGCCTACACATCTTTCATATAGCCATGTTAACCTCCTGCAGATGCTTGATGAAAAACTGCCACATCGCCAAGTAGCTGATTGTCCTACCAACAGTCTCCAGGGACCCTCTTCCACTACCTCCTGGGAAGGTAGTCTGCCGCACAGCAAGTGGTCTACCCCGAGGACATTTGCCTCCATACTTTCCCCTTCTGCCTCCATGCTGGCCGCTAAATCTGTCACTCTCCATAACTCCAAGCCTTTAAAAGTGCCCTCAAAACTCACTGATGTCCTCCTCAGGTTCCTCAACAGTGTCTGCTTGAGAAGCCAAAACGCGTGCAACACCACCTCCCACGCCACTCTCCTCATCACTACTTGCCCGCGTAGTGGAAGAAGAGGCGAGTGTCTCCTTCACTTCTTGGCTGGGCAGTAGATGCTGATTTTTCAGATTATCAGATCGTCCTCACTGAATAGTGGAGCTGAACCCAAAGCATAAGATATAACCGACAGTTGACTGGGGGTGTCAGATGTCACTTGTGATGAAGTTGATGATCGTGTTAACCAATCGATGACGGCAGATGGGTTGCTGGTCGAGACACGACCGCTAGCTGATACCGGAAGATCAAGCCTCTCACTGAGACTCCTGCTGCTACTCACCCCTAGTCTTCTGCAACCTCTGCTTGATGAATTTAGGCCTCTGCAACTTCTCTGTGCCCATCCTGGCACTTCTATGCCTGACATACTTAGTGCGTATATGAGGGGAGGACAAAACGCTACACTACACTTAAAACAGGATTTGTCGATAACAGCAGCAGGTGTGTAACTATCTATGGCCTTTCACTAAGTAGTAACTAGGCCCTGAAGACTTTAACAGGAACAGTGATAAAACTTTGATGTGCGCATGTGATGCTCTGATGAGGGCAATTCAATGTGCTCCAGTACACTTGAAAAATGTTTTTTTTGAGAGACTGGCCTGCGTGAAAATGAATCGGGCATGGATCCGCCAAGATTTCCACCCACCATTGCCTGATGCATCAGAGTAGATTGATCATGGTGCCAGACCAACACTAAAGAAATATGGATAGTGCAAAGCAGATTTAAGGTGCTGATCTCTAGTAACAGACATTCCTCCGCATCAGACCACAAGTAATTATTGAGGAAATGATTTACGTTAACCTTAATTTTTATTAATATTCTTAGGATAAGATATATATGCCCCAAATCTGTATGTTCTCTTCATGCTGCTGCCAACTCCAGGGTGTGTCTTTCAGGCAATATATGGGCTCCTAATACTGCTGCCAACTCCTGGGTGTGTCTTTCAGGCAATATATGGGCTCCCAATGCTGCTGCCAACTCCAGTGTCTCTTTCAGGGAATATATGGGCTCCTAATGCTGCTGCCAACTCCAGGGTGTGTTTTTCAGGCAATATATGGGCTCCTAATGCTGCTGCCAACTCCAGTGTGTCTTTTGGGTAATATATGGGCTCCTAATGCTGCTGCCAACTTCAAAGTCTCTTTCAGGCAATATATGGGCTCCTAATACTGCTGCCAACTCCAGGGTGTGTTTTTCAGGCAATATATGGGCTCCTACTGCTGCTGCCAACTCCACTGTGTTTTTCAGGCAATATATGAGCTCCTAATACTGCTGCCAACTCAAGGGTATGTCTTTCAGACAATATATGGGCTCCTAATGCTGCTGACAACTCCTAGGTGTGTTTTTCAGGCAATATCTGGGTTCCTTATGCTGCTGCCAACTCCAGTGTCTTTTTCAGGCAATATATGGCCTCCAAATGCTGGTGCCAACTCCAGGGTGTGTTTTTCAGGCAATATATGGGCTCCTAATGCTGCTGCCAACTCCAATGTGTTTTTCAAGCAATATATGGGCTCCCTATGCTGCTGCCAAATTCAGGGTGTGTTTTTCAGGCAATATATGGGCTCCCTATGCTGCTGCCAAGTCCAGAGTGTGTCTTTCAGGCAATTTATGGGCTCATCATGCTGATGCCACCTCAAGGCTCTCTAATTGTGCCGCTCTGCGACAGCGAATCTAATAGCGATGCCTCTGATCTGCATGTCATACTTCTTTACAATAGTATTTCACTAACCCAGCATGCATCCTATGCATGTTACAGCCAGGCAAAACGTTCTGCAACCCTATGGAGGCTCTCGGAAGCCCAGAAATAGCCGTTTTTAATAGTGATTCATCGCGAATAAATTCGGACCGAAACAAATTTTTCTAGAAAATTAGGCGAATCGCCCAAATTGAATTTTTCAAAAGTTTGCTCATCTCTAATGATACATCCAAGTTTAGTGAGAGAAAACTTTGTATCTAGCTTTTCTAGGTAACAGAAGCTTTCTCCCGATACTTACAAGATCATCTGTGGGATTTGCAACTGCACCGGCACAAGGTGCACTTTGAGGGCTACTATGGGAAAGCAGAAGTAGGTAAGTACTGGGGCTGAGGTCTGGATTGCTGTCAGCATGAGTGGCCTTTTAAATTCCTTGGTCTAATTTGCTTTGACTTGTTACTATGTCACTGAATGAGATCTTTAATGGAACCTTTTACAATATGTTTATGGTTTTTGTAATGAATACAAAACTGGATAAATGTATTATATATATATATATATAAAATCGATGGAGATGTTATATAGACATAACATTTCCATCTGTATACTAAATAATATCTTTATGAGTAAATGCAGACTTAAAAAAAAAAGAATTGTTTTATTAATTTTGGATACTTTGTGTTTCTCATCAATCTTGGTGATGCATTCTAAACCATCTGTTGTATTTATGCCTAATCGCATTGCATTTTGCATCTATTTGGTTTAACTTATTTATATTTTACATATCCTACAGCCCAACTTTTGCTTGTTCCTAGAGCCAGCTTTGTTGCCTAGAAACCATACCATGTTGCCCTTCAATTGTCACAATTGAAGATTTAAAATGTAATTAAAAAAAAGTCCCTTTAGTTTTTGATTTCAATAATACAAACTTTGGATTACCGGCAGCCAATTTGCTTAGCTTTGTCCAATAAAACTGTTTCATTAATATGTTTATCAGTGTTTGTGCGTGTGCACATATACGTTATCTACCTGAAAATGAAACTAAAGTTTTCTGAGAAGAAAAAACTTTCTGCTTTTCAATGTAATCACCCTCGACTTCAACACACTAAGGGGGTTATTTTTCAAGGGATAGTGCCAGGTAGTGCCTTGTAGCGACAGGCAGCACCTGGTGAACGCCGGGTGCTGTATGCAAAACCACATTCATGAAAGCAAATTTTGGCTTTGTTACTGGTGTATATGTGTTCAAAAACAGACTTTAATCACACAGCGTCGGCGCTCTATGCTATAGCGACCAGATTTAGAATGCCGACGATGTGTGTTTGTCCGTATTTGATAAGTATGGTATGGAGCGCCGAGAGTTGGTCGCACTGAGCTGGCGCTACCTCTCGCTCCCTGCAGCGCTGTACTGGTGTCCAACATATATCATAGAGCGTCCAACATATATATCATAGAGCGTCCAACATATATCATATTCATCAATGTGGGCCAGGTTACTACAGCGACTGAGGCGCTCTGTTAAAGCACCCGATACCCGCTTACAGCATTTACTAGCGGTCACTCTAAGCGTTGCTATACAGATGCTCATCTGCCGATACCTGTCATTAGTAGTCGATTAGCCTCTTATTTCCTCCAGTGATGGATGACCTCCGAAAAGACTTTTTGCTGCTGTGCGACCCTGTTAGTGCCTCTTTGACTGATTTATCATCAGGATCTTTCTTAAGGTTATGAAAAAGTAATCACTGGGAAACAGATCTTGACTGTGGGTGGAATGTTAACTTCCATGAAGCCGCATTCCCTGATCATAGCTTGTAGTTTATGAGTCTTACTAGCTGGCACAATTTCTCGAAGCGGTAACACACCTGCTGACTAGATTTCTGGCAAACTGTTTTTGGTCAAGCATCAACATTTGTGGCACCCTCCAGGAACTTACCTTTGAGATTGTCTCTACAGCATATTTGAAGCTGGAAACTATGGCAACTGAAATGCCTCATTTGAGAGGTAAAACACTGACCTTAACCTGATATGCTTCACAAATCATGGTCTCCACTTTACTTCAGATTTCCTCTGAAGATGCTTAAAGTGATTACTACTAAAGTGATTCTGCTTAGCCTTCTACTCTTAGCCTGCAGCATCTCTCACTCCCTTTTTCTGGGCATGCTATGTGCTGGCAGTAATAACTAGAGTCACAACAATGCACTTATATTTTTTCTATGATATATGTAAAGCACATAAGGCTCGATTCAAAGACACATTTGTCTGGACTTCCGTAGCTGTCTGTGAAAGTTTTAGTGGGTGTTTGTAATTTTTTTGCTTTTTTTCATTAATTTTTCATTCGTACGAACGTTCGGGAAAATGCGTATATGCGCTTTCGATGAACGAAAGCAAATCGGATCATTTGCGTTAGTTCGGATCCTTTTCCCAACAAAATCTGATATTTTTCGTTCGTTCAGATAACTTCCGTAATTGCAAGGGGCTGGCGATTAATTCAGAGAGCTGATTTCCGAGGGTCCACGAGCCAATAAACCCGTTTGTTTGCCGATCCCCTTACGGGACCATTTTGACCTCGGAACTAGCAGGCTAGCGGTATGGACGGCTCTAGTGACTTTGAGGAGCATCAAGATTTGCTTTTCCTTGGCATTGAGATCGTCCGGAGGTCTGAGTCCAGATTGCACCGGCGGCGACGCATGTACATAAATGGCATGTATGACGTTGAGCTGTTTGAGCTCACCAGGCTTAGTCGCGCTTCCCTCCATAATTTGTATAGTGAGCTTCGGCCATGGTTAGCCCGCACCAAAAGGAAGGGGTAAGCAATTTCAGGTATGACCAAGATGCTTGGCTGCCTGCAATTTTTGGCAAATGGCTCGTTCCAGAGGCTGGGTGTCCTCTCCGTGGGGATCTCACAGCCTATGCTGAGCCGCGCTCTCTCCAATTTTTTGGAAGGCATGGCTACCATAACCCACAAATATATATTTTTTCCTGATAATATGGTAGCCAGAAACACCATTAAGCTTGGTTTTTATAATATCGCCGACCTGTCCAACGTCATGGGTGCCATTGACTGTACCCACGTTGCCCTGGTGCCTCCTGCTGCCGACGAGTACCTTTACAGGCTAGTTTTTTAATTTAGGCCTAAAATGTATCCCTCTTTTATTTTAATCCCTCTTTGCAAATAATCCCTCCTTGTAATTATCTTTCCTTGAAAAATTTCCCTCATTGTACTGTTTACATAATTGTAAATGATCCCTCCTTGTAATTATCCATCCTGTTTAATTATCCCTCCTTGTTAATTATCCCTCCTTTAAAAAATACCCTCAGTGGAATTATTATTTCCTTGTTAGGATTCCCTCATTCTAATTAATGCCTAATTGAAATGTATACCTCCTTGAAATGTAACAATCATTATAATTAGTCCCTCCTTGTGACGACAAATCCTTGAAATAATTCCACTCTTTGAAAGATTCCCTCCTTACAAACAGTCCCTCCTAGCCAAGAGTGCCAGTGAAAGAATGGTCCGTTAATTAGTTTTTTTCCCCAATTGACATGTGCTCCTTAGGCAAACACTCAAAATTTTTAATTAAATACACACTTAACTTGTATTTTGATATTCTTGAAACAGACAAATCCCGTTTGTGTTCCATAAATCCTTCTGTCCTTGGTTCTTGGTATTTTTATGGTCACCCACGTTTGGCTTATATGGTGTTAGAAGTTAGTGTTTAACTTGTTGCCAAAGGCTTACTGATGTCATTTTCTCTCTTTTTTGTCCCAGGAACCGCAAAATGGGCCACTCACTGAATGTTCAGGCAGTGGTGGCCCCGGACATGCGGTTTCTTAGCGTCCTCGCCGGCTACCCAGGCTCATCCCATAGACGATCTGGATTGTACCGTCGGTTTGAGTCTGGGGAATTTTCCGGTGCATGGCTCCTTGGTAAGTTAACGGCAATAACCTCATTTTATTATTGATGTTTGGTTAGGCTTTGAATTTTGTTGCCATGTTTGCCAATAATCTTTTTTCTACAACCTTCTTTACATGTGAAACCCCACTTGAAAGTTTGTTTTTAAACAAGCAAGCCTTGCGAAATGTTTGTCCTGCATTAGGCAAATTCTAACTTGTAATTGTGGTCAAATTAGGAATCACTCTTCCCTACACTCATCTGGAATTGTGCACTTAACTTTATCATAGTGTCTGCCCCATCTTTCCTTAGATGCATTTCACTTCCAGAGGAGAGGAGAGCGGGATAAAGTGCATGTTGCGGTTTACTGCTGTTTGGGCCTCAGACAAAGCAGATAAGGGGTCATCCAAACATAAAACATCAAACCTTCTTGACCAGCACAGATCGAAACCAATAGCTGGTAGCAGTATGGCTGATTGGCCATCATCCTCAATATTGGCTGGGGAACTAGGTCCCACATCTATTACATATGTTTAGTCAATGATTTTCACTGGTCAAAATGTGTGCTCATCTTGTTCTCACAATGTCACATAGGCTCTTATTGATGTTGCTTGTGCGTTTGTTGCCTTACACTTATGCAATTTTTTTAAATTTTTTTTTATATTATTTTTCCAAGGTGATTTGGGATATCCACTACTCCCGTGGCTGTTGACGCCGTACTCCGTCCTCAGGATGCTTACAATAGGGCGCACCGCAAAATCAGGGCAGTGTTGGAGCGGGCTTTTGGACTGTTGAAAACCAGATTTCACTGTTAGGGCCATACCGGGGGAGCCCTTCAATATCACCCCAAAAAGGTCATTGATATAATCATGGCATGTGCTGTGCTGTATAATTTCGCGATCTTGCAGCGGGTCCACCGGTATGTGGATTTTGCTCCCTCTCCACCCACAGAAGACACAGATGAGGCATATCGGGGCACACACAGTGTGTCAGGCCAAGCTGTGTGGGCTAATTTGATTGCAACTCATTTTGCATAACTTTTTCCCTCGTTGTCCTCGTCCATTGTGTTTGTTTTTCCCCTTTGTGTTTTTATTATTTTCTTTTAATTTATACTTTCTAATGAATTAATTACTCCAAACATCCATAATGCTTTGCGGCTCATTTTTTGGTTTGTGTGAAATGTGTCAATGGAATTGTTAAGTCATCTTTAGTAACCAAAATCTGAAAAAAAACTAAATTATTGAGCCACAGGTGTGTGTAATTTTTTTATTGCTTTAATTTTACATAGAAAACTTGGAGTTGATGGTCACTCCAATATTTTTGGCTAAGAGATGGCCACTAACAAATATACAATGTGGAGCAACCATGCCACATAGCAATTGCACGCAGCCTGTAGTTTGTAAGTAACAGTCCAGGAGGGCAGGTGCACACTTACCTGTTCCAGGTGCCAGGGCCGCGGTGGCACTGCTTTGAATCCAATTAGACAAAGGGCCAGCACACCGTTAGTTAAGTAAATAAACTTGTATTATAAAGCATACAAGAAAATGAGGTCATATGTGACCATTGCATCAGAGTCCAATGCATAAGCGCAGAATAATCAATACCAGCTGATGTCCAATAAGCTGACGTTTCGGGGGTGCAGTAAACCCCCTTCCTCAGGGCAGACAAACAACCGTTGCAGAGAGGCAGCTGGCCCTCTCTGCTGTCTTTCTCTGGTCATGTTTCTTATTTGCTATTTTTCTTTGGTTTATCCCTTTTGTTCTCTTGTTCTTTTTCTCGTCTGTCTCTCTCTCTGCTGCCTTTTCTTGTTATGTGGCTCCCTGTTTGGGTCCCCTTTATTCACTTCTAAGCTTCACTTCCCCTTTTTTCTTCCATGGTTTTGGCCGTGTGTTAGCGCTTCTGTGACTTTTATGTTTTAATTATTGTTCACCTGGCCGGGAGCTCCCTGCTCTCACCGCCGGCCAGGAGAGACGATGCGCAGGGTCACTGGATGGGGCGCCGCTGACATGGTTTCCATGCCAGCACACGCCCTGCAATGGTGACGTCTGCCCCTGCGAGCTGGAAGACTGGCGGCAGGCGCGGCCTATCAGGTCGCTCCTGCCGTCCTGTCACCAGTTACCGGGCAGACTTCCCAGCCCGGCGTCATTTCTCCTTTCCCCGGGCAGGCAGGGACTGTCGCCGGTCACTCAGCGCGATCGGCTTCCGGCGGTGACGGAGCTGTTCCCTCTGTGGCGCGCTCCGACGGGGCTAGGTGAGTCTTTCATAATGTTTATTATAATGTCATTTTTCCAGCTTATTGGTAATGTGGTACTCTGACCCGCTGATGTCACATGATGTCAGGCGGGAATTACAGTTTACAGCTTCTGCTCTTTATAAGGCCAGCTGCCTCTCTGCAACGGTTGTTTGTCTGCCCTGAGGAAGGGGGTTTACTCCACCCCCGAAACGTCGGCTTATTGGACATAAGCTGCTATTGATTATTCTGCACTTATGCATTGGACTCTGATGCAATGGTCACATATGACCTCATTTTCTTGTATGCTTTATAATACAAGTTTATTTACTTAACTAACGGTGTGCTGGCCCTTTGTCTAATTAGTTTGTAAGTAAGTTACTCCTTGACTACGTTAATTTAAATTAAACACACAAATATATAATAGCCAAACATTTACCACAAAATATTTAACAATTTTCCAAAGTTCAAAATCACAACAACAACACACCCTCTCCTGCTTGGCCACATTTGCCACACGCACAGGTGGAAAGCAGACATACCTATGCCACATCTACACCTGTTACTCAGTGGCGCACCCAAACAAGAACACCCAGTCCCAAGCCCAGTCCAGTTAAATCTTAGCCAGGAGTCAAGGTATTATTTTTCCACGCCAGAATGTCACACAATCATGTCTATAAACAGGAGGAGCCACAACCAATGTAATTAGGCACAAGGCAGAAGGGCAACAGCTTGAGTGGCAGGTTCAGTGATGCTTGAGCTCTGGCATTGGCTAGTGGGCTACCTCAGCAATATAATGAGCTATATGGGTGCAAATCAAAAGCATACAAGCAAAGGCATACCCAAAGGGTATCTTGGTTGGCCTCACCAGACAAGTCAATACAGCATGCCATGTAATGTAGTATTGAGGTTCTCTAACAGCCCATGAAGAGTCTCTCTGTTTCTTTGATTTTGTTCTTGAAAAGAACGCCTCTCCTGGTGCCATGCTGCCTCCAAAATCGGCATGCCCCTCCCCTGGGAAACTGGGCGACGTAGCTGAGTACGCCTCCCAATTCCCCGGGTTCTGGGGCGTGCCGATGATGTTGCTCTAGGGCCCTCAACAGCCACAGGTATGCTTCCCAAATCCTCAGCTGCAGAGATAACACTGGGGACTTAAGGGTCAGTCTCTGCATGCTGCCCACGATGTGCAGACAGCATGCAGCCAGATTCACTCTGCTGCTGAGGATTTGGGGGAGAAACATTGGGGGACAGTTGTAGATTCGGTCCCAGGGGGAGATCTTCAGAAGTGGCCATGAAGAGCCCATCCTCCTCCAGCTCAAGCTGTAATGGGCAATACACCAAGGGTGACACTTGACCTTCACTTAGAATGCCATTATAGGTAAAATTGATAAATAAACAAGTACATACACATTGGTAACCTGAACTATATCAAACACGCAAGTACTGGCTGTTGTGTGCCTGCAAACATCCCTTATAGGCCAGTAAGTGTACACACTCAGCGTACAACTAGCAGTTACAATAAGATTATGCTGATTAGCATTGTATCTTGTTAAATTGGTTAATAAGACCATGTTTAGTCTTTTTGACCCAAGCACAGCTCAAACACAAGTAGACAACAGATCAAGATTGAAGTGTTGGATGTGATGGAGTCTAAAGACATAACCGCAAGTTGAAGGCTAATATCGCTACTTTACTACTCTGGTTAACTGCTCTGAAACGTCATGTATGGGCAACCAAAAGAGGAAAATTAACTGTCCACACACATGACACACAATGGTCAAATACTTAACTCCACTACAAGGCACACCCTAGGGGCATGTGTTAACATATGTGTACTGGCTAATTGTGCATGTTAACAAATATTGAATGTCAAATCAAGTTTACTAACCTGCAGGACTGGGCGGGTTGTCCGTATCCCTTAGTGCCGCATGTCCCTCTAACGCTACTGGATGTATCAGGCCCAGCACCATCTCCTCAGCCGGTGTAAATTGTAATTTTGTGGGAAATCCTCCGCCAGTTTGAAAGCTGTAAAACATAGTTAGGCAAATTAAGACCAATGTGGGCAATACAAGAAGAAGCAAAATCCAAAAGCAAACATATTTACCTGTAATGCAGCCTTTTATTCTCTTTCTTCCGTGCAGCATATTTCAGGTCTGATATCTTCCGCTGAATCTGTTCTACATATTTTAACTCATCCCCCGCTGCATTGACTTGTCTGGTTAGGTCGGCCAATATGTCCGCTTTGCGCTGCTTGCTGGTGGATTTTGATTTGCGCCCATATAGCTCATCATAAACTAACGTAAGCCCACTAGCCAAGGCCATAGTTTGGGCATCACCAAAACGGCCACTCAAGTGCCCTTTGCGCAATGTGCGCCCTGTTGGTTGTGGTTGTGGCTCCTCCGTGTTTCCAGACAAATGTGGTGACAGGGTGGGGTGGGGCTTTGCACCCTCTTACCATTTTTTTGGGCCATCGATGTTGTAGGCCTGTGTCTTGCCTTTTGCTGCTGGCTCCTTTTTTTGGCCATAGGTGGTTGGTGGCTTTTGCGGAGCCTTGGTTGTAGGCTGTAATTTTGCTTGGGGCTTTTGTGACCTGGTTTGGGGCCCTTCTGAAGGCTCCTGCCGCTTGGCTGGCTTCTTCCCCGTTGACTCCTTTACACTTTTTGCAGCTTGCTTTTTGGGTGGCATTTTGCTTGGACTCTCAAAGAGAATGAGCTGTGTGTCCAGGGACCTTTAAATAAGATAGCCAGCGTGTGACGCCTACGCGTTCGCTCACGCGTACGTCCGGCCGTTCGCACGGCCGTGCGGAACCCGGAAACTGCTGGGGCATTACTTATCTGCTGCAGAGAAGAAGAAAGATGGCGCCCACTATCTTCACCCGCCAACAAGAAGAGATCATCATGCTTGTAAGTGTCTTTTTAGCCCTTAGATTTGACATCTAAATGCTGCTCTACATGTTAAGGAAGCGCAGGAAGTAAGGCCTTTATTTCTAAATTTGTTAAACTACATGCACAACCAAATGCATGGCATACACGTGTCAAACAACAGTTCTGCAAGATTCAAAGATTGGCTTAGCCTAGAAATGTGTGTGTTAATGGCATTTCCTAAACTAATGTATTGTTGACACATATTGATAGGCATTTAGAAGTAATTGCTATGTTTTCTTTATGTTTTGTAAACCATGCTGAAGCGCAGGTACGACTACCTGCCCAACTCATTTGAGAAACGCAACGTCGCCCTGGAGATCATAGCAGAAATCCAGCATCTTACCAACACCACCTTCACCCACACGCAGATCATGCAGAGTTGGTCGGACCTGAAACGGCTGCACATGCCCCGGGTGCGGAGGTTTTTCGGAATCCATTTCCCTAGTAAGTACATAGCGATTGCATGCAAGATGTAACTAAGACAGAAGGTTAGGCCTTTATTTATAATGCCTTTTCTTTTGTAGTGTTGGAAATGGATTACCGTATTCGCCACACCCGGAGGCGCACAGGCCGACCAGTGCTGCATGAATCTGCAGCTGGAACTGAAGGTGGTGGATGTCCAGGGAGACGGTCCTACCCTCCTCTGTTGGGTCCTCCGACCAGCCCTTGGACATTTCCACAGAGGAGGGGAGGCACGGCGTGGGCAGGCAGTCGTACCCTGCCACGCATGCGGGAGCCTCTGGTATGTCACTCTTCATGTATACATGCTAGTTCCTACCAAACTGATTCCCTTAATCTGTTTTTCTAGATGCTTCGGGAGCAGGTGAGGTGGGGGAAGAGGCAGCAGATCTGCAACAAGCAGAACATGGAGAAGGTGAGTGATGTGACCCAGACATTTCAAGAGACCTTTGATTACTGTTGAAGAAGACATTAAAACTGACCGTATTTCCCATGTTTCTACAGGCACTTCTTCACAGCAGAGGCAGGACCCAGGACATCCTGTTGTCCCCAACGAGCCATCTCTCGCCCACCAACCAAGTAAGTAGTCATGCCATTATTTGCATTTATGTGGTACTTGACATGAACACACAGATACATCAAGCCCTAGTCAATGGCAATATAAGACTGACCTGTGGCCACTTCCTTAGCTTAATCACTTGCCAGACTGACCTGTGGTCACTTCCTTAGTCTAATGACTTGACAGAATTACATATGTTGCCTTTATTTAATTTTGTAACTTAAAAACATTCAATCCACAGGTGGCAAACATGTATTGGTCTAAAAATAATGATTTTTTCTCTATTTGTTACAGGGACCAGACGCCAAAGAATTTTGGAAATGAATCGGAGGGTCCTTGCGTTGGTGGCCGATATGAAGGTGATGGTTGACTCGTTGGGGACAACAGAAGAAGAAGAAGATTAGAGTCCTGGGTCCTGCCCCTGTTTAGTTTTAAACGTTTTTCTACATTTTTAAATTTTTAACCCTTTTACGACAACATTTTATGCCCCCAAATTGTACATATCCCAAGTTTTACAAAAATTTTAAGCAAAAAAATTTTGATATATAAAAAAACAAAAAGAAAACAAAGTTTCATTGTCATTTATATCAACACATAAATTTAGACGAAACAAAGGGTCAAATACATATTTTTAGATCAAGATTCAGATGTCCGTGAAGTGGTTTGGGTAAGTTTTAGGGTGTGGAAAATGAAGAAGAAACTAACCGGGAAGTGGTTTGGGTAAGGTTTAGGGGCCTAAAATGGAAGAAGAACCTAACCGCGAAGTGGTTTGGGTAAGTTTTAGGGTGTGCAAAAATGAAGAAGAACCTAACCGCGAAGTGGTTTGGGTAAGTTTTAGGGTGTGGAAAATGAAGAAGAACCTAACCGCGAAGAGGTTTGGGTAAGTTTTAGGGGCCTAAAATGGAAGAAGAACCTAACCGCGAAGTGGTTTGGGTAAGTTTTAGGGGCCTAAAATGGAAGAAGAAACTAACCGCGAAGTGGTTTGGGTAAGTTTTAGGGGCCTAAAATGGAAGATGAACCTAACCGGGAAGTGGTTTGGGTAAGGTTTAGGGTGTGGAAAATGAAGAAAAACCTAACCGCGAAGTGGTTTGGGTAAGTTTTAGGGGCTAAAATGGAAGAAGAAACTAACCGCGAAGTGGTTTGGGTAAGGTTTAGGGTGTGGAAAATGAAGAAGAATCTAACCGCAAAGTGGTTTGGGTAAGTTTTAGGGGCCTAAAATGGAAGAAGAACCTAACCGCGAAGTGGTTTGGGTAAGTTTTAGGGGCCTAAAATGGAAGAAGAACCTAACCGCGAAGTGGTTTGGGTAAGTTTTGGGGTCCAAAAGGGAAGATGGAGGATAGGGCTAAGTGGTTGTGGTGAGCTTTAAGGGTCCAAAAGGGAAGATGGAGGATAGGGCTAAGTGGTTGTGGTATGCTTTAAGGGTCCAAAAGGGAAGATGGAGGATAGGGCTAAGTGGTTTAGCTAAACATTGTAGTAGATATGAGGGTGTCAAATATGTAGGCGAGCACTTTAATAAGTTAAGTTTGTAGTGCGCAGTCGCAACATCGTAAGGATTTTCGTCCGGACGATTATTTACTGAAAAAGGAAAACAGAATCTATCTGGAAACGTAGAGGATTCGTGCAAGGAGACGATGGAAAATGGACAAAATCGAAATCTACCGTTGTAACCTGAGAAAATGAAACAGAAAATTCACGATGGAAAATGACATTCTCGTACTCGTACTCTGGCATACGAACGGACGGAAACTTTACAGAAGGTTTGCAATGCATGCATAGAATCGCTCGCACACTCATACGAGAGCGGGAAAATTTGAAAATAATACGAAATCGGCACTAAAACGAAAGCCTTTTTTTTCTGAATCGAGCCTATAGTGTGCTTACATCACATCACTGTCGCCACACCCACTGTTTCGCCTTTTTTCTCTGCATCTCCAATGCTCTAATACTTTCACAAATAACTTAGGAACTACATGGTCTTTTTTTAAATGGATTGAAGTTTTGGAACAGTGCAACATGTAGCCTGAGACAATGGAGCTTACCTTAGAGGCCGATTCATCAATAGCGCCAGGTAGCGACAGATGAGCGACTGTAGCGTGATTTTTTCAGCGCCAGCCAGTATTCGCTGTGCTTGGCCGGCATTAGCTTGATGACAGCGACTCAGTCGGTGTGCGGTAATGTTGAATACGGGCTGGGGGGTCGCTGTTTCACAGGTCCAGCGTTGTATGTGAGCGCCTGACAACGAATGGCCAGAGCGAACGGCTAGCTTCATATTCATCAAAAAATCACGCTCCGAATGTGCTGTCGCTGTCCATTCCTTGTTTAAACCCCAGAGCGCTGGCGGCGATCTATATTAACTAGTTTTTAACCCCTAAACAACCATATTTTTTGAATGTAACATTATACATGTTTTTAGAATCGTTTTGTTATATGAATACATTAATATCAGACCTGTTAGATCAATTCTGCACATATTTTTTTTTTTTTTTTTTGACTTAAAAATAAATCCAAACATTGCAGAAGTGTTCTCCGATTTTTTGACATTAAAAAAATGTAAAAAAAAAAATATTACCAATTAATCATGAATTATTATAGATTGCTCCATTGAAATGCATTGGACATCGCCAGGGAGCGACAGCTCATACCTGGCGCTGTGAGGGAATTTGCAGCGGCGCTGTTCGGTCCAGGCGGCTTCATGATGAATGCCGCGCTAGCCGTCGCTCTCGCCGGCGCTAGCCTCATTTTGCTTGATAAATGCGTCATTGTGACCGCCGCCGGGCGTACTTGAGTCGGTAGTCGCCGTTAGCTGCCGCTACCTGGCGCTCGTCGGACACTACCTGGCGCTATCGCTTGATGAATAAGGCCCTTAAAAAAAAAATCGGAGAACACTTCTGCAATGTTTGGATTTATTTTTAAGTCAAAAAAAAAAAAAAAATATGTGCAGAATTGATCTAACAGGTCTGATATTAACGTATTCATATAACAAAACGATTCTAAAAACATGTATAATGTTACATTCAAAAAATATGGTTGTTTAGGGGTTAAAAACTAGTTAATATAGATCGCCGCCAGCGCTCTGGGGTTTAAACAAGGAATGGACAGCGACAGCACATTCGGAGCGTGATTTTTTGATGAATATGAAGCTAGCCGTTCGCTCTGGCCATTCGTTGTCAGGCGCTCACATACAACGCTGGACCTGTGAAACAGCGACCCCCCAGCCCGTATTCAACATTACCGCACACCGACTGAGTCGCTGTCATCAAGCTAATGCCGGCCAAGCACAGCGAATACTGGCTGGCGCTGAAAAAATCACGCTACAGTCGCTCATCTGTCGCTACCTGGCGCTATTGATGAATCGGCCTCCCCGGGCCTTAGTATAACTTTAAACATGTTGCCCTGAATCCGGGCCACCTCCAATAGATTTCCTACTCCATTTAAACTGCTATTGTGTGTGTTTTATGTTCATGTCATGTCAACCTGCACAGACAAACTCAGTTCGCTAACTCTGACAGCACATTTTAAGAGGTAGGGTGAAAAAAGGCAGGGAAAATAGGGAGAATAGGGGAGGTTCCCACTATGCAAAGCTCACATCACTGATACACTTCTCATAGATATATGCGTGTTGAAAAGCCACAAGCTTTGCATTACTTAATAGCCAGAATTTGTTGCCTACATGTATTCCCTGTAACATTCTAAGATGATAAAAAGGTCTAGTGGTTACAGTTAGTATACTGTATAACAGGGGCATAGCTAGGAGGGAGCAGGGGGTGCATGGGCCCTGGGTGCAGAAGGTCAGGGGGGGCACAAAAGGCCTGAGCACAGGTGGGGGAGCGCCATTTTGAATTTTTGCCCCAGGTGCCAGAAAGCCTAGCTACTCCTCTGCTCTATAACAAAGTGTTGCCCAAAATCTAACCACCCAGGGGCAATACCACCTGATATGTAGCATGGTTCCCTCTGCATCACAGCTCCAAAAGCATCTACTGTATCAACATTGGAAAAGCTTTTGCAATTCATGATGGTACCAGACACCAGCACATATGTACTTCATAGGCTGTAGGCTGTTCATAGGGTGGCAAGTGATGATGAGTCTGGTTTTTGTCCACTCCTTCTCTTGTTTAATCTCCTTCAGGTCACCTTTCATTTACTGACATAGGCATAGAATAGGGACACAAGTGATAAGAAATAAGTCCACCTTTTCTTTTACTTTCTGTGTCTGGTCATCACCGATTTCACAATATGAGGATGGCTTTTGTCCTATATAAATTGCTTGTCCAAGCATGAGCTTTCTTTCATCTCCCTTATTCTCCCTGAGGTAAAATCAGTCATTTAAAAGCATCTTAATATCTCTGATTATTTCAAAATGCCTTATGAATTTTAAATAAAGTTGCTAGGTTTGCTTCCATTTCTGGATGTGATTGAGTTGTGAAGTGCATGTCATGGTGCAGCTTGTCAACTGTGGGACTACTGTGGCTTGCCATGCTCACTTGTGCAAAGAACTCCAGACACAGAGTAGCTGTTAGACCTTTTATTTGCATGATCCTGTATGAAATTAAAAGCGATGCAAATTTCCCTGCTATGACTTCTACCATGCGCTGATAGGAATAAATAATAGGCACATGGGACAGGCATCTGGCAAGCTGTTTGGTGCTTTATTATTGTTATTGCCTTGACAGTGCTGTTATGAAACTTTCTTTGAAAAATAAATAGGGAGGAACCCTAATAAAGGTAGTATGGAATAAAAGGGAGGCTAGTGGTGATGAGCAAACCCGTAGAAGGTCGGGTTCGGAAAGTTCGGTCGAACTTGACGCAAAATTTTGGTTCGCTAAAAGTGGCTAGAGTAGGAAAAGTACTCAAAATAATAACAGAAAACAAAGAAATTAAATAAATACGTACATAATACAAATAAATACATACATACATAAATAAAAATAAAAACAAAAATATTTTTAACAGGTGCCAGAGGTCCAGGGGGAGGAGGAATTGGATGGGGTGGTGTAGGTGCAAGGGGTGGAAGAGAAGGTCACCTACGCTAAAACCACTCACTCAGGTGCTGGCACGGCTAAGTCCTGTGGGATCCATGCCTGGTTCATCTTAAGAAACGTAAGGATGTCCATGTTAGCTGTGGATAAGTGGAGCCTTCTGTCGGTGATGACACCCCTGTGGTTCTGAACACACATTCTGATAGAACACTTGCCTTTGGACAGGCCAGTACCTCTGGGGCACAGAGGGCAAGCTCTGGACGTATATCCCATCACTCAGTACCAGGAGATGGGTAATAGATATCATCCACTGAGTCAAAGTCTGCCTCCTGGTACCTGGTACTCCTGGTACGGACAGTATCCGATGGTGACGGATGTGGCGGACAATTAAATAATGTTTTCCACAGTATGGCCATGCTCACACCCCCTTGTGTGGTCATGCTAGTGCCCCTGCTGCGTTAGCGAATTGCTCCTTCTCCTCTGTCTTGTGTCGCCATTGATCCCTGAAATTTAGCTGGGAACTCCGCCAATAGTGCACCCACCAGAGTGTATTTGTACTCCCATATCTTTCTATCCCTTGCCAGTGGTGGAATCAAGGAGGTGATGTTTTTTTGAGTAATGGGGTTATTACAGCATTCTTAAAAAATTAATGATGCATATTGATATGGAGAGCTTAAAGAGAGATATAAGGGCAGGGATGAGGGTGTGGGGCAGGGGGGGAAAAATATGATCAAGGGAGCAAGTAGTGAGATGAGACTTACATGTGAGGAAGGACAAGCAATGTTAGTAGTCAGAGGCAAAGTTGGGTAGGTAGAGAAGATTTGGGAGGTGGATATAGTCAATTTTATCCTTAAAGTGGAACTATTTGGCATGCCCTACTGTGTGAATCCTCCCAGATCGCCAGATCCACAGTATGCACCAGTATGAAATTCCGGTGTGTTGTTCCCCTTTAAAAAAAGTGGAAGTGGGAGGTGGAGGTTGTGAGTGGAGAACTGGGCCATCAATTGGTGCTCCAGTGCATAGATCTGGTCATGCTAATGCAGCACCTGTTTACAGTGAACAGGGTATATGCCTAACTGCAACTAGAGTCCTGGACAAGTCACCTGTCACTGCAAATGTCATCTCATCAAGTTCAGTTGCCTTAGTTTAATCCTACAGAGACTCCTGCCCATCTTTTTATGAGAAACAAAAGAACATGGACAAGGAGAAGAGGCTGGGTTCTCTTGAGGATGTCATTCAGCATCGGACAGATGCTGATGCAGATTGCCAGCTAATCACTGGTTTGGAGCACAGACACCAAAAACATAGAGCTAACCTCTGGTCCTTACTGTTTAAAACAGTCCAACATCCATTTTTGCGAAGGGGAATCCAGACTGTACCCCCCAAACACAACCCCTTTGCAAAATACGCCCCCCTATTGGCAACTGGAAGTCACATGCCTGGCGACTTATGATGGTGGTGATAAGTTTTAGCTCCCAGGGAATCTGCAGTCATATCAACTGAGATAGGCCATGGCATGTTTGGTTTTAGCCAGATAGGGTAGTCAGGCAGAATCCAAGTTAGTCAGATGAGCCAAGACAGAATTTAAAACAAGTAGTCAGTCAGACAGTTGAAAAAAGTACAAGCCAGTAATGTTGGGTGGGTGCATATCAATGTGTGCAGAGGCTCAAATACATGTGACATTTTATTTGCATGTGGTCATTCTCTGCAGCCCCCATGCCACTCTTCAGTCCATCGGTAGATATCTTACAGAACATACCAGTCTGACTCTTGGATATTGCCCCCTAATATTCTAGGATCCCTAGAAAAGTTGATACCCAAGCTTTGTGCCTGTCAGTGGTGTAAACAAGCTACTCAATGCTTCTTGGTTCTGGGACATAGATCTTGGCTCAAGGTGTCCCTTAAAACATTGTAGTGCCTTGTCCCTTGCATGCAGTACCTTTGTCCATACATGATTATCATTCATTATGTACAGTCCCAACTTTTAGGATTTTTGGACATTGCATTGTTCAATATTAGGAATAGTTGTTGTAGGATTAGCTTTCTAATTACTGCATGATACTGATTTGAGCGTTTGCCTACTTTTGTCATGTTCACCATAAAGGATGAAGCAAAAGAAGCCTTTGAGGTCTCCCTGTGGTTGTGTTTAGAGGTATGATTGGAATGGCTTTTTTAGACTTCCCAGAAAGGCGTTTAATGTTGCCCAGTCCCCCCCAAACAGCCTGTGTTTTTTTTACTGAAGCCTTTTCTCAATTTTCATTAAAACACTAAGAGGAGGCTGTGTCTGAATGGCAGTCGTATGCTTATCAGTACTGTTACAACTAAACTGTCACATAATAGCAGTAAGGTATAATGCTTCCCAATGCTGAGCTGCATCCACTGAAACTGAATGTATAATTGCTTACGGGCTGCCCCGTAAGTGAGCAATATTGTGTTGTTATGAATATTGGGCAAAGGCTTTAAGTAAAAAAAAGAAACATGGGCTGTTTTGGGGCTGGGGGTAAACTTTCTTTCTGGGTATAGGGTCACTTTAAGGTCATGGTTCTCTTTAATCCTTGCTAATAATTGGCTGTGTGCTTAATAACAAGAGTACTGGTGCAGTCAATCTGGCCATTACAATAGGGTGGATTTGGCTCTGGGGCTCCCCCTGCATTACTGAGGGACTATGGCCCTTATTTATGAAGGAATAGCGACAGGTAGCGACTGGTGAGCAGCCGGTAGTGATGGGCCCCGCCAGGAGAACGCCGGCACCCCACCACAATCACACATTTATCAAGCCAATCCTGCTTAGCGACTGAGATAGCGCCATATAGCGACTCATTCATCATTATTCCAGCCTCAGCCCACAGCGCCAGCGTCCGACCTTGAACAGCGACAAGTATGACCTCTTGCTACCTGGCGCTCTCCAATGCATTTCAATGGAACAATCTTTAAATATTCATAATTGTTTTTTTTTTTTTTTTTTTTTTTAAATGTGAAAAATTCTGTGACCACTTCTGCCATTTTAGATAATTTATTTAAGGTAAAAAAAAATAAAATAAAAAAATTGTACAGAATTGATATTACAGGTCTGATATTAATGTATTCATATTACCAAATTATTTAAAAAACTTGTTTTTTTTGGTTTCCAAAAATATGGTTGTTTGGGGGTTAAAAAACGTCTTTTAACCCATCGCCGCCAGCGCTCTGGGGTTTAAACATGCATTTTACAGCGCGAGAATTTTTTGAGCGTGTTTTTTTAATGAATATGGTGGGAGCCGGTCGCTCTGACCAGTCGCTATCATGCACTCCCATACAGCGCGGAACCTGTCAAATAGCGACTCCTCACCCAATATTCAACATTATGGCAAACCGACTGAGTCGCTATCAACTACCGAACAACGGCCAAGCACAGCGACTACTAGCGGGCGCTCTGAAAATGCCGCTACAGTCGCTCAACTGTCGCTACCTGCCGCTATTAATGAATCGGCCTCTTATTATAAAAAGGGTATATATATGTTTTATATATGATATATGTATATAGGTTATATGGTCTCCCCTTTCTTTTTAAATCCTTTGGTTTACACTTGCATTGACAGAATTTCTTTTTTTTAGTTGAAAATTAAGAAAAATGTTGGTAACTAAGCGGAACAACATGAAAACATGTATTTCTATTGCAGATGATAAAACAGATTATTCTGTTTACTGAATTAAAATTAACTTTTAATGCCTGTAACGTATATATATTTGTTAAAAGTTTATTTTGTCAGCCAAGTTTCATTTCCTAATATAAATTGAATTTGTTTTTATTTTTATAGCAATATGCCCATGTTTTTATTATGTTATGTATAGAATGCAGTGCGCGAGGGCACACATTTTGCTTACAGGCATGAGGAAAAAGACTTGACTTTTTTCTAAAGTAATACTAAAATAGAGATAATTAGTTAACATAGAGTAAAACGTGTTCCAGATTGCAGGGCAGAAAGGAAAAAAACCCTATCACCAACAGTTGGTCAGGTCACTGGGTGGAAAAGTGGGAAGGGAGGAAATTAATTAGAGAGGAGAGTAGGAGGGAAAGTAATGAGCAACATTACATCTAATGATTTTGTTTACATGCCCATCTTGTATGTCTACAAATGCAATGGAAAAAGTAAAGAAGTCCCCAATGAAAGTTAAAATAATAGCACCGTGTTATTTTAGTTTGGACACTGTAGATATCTTTATAGGTTAAAGGACAAACTGATGCTTCTGAACAGGAGGAGCCTTTTTATATCTTATACACATTCATATTAGAGCCTCATTTACTGAACCCCTGATGCTATGCTCACCCGATTAAGTTCTAAATCTGGAAACAATCAGTTATATTGGGGTTATAAAGGGGCATATAACAGGTGTTACCCAGGGCTTCTCCCCCTTAGTACACAATAATGCAAAATAAAAATAGTTTTTAAAATCACCTGCACATGTGATGGTGGAAGTAGATATTTTATTTTACAAAATGTACAAAATTTCTTACAAAATTATTACAAAAAAAAGTAACAAAATACCATTTGGAGGGGCGCATTTTAATTTTGTTTTGGATTTCCCATAGGCTGCTGTTATTTTGAAACTTTTTATCTATCCCATAAAAATTAATTTGCTATCTGGAGGCGCCTGCACCTCCCCCTCTGCTCACCATATCCCATTTTCCCCCTTTGTTCTACCTCCCATTTCCCTTTACACCCAACCCCAATTCTCTGCCTTCTTCATCTTCCTTCCCAAAAGTATCCTCTTCTCTAACTTTCTACATCTACACAAGTGACTTTTTCGCACTAGGATATGCAGTTTGTACCTTGATAGAGTTATTAGACAAGCTGTCCAATAAAACAGCACATTTGCTTCTGGTGCTTAAAAAATATCTTTATTCAATATAATTGTACACATGCCCTATAACATATGAGTATCTATGTTTTCTGGTATGTTTTTCTTTTTGAGTACAACATAAAAAACTCAGAACTGTCCCATCGCACATGCAGGGGATTTTGATTTTTAAATAGAAGATAATTATTTTTTATGATTATTATGTTATGATCTGTTAAATGATAAAAGCTCTGATAGCATTTGTCTAACCTTCTAAGGCATGTAAATAAGTTAGAATACCCACCTCCACTTGCTTGTCATTCTTCCATTGAGGAGAGAACCCAGTGGCAGGAACCGAGGAGTGGTTGGGGTTTGATCGTAAGGGAAGTTTTGCATGTCTGTATGTCCCCTAGAGGGTTGGAGCAGGGGAAGAAGGCCATGGAGCAGGGGGAAGAGACGGAGGAGGAAAACAATGCTGAAGAAGTGGTACACATTTACTATTCCATCCTTAACAAGCCCCAGTCTTTGTTCATGAATGGGGGGACAGCCAGAGGACACTGTTGCTAGGCCAGAAATTAAGGTTTTCAAACACTTAAAGATGGGCATGCTACAGCACATGAGAGTCAAGATAACTCACATTGCATAACTCACATTAAAGACACAGACATTTACTAGACTGGAAGGGCTACAAGGTAGCCTCTATGCTTGGATCCTACATTTGTGATACTTGACATGTAACTGAAAATAAAATATGAAATATGGGTCGCATTAGTTAGAAAAGGTTTCTTTATGGCAGACATATCTAATCAGTTTCTGGTGGAGCCTTGTGTCAATTTTTCAGTACCGTACACCACTGGATGTTTTAAACACAGCAAATATGTGGTGAAACTGTGGGTATAAGTGCCCTGCACTTCTCTAGGATGTTGTGGTTTAATCTGCTAGCCCCGCACCCTTTAGTTAATTTAAACATAAAAATGTCTGTCTGTTCTCTATAGACTTCCGAATGCCTGTATAAGCTGACCCCAAATTTAGCACACAGGTACATTGAGTGCCTGGCAGGGTTAGAGCGAAAGTTGCGTCCTTGCCAGATGTACAGGAGAAGAGGGGGATGGGGAAGATCGGCCCATAGAAATGAATTGGAGAATCTCCACACAAGCACAGGTGACATATCTAGAGCTATATCTCTCCCCAGCAATGCACAGGTGAGGCCATTAGCACCCAGCCAAAGCTCTAGAGCCAAAGAATCAGAACCAGTTTATTGATCCCCAAGTATATACATTACATACACAAAAGGGATGCTTTGGCAGTATTCAAGCATTCAGATATGAGAGAACATGAGGAAACATGACAGGCAGGTCAGTTGGTTGCTCACGAGGAAAGGGTTGGAAAAAACAGACCAATAGAAATATGTGGTAGAATGTTTTGGGCATCACATTTGACCTCACAAAAATGATGTCAGTGTCTAACCACACATCAGAGATGATGCAGCAGTCTGCAATATTCTTGCAGATTCAGGAGATACCCATATCTTCAGTCAATGTCAATTGATTGTCTAGGATGTGTGCACCATGACACATAGACATGCTCGGGAAGCATTAGATTGAACACTAAGAGACTTAAGAGATCTGACCCAACTAATCCAACTTGGTCTTGCTTGCTGGTGATTTCAGGCAGACCTTACCTATAATATCAAAGGGAAACATGGCTGATTAACTGAATGCATGTCTTAATGTCTCAAGGCTCAACAGGCCAGGTTTTGCAGATCTCCTCACAGATGCACAGGTGCAGTAATTAGTGCAGCTGGTTCTATAGCTCTACTGCTGCACTAATTACTACACCTGCGCAGCTGTGTGGAGATCTACAAAACCTGGCCTGTTGATGGGCCTTGAGGAGGAGGTTTGGGGAACCCTGCCTTAAGGTATCGCCACTGTGGCATCAAGTTCAGAGGCGTACTCTCACAACCAACATGAGAGAAAATATTTTTATAGATAAATCTGCTCTGCCGTTCTCCCAATTGCTTCTGATGCTTGCCAATAGTGTAGTCCAACAAGATGCAGATGGCAATATATCACTAATCGTGGATTAATGCAGGGCTGTAGAGTCACTTGAGCACCTCAGAATAACACTGTTCCCTGACATTAGCTTTCAGTTTAACAAAGGAAGAACTCCTTACTATGACTGGATATGTCAAAGAGTTATTTTGGCTGCAAAAAAATGATGTGGTAATTGCAATGAACTTACATATTCTTAAGGAGTTACCAGGATTTGTTTATTCCTACAAATCCATTAACACCACAATAGATACAGAACAGATTGTGTAATACCCAGTTGAGTTTTAAGAACAAAGAAGAACCAGCACTCCAAATAGATTCAAATGATCCAGCTTATATTAAATCAGAATAGTAAATTGGTTGATGTTTCAGGGGTACATGTGCCCCCTCCCTCAGGACAATAAACTAAGGCTGTTACATAAAACAATGTTTTATGTAGAGTCCACAAACACAAACGAATATTAGGCAATAAACAATTACAGTGCAAGGATATTCCAATAATGTTTTATGTAGAGTCCACTTACAAACAGGCTCAAGTTGGCTGCAAAAAGGATGTGTGGTGTATGTTGAGGTTGCCATAATGCGGCCTAAAAACAACAACACCAGAAATACACTAGGCTAAGACATTAGACATAACAAATGTTTCTTTGAAAACAAGTGTTTACTAGACAATGCAAAGGCAACTAATGGATTCCACTTATATTGATGGTCATTTGGGCATAAAAAGGTTGGCTTGATGCTGTGGACATTGTGTGGCCTGAAAAACACAAAGACAAAACAATATGAATAACCTTAACTATTTGTAAAATAAAACAAATATTACTAGAACTATTGCTACCTACCAAAAGACAATGCAGTATTCAGTGCACACTTACCAAGGACTGGAAAAGGGCTGGAAAAAATTGTGGATGGGGTCATGGAAACTTGATGTCTTGTGGTTGCTCCCACAGATTACTTGTGTGTTGTCTGTTGGCACTTCAGTTTCATCATCAGATTCACATGCTGCCTCTGCAGGTGGACAAATATCAACCAACATTCAAGGGAGCAATGTGACATAGAAAAAACTAATTAACAAGCACTTCCTACCAAGGCTGTAGTGTCATCCCGAGCATCAACACCCTGCAGACGACATAAAGGAATTATTGGTTTCAACATATCCTTATTTGAATGATAGGAGCTCTTTGACCCCTCCTTTTCCCCATGCTCAATCATCAGATCAGCCTCCACCTTCTTAATTAGTGCTCTGCGCAAGGTGCTGAATCTTTTTTTTTGAGGAAGCACTGGTCCTTTGATGTGCTGCAGAACTATTAAGGTAATCTGCTATTGACTGCCAGATCTTTGTTCGCTCATGCTTATTGCAGCTCCGACTGTGTCCCATATAACAATGGCCACTTCAACAGGATCAGCTTCACTATAGTGTTGTTATTAGCCAAATGAAATTCTGGCTCACGCTTTGCTGAAGGTCTTTTATCGGCTGCTACAACAGGAGCTGGTGGTGGGATATGCTGTTAATGGGAGGATCCGTTGTTGGCTGAACATGTCTGACTTTGAGACACAGTAGCAGGGGGGGATCACACAGCCACTGACATTGATAAAGCACTGTTGCCAACATAGCTACTGCTATCACCCCAAACAAGACCAAGAGCCTGCATCACCTGCTGCCAACACCACATCCACGACCACAATACAAACCAATGCTCCTGGGGCTCCCAGGGGGCTAGCCAACTGAAGCCAATGCATGCTTAGTAGGTGCCATAGAAGACTCTTTTCTTATACAGACTCAAACACAGAAGATGACCTTATAATAAGTTAATGGAACAAGATTAATGATATGTTGACCAGCTTTTATGTGATTGTTGAACTAATCAGAAGCAAGGCATGATCAATTAGACTAACAAAGGAAATGCTCGTGTGTAGAGTGTATGAAGCTAAAACACCAATCAACCAGTAACACACAGTTGGCTGATGTAAAGGTTATTGAAGCTTAAAAAAATGCTCAAAGAGATGATGTTGAAGGTGTGGCAAAGGCTGTAGCATCATTCTGTTTGAGATTAGTGATTCTAGGCAGGCAGAGCCAGTCTGTGTGTGTTCACAAGTGTCTGTGGGCTTGTCTGACCTGGCTGGCATCAGCGTTGTTTCTGTGAGCTCTTGCATTTGTGGTGGATGTCCATATTGTATAGGACACAGCTAGTATGGATATTTTGGAGACCATTTGTGGGCTGTGCAGCATATCCCCTCTTGGCTGGGCCAAACTTAGTAAGCATTCTTTCAGCAGCCTGATGTTTTTTTCAGCAATCTGGTTTTGTTGTAAGCTGCATTGAGGTGCACTTGTGTTTGTGTAAGAGTGTGTGTGTTGGTTATTTTGCTTGAGTGGTTATATGTTTGTGTGAGAGAGTGTGTGTATTTGGTTTGTATTTCTGAGTGTATAGACAGTGGAGAGTTGTAAGGGGGAAGCTTCTGGCCTGATGTTTGCTATGTGGCTACAGTGTGCTGCCAGCACTGAGGTATCACAGGAGTCTTTGGAAGCCAAGGTGGTGAGATTACGGGCACAGAGATGTTTTAGTACCCACCTGTCTGTGTGGGATTTGAGTGATGAGCAAATCCGCAGCAGGTTTCAGCTGAATCGTCCTGCGCTTTTGTCGTTGTATAACCAAATACATCACAGGCCAAATACATCCAGGATTGACCCCACCACTGGCAGCAGCCAGGCTATACCCTGCATAGTGCACCTGTGTGCCTCCCTTAATATCTTGGCGTGGGGCACTTTTTAGTCCACTGCTGCTCTCCTCAGTGGCATCAGCCAGGCAACCATGAGCTGCATCTTCTATGAGGTGATCCTGGCCATATGTGACCTGATCCCAGTATATATTTGCTTTCCTGAGGAGGAGGTGCAACACATAAATGTAAATTATACTGCGTGGCAGGAATCCCAAATGTCCTTGGTACCTTGATAGCACATATATTCCATTTTGCCCACCTCGAGCACAAGAGCCTCCATATCGCAACAGGAAGCACCACCATTCCATGATGTGTTGCAGCAGTCTGCCATGTGCCGTAAATTTGAGAACAAGTGAGAACAAGGAAACGATGGCTACTAGGTAAGTACAGGGAAACAACAACTCTAAAATAAAGCTGAACTACTTCACTAGGCAGGAGGAGAAGTTGCAGAGACTTAGGCGCTACAGTGCAGCTCACAGCAAAACTAGACGTGTTGTTGAACGAACCATGGGCCTGCTGAAAGCACGCTTCCAATGCTTGGCCTGCCAAGGAGGGGAGATGTTGTATAGCCCAGAGAAGATCTCTAAAATCATCTTAGCCTGCTGTGTCCTACACGATATATGCATATGCCATAGAATGGAAGAGCCCAAAAAAACAGCACTGGTGCCAGAAGTCCCAAACATGTCCACAGATACAACAGAAAACAAACAGACTGGCTTTCCCTGGTGGGCAGAAATGAAAAATTCATTCTTTCAGATAAGCGACCTAAGCAGTGAGAGAAATAATGCTAAAACATAAACAGGGGGATATGTGGCTACTGGCTAACATTCAAGTAAGACCTTAAAAGCTGAAGCAAACTATGCCAATTATGAAAAAAAATACAAGATTAAGGTCATCCCCAGCACAAGCAGACTTCTTGAACATAAAACAAATTAAAAATACTACAAACACACAGAAATATGATGAAAGTTTAAAATATTACACATATTAACATAAAACACTTTTGTCTGCCATTACAGGCACCATGAGAACAAGGAAAGCGCAATTGCTGTGTGGAATGATGTGTAAAGAACATCTTTATTTTAATTTCTGAACTAAATACAAGTGATGTGTAATTAAGCTGTTTGGGTAATGTGGGTGAAAAAGGACGCTGCTGCAGATTGGTTAGGAAACAAGAACAGCATTGGTACGCTTAGGCGCTGCATTGATTCAGGGAGAGTGCTTCTACAACGCCCTCCAAACATCACATTTATCAATGCTGGACAGGATACGACAGGGTCACTTGTCCAGTGCCAAAGCTAGGTTTTAGCACCAGACACCGTTTGCAGCATACTCTTGCACCACTGCATAGACTAACAAATGCCAATACGTGGCGCTAGTCTTAAATCAGCCTTCATATGTCATCTAGTGACACAAAAGAAAGGTCTAAGGTGTCCTGTGAAAAAATAATATTAAATATATGTAAATACATACTAAATTTGAAAAATGGCCTGTTAATAAATGGTAATAAGTGATTATTAAACACAGCTTTCATGGGGGACCTGTCAGTGGTTGCACACACTTGTGAGTCTTGGTGGAGATCCATGAAACATGGCCTGTTGGTGAGCCTTGAGGAAGAGGGTTATAGACCACACAGGACAAGTTTTGCAGATCTCCACACAGGAACACAAGTTATTTGTGCTTAGACACAGTTATAGTGTTGGCTACTGTATATGAAGATTCATAAAACATGACACGTTAGCAGACCTCGAGGGCCACCAACATGTCATGTTGGTGTCCTTTGTAAAATAAACCATGAAAATCAATTTTAATAAACCCCCCCAAAAAATGACATTTGGTGATATCTAGGTCCTGCATTTCCATTTATGGCAAGTCACAAAGCAAGTTCTGTACAAATATATATGTGTAAATATTACTAATTATACGCATGAAACACTTCAATCCAGTTCTGCCCATTGTGCTCTATGATATATTGACCTACAGCAGCAGGTTTCAACTGGAGCTGCTTCAACCAGATTGCCCAGCACTGTGACCTTTAGGGCGCTAGTGTTAAAGGAGACGCTACCAGGTGGCTGCATTGGCACTGCTATTTCTTTGTTTCCTAAAACAGTGCTGCTGTGTGGCGCTGATGCTTTATAAATAAGGATCCTAGCTTAGTGTCATATACTCTTTACATCTTTCAATGACTGGTGTAACTGTACTTCTAAAAATTTTCTAATTTTTATTTCCAGACTTACTGTATTTTTGGCAGTTTTACACAGATTGCTTGTAGTGTTACTTGTCTTTATAGACTAGGTTATAACCTATGCCATGATACTTGACTATCCAGATGCATTTGTGTGTTTTTTATTATGTTTTTTTAGATCCAAGAGTAATCACGGTTGTCAAACATTGTTTCTCTGGTACTCCTTTCTTCTACATTAGTTTGGGAGAGATCAGCACAAATAGAAACTTTAGATACTCTTTATTATGCAAACCTATTTGATGTTAATTGTAAAAGCAGAATTACCTACTAAAATCAGTAAAAGGAGACAAATTCATTTAACTTAAAAAAATTATATGAATCTAGACAATAAAGTCATCTTTATGAGCATTTCCTACTTTTACTATCGGCAGTCTCTTGCTCCTAAAGAAAGTGACATGAAAATTCTAAAACATCAGTTCACCTAGCTCTACTAATTTTCATGATAGTATTGGATTTTGACTTCTTCTAATTGGAAAGGGGTTGCCTTCTCAGATGAGTAACATTTTTTTGCTTCATCACATAGACATTTGTCAGGTGAGAAACATCAGAGAACAAACACCCGTTAACCATGTTGTGGAATGCCCTTGCAATCGCTTTGGGTATGAATCCATTCTTATAGATTAGGCCATCCATAGATGCTGATTGTCTTCCCTTGGGTTGATTGAGATCTTCTACCAAGATGATGTGACATGGAGAGCAATTTAAGACTTGGCTGAAAGAGTATGACCAAGATCTGCAAGAGTAATCACAGTCAAACATTGTTTCTCTGGTACTCCTTTCTGTTACATTAGTTTGGGAGAGACGCGGCACAAATAGAGACTTTAGATTTTCTTTTTTATGCAAACCTATGTGATGTTAATTGTAAAAGCAGAAGTAACTACTAAAATCAGTAAAAGGAGACAAATTCATTTAACTTCAAAAAATGATATGAATCTAGACAATAAAGTCATCTTTATGAGCATTTCCTACTTTTACTATCGGCTGTCTCTCGCTCCTGAAGAAAGGGACATGTTTTGAACTGGCTTGGTGGGTAAATGAGATGTGTGATATGCTTTTTGTACGCATATTGCTTGTCGCTGTCATTAGTAAAGCGAGATACAAATTATTGGCTTTCAGGCAAAGGGGAACAGTAATTCCTGAAACTCTGCAGTTTGTAAACAGTTTGCATGCTCATATGGTGAAATTGTATCATGAATGGAGAAACGGTACCACTGTGAATAAGCTACATGGAAATTATAAGGGGAGACCAACATGCTACAGTAGCTCACTGCTACAGTAGCTACAGTAGAGTAGCTCACTGCCAAAATGAACCACTGGGAGAAAGGGGAACTACGGTATCAAGAAAATTCTAAAACATCAGTTCAGCTAGCCCTACTAAAAATGCATCAGCAGAAAAGGCCTCAATTTCCATGACAGTATCGGATTTGGACTTCCTCTAATTGGAAAGGGGTTGCCTTCTCAGAAGAGTAACATTTTCTGCTCACATAGACGTTTGTTTGTCAGATGAGAAACATCAGAGAACAAAAACCCGTTAACCATGTGGAAGGTCCTTGAAACCTCTTTGGGTATGAATCCATTCTTGCAGGTTAGGCCACGCATAGATGCTGATTGTCTTCCCTTGGGTGGATGAGATCTTCCACCAAGATGATGTGACATGGAGCGCAATGCAAGACAGTGGCTGAAAGAGTATGACCAAGATTTGCAAGTACTATCCTGACCCCCTAAAATCCCAGACTTGAACCCTATTGGCCATCTGTGTTCCTCGCTCATGCTCCCTCCAGCAGCTGTTGGGTGCAATTTAGTCAGCATGGCAGTAAATAAGGATTTTTTTAATGTATGAGCACACTATGGAAAAAGTCTATTGGATAATATTTGGTCTGCTGTGCATAGTGTGCTGGGCTGTGTTGACTGACCTACGGTATACCGACTAGCACAGCCAGAATAGCTTTGCTAATAGGGAGGGTTGAGGTCTGCTTAAAATAACGCATTCAAAATCTGCAGAACCCCCTTCTAACCAATGAAATTTCTAAATGTTACCGAACTAGTGCAAACATTAAAGTGATTGACCACTCTATTTAAAAAAATAACAAAAGTGCAGCTTTTGTTCCCCACAGCTTTCACAGTCCGAGTCTGGCTATCAGCAACTCACCTGATCGCTGGATTCCAGCCTGCACCACCCCGAGCCCTAATGTGGGGTCAAGATTGATGGCATTTTTTATTGTGTATTCAATCACTTTAAATTGGGTTCCACTATGGTTCATAGTATACAGTAACCTTAGTTGGAAACAGCTAAATAACTTTGATGCCTCTAACCATAGGTAGAAAAGTGCTTCAAGAGTCTTGACTCTTTTGGAATAAAAAGCAAATTAGACCCAATAAATAAATGTAATGAAATGTATATATGTATATAATGAAAAGGAAACTGTTAAACAGCAGAAACAGCCTAGTACTTGGTAGTTTCTACTATATTATTTATTATTATTATATTAAACAAAACAATGTAAATGCAAAATAATTAAATGAGCTTCTAGAACACTTTGGACAACAGTACAAATATTGCTATTTATATTTAAAATATAATATAAAAGTGAACTGCTAAAATGACATCTAGTATAGTAGCTGGATCCAACCTTAGAATTTACGTCTCAGCTTCTGCAAGCTGCAATATACTGAAGGGTGCTAGCTCCCCCTTTTGAAACTTTTGGTTGTAATCTAAGTAATTAAACAGATAATACCGAGCCCTAAAAGCAAAAATTAAAAAAATAAACCTGTCCCTGTTTGTTAAAGCAAGAAAATATTTAGCTATTATGGCAGATACTCACTTCAAGGTGTGGAGTGATTTTCAAATAGAGTTGAAAGGCTCTCCACATTTGAATGAATACGGCAAAATAACGATTAGTGACTTGTATTATTACAGATAATCAGCAGCATATATATAATCAAAAATACGGAGACTTAAAATATGTTAATTGTTTATTTTTCATACAGCAGGTTTTTTATATGTTTAAATTTGAGCCTAATTTATAAAGTGCAGTGTTACACAGTGCCATTTATTTCAGTGGCACTCAGCACGGGATTCAAGAAAGAAAAAAATGACATTGCTGATGCAGCCGCCAGCTAGAGTCGGGCAGGCTGATTCATTACTAGCGCCAGCTATCGGCAGATGAGCGTCCGTACAGAGGTGCTAAGAGTGACCACTTGTAGACGCTGTGATCGGCTATCGTGCGCTGTAACAGAGCGCCTCAGTCGCTGTAGTAACCTGGCCGGCATTGATTGCAGGGAGTGAAAGGTAGCGCCAGCCCATTGCAATCGACTCTCAGCGACTCACACCATATTCAACAAAAAAGCACACACACACAGCGTCGCCGGTCTGGATCTGCTCGCTATAGCACAGAGCGGCAGACGTTGTGTGATTAAAGTCTGTTTTGGAACACATATCCGCCAGTAACAAAGCGAAAACACATGAGGGTCGATTCAGAGAGACACAAAAAACTTTCGGTTTGGAGCCGACGTCGTAACATTTTCAAAATTTCCCGCTCTCGTATGAATGTGCGAGCGATTCCAAGCATGCTTCGTAAACCTTCCGTCGAGCGCACGGACGGACGTATGCCAGAGTACGCAGACGAGGATGTCATTTTCATTCATGATTTTTCAGATTCCATTTTCACAACTACCAACGTAGCCTTTCGTTTTTGCCCTTTACCCATCGTATCCTTACACGAATCCTTTCAAATTCCCGCTACATCCTGCTTCACTTTTTCCCAAAGTATTCGTCCAGAAGAAATTCTTACGATATTGCGCCTGCGCACTACAAACTTCTCTCATTAAAGTGCTCGCCTACATAATTTCACTCCCATCACTTCTTATCCTAAAAAACTCACCCTAACCACTTCGCGCTATCCTGCCTTTTCCCTTGAGGTCCCTTAAAGCTCACCCTAACCACTTCGCGCTATCCTGCCTTTTCCCTTGAGGTCCCTTAAAGCTCACCCTAACCACTTCGCGCTATCCTGCCTTTTCCCTTGAGGTCCCTTAAAGCTCACCCTAACCACTTCGCGCTATCCTGCCTTTTCCCTTGAGGTCCCTTAAAGCTCACCCTAACCACTTCACGCTATCCTGCCTTTTCCCTTGAGGTCCCTTAAAGCTCACCCTAACCACTTAGCGCTTTGTTTCTTCTTCCATTTTCACACCCTAAAACTTACCCAAATCACTTAGCGCTTTGTTTCTTCTTCCATTTTCACACCCTAAAACTTACCCAAATCACTTAGCGCTTTGTTTCTTCTTCCATTTTCACACCCTAAAACTTACCCAAATCACTTAGCGCTTTGGTTCTTCTTCCATTTTCACACCCTAAAACTTACCCAAATCACTTAGCGCTTTGGTTCTTCTTCCATTTTCACACCCTAAAACTTACCCAAATCACTTAGCGCTTTGGTTCTTCTTCCATTTTCACACCCTAAAACTTACCCAAATCACTTAGCGCTTTGGTTCTTCTTCCATTTTCACACCCTAAAACTTACCCAAATAACTTAGCGCTTTGGTTCTTCTTCCATTTTCACACACTAAAACTTACCCAAATCACTTAGCGCTTTGGTTCTTCTTCCATTTTAGGTCCCTAAAACTTACCCAAATCACTTAGCGCTTTGGTTCTTCTTCCATTTTAGGTCCCTAAAACTTACCCAAATCACTTAGCGCTTTGGTTATTCTTCCATTTTCACACCCTAAAACTTACCCAAATCACTTAGCGCTTTGGTTCTTCTTCCATTTTAGGTCCCTAAAACTTACCCAAATCACTTAGCGCTTTGGTTCTTCTTCCATTTTAGGTCCCTAAAACTTACCCAAATCACTTAGCGCTTTGGTTCTTCTTCCATTTTAGGTCCCTAAAACTTACCCAAATCACTTAGCGCTTTGGTTCTTCTTCCATTTTAGGTCCCTAAAACTTACCCAAATCACTTAGCGCTTTGGTTCTTCTTCCATTTTAGGTCCCTAAAACTTACCCAAATCACTTAGCGCTTTGGTTCTTCTTCCATTTTAGGTCCCTAAAACTTACCCAAATCACTTAGCGCTTTGGTTCTTCTTCCATTTTAGGTCCCTAAAACTTACCCAAATCACTTAGCGCTTTGGTTCTTCTTCCATTTTAGGTCCCTAAAACTTACCCAAATCACTTAGCACTTTGGTTCTTCTTCCATTTTAGGTCCCTAAAACTTACCCAAATCACTTAGCGCTTAGGTTCTTCTTCCATTTTAGGTCCCTAAAACTTACCCAAATCACTTAGCGCTTTGGTTCTTCTTCCATTTTAGGTCCCTAAAACTTACCCAAATCACTTAGCGCTCTGGTTCTTCTTCCATTTTCACACCCTAAAACTTACCCAAATCACTTAGCGCTTTGGTTCTTCTTCCATTTTAGGTCCCTAAAACTTACCCAAATCACTTAGCGCTTAGGTTATTCTTCCATTTTCAAACCCTAAAACTTACCCAAATCACTTAGCGCTTTGGTTCTTCTTCCATTTTAGGTCCCTAAAACTTACCCAAATCACTTAGCGCTTTGGTTCTTCTTCCATTTTAGGTCCCTAAAACTTACCCAAATCACTTAGCGCTTTGGTTCTTCTTCCATTTTAGGTCCCTAAAACTTACCCAAATCACTTAGCGCTTTGGTTCTTCTTCCATTTTAGGTCCCTAAAACTTACCCAAATCACTTAGCGCTTAGGTTCTTCTTCCATTTTAGGTCCCTAAAACTTACCCAAATCACTTAGCGCTTTGGTTCTTCTTCCATTTTAGGTCCCTAAAACTTACCCAAGTCACTTAGCGCTTTGGTTCTTCTTCCATTTTAGGTCCCTAAAACTTACCCAAATCACTTAGCGCTTAGGTTATTCTTCCATTTTCACACCCTAAAACTTACCCAAATCACTTAGCGCTTTGGTTCCTCTTTCATTTTCACACCCTAAAACTTACCCAAATCACTTAGCGCTTTGGTTCTTCTTCCATTTTAGGTCCCTAAAACTTACCCAAATCACTTAGCGCTTTGGTTCTTCTTCCATTTTAGGTCCCTAAAACTTACCCAAATCACTTAGCGCTTTGGTTCTTCTTCCATTTTAGGTCCCTAAAACTTACCCAAATCACTTAGCGCTTTGGTTCTTCTTCCATTTTAGGTCCCTAAAACTTACCCAAATCACTTAGCGCTTTGGTTCTTCTTCCATTTTAGGTCCCTAAAACTTACCCAAATCACTTAGCGCTTAGGTTCTTCTTCCATTTTAGGTCCCTAAAACGTACCCAAATCACTTAGCGCTTTGGTTCTTCTTCCATTTTAGGTCCCTAAAACTTACCCAAATCACTTAGCGCTTTGGTTCTTCTTCCATTTTAGGTCCCTAAAACTTACCCAAATCACTTAGCGCTTAGGTTCTTCTTCCATTTTAGGTCCCTAAAACTTACCCAAATCACTTAGCGCTTTGGTTCTTCTTCCATTTTAGGTCCCTAAAACTTACCCAAATCACTTAGCGCTTTGGTTCTTCTTCCATTTTAGGTCCCTAAAACTTACCCAAATCACTTAGCGCTTTGGTTCTTCTTCCATTTTAGGTCCCTAAAACTTACCCAAATCACTTAGCGCTTTGGTTCTTCTTCCATTTTAGGTCCCTAAAACTTACCCAAATCACTTAGCGCTTTGGTTCTTCTTCCATTTTAGGTCCCTAAAACTTACCCAAATCACTTAGCGCTTTGGTTCTTCTTCCATTTTAGGTCCCTAAAACTTACCCAAATCACTTAGCGCTTTGGTTCTTCTTCCATTTTCACACCCTAAAACTTACCCAAATCACTTAGTGCTTTGGTTCTTCTTCCATTTTAGGTCCCTAAAACTTACCCAAATCACTTAGCGCTTTGGTTCTTCTTCCATTTTAGGTCCCTAAAACTTACCCAAATCACTTAGCGCTTTGGTTCTTCTTCCATTTTAGGTCCCTAAAACTTACCCAAATCACTTAGCGCTTTGGTTCTTCTTCCATTTTAGGTCCCTAAAACTTACCCAAATCACTTAGCGCTTTGGTTCTTCTTCCATTTTAGGTCCCTAAAACTTACCCAAATCACTTAGCGCTTTGGTTCTTCTTCCATTTTAGGTCCCTAAAACTTACCCAAATCACTTAGCGCTTTGGTTCTTCTTCCATTTTAGGTCCCTAAAACTTACCCAAATCACTTAGCGCTTTGGTTCTTCTTCCATTTTAGGTCCCTAAAACTTACCCAAATCACTTAGCGCTTAGGTTCTTCTTCCATTTTAGGTCCCTAAAACTTACCCAAATCACTTAGCGCTTTGGTTCTTCTTCCATTTTAGGTCCCTAAAACTTACCCAAATCACTTAGCGCTTTGGTTCTTCTTCCATTTTCACACCCTAAAACTTACCCAAATCACTTAGCGCTTTGGTTCTTCTTCCATTTTAGGTCCCTAAAACTTACCCAAATCACTTAGCGCTTAGGTTATTCTTCAATTTCAAACCCTAAAACTTACCCAAATCACTTAGCGCTTTGGTTCTTCTTCCATTTTAGGTCCCTAAAACTTACCCAAATCACTTAGCGCTTTGGTTCTTCTTCCATTTTAGGTCCCTAAAACTTACCCAAATCACTTAGCGCTTTGGTTCTTCTTCCATTTTAGGTCCCTAAAACTTACCCAAATCACTTAGCGCTTTGGTTCTTCTTCCATTTTAGGTCCCTAAAACTTACCCAAATCACTTAGCGCTTTGGTTCTTCTTCCATTTTAGGTCCCTAAAACTTACCCAAATCACTTAGCGCTTAGGTTCTTCTTCCATTTTAGGTCCCTAAAACGTACCCAAATCACTTAGCGCTTTGGTTCTTCTTCCATTTTAGGTCCCTAAAACTTACCCAAATCACTTAGCGCTTAGGTTCTTCTTCCATTTTAGGTCCCTAAAACTTACCCAAATCACTTAGCGCTTTGGTTCTTCTTCCATTTTAGGTCCCTAAAACTTACCCAAATCACTTAGCGCTTTGGTTCTTCTTCCATTTTAGGTCCCTAAAACTTACCCAAATCACTTAGCGCTTTGGTTCTTCTTCCATTTTAGGTCCCTAAAACTTACCCAAATCACTTAGCGCTTAGGTTCTTCTTCCATTTTAGGTCCCTAAAACTTACCCAAATCACTTAGCGCTTTGGTTCTTCTTCCATTTTCACACCCTAAAACTTACCCAAATCACTTAGCGCTTTGGTTCTTCTTCCATTTTCAAACCCTAAAACTTACCCAAATCACTTAGCGCTTTGGTTCTTCTTCCATTTTAGGTCCCTAAAACTTACCCAAATCACTTAGCGCTTTGGTTCTTCTTCCATTTTAGGTCCCTAAAACTTACCCAAATCACTTAGCGCTTTGGTTCTTCTTCCATTTTAGGTCCCTAAAACTTACCCAAATCACTTAGCGCTTTGGTTCTTCTTCCATTTTAGGTCCCTAAAACTTACCCAAATCACTTAGCGCTTAGGTTCTTCTTCCATTTTAGGTCCCTAAAACTTACCCAAATCACTTAGCGCTTTGGTTCTTCTTCCATTTTAGGTCCCTAAAACTTACCCAAATCACTTAGCGCTTTGGTTCTTCTTCCATTTTAGGTCCCTAAAACTTACCCAAATCACTTAGCGCTTTGGTTCTTCTTCCATTTTAGGTCCCTAAAACTTACCCAAATCACTTAGCGCTTTGGTTCTTCTTCCATTTTAGGTCCCTAAAACTTACCCAAATCACTTAGCGCTTTGGTTCTTCTTCCATTTTCACACCCTAAAACTTACCCAAATCACTTAGCGCTTTGGTTCTTCTTCCATTTTAGGTCCCTAAAACTTACCCAAATCACTTAGCGCTTTGGTTCTTCTTCCATTTTAGGTCCCTAAAACTTACCCAAATCACTTAGCGCTTTGGTTCTTCTTCCATTTTAGGTCCCTAAAACTTACCCAAATCACTTAGCGCTTTGGTTCTTCTTCCATTTTAGGTCCCTAAAACTTACCCAAATCACTTAGCGCTTTGGTTCTTCTTCCATTTTAGGTGCCTAAAACTTACCCAAATCACTTAGCGCTTTGGTTCTTCTTCCATTTTAGGTCCCTAAAACTTACCCAAATCACTTAGCGCTTTGGTTCTTCTTCCATTTTAGGTCCCTAAAACTTACCCAAATCACTTAGCGCTTTGGTTCTTCTTCCATTTTAGGTCCCTAAAACTTACCCAAATCACTTAGCGCTTTGGTTCTTCTTCCATTTTAGGTCCCTAAAACTTACCCAAATCACTTAGCGCTTTGGTTCTTCTTCCATTTTAGGTGCCTAAAACTTACCCAAATCACTTAGCGCTTTGGTTCTTCTTCCATTTTAGGTCCCTAAAACTTACCCAAATCACTTAGCGCTTTGGTTCTTCTTCCATTTTAGGTCCCTAAAACTTACCCAAATCACTTAGCGCTTTGGTTCTTCTTCCATTTTAGGTCCCTAAAACTTACCCAAATCACTTAGCGCTTAGGTTATTCTTCCATTTTCACACCCTAAAACTTACCCAAATCACTTAGCGCTTTGGTTCTTCTTCCATTTTCACACCCTAAAACTTACCCAAATCACTTAGCGCTTTGGTTCTTCTTCCATTTTAGGTCCCTAAAACTTACCCAAATCACTTAGCGCTTTGGTTCTTCTTCCATTTTAGGTCCCTAAAACTTACCCAAATCACTTAGCGCTTTGGTTCTTCTTCCATTTTAGGTCCCTAAAACTTACCCAAATCACTTAGCGCTTTGGTTCTTCTTCCATTTTAGGTCCCTAAAACTTACCCAAATCACTTAGCGCTTTGGTTCTTCTTCCATTTTAGGTCCCTAAAACTTACCCAAATCACTTAGCGCTTCGGTTCTTCTTCCATTTTAGGTCCCTAAAACTTACCCAAATCACTTAGGGCTTTGGTTCTTCTTCCATTTTAGGTCCCTAAAACTTACCCAAATCACTTAGCGCTTTGGTTCTTCTTCCATTTTCACACCCTAAAACTTACCCAAATCACTTAGCGCTTTGGTTCTTCTTCCATTTTAGGTCCCTAAAACTTACCCAAATCACTTAGCGCTTAGGTTATTCTTCCATTTTCAAACCCTAAAACTTACCCAAATCACTTAGCGCTTTGGTTCTTCTTCCATTTTAGGTCCCTAAAACTTACCCAAATCACTTAGCGCTTTGGTTCTTCTTCCATTTTAGGTCCCTAAAACTTACCCAAATCACTTAGCGCTTTGGTTCTTCTTCCATTTTAGGTCCCTAAAACTTACCCAAATCACTTAGCGCTTAGGTTCTTCTACCATTTTAGGTCCCTAAAACTTACCCAAATCACTTAGCGCTTTGGTTCTTCTTCCATTTTAGGTCCCTAAAACTTACCCAAATCACTTAGCGCTTTGGTTCTTCTTCCATTTTAGGTCCCTAAAACTTACCCAAATCACTTAGCGCTTAGGTTATTCTTCCATTTTCACACCCTAAAACTTACCTAAATCACTTAGCGCTTTGGTTCTTCTTCCATTTTCACACCCTAAAACTTACCCAAATCACTTAGCGCTTTGGTTCTTCTTCCATTTTAGGTCCCTAAAACTTACCCAAATCACTTCACGGACATCACAATCTTGATTTTGAAATGTCATTGTCCCCTTGTTTTTTGTAAATGTATTTGTGCTAATAAATGGGACACAATTTTTTTTGTTTTTTTTTGTTTATTGCTCACCTGGCATTTGTTTGGCCAATATTTTTGGCAACTTTTGCAAAAACATTTTAAAAACTATATACAATTGTATGTTTTTGGAATTAAAATATATACAATAAGATATTTGTAAAAACATTAAAAACTATATACAATCTAAAATATTTTAAAAACAATAAAACTATATACAAAAAACTTTTGGGTTTAACCAATAAAACTATGTACAAATAAAAAGTTTGCCAAATATACAGGGCCAGGAACCAGGACACTAGTCTTCCTCTTCTGTTGTCCCCAACGTGTCCCGCATCGCCTGCAGATCAGCCACCAACTCAAGGACCCTCCGATTCATCTCAGCAAGTCGTTGTCGTGTGGTCCCTGCAAAAAAATCTGAGAAAAATATTATTGGGAGAACAATACATATTTCTCACCTGTGGATTTAATGTATTTTAGTAAACAAATTCACTATAACGCACATATGTCATTCCTGAAAGGAATTAAGGTTATGAAGTGGCCACAGGTCATAAAGCTAATTAAGTGGCCACAGGACAGTTGGGCAACTAATTAAGCTAATTAAGTGGCCACAGGTCACTCTTATATTGGCATTGACTAGGGCATTATGTTTTTTTGTGTTCATGTGAAGTTAGACAGAAATGGCTATAATGCCATGACTACTTACTTGGTTGGTGGCCGAGAGATGGCTCGTTGGGGACAACACCCTGAGGTCCTGGTTCCTGGCTCTGCTGTGAAGAAGTGCCTGTAGAAACATGGGCCAAATGGTTAGTTTGGATGTCTGATTCAGCAGTCCTCAAATGTTTTTAGCTAAGTCTGGGTCACAGCACTCACCTTCTCCAGGGTCTTGTGGGCTCCTATCTGCTGCCTCCTCACCCACTACCTCACCCACAACCGAAGCATCTACAAATACAGAATCAAGGATTCAGTTGGGTGATCTCAGGAGCTAGCATGTATATGTTTTTGCGTAGACATGAAGAGTGACATACCAGAGGATCCCGCATGCGTGGCAGGGTACGACTGCCTGCCCACGCTGTGCCGCCCCTCCTCTGTGGTAAGGTCCAGGGGCTGCTCTGAGGAGGCCACAGAGGAGGGGTCGGCCCGTCGCCCTGGAGATCCACCACCTTCACTCCCAGCTGCCGAATCATGCAGCACTGGTCGGCCTGTGCGCCTCCGGGTGCGGCGAATTCTGTAATCCATTTTCAACACTACCAAAGAGAAGGCATTATAAATAAAAGGCCTAAATTCTGTCGTAGTTACATCTTGCATGCAAGCGCTATGTACTTACTTGGGAAATGGATCCCGAAAAACCTCCGCACCCGGGGCATGTGCATTCGCTTCAGGTCCGACCAATGCTGCATGATCTGTGTGTGGGTGAAGGTGGTGTTGGTCCGGTGTTGGATCTCCGAGATGATCTCCAGGGCGACGTTTCGTTTCTCAAACGAGTTGGGCAGGTAGTCGTACCTGCGCTCCAGCATGGTCTACAAACCAGAAATCAAACATAGCAAGAACTCAGAAATGCATATCTAGAAGTGCCAACAATACATTATTTGGTTCAATCACATGAGCACATACACACACACGCTTCTAGCCTAAGTTAACTTTCAAATATGGCAGCACTGTCGTTTGGCACGTGTGTGGCGTGCGCTTGGGTGTGCATGTAGTTGAACCAAATCTTTAAGTCAAAAATATTACTTATTGCGCATCCTTAACATGTAGATCAGCATTTACCAATCAAAGCAAAGTCCTTAAAAGACACTTACGAGCATGATGATCTCTTCTTGTTGGCGGGTGAAGAAAGTGGGCGCCATCTTTCTTCTTCTTCTCGGCAGCAGATAAGCACGGCCCCAGCGGTTTCCGGGTTTCGCACGGCCGTGCGAACGGCCGGACGTGCGTGTAAGCGAACGCGTAGGCGTCACACGCCGGATACCTTATTTAAAGGTCCCTGCACACACAGCTCATTCTCTTTGAGAGTCCACACAAAATGGCACCAAAAAAAAAGATTCCAGCAAAGAAGCAGAGCAAGCAGGCTGAGCAGGCCGAGGGTCCGCAAACCAGGTCGCAAGAGCCTAAAGCCAGACTAAGGGCTAGCACCAAGGCTGCTGCAAAAAAGGAGGTGGCAGCACCACCACAACCAAAGAGCAAGCTAACCAAGGCTGGAAAAACTCAGATGGGTAAGAGGGGACGAAGCCCCACCCCACCCTGCCCCACATCACCCCCCACACGTGGCACCAAGGCCATAGGCAAAGGCCAAAAACCCAGGGCCAGAAGCCGCAGCAGGGGCCGAACAAGCTCAAGGTCCAGAAGCCGCAGCAGGGGCCCAAGGCGCCGCAGGGGCCAAACAAGGGGCCAAACAAGGTCAAGGTCCAGAAGCCGCAGCAGGGGCCGAACAAGCTCAAGGGCCAGAAGCCGCAGCAGGGGTCCAAGGCGCCGCAGGGGCCAAACAAGGGGCCAAAGAAGGTCAAGGTCCAGAAGCCGCAGCAGGGGCCGAACAAGCTCAAGGGCCAGAAGCCGCAGCAGGGGCCGAACAAGCTCAAGGGCCAGAAGCCGCAGCAGGGGCCCAAGGCGCCGCAGGGGCCAAACAAGGGGCCAAACAAGGTCAAGGTCCAGAAGCCGCAGCAGGGGCCCAAGCCACAGCAGGGGCCAAACAAGAACCAGGTCCCGAACCCCGAAAAGCCAACAAAGGCCAACGGCCCCCTCCCCCCCGCACGTGGCTCAAAAACGAAGGCAAAAAGTCTGAGCAGATATGCCTCACCCCAGGCAGGCACCTCCAAGGCCCCACAGACCCAGGCAACCACCTCCAAGGCCCCACACACCCACAGGGCTCCAAGCAGCACCTCCAGTTGTTCCAGAACCTCTGTTGCTCGCCCACATTATCCTCCGGCACAGGTTGGCATGCATTCCCCCTATGCCACATCTACACCTGCAATTTCAGGGTCCACCCAGCCCCGAACACCCAGTCCCTTCCCAAGTCCAGTAAGATCAACAGCCAGCCTCCAGTCGTTGAGGTCTCCTCCATCCCCCCCGGCCAGAATGTCACCCCATTTGCAACCAACCACTGAGGAGCCACAACCACCCCGAAGAGGGCGCAACTTGCGCAGAGGACACTTGGGTGGCCGTTTTGCAGAGTCCCAAACTCTGGCATTGGCTACTGGGCTCACCTTACATTTTGATGAGCTATATGGCAGGAAATCAAAACACACCAGTAAACAGCGCAAAACTGAGATTTTTGAAGAACTCACCAGGCAAGTCAATGCCGCGGGTGAGGAACGTAAAGATATGGACCAGATTCAATGGAAGATTTCGGACCTAAAATATGCAGTGCGGAAGAAAGAGAGTCTAAGGCGGATGCACAGGTACATAGGTCAGGTTTGGGTTTGTATTATTCTTGTCTCTCCATCAGTGTGCTTAATTATGCTTACTATGTTTTTCAGCGAAACAACTGGTTTCCCAACAAAAATGCGATTTACACCGGCTGAGGAGATGGTGCTGTCCTTATTACATCCCGTGGCCTTAGAGGGACACTCGGCCCAGCAGGACACCGACAACCCACCAATTCCTGCAGGTTAGTAATGTGTGAATGACCCCACAAATGTATGGAAACATACACATAGGCAGCAAGGGCTAGCTAAACACATGGCTCTAGGGGGTGGGAGCAAGGGCTAGCTAAACACATGGCTCTAGGGGGTGGCAGCAAGGGCTAGCTAAACACATGGCTCTAGGGGGTGGCAGCAAGGGCTAGCTAAACACATGGCTCTAGGGGGTGGCAGCAAGGGCTAGCTAAACACATGGCTCTAGGGGGTGGCAGCAAGGGCTAGCTAAACACATGGCTCTAGGGGGTGGGTTTGTTGGGAGTGCTCACTTTGACTAGGGTGTGTCATGTGTGTGGCCTGGTAATGTGCACATTGCCACCCACATACATGATGTTTAAGTTAATTTATGAAAAATATGTCACTTAGGAGTGGAGAAAAGGAATGGGTGCTATGTATTAATTGACAAGCACACGCCACACTAACATCTTTGGCTGTTAGTCAATTTGGGAAGAGCTGGGTTAGTTGGCCAACTGATTAAGATGGTTTGCTAGAAATGTTTTATGCCATACAATGTCCCCCACCAGAATCATATTGTAAGTGTTTTTGGCCACCTTAGTGTGTTAACTTCATCGCCTTAAAGGGATGTGGCAGCTCACACATCAGCCATTAGTTGCATGTTTGGTTGGAGACACATGAACAATGGGTCTAGTCTGGTTTAACAATCCATGCACTAATGTAATGCCATTCCTAGTGAATGCCAAGTGGCCACGTTGTGGGAGGGGCCCTTACTGCTTGCCCACGTTTCTTTGATTACCATATGTGTTCTTAAACATAAACTATGCATAGTTGTGTGTTTTCATCGCTCTTTTTCTTCTGAAGCAGGACAGCATCATCCCTCAGCTAGTGGGGACTCCTCTTCCATGTTACCGCTGCCGTCTTCTTCCGCGCTGCATAGGACCCAGGATCCGATGTCTACGGTAAGTGTATTTTGATGCTGTTGTGTATGCATGTAGGTTGCCATGTTTTGCTTGTGTGGTTTTTATAGGTATTCCCCACACTGAACCTGTTTTTTTTACATGTCCCCAACAGAGCCACACACTGATGGAGCAAATCCAGGAGCAGGAGGAAGATGGAAGCTTCCTAGGAGATTCTGAAGATCTTCCCCTGGGACAGAATCTGCAACTGTCCCAAAATGTGTCTCCGCCAAATCCACAGCAGCAGAGTGAAGCTGGCTGCATGCTGCCTGCACATCGTGGGCAGCATGCAGAGACTGACCCTCCAGTCCCCAGTTTCAGATCTGCTGCTGAGGATTTGGCGAGCAGACCTGTGGCTGTTGGGGGTCCTCGAGAAACATCATCTGCACGCCCCACAACCCGGGGAATTGGGCGGCGTACTCAGCAACGTCGCCCAGTTTCCCAGGGGAGGGGCGTGCAGATGATGGAGTCAGCACCAAGAGAGGCGGCTTTTTCGTCGGCAAAATCAGGAGCATATTAGGGGCCAATTAGAGTCCCTAAATACTACCTTCAGTGCCATGCTGACTGAATTGAGGACCCATAACAGCCACATGGCCAACTTGACTTCTGAACTAAGGTCAGGCATGGCAGAAATGCACACTAACCAAAGACACATTTTGGAACAGTTGCAGATTCTGAATGCCACACAGGCCCAGGTTATGCCCCCCCACCAAGTGGGCCAACCTGGGTTCTATGGGCATCACCCATATTAAGGTGTGTTTGGCGTGAATCTGGTCCATATCTTTGCGATACATCCCCACTGGATTGACTTGTCTGGTGAGGGCTATAAATCTTCAGTTTTGCGCTGTTCTTGTTTTTGATTCTCCCCCATATAGCTCATTCAAGGCCTGAGGTAGCCCAGTAGCCAATGCCAGAGTCCAAGACTCACTGAATCGGCCACTTAAGGTGTTGCGCGGCTGCCATGGGCACTCTAACATTTGTGGTGGCTCCTCATGTTTGGCGGCATGATTGGGTGACATGCTGGCCTTAACAACTAAGACCTTGGACCCTGGCTGTGATTGTACTGGATTTGGATTGGGACTGGGTGTTCTGTTTTGGGTGGGCCACTGACTTACAGGTGTAGATGTGGCATAGCTACGTTTGCTTTCAACCTGTGTCGGTGGAAAATGTGGGCAAGCAGGAGAGGGTTTTTTTTTGTGCAAATTTTTTTCCCTCAAACCAAATTGTAAATAATTGCATGTACATGTCTGGTCCACAAGTATGTGAGGCCCACTCAGATACTATTCTGTTTGTAGCACATAAACCTTTTACGATTTAGTAAACATTTTTGTTTCACCAAGCTCATGTCTGTGTTGTTTTGATAGAGAAATATGAGTTCAAGTTGTCACCAAAACAAACAATAACCAAGGTCTACAAATAAATACTCACACATATTTTTTTGTTTGTGTTGGCCAAATTCATTATTGTTTACTTAATAATGAAATAAAACATAGCAAAACCAACCAAATAAAAATAACAACCAAATCAAAAAAAAAAACAAATCCAACATTAGGAAAAATGTGTGGCTATTAAATTTGCCCGCACGGCTTGCCCAGACGCACTTGGCTGGCCCACATAGGCGTCATGGGCAATCCAGATATCGGGGGACCCTTTGCATAATAGCTAAATTATGGAGCGCTGCACATGCCATTATGATGTCAATGACCTTTTTGGGGTCATACTGCAGGGAGCCCCCAGTGTGGTCCAAACATCGAAACCGGGTCTTGAGGAGTCCAAAGGCCCTCTCCACCACTGCCCTGGTCTTTCGATGTGCTCGATTATAGGCCTCTTGTGCTGGAGTCTGTGGCCGGAGGACCGGAGTCATCAGCCACGGCAGTAGTGGATACCCCAAATCCCCTAAAAAATGTAACCAAAATTTAAAAAAACAGTAAATCATACATTGCCACGCAACATTCCTACTCCAATAAAAATAAAAGAGGTATGTAACATTGTCACACAAACATGAGCATACATATTGCAGATGCAAAAACCAGAATCCACAAAATGGGATAGATGGTGGTCCAAAGTAGGCAAATAATACTGTGGATGCTGGGCAATCAGGTAGACTGTTAGCAGCTATTGTTGCCTGTCTGTGCTGCAGAACAATGTTTTATGGGATAAGTTGACCTGACCCATTTTCAGTCTTGGCTTAGTCCAAAACCGGTGTAAGCCGGCCCCTGCACTTTATCCCGCTCACCTCTACTCAGTAAGTGAAATGCATGTAAGCAAAGATGGCGCAGACTCTCTGGTAAAGTCAATAACCGATTTTGATCTTAAATTGTTGCCTCGCATTACACTTAGTAATTAAAACAATGCAGGCAAAACAATTTGGCAGCCTATGTAGTTTGTATAATGTAATGGTTCCAGTGGGGTTACACATGTTCACAAGGTGATGGGCAAGGCAGCGTTTAGGAAAGGTTAATACAACCAAAATCAAAGCCATACATATACAATCCAAATCGGTAATTTGAGCCAACTTACCAAGGAGCCATGCACCCGCAAATTCCCCTGACTCAAACCGCCGGAATAATCCTGATCTGCGCAGGATGTAGGCATCATGGGCTGAGCCAGGGTAGCCTGCCAGGACGCTCAGAAAACGCATGTCCTGGGCCACCACTGCTTGCACATTCAGCGAATGGCCCATTTTGCGATTTCTGTGTAAAAAGGAAACATAAACAACAACAAAAATAACGATTAGGAAACAAATCCAACGCACACTTCAAACAGCCTAAGTCAAAATGTAACATCCAGACAAATAACACTAAACAACTACGTTACATTTAAGTGGGCAACAAAAGAAGATCAATGTTTGAGCCTTGACAAGGTTGAGTTACTAGTTCTATTTTAAGTACACTTACAAATGTTTTACTTGGAAATAACTAACTTTTTTAGTCCTGTAAAAATAAGGCTAATCAAAAGGAGGGACTATTGGCAATGAGAGTTACTAAAAATGGAGACATTAGGCCCAAGGATGCATTTCAGAAAAGGAGGGACTATTGGCAATGAGAGTTACTAAAAATGGAGACATTAGTCACAAGGATGCATTTCAGAAAAGGAGGGACTATTGGCATTGAGAGTTACTAAAAATGGAGACATTAGTCACAAGGATGCATTTCAGCAAAGGAGGGACTATTCCCAATGACGACCAAAAATAATGTGATTGGGCAAAGGAGGGACACACAAATATTTAGATACAATGGAAGGCCAAACTTGCCTGTATATATACTCGTCGCTTGACGGAGGGACCAGGGCAACGTGCGTGCAGTCAATTGCACCCATGACATTGGGCATGTCGGCGATGTTATAAAATGCCAGCTTAATGGCGTTTCTGGCTACCATATCCTCAGGGAAACAAATATATTTCCGAGTTATGGTAGCCATGCCTTCCAAAAATTTGGATAGCGCACGGCTCAGCGTAGGCTGTGAGATCCCCACGGAGAGGGCACCCAGCCTCTGGAATGAGCCGTTCGCCAAAAATTGCAGGCAGCCAAGCATCTTGGTCATACCTGAAATTGCTTGCCCCTTCCTTGTGGTGCAGGCTAACCATGGCCGCAGCTCACTATACAGTCTATGGAGGGAAGCGCGATTAAGCCTGGTCAGCTCGAACAGCTCAACGTCATGCATGCAATTGATGTCCATGCGTCGCCGCCGGTGCAATCTGGTCTCTGCCCTCCGGACGATCTCAATGCCCATGAGTTGCAGATCCTCATGCTCCTCAAAAGCAGTAGCCTCGTCCATGGATGGCTCGCGCTCCCGTAGTCAAAAAGGTGCCGGGAATGTTTTGGGGCAGAAACGAATTTATGAGGTCTGGGACCATCGGCAATCAGCTCTCTGAATTAATCGCAAGCCCATTGCAATAACGAAAAATTTCTGAACGGACGAAACATTTCCGATTTGGTGGGAAAAAGCTCCAGAGGTAACGAAAATCTTCCGATTTTGTCACCATTATCGAAAGAGCATATACGCATGTTCTCGAACGTTCGTGCGAGTGAAAAATATACGAAAAAAAGCCAAAAAATGACAAACACCCACCAAAACTTTCACAGACAGCTACGGAAGTCAGGACGAATGTGTCTCTGAATCGAGCCTATGGAATGACATTGTTGTAACATTGTAACATTAATACTTTAATGCCAGACCTGTAATGATAATTCTGCATATAAATATAAAAAAAATTTTTTTCAAAAATGACCTTTTCTAGGCCAGGAGAGGTGACACAATTATTTGAGAGAAAAAAAAAATATTAAAAACAAAAGACCTAATTAAACAGAAGAAAAGGAACGTCCATTGAAATGTACGTTAGAGCGACAGTGAGCAAAAGGTCTTACCTGACGCTCTGGAAGCTAGAGCTCTGGCGCTATACACTAAGCCCTCTGCAATGATGAATCAGGCGCTGTTAGAGTCACTCACCAGAGTCGCTTTCATAAATGTGGTATTGCGTGCAGCGCCCAGCGTTCACCAGACGCTCCCTACCTGGCGCTATCCCTTGATGAATAAACCCCTTATTTAACTCTAGCGCCGAAAATTGGTGGAAAAATGCAGAGCCAGGAGCTCTGGTCAAAGCAGCACAGATGAAACCTGGCACTGTAGGTCAAGATCCCATATAGCTCAATGGGCAGAACTGGATGGTATTGTTAATGCTGAAGTATTAAACTCAGCACTTGCATTTTGACTTTTCAATAATTGAAACACAGGACCTAGATGGGCCAAAATATGTTTTTGGGTGTTATTAAAATTGATCTTAATGACTTCTTTTGCTTAACAATGTGTAACTAGGACACCAACTACTAAAATACAACCTTAACGCAATGTTAAGTTTGTCCTCTTTGTCCCCAGCAGTGATTTCTTGTAATTGTAATGAAAAAATTAGAGATGAGTGAACTTTTGAAAAATTAGATTCGACTGATTCGCCAAATTTTCCGACAAAAATAGTTTCGACCCGAATTTATTCGCGAGAAATCGCTATTAAAAATGGCTATTTCTGAGCTTCCTAGAGCCTCAATAGGGTTGTAAACCATTCTGCCTTGCTGTAACACGCATAGGATGCGTGCTGGGTTACTGAAATAATACTGTAAATAATTAGGACATGCAGATCAGAGGCATCGCTATTAGAATCGCAGAGCGGCACAATTACAGAGAGTTGAGGTGGCATCACTATGAGGGGCCCCTATATTGCCTGAAAAACATACCCTGGAGCTGGCAGCGGCAGGAGCCCAAATATTGGCTGAAACACATCCTGGAGTTGGCAGCAGGAGCCCAAAAATTGGCTTAATGACACCCTGGAGTTGCAAGCAGCAGCAGCAGCAGCAGGAGCCCAAACATAGCTTGAAAGAGACACTGGAGTTGGCAGCAGGAGCCCAAAAATTGGATGAATCATACCCTGGAGTTGCAAGCAGCAGCAGGAGCCCAAACATTACTTTAAAGAGACACTGGAGTTGGCAGCAGGAGCCCAAAAATTGGATGAATCACACCCTGGAGTTGCAAGCAGCAGCAGCAGCCCAAACATAGCTTGAAAGAGACACTGGAGTTGGCAGCAGGAGCCCAAAAATTGGATGAATCACACCCTGGAGTTGCAAGCAGCAGCAGCAGGAGCCCAACATTGGCTGAAAGAGACACTGGAGTTGGCTTCAGGAGACCAAAAATTGGATGAATCACACCCTGGAGTTGCAAGCAGCAGCAGCAGCAGCCCAAACATAGCTTGAAAGAGACACTGGAGTTGGCTTCAGGAGGCCAAAAATTGGATGAATCACACCCTGGAGTTGCAAGCAGCAGCAGGAGCCCAAACATTGGCTGAAAGAGACACTGAAGTTGGCAGCAGGAGCCCAAAAACTGGATGAATCACACCCTGGAGTTCACCAGACGCTCCCTACCTGGCGCTATCCCTTGATGAATAAACCCCTTATTTAACTCTAGCGCCGAAAATTGGTGGAAAAATGCAGAGCCAGGAGCTCTGGTCAAAGCAGCACAGATGAAACCTGGCACTGTAGGTCAAGATCCCATATAGCTCAATGGGCAGAACTGGATGGTATTGTTAATGCTGAAGTATTAAACTCAGCACTTGCATTTTGACTTTTCAATAATTGAAACACAGGACCTAGATGGGCCAAAATATGTTTTTGGGTGTTATTAAAATTGATCTTAATGACTTCTTTTGCTTAACAATGTGTAACTAGGACACCAACTACTAAAATGCAACCTTAACGCAATGTTAAGTTTGTCCTCTTTGTCCCCAGCAGTGATTTCTTGTAATTGTAATGAAAAAATTAGAGATGAGTGAACTTTTGAAAAATTCGATTCGACTGATTCTCCAAATTTTCCGACAAAAATAGTTTCGACCCGAATTTATTCGCGAGGAATCGCTATTAAAAATGGCTATTTCTGAGCTTCCTAGAGCCTCAATAGGGTTGTAAACCATTCTGCCTTGCTGTAACACGCATAGGATGCATGCTGGGTTACTGAAATAATACTGTAAATAATTAGGACATGCAGATCAGAGGCATCGCTATTAGAATCGCAGAGCGGCACAATTACAGAGAGTTGAGGTGGCATCACTATGAGGGGCCCCTATATTGCCTGAAAAACATACCCTGGAGCTGGCAGCGGCAGGAGCCCAAATATTGGCTGAAACACATCCTGGAGTTGGCAGCAGGAGCCCAAAAATTGGCTTAATGACACCCTGGAGTTGCAAGCAGCAGCAGCAGCAGGAGCCCAAACATAGCTTAAAAGAGACACTGGAGTTGGCAGCAGGAGCCCAAAAATTGGATGAATCATACCCTGGAGTTGCAAGCAGCAGCAGGAGCCCAAACATTACTTTAAAGAGACACTGGAGTTGGCAGCAGGAGCCCAAAAATTGGATGAATCACACCCTGGAGTTGCAAGCAGCAGCAGCAGGAGCCCAACATTGGCTGAAAGAGACACTGGAGTTGGCTTCAGGAGACCAAAAATTGGATGAATCACACCCTGGAGTTGCAAGCAGCAGCAGCAGCAGCAGCCCAAACATAGCTTGAAAGAGACACTGGAGATGGCTTCAGGAGGCCAAAAATTGGATGAATCACACCCTGGAGTTGCAAGCAGCAGCAGGAGCCCAAACATTGGCTGAAAGAGACACTGGAGTTGGCAGCAGGCGCCCAAAAACTTGATGAATCACACCCTGGAGTTGCAAGCAGCAGCAGGAGCCCAAACATAGCTTGAAAGAGACACTGGAGTTGGCTTCAGGAGCCCAAAAATTGGATGAATCACTCCCTGGAGTTGCAAGCAGCAGCAGCCCAAACATAGCTTGAAAGACACACTGGAGTTGGCAGCAGGAGACCAAAAATTGGATGAATCACACCCTGGAGTGGCAAGCAGCAGCAGCAGGAGCCCAAACATTGGCTGAAAGAGACACTGGAGTTGGCAGCAGGAGCCCAAAAATTGGATGAATCACACCCTGGAGTTGCAAGCAGCAGCAGGGGCCCAAACATTGGCTGAAAGAGACACTGGAGTTGACAGCAGGAGCCCAAAAATTGGATGAATCACTCCCTGGAGTTGCAAGCAGTAGCAGCAGCCCAAACATTGGCTGAAAGAGACACTGAAGTTGGCAGCAGGAGCCCAAACATTGGATGAATCACACCCTGGAGTTGCAAGCAGCAGCAGGAGCCCAAACATTGGCTGAAAGAGACACTGGAGTTGGCAGCAGGAGCCCAAAATTGGATGAATCACACCCTGGAGTTGCAAGCAGCAGCAGGGGCCCAAACATTGGCTGAAAGAGACACTGGAGTTGGCAGCAGGAGCCCAAAAATTGGATGAATCACACCCTGGAGTTGGAAGCAGCTGCAGCAGGAGCCCAAACATTGCTTTAAAGAGACACTGGAGTTGGCAGCAGCAGCCCAAGAATTGGATGAATCACACCCTGGAGTTGCAAGCAGCAGCAGGAGCCCAACATTGGCTGAAAGAGACACTGGAGTTGGCAGCAGGAGCCCAAAAATTGGCTGAATCACACCCTGAAGTTGCAAGCAGCAGCAGCAGGAGCCCAAACATTGCTTTAAAGAGACACTGGAGTTGGCAGCAGCAGGAGCCCAAAAATTGACTGACACACCCTGGAGTTGGCAGCAGCAGCAGGAACCTAGAAATTGGCTGGAAGGCACCCTGAAGTTGGCAGCAGCAGGAGCACATACATTAGCTGGAAGGCACACCCTGGAGTTGGCAGCAGCATAAGCAGGAGCCCAAACATTGCTTGAAAGACACCCTGGAGTTGGCAGCAGCAGCAGCAGGAGGCCAAAAATTGGCTGAGAGAGACACTGGAGTTGCAAGCAGGAGCCCAAAAATTGGATGAATCACACCCTGGAGTTGCAAGCAGCAGCAGCAGCAGGAGCCCAAACATTGGCTGAAAGAGACACTGGAGTTGGCTTCAGGAAACCAGAAATTGGATGAATCACACCCTGGAGTTGCAAGCAGCAGCAGCAACAGCCCAAACATAGCTTGAAAGAGACACTGGAGTTGGCTTCAGGAGGCCAAAAATTGGATGAATCACACCCTGGAGTTGCAAGCAGCAGCAGGAGCCCAACCATTGGCTGAAAGAGACACTGGAGTTGGCAGCAGGAGCCCAACAATTGGATGAATCACACCCTGGAGTTGCAAGCAGCAGCAGCCCAAACATAGCTTGAAAGACACACTGGAGTTGGCTTCAGGAGCCCAAAAATTGGATGAATCACACCCTGGAGTTGCAAGCAGCAGGAGCCCAAACATAGCTTGAAAGACACACTGGAGTTGGCTTCAGGAGCCCAAAAATTGGATGAATCACTCCCTGGAGTTGCAAGCAGCTGCAGCAGCAGCCCAAACATAGCTTGAAAGACACACTGGAGTTGGCAGCAGGAGCCCAAAAATTGGATGAATCACACCCTGGAGTTGCAAGCAGCAGCAGCAGGAGCCCAAACATTGGCTGAAAGAGACACTGGAGTTGGCAGCAGGAGCCCAAACATGGGATGAATCACACCCTGGAGTTGCAAGCAGCAGCAGCAGCCCAACATTGGCTGAAAGGCACACCCTGAAGTTGGCATCAGCAGGAGGCCAAAAATTGGTTGGAAGGCACACCCTGAAGTTGGCATCAGCAGGAGCCCAAAAATTGGCCTAAAGACATAAATATGTTTTGCACCATTTGGAAAGTGTAAAACGTGGCACCATGCTGAATCTAGTCGCATGCATCAGGCATTGGTGGGTGGAAATCCTGGCTGATCCATCCCTGATTCATTTTGACAAAGGTGAGTCTCTCCACATTTTTAGTTGACAGACGAGTTCTCCTCGCCGTAACTATGGCCCCCGCCGCACTAAACACCCGCTCAGATGGCACGCTACTTGCCGGGCAGGACAGCTTTTCCAGGGCAAACTCTGCTAGTTGCGGCCACAAATCAAGTTTGGCTGCCCAGAAGTCCAGCGGATCCTCAAGGTGTGTTGGCATGGTCATGTCAAGGTATGACATGACCTGCTGGTTGAGGTCCTGCTCCAGGTCTTCCTGCTATCGGCCAACTGCCTACGTAGAATGTCTTTGTAGTAGTTCAGTTTGTCCTCCCTCTCGGCAGGTTTAAAAAATTCCCCCATTTTGTGCCGGAAGCGAGGGTCCAATAAGGTGGACAGCCAGAAGTCATCCCGCCGACAAATGGAAACAATTCTGGAGTCACTACGCAAGCACGTGAGCATGCTTCCTGCCATTTGCGCAAGTGACTCGGATGGACTACCTGTCTCCATCTCCACTGCATACTGCCACGGTGTGTTCGTGTCCTCTGTCTCGCCTTCCTCAAAACCCTCTAGCTCCTCTGGCTGCTCCTGCTCCTCCTCTAGTGTCCACTGACTAGATAAACCAGCCATTTCACCAAGCCTAAACTGTGCTTCACTGTGCCCCTCCTCCTTCTCTTCCTCCTCCTCCAGTTCAGCTCCAACGGGGTTCATGTGGCCGTAAGATGTAGACGCCATGTCTCCAGTGCCCTGACCAGCCATGGTTTCCAACATGTTCTGTAGTACATGAAGCAGTGGAATCACGTCGTTCATCCCGTAATCCTGCCGACTGACAAATAAAGTGGCTTCCTCAAAGGGCCTGAGCAAACGGCAGGTGTCACGTATGAGCTGCCACTGGTTGACATTGAAGTTACACAGGGGAGTCCCCCTATCCGCTTGGATCATCAGGAAATCCGTGATGGCTTTTCTCTGTTCATATAATCGGTCCAACATGTGAAGGGTAGAATTCCAACGGGTGGAAACATTGCAAATCAGACTATGTTGGGGGATACCGTTCTGACGCTGTAGCTCAAGAAGGGTGTGTTTGGCGGTGTATGAGTGGCTGAAGTGCATGCAAAGTTTCCTTGAAGTTGTTAGGATGTCTTGCAGATGGGGGGAACACTTCAGAAACCGCTTGACAACCAGATTGAAGACGTGAGCCATGCAGGGGGCATGGGTCAGCCTTCCTTGGCGCAGCGCAGACAAAATGTTCTTCCCATTGTCGGTAACCATGATTCCCATTTTAAGTTTTCTTGGAGTAAGCCATGTTTGGATTTCCTGATGAATAAATTTAAGCAGTTCCTCCCCTGTGTGACTCCGTTCACCAAGACAAACCATGTGAAGCACTGCGTGACACCTCCGTGCCCTGCACACATGGTAGACTGGAGGGGCACTGAGACTTGAGCCTACAGTGGAGGGTGAGGAGATGGCGGAGGATGAGGAGGCCGAGTCGCACGGTGTCACAGGCCCAACGGGCAGGGAACGCGGAGGCCGAAGCGGCGTGACCTGTCCAAGTTGCTGCTGCAAAGGGACCACATTCACCCAGTGGGCCGTAAACGACATGTACTGTCCCTCACCGTAGTTACAGCTCCAGACGTCGGCGCTGCCATGCACTTTGCTACACACCGACAGGCTCAAGGACTGGCCCACCTTCTGTTCAACAAAAGTGTGCAGCGCTGGTACTGCCTTCTTGGCAAAGAAATGACGGCTTGGGACTCTCCACCTCGGCTCGGCACAAGCCATCAGTTCTCTGAAAGGTGCAGAGTCCACCACCTGAAAAGGGAGCGACTGCAGCACCAGCAACTTGGACAGGAGCACATTCAGCTTCTGCGCCGTAGGATGAGTGGGCACATACTGCTGTCTCTTGGACATGGCTTCGCTGATGGATTGCTGGCGGGATGCATGACTTGGAGGAGGAGGAGCAGGAGCGACAGAGGATGGGTATGACGCACAGCTGCCTTTGGCTGAGGTGCTGGAGCCTTGGCTGGCAGAAATTGGGAGCGGCGTGCCACTTGGTGAGGAAGCAGACTGGACCACCCCTTGGGAGCCTCGGTTCTCCCAGGTCGCTTTATGGTGACGCTGCATATGTTGACGCAGGGCCGTGGTGCCAACATTTGGACCCTGGCCACGCTTCACCTTTTGCCTACATATCTTGCATGTGGCCATGTTACCCTCCTGCGGATGCTTCAGGAAAAACTGCCACACTGCCGAGTAGCTACTTTTCCCACCCCCTGGCCTCACTGATTCACTGCTGCTGTTGCCAACTCCAGGAACCCCTGCCCCACTACCTCCCGATAAGGTAGCCTGCTGTGCAGCAGGTGCTCTACCCCGGCCCCGGCCCCGTTTGGCTCCAGGCTTTACAATTGTGCCCCCATGCTGACTGCCAACCATGCTGCTAACACCTTGCTGCCTGAGCTGCTGACTCCGGGGCAACCTGCGCCCCTCTTCTCCTGATGATGATGATGAAGCCCCTTCATCACCCGGCTCCCAAGTGCGATCGGCTTCATCATCATCATCATCACCGAGTTGTGGCTGTACGTCACTGATGTTCTCGGTTTCCTCAACAGTGTCTGGCGCAGAAGCTGGAAATCTCGCAACACCCACGACACTGTCCACATCACTATATGTCTGCCGAGCTAAAGAAGCCACCTCCATTTCATGGCTGGGCAGTAGCTGCTGATTTTCCTCTATCTGATCGTCCTCCTCATTAAAGAGTGGCGCTGAACCCAAAGCATAGGATACGTCGCTGGGGGAGGGAACGGCGTAGGACAGAGGCAATGGGAGGACAGGGACTGCTCTCGGGGCATGCCAACTCAGGGTTGTGTCAGAGGAACCTACCGACCCTAGACTGGGGGTCTCAGACGTAACTTGTGATGATCTACCACGGCAGATGCGTTACTGGTGGAGACACGACCGCTAGCAGATACTGGCAGATCAGGTCTCTCACCGTGACTCCTGCTGCCACTCGCCCCTAGTCTGCTGCGACCTCTGCCTGCTGAATCTTTGCCTCTGCCACTCCTCTTTGAACATCCTGGCACTTGTCTGCCTGACATTTTTATGTATTTGCTTATTTAGTATAAACAGATAGGGTGCAAGGTGCAGCTTTGGGGTACCCTGCGGCCTGCTTAATTGAAAGCAGTCAAAAAGGAAGTGCAAACTGAAGTAGCTTAATAAAGCAGCTGATGCTGATCAACGCTTATGTTGTATAACAGATAGGGTTCAAGGTGCAGCTTTGGGGTGCCCTGCGGCCTGGTTTATTAAAAGCAGTCAAAAACAAGTGCAAACTGAAGTAGCTTAATAAAGCAGCTGATGCTGATCAACGCTTATGTAGTATAACAGATAGGGTTCAAGGTGCAGCTTTGGGGTGCCCTGCGGCCTGGTTTATTAAAAGCAGTCAAAAACAAGTGCAAACTGAAGTAGCTTAATAAAGCAGCTGATGCTGATCAACTCTTATGTTGTATAACAGATAGGGTTAAAATAGCATGTGCCTTGGGATGCCCGTGTGGCCTGGTAAATTTCAAGCTGAACAAAAAGTAACAATAATCCAAGTATGAGAAATGCTTGTGCTTAACAAATAGGGTTAAATAGCATGTGCCTTGGGATGCCAGTGCGGCGTAATGTATTTTAAGCTGAACAAAAAGTATTAACAATAATCCAAGTATGAGAAATGCTTTTGTTTAACAGATAGGGTTAAATAGCATGTGCCTTGGGATGCCAGTGTGGCGTAATGTATTTTAAGCTGAGCAGAAACTTTTAACACTAATCCAAGTATGAGAAATAATTTTGACCTTCTTTACAGCGCCAATACAAAAAATCCTTAATTTCATGCCGATCAATCCAAAGGTCAATGCCCCCAACAAAAATAGTGTTCGGCATAAGTTTTCCTTCTGGAAGGTCGTAACCTTTAGTTTACATGGTTGTGGTAGGTTATATTACAAATTGGGATACCCCAGGCAGCAGTGTAATTGAAAGAGACAGATTGTAATGCAGACCATACGCAAGCAGAGAAACTCAGGCTGCAACAGGCCTCTTTAGTTTACATTGTTGGGGTAGGTTATCTTACAAATTGGGACACCCCACTGTATATGAAACCGAATATAATACACACCCAAAAGTGGACAATCAGCCTCCAAGAGGCCTGCTTAGTTTAAATAAGAGAGCTGCTTAGCTTAAATAAGAGAGTTGCTTAGTGTAAATAAGAGGCCTGCTTAGTTTAAATAAGAGAGCTGCTTAGTGTAAATAAGAGAGGTAGGTTATGTTATGTAATAGAATGGGATACCCCCAAGCAGGCTTTAGAACAGTATATATGCACAGCAACAGTGGATAAGCAGGCTCCAACAGGCCAAATTACTTTAAATAAGTGTGCAGCTTAGTGAAGATCAAGAGGGGCATGGTATGTTATAGAGTGGGATACCCCCAAGCAGGCTTTAGAACAGTATATATGCACAGCAACAGTGGATAAGCAGCCTGCAACAGGCCAAATTTCTTTAACAAAGTGTGCAGCTTAGAAGAAATACAGAGGCTAATGGGATGTTACAGAATGGGATGCCCCCACAGCAGACTTGAGATCAGTACATATGCACAGTAAAAGTGTCTAAGCAGGCTGCAACAGGCCAAATTACTTTAAATAAGTGTGCAGCTTAGAGGAAATACAGAGGCTAATGGGATGTTACAAAATGGGATGCCCCCACAGCAGACCTGAGATCAGTATATATGCACAGTAAAAGTGTCTAAGCAGGCTTCAACAGGCCAAATTACTTTAAATAAGTGTGCAGCTTAGTGAAGATCAAGAGGGGTATGGTATGTTATAGAGTGGGATACCCCCAAGCAGGCTTTAGAACAGTATATATGCACAGAAAAAGTGTCTAAGCAGGCTGCAACAGGCCAAATTACTTTAAATAAGTGTGTAGCTTAGAGGAAATACAGAGGCTAATGGGATGTTACAAAATGGGATGCCCCCACAGCAAACCTGAGATCAGTATATATGCACAGTAAAACTGTCTAAGCAGGCTCCAACAAGCCAAATTACTTTAAATAAGTGTGCAGCTTAGTGAAGATCAAGAGGGGTATGGTATGTTATAGAGTGGGATACCCCCAAGCAGGCTTTAGAACAGTATATATGCACAGCAACAGTGGATAAGCAGGCTCCAACAGGCCAAATTACTTTAAATAAGTGTGCAGCTTAGTGAAGATCAAGAGGGGTATGGTATGTTATAGAGTGGGATGCCCCCACAACAGACTTGAGATCAGTATATACGCACAGAAAAAGTGTCTAAGCAGGCTGCAACAGGCCAAATTACTTTAAATAAGTGTGCAGCTTAGTGAAGATCAAGAGGGGTATGGTATGTTATAGAGTGGGATACCCCCAAGCAGGCTTTAGAACAGTATATATGCACAGAAAAAGTGTCTAAGCAGGCTGCAACAGGCCAGATTACTTTAAATAAGTGTGCAGCTTAGTGAAGATCAAGAGGGGTATGGTTATATTATAGAGTGGGATACCCCCAAGCAGGCTTTAGAACAGTATATATGCACAGCAGCAGTGGATAAGCAGGCTGCAACAGGCCAAATTAGTTTAAATAGGTGTGCAGCTTAGTGAATATCAAGAGGGGTATGGTATGTTATAGAGTGGGATACCCCCAAGCAGGCTTTAGAACAGTATATATGCACAGAAAAAGTGTCTAAGCAGGCTGCAACAGGCCAAATTACTTTAAATAAGTGTGCAGCTTAGAGGAAATACAGAGGCTAATGGGATGTTACAAAATGGGATGCCCCCACAGCAGACCTGAGATCAGTATATATGCACAGTAAAAGTGTCTAAGCAGGCTCCAACAGGCCAAATTACTTTAAATAAGTGTGCAGCTTAGTGAAGATCAAGAGGGGTATGGTATGTTATAGAGTGGGATACCCCCAAGCAGGCTTTAGAACAGTATATATGCACAGCAACAGTGGATAAGCAGGCTCCAACAGGCCAAATTACTTTAAATAAGTGTGCAGCTTAGAGGAAATACAGAGGCTAATGGGATGTTACAAAATGGGATGCCCCCACAGCAGACTTGAGATCAGTATATATGCACAGTAAAATTGTCTAAGCAGGCTGCAACAGGCCAAATTTCTTTAAAAAAGTGTGCAGCTTAGAAGAAATACAGAGGCTAATGGGATGTTACAGAATGGGATGCCCCCACAGCAGACTTGAGATCAGTATATATGCACAGTGAAAGTGTCTAAGCAGGCTGCAACAGGCCAAATTACTTTAAATAAGTGGGCAGCTTAGAGGAAATACAGAGGTTAATGGGATGTTACAAAATGGGATGCCCCCACAGCAGACCTGAGATCAGTATATATGCACAGTAAAAGTGTCTAAGCAGGCTCCAACAGGCCAAATTACTTTAAATAAGTGTGCAGCTTAGTGAAGATCAAGAGGGGTATGGTATGTTATAGAGTGGGATACCCCCAAGCAGGCTTTAGAACAGTATATATGCACAGAAAAAGTGTCTAAGCAGGCTGCAACAGGCCAAATTACTTTAAATAAGTGTACAGCTTAGAGGAAATACAGAGGCAAATGGGATGTTACAAAATGGGATGCCCCCACAGCAAACCTGAGATCAGTATATATGCACAGTAAAAGTGTCTAAGCAGGCTCCAACAAGCCAAATTACTTTAAATAAGTGTGCAGCTTAGTGAAGATCAAGAGTGGTATGGTATGTTATAGAGTGGGATACCCCCAAGCAGGCTTTAGAACAGTATATATGCACAGCAACAGTGGATAAGCAGGCTCCAACAGGCCAAATTACTTTAAATAAGTGTGCAGCTTAGTGAAGATCAAGAGGGGTATGGTATGTTATAGAGTGGGATGCCCCCACAGCAGACTTGAGATCAGTATATATGCACAGAAAAAGTGTCTAAGCAGGCTGCAACAGGCCAAATTACTTTAAATAAGTGTGCAGCTTAGAGGAAATACAGAGGCTAATGGGATGTTACAAAATGGGATGCCCCCACAGCAGACCTGAGATCAGTATATATGCACAGTAAAAGTGTCTAAGCAGGCTCCAACAGGCCAAATTACTTTAAATAAGTGTGCAGCTTAGTGAAGATCAAGAGGGGTATGGTTATATTATAGAGTGGGATACCCCCAAACAGGCTTTAGAACAGTATATATGCACAGCAACAGTGGATAAGCAGCCTGCAACAGGCCAAATTACTTTAAATAAGTGTGCAGCTTAGTGAAGATCAAGAGGGGTATGGTATGTTATAGAGTGGGATACCCCCAAGCAGGCTTTAGAACAGTATATATGCACAGCAACAGTGGATAAGCAGCCTGCAACAGGCCAAATTACTTTAAATAAGTGTGCAGCTTAGAGGAAATACAGAGGCTAATGGGATGTTACAAAATGGGATGCCCCCACAGCAGACTTGAGATCAGTATATATGCACAGTAAAAGTGTCTAAGCAGGCTGCAACAGGCCAAATTTCTTTAAATAAGTGTGCAGCTTAGAGGAAATACAGAGGCTAATGGGATGTTACAGAATGGGATGCCCCCACAGCAGACTTGAGATCAGTATATATGCACAGAAAAAGTGTCTAAGCAGGCTACAACAGGCCAAATTACTTTAAATAAGTGTGCAGCTTAGAGGAAATACAGAGGCTAATGGGATGTTTCAAAATGGGACGCCCCCACAGCAGACCTGAGATCAGTATATATGCACAGTAAAAGTGTCTAAGCAGGCTCCAACAGGCCAAATTACTTTAAATAAGTGTGCAGCTTAGTGAAGATCAAGAGGGGTATGGTATGTTATAGAGTGGGATACCCCCAAGCTGGCTATAGAACAGTATATATGCACAGCAACAGTGGATAAGCAGGCTCCAACAGGCCAAATTACTTTAAATAAGGGTGCAGCTTAGTGAAGATCAAGAGGGGTATGGTATGTTATAGAGTGGGATACCCCCAAGCAGGCTTTAGAACAGTATATATGCACAGAAAAAGTGTCTAAGCAGGCTGCAACAGGCCAAATTACTTTAAATAAGTGTTCAGCTTAGTGAAGATCAAGAGGGGTATGGTATGTTATAGAGTGGGATGCCCCCACAGCAGACTTGAGATCAGTATATATGCACAGAAAAAGTGTCTAAGCAGGCTGCAACAGGCCAAATTACTTTAAATAAGTGTACAGCTTAGAGGAAATACAGAGGCAAATGGGATGTTACAAAATGGGATGCCCCCACAGCAAACCTGAGATCAGTATATATGCACAGTAAAAGTGTCTAAGCAGGCTCCAACAAGCCAAATTACTTTAAATAAGTGTGCAGCTTAGTGAAGATCAAGAGTGGTATGGTATGTTATAGAGTGGGATACCCCCAAGCAGGCTTTAGAACAGTATATATGCACAGCAACAGTGGATAAGCAGGCTCCAACAGGCCAAATTACTTTAAATAAGTGTGCAGCTTAGTGAAGATCAAGAGGGGTATGGTATGTTATAGAGTGGGATGCCCCCACAGCAGACTTGAGATCAGTATATATGCACAGAAAAAGTGTCTAAGCAGGCTGCAACAGGCCAAATTACTTTTAATAAGTGTGCAGCTTAGAGGAAATACAGAGGTTAATGGGATGTTACAAAATGGGATGCCCCCACAGCAGACCTGAGATCAGTATATATGCACAGTAAAAGTGTCTAAGCAGGCTCCAACAGGCCAAATTACTTTAAATAAGTGTGCAGCTTAGTGAAGATCAAGAGGGGTATGGTTATATTATAGAGTGGGATACCCCCAAACAGGCTTTAGAACAGTATATATGCACAGCAACAGTGGATAAGCAGCCTGCAACAGGCCAAATTACTTTAAATAAGTGTGCAGCTTAGTGAAGATCAAGAGGGGTATGGTATGTTATAGAGTGGGATACCCCCAAGCAGGCTTTAGAACAGTATATATGCACAGCAACAGTGGATAAGCAGCCTGCAACAGGCCAAATTACTTTAAATAAGTGTGCAGCTTAGAGGAAATACAGAGGCTAATGGGATGTTACAAAATGGGATGCCCCCACAGCAGACTTGAGATCAGTATATATGCACAGTAAAAGTGTCTAAGCAGGCTGCAACAGGCCAAATTTCTTTAAATAAGTGTGCAGCTTAGAGGAAATACAGAGGCTAATGGGATGTTACAGAATGGGATGCCCCCACAGCAGACTTGAGATCAGTATATATGCACAGAAAAAGTGTCTAAGCAGGCTACAACAGGCCAAATTACTTTAAATAAGTGTGCAGCTTAGAGGAAATACAGAGGCTAATGGGATGTTACAAAATGGGACGCCCCCACAGCAGACCTGAGATCAGTATATATGCACAGTAAAAGTGTCTAAGCAGGCTCCAACAGGCCAAATTACTTTAAATAAGTGTGCAGCTTAGTGAAGATCAAGAGGGGTATGGTATGTTATAGAGTGGGATACCCCCAAGCTGGCTATAGAACAGTATATATGCACAGCAACAGTGGATAAGCAGGCTCCAACAGGCCAAATTACTTTAAATAAGGGTGCAGCTTAGTGAAGATCAAGAGGGGTATGGTATGTTATAGAGTGGGATACCCCCAAGCAGGCTTTAGAACAGTATATATGCACAGAAAAAGTGTCTAAGCAGGCTGCAACAGGCCAAATTACTTTAAATAAGTGTTCAGCTTAGTGAAGATCAAGAGGGGTATGGTATGTTATAGAGTGGGATGCCCCCACAGCAGACTTGAGATCAGTATATATGCACAGAAAAAGTGTCTAAGCAGGCTGCAACAGGCCAAATTACTTTAAATAAGTGTGCAGCTTAGTGAAGATCAAGAGGGGTATGGTATGTTATAGAGTGGGATACGCCCAAGCAGGCTTTAGAACAGTATATATGCACAGAAAAAGTGTCTAAGCAGGCTGCAACAGGCCAAATTACTTTAAATAAGTGTGCAGCTTAGAGGAAATACAGAGGCTAATGGGATGTTACAAAATGGGATGCCCCCACAGCAGACCTGAGATCAGTATATATGCACAGTAAAAGTGTCTAAGCAGGCTCCAACAGGCCAAATTACTTTAAATAAGTGTGCAGCTTAGTGAAGATCAAGAGGGGTATGGTATGTTATAGAGTGGGATACCCCCAAGCAGGCTTTAGAACAGTATATATGCACAGCAACAGTGGATAAGCAGGCTCCAACAGGCCAAATTACTTTAAATAAGTGTGCAGCTTAGAGGAAATACAGAGGCTAATGGGATGTTACAAAATGGGATGCCCCCACAGCAGACCTGCGATCAGTATATATGCACAGTAAAAGTGTCTAAGCAGGCTCCAACAGGCCAAATTACTTTAAATAAGTGTGCAGCTTAGTGAAGATCAAGAGGGGTATGGTATGTTATAGAGTGGGATACCCCAAAGCAGGATTTAGAACAGTATATATACACAGCAACAGTGGATAAGCAGGCTCCATCAGGCCAAATTACTTTAACTAAGTGTGCAGCTTAGTGAAGATCAAGAGGGGTATGGTATTTCATAGAGTGGGATACCCCCAAGCAGGCTTTAGAACAGTATATATGCACAGAAAAAGTGTCTAAGCAGGCTGCAACAGGCCAAATTACTTTAAATAAGTGTGCAGCTTAGTGAAGATCAAGAGGGGTATGGTATGTTATAGAGTGGGATACCCCCAAGCAGGCTTTAGAACAGTATATATGCACAGAAAAAGTGTCTAAGCAGGCTGCAACAGGCCAAATTGCTTTAAATAAGTGTGCAGCTTAGAGGAAATACAGAGGCTAATGGGATGTTACAAAATGGGATGCCCCCACAGCAGACCTGAGATCAGTATATATGCACAGTAAAAGTGTCTAAGCAGGCTGCAACAGGCCAAATTACTTTAAATAAGTGTGCAGCTTAGAGGAAATACAGAAGCTAATGGGATGTTACAAAATGGGATGCCCCCACAGCAGACTTGAGATCAGTATTTATGCACAGCAAAAGTGTCTAAGCAGGCTGCAACAGGCCAAATTACTTTAAATTAGTGTGCAGCTTAGAGGAAATACAGAGGCTAATGAGATCTTACAAAATGGTAATGTTCCCACAGCAGACTTGAGATCAGTTCAGTATATATGCACATCAAAAGTGTATAAGCAGCCTGAAACAGCTAACAAAGGCAGTCAGCCAGCCAGTAACACTCAGGCTGGATGAAAAAAAAAAAATCTCCCTGTCACTGCCTCCGATTTTTCCTAACTTTCCCTGCTTCTCACTGACTTCCTGCCTGTCTCCTGCCTGTCTACTGGCTGTCCCTGGCTGTCCCTGGCTCTCTAACTGTCTCTCCCTGAATACAGCAGTGTCCTGTCTCTCATGAATAGAGAAATGAACAAAAGCAAGATGGCCGCCGCCTTATATAGCGCTGTGACGTCACTGGGCTTGCTGGCTGCTGATAGGCTGCATGTGACTGCCCCAGCATGCACTGGAGCGGGGTAGATGTCTGGACATGTCCCGTCCGCCATCTTAGAATGCCTGTAATGTAAATGAATGGATGTTAAAGAAAAACTTCGAGCGATCGAAGCACGGGGAAATTCGGATTCGATCCGAATCGAATTTTTCATGAAATTCGGATCTAATCCGGGTTCGTCCGGATCGATTCGCTCATCCCTAGAAAAAATAATGACCAGCACCAGAAAAATACAGCACCAAAGATTTGAAGCAGGAAATAATGCATAAATATGCTGGGGAGCGGGTCCAACAGGCACTGAGATAGGCAATACCGTCAATACCGGTGCAACAATCAAAGCTAATTAGTAGCGTTCGGTGCAGCGCCAATGTAGTACCCAGCACAGTGGCAATGTAGTACACAACACAGCACCAGATAAGACGGGAATGCCGAATGTTCCACGAATGATGACCCATTACAATACATAGAGATACATAGTTACATAGCTTCCCTCATACAAACAGCATTCTTTTCCTCCAGCAGCTGTTGATTAAGTATGTATGTTTGTTCGTGCGTGTGCAGTATGACAGATATTCTGCAACATTTTTCTGAGGCTGAAACTTCTCAGTTTGGTGTGGGCTTCTTCTGACCCACACCTCGCTCATGTGTAGAAGCACTGCATCTGCAAATATAGTACACCAACATTTTCTCTCTCAAACAGCTTACAACCCAAAACATTGTGGGGGGGGATTAGGGAACCAATTTACTAAACTTTATTCTTTTGTCTGGAGGTTTGCATTAAAGGTATAGTATATTCTGTGTTATCTGCAGAAAATGAAGGCAAAAAGAAATTACATGTTGGACAGAACTATGGGGATCTATTACCTTCTAGTGCTGTATCACCCCTTTAGGCTGCTTTCATACTTGAACAAGGTGATGGAGAGAGCAATTTCACATGTGATTAGCGATTAGCTCAATGCACAATGACGTGGGCCACAGCCACCAGCTGCACTGGGCCTGGGTGTGTGTGCATACTGGCCCGAGAAACGGTGGTGGTAGTGGCAGTCAGACCGTGGACAGCGCACTGGGTTCTTTCACCTGTCTGCCGCTCCTCTATTGGCACAGGAGTGAGGCTTATGTGAGTTGATTTTTTTTATGCAGTGTCTGGGGGGGGGGGGCTCTGCCACACTGTCTATGGGAATGGGAGGGGGCTCTGCCACACTGTCTGTGGGAATGGGAGGGGCTCCAGTACACTGCCTATGGGAATGGGAGGGGGGAATGCCACACTGCCTATGGGAATGGGAGGGAAGAATGCCACACTACCTATGGGAATGGGAGGGGGCTCTGCCACACTGTATGTGGGAATGGGAGTGGGCTCTGCCACACTGCCCATGGGAATGGGAGGGGATCTGCTACACTGTCTATTGGAATGGGAGGGGGGAATGCCACACTGACTATGGGAATGGGAGGGGCTCTGCCACACTGCCTATGGGAATGAGAGGGGGGAATGCCACACTGCCTATGGGGAATGGGATAGGGGGAATGCCACAATACCTATGGGAATTGGAGAGGCGGATGCCTCATTGCCTATATGGGGAATGGGATGGGGGAGAATGCCACACTGTCTGTAAATGGGGGATTCTGCATCTCCAATTATTTTGTTGTTGTTGTTTTATCACATTTTTTCTTTTCTGTCTCTTTCCTTCTCCCAATCCTAGGCGCGTCTTATGTGCAGGTGTGTCTTATAGGGCAAATACTGTAAATCTCCTTATAAGTGCACATCCATACCTGATTTTGCTGTTTCTAAAATAAAGTAACTGTAACTATGTCAGCTGGAGTCACTAAGGTGGAAACAACGGTTTAGTGGAGTGTTGAAGAGTTGGGGTGACCATGATCATGGAATGACCACTACTGTGTTGTAGTCTACTGCTTGAACAGTTTGATGTGAACCTAGAAGAGGTCTAAAATAAAGTATGTGGAACCTTTTGACACCCTGTTTTAATAAAAGGAGCTTCTACAGTAGGTTTGGTTAAGAAGATTGCTGACCCTTAATGCCCCCTTACCATATGTGTCAAGACCCCCACAGTGTTTATATGGAGCTGCCTCTACTAGTGGAGACACATTTTTGAAAGAACTGGAAGTTTTTCTGTTTAACTAGGACAGTTAGGGGACTGCCTGGAAAGTGTTTTTACTTCACATGGTATATAGAAGAGAGTATGTCAGCCAGGGGCATACATACCATAGGGGCAGTGCAGGCACATGCCCCTGGGTCCATGGATCAAGGGAGCCCGGGCATGCTGCCTCCATCGCCTCTGCGGTATGTACTTTGCACAGGCCCCCCTTCTCTGCCTGCACCGCACACGAACCCTGTTTCTCCACCGGCATTTCACAGGGGCCCCATGGCTGTGTCGGCACACGTCCATGTCTTCACTGGCAGCGCGCTCTCGACTTCGCTGGCAGTGCATGCACGTCCATCGGACCGGGAAGGTGAGATTGGGGTGTTTGTGCGGGTCAGCTGATGATGGCAGTCTGTGGTGAGGGGCCTGCTATGGGGCCCCATCAGGGCTATGTACACAACTAATGTCATCAACCCCATCTCCTCTAGTGCCACATTAAGGCACAAGAAGTGCCAACTCCTGGTGTCATCCCTAGCTTAGTGTGTTCAACATCCAGTGTGGTTTTAACATGGGCATAAACATACTTCCTAGATATTACTGCTAATTGTAACATTCTGATTCCAGGCTCCAAACAATATGAAGCTTGTGTTGTATATTCTAGTTTTTTCTCATATAATTTATTCTTGACACAAAATACTAAGGCACGTACCTGTTTACGGATTGTTGAGGAACTCTAGTACCATTACAGAAAACAAAGTTTATTAAACTGGCCCAGAGTTTAGGTAGAGAAGGTCATCAACATTGTACAGGAACTAGAATGAGTTCAAAATTAGTAAACCATTCTCAAAGAACTAATGACCATCTGGATTGCAGATGCAGCATCCAGATTGTCTGTTGTCGACAGCAAACGAGTTGTCTTACCCAGGGAAAAACTGTCATCTGTCTGTCCTGCCCTACAGACATGAGCTTTCTTCCAACCTGTCCACATGGATTTACTGGTGGCAAGGTCATCCAGTTCTTGCAAACCTCACTTGCTCACAATATCATTTCTGGCTGGATAACAGCTGCACACATGCTTGGAATTAAATTGGACAGGTCAATGGCACTGAATTAGAAAAATTCAGCAATTCCATGCTGCAATAATATTTTACAGTGGCATGCAGCAATGTAAAGCGTGCTATACAGTACTTAGGATAAATATTTATGACCTTTTACCAAATGTTAACATACCAGGTATGTATAATAGCCTTTTAAAATTGAGTGGACTGACTAGTGGTTGCTAGTATAATGACCACACTGCTGTTTTATTAATTTATTAGTATTTTTTTTTATTATTGGCTTTGATTAATTAAAGTCACACTGCTTAGTGTGGAATACTAAGTTGGAATTTTATAAACCAGGAAAAGACAGCTAATTTTTCCGGCTACTGCTGGGCCCCAGCATGAAAAAAAGCCCACCAACCAACAGTGCAAAATTTGGCTAGAATAAAAATCAGCATTTTATTAATGGATTCATATTAAAAGCAGTTTCCAAAGTCCATAAAGGAAAGCATCACATGATGCATTTCGAGCCTTTGGCCCTTGGGGCTTTATTTAAAAAACGCTGCTGCCACGTAACACCACGTAGTGGCAGGATGTAGGATATTTGTCTTCAGGAGTACGTCTATGCCAATCCCTGGCCTGGAAGGAGAATATTGGGGAGGAGATTCAAGCCACCAAGAAATAGTGCTTCAAAGTGAAGCTTCGCCTGAGTCAATGCGACGGCAGTGGTGGGACTTCAAGCGACCAAACGCGGAGGCCGTGTCTCCAGTAAGTTAATAAGGCAGCAGAACCTAGTTAATCTTAGTCCAAAAAGGACTACGTCTTAAAGCTGTTACTATTTTGTGTCTCCACAGATAAGAGGACTCCCCTAAGAAGGCATGGAAAGCAGGACCTCCCCGCGCACTTGAGCGCAGGACCCCAACAGCTCAGTGCTGGAGGGCCCAGGGGAGGAAGGGGACAATGACAAGCCAGAGGAGTCAGCCGGGGAGGTGGTGAAGGTGCTGATCATCAGCTCCTCCTCTGAAGATCCGCCAGAGTCTGGCCACCAGTGGGGCCAGTCTCAGATGGGAAGTCCAGAGGTGGAGGAGGTGGACTCCCTGCCACTCCATGAGAGTGCTGGTGGGGTATTGGAGAAGTCTGGCCCCTTGGAGTCGGGCTCCAAAGGTCCAAATTGGGGGAGTACTGCCCTGGTTTGAGAGCAGCACCTTGTTTCCTGGTGAGTAGCCTTGCTGTGGGTGACTAATGTTGAACTGACAAGTGTGTTGCTCAGGTGTTTCTTTTGGTCTCTTTCATATTGTTTAAGAGCATCATAGGCCAGTGACCTCCTCCACACCCCTTCCGGTCTTTTCTCTTGAGCCACTGCCAGGTAAGTGTGCCATCCAGAAACACACTTCCAAAACTAGCGACTGTGTTCCCTCTTTGCCTATTTAATTGTTTGTGTGTGCTCCTGCTGGGCTGTCAGGTGCCCCCCCAAACCTGCTGCCTTTCCTATGTTGTTTCTAATGATGCCCCTTCCACATGGCCTCCAACTTCTGATTGTCCAACACCCTGTTTGGTTTTGGGCTTGAGGGAGACTCATCCTTGTGCATGCGTAAGCACTAGAACTTGTCAACTACTTATAGGCCCCCTGTTGGTGTTACCACAACCGTCTACATTGCCCACCTGTCCATGCGTGCACTCACTCAGAGAGTGCCTCTTTGGAACCACATTAGTGTGTTTGTCATGTTCTTGTTTGACCCATATGAACTTCTCTTTTGGATCACCCAGCTGATGTACCTTTCAAATGTAATGCCCCTTATATTATGCTTTTCCACAGTTCAATAAACAATATTGGTGGTTGCTTGAAGCTATTGGACAGTTGCACAGCCTCAGACCACTCATGGATGTTTGATAAAGAACTAGCTTGAGTTTTTCGGTGCCCTCTTGTGACTGTGTTAATAATATCTACACACACAGCAAGTAAGGTTGGCCTCAAGATAGAATGGACAAGTGTGGCCTCTTGCTTTGTTGTGTGAATATTTTTTGGGTTCTTTAATTTATATATATATATATATATATATATATATATATATATATATATATATTCATATTTAGCCTGCATCGTGGATCATCGCAGGATCTGGCAGTATTTTTTGGAGTCCCCGGCAATGCTGCTGGACATGCGGGAAAAGATGCTTGGTGATGGCACAACCAAATTTATTTAGCAGAATCTGCAAAGCCACTAAATAAAACCTAAACAACTATATTCCCAAAGAAGGGAAGAGTGGTGAAGGTGCTTCATCGGGTGGTGGGTCACCCAGGGGTTGTTAAGCAGAAGCCAACTGTGGATGTTGCAGACCTGATGGTTGGCCATTGGGAGCAGGAGAGTTGGTGGAAGCCACAGGTCCTGCTCCAAACAGGGTCTGGAAAAAGATGTTTTGCTGCTGGACCTGCTGGTTGAGGACCTGCATCAAGCCACCCATTTCCCTCCTGCTCTCCTGGATGGCCGAATCATTGCTCCTCTGCCTGTGCTGCCTGTTCAGTCCTTGTATTGAGTTAAGCTTGACGTTGACGAATTTGGCCCTCCATGACGACCACTTTTTCGGCCAGTTGGCCCTGTTGTTGTTGCTGATTGTAGACTTACAGCATTTGATAGCCAAGCGCATACAGCCATGTGCTATAGGTCAGCTGAAACTCCCAATGAAGCCTGTCAATTAGAGAAGAAATAAATATCACTCAACTGTCTGGTTGTATACAGGTTATTGGTCACCCCTGAGCTTAACTACAGGATTGGTTAACGTGTGGGTGAAGGTATTGCATTGTACTTGGGTACAAAGGAAATTGCATTGTGCTTGGGTACAAACTTGGGAATGGCGTCTGAATTGTGTGCATTAATGATGTTCCTCAGAGTGGGCCAAAAAGTGTTTGGAGCAAACGTGGTTTTGACACATTGAACACATTGATACATATGTCTGTGTCGAAGGGACCCTGAAACAGATTTTGCGCTTTCAGATCATTTGCTGAATCAGATCCACCAATGCCTAAGTCTGTTAAGAAGCACATGTGAAACTTACAACTGAACATCTGTTGTGACAACTAGGTAAACATGAAAAGTGATCACACAGCATTGGGGAACAACAACAATGTAGTCGTGGAGTTAGAAGGGAACCGCACAATATACTGGTTTGTGTCTTTGAGGCACAGCTACACATCCTTTCACCAGATCTTTGGGCTCAGTAGGACAACAAGATCAACACATACTAACAAGAAGGTTGCCATTGGGAACAAATGTGTAATCAGTGGCCAAATACCTGTGTTGATTCATCCCCTGATACCTGTGACAGCTGTTGCTGTGGGGAATGCTGGTCTTCCTCAGATAAGGGTGTACAATCATACAATGCTGGAGAATGTGGTAAAAAAATGTGTTGGACATTTACAAACAACTGTCAAGAGTAGGCCAAAACGTGTCAAACATTCTACAGTGCATAAGTGTTAGCATTGTGTGGGCCATGGCCAAAATAGGCTAATTATTTGGCAATAGATATTAAGCAGCAAAATACATATGGGTAAAAAAGGTTACATAACTCACCACCATTTTCTCCCCCATTACTGAAATGTCAGATGTGAGGCCTAGTAACACATGAGCAAAGCATAAGAAATTACATAACAGAGTGTGATAACATTAACCAGTGTGGGCCAAGTGGCCAACAGAAGCCACATGAAAGTTTGACAAATGTGTGCACCTACAGACACTGTCAGCTTGGCTGTGGGATGTCAAAACTGCAGACATGGTGCATGGCTCCATGTTGCCTAAGAACACATGGACACAAATATAACAAACTAAAGGTGAGACACAGAACCTGCATGCGGCAAGCACACCTTATAAAAAGCATTGGCAACATCTGCACAAGAATGCACTTACAAACAGGGTCAGGCTGGATGAATGACAAGCTGGTTGGGGGTATGGTGCAGGGTACAATGTGGCATAGAAACACAAGGCAAAAACAGAGACGCAAACATAAGTACAAGCCCACAGCAGCATGCATGGTCCAAGGCAACAGGCATAGAGGAAGTTGCCTAATCAGCTGAACAGTGCACTTATAGACAGAGTCGGGTTGCTTGCTAAAGAACTGGCTGCGGGTGGGTAGCGGGTGGGTGTTGGGTGGATTATGGTCTACAAACAAGAGCACCATTAAGAAAGACACACAGGAAAACATTTTCTTTAAATAGCTCCAGAAATAGCCGAACCAGCGTGTAGGAGGAGGCGGGTTGCTCAATCGAAAGGACGATCAGCCTTAGTGGCCCAGTATGCTCTATTTCTGGAGCGATTTAAAGAGAATGTTTTTGGAAGGAAGAAATTGCCCTAGAGCTTGATTGCTTCGCGATTAAAGAGGACTTGAATTTATCCAGTACGATATGCTGAATATCTTATGTTCATCTGGTACGTGATTTAATATTTATTGGTGGTTGGCCCTTGCACAAAGTTAAGTGGAGCACCAAAGGTGGAATATTGAATATAATTAGAAATACATATCAAAAAGGAAATCTACATTTTGCCGCGGAGTGGCTCTATGAATTTTCATAGATTGCTTTATTAACTGGTATTTGGACCGGGCTGACAAAGGTTATTCCACTCCCAGCTCTGGATGGACTAACAGGCTGATTCATTACTAACGTAATGAACATTACTAATGACATTACTGTCTGATAGCGACAGATGAGCATCTGTAGCGGGAATTTCAGAGCGACCGCTAGTAGCTGAGCTTGGCCATGGTTCTATGTTTCAGAGCGCCTCAGTCGCTGGCTGACATTGATGAAAATGATGTGTGAGTTGCACTACTACGCTGTATGGGAGCGAATGGTAGCACCGGCTCAGTGCAACGACTCACACCACATTCATCAAAAAACAGCCTCAAACAGTGCCGGCTCTCAAAATCGGGTTGTTGTAGCCCATAGTGCCAGAAGCTGTGTGTTTAAAGTCTGTTTTTGAACATGTATCCACTAGTAACAAACCGAAAACATATGGAATTACAATGTTAATACTTTAATATCAGACATGTAAGGACAATTCTGCATAAAATATTATTAATCAAAAAAGTTTTCAAAGATGTCATTTTCTAGCCCAGGATACATGTCAGAAAGATTTGAGATGTTATTACAAAAAAAAAAAAAAATTGGGATCAGGAAAGGGATTTAAAGCGGTCCTTCACTCTGAATAAGAGTCTATCTTATATGTTTCCCACACCCTGTACATACAGATTGATCACATTAAAAATCATCCTACCTGCATCTACTGCATGTTATGAGCCTTTAAACATCCAATATGGCGGCTCATGGAACATCAGGCAGCCTGCAAACAGGAAATGCCTTCTGACTGTGCTGCTCTGCATTCTGGGATTGCTGACCTTTTCCTGACCCCAGCTCTGCTCTTCCTAAAGTCTTTAACAGAGTTGCAACCCAGAGGGGGAAAGAATAATAAGTAAGTTACTAAAAACCTAAAATATGTTAATTTTAGATGCTGGGGAATCGTTTTTTAAGGGTTTGGGCTTTTCAATAATCATGGTGAAGGTCCGGTTTAAGGATTGTCCATTGAAATCTATAGGAGAGGGCCAGGTAGCGAGAGGTAAGACGTGGCGCTCTGCAAGGCTGAACGCCGGCGCTGTACGCTGAGGCTGGGATAATGATGAATCGTACTCTACATGCCGTTGTTCTAGTCGCTCACCAGATTCAGCTTCATAAATGTGTAATTGCGTGCCGTCTCCGGCGTTCACCTGCCGCTACCTGGCGCTACCTGCCGCTTAACAGGCACTACCTGGTGCTATCCCTTCATAAATAAGGCCCTAAGTTGTTTAAAAAAATGTAATATTGATTTTAATTGTAAGAAAGGAGTGTTGAGCGCAGGGTTTAGTGAAGATCTCACTCATTGACATTTCCTATACTGTTTATTAGTGACTGTCGACATAAAGCTATCCCCAGGTTTAATACATTTACATATACTGCAGTGGGTATTATTACATCTATAGCACTGAATTGGTTGACCCTACTAGTAGATATAGGTGGAAGCATACTAGGTGCTAACATGGTCCCCAATGGTTTTGCTTTTTAGGAAACTGTCTTAATCCCCCTGTCCACTCTGTCAGTCTGTCAGTCAATTCTTTATCACATCGTAGAATAGGGAGGTCATTCTTTATGATTTTAGTAATACTATTGAGGTCCTGTGAATAAGGAGCGGTATATGCTAAAGGCTGCGTTGTATCAAGACTATACTGATTATGTTTTAGACAATAACATTGATCTTTTCTCTGTTATTGACACTATCCTGTGCCTGATCTAAGATCCACTTAGGATATCCCATTTTTTTTAAACGTTACAAAGCCTCTTTTGATTTACATTGTATTCTGTTTTTTATGCGTTATTACTCCCCTGTGGGTATTGCTGAATATATATGTAGAGGATGACCTTTAACAAAGCCTGGTATGCCATCCTAAACAACCTCAATTGCATTAATGAAATGTATTGTGGAATATGAGCACAGACACAGAGCACAGTTTAAGTGACCTGAATAAAGAAATCTCTCATGCGAAAAAAAGTTGGGGATGTATAAAACTGACTCTCTGTATGACACCTTCCTGGAAAAATCAAAAACTTTTTTAAAGAAAATGGAACAGGGGATTGTGTAAACACGCTCACCGGGGCTGCTAAATCCCAGATTCTTTAGACGAGGATAAATTACCTTCCTCAAATGGACCTAAATACATTTTACATAAAACTCATAGGATAAGGACTATTACATCTGATATTTCCGATTCTTCACATATAAGAATCGATAATTGTTCAGAAAGAGAAGATACATACCCATACCCCAGTAGCCAAAAACATGCAAGTCCCCCCCCAATGAATAAAAACATAAAGAAAGGAAAATGGGAAGAAAAAACAATAGATGGGTGCAGAAAGAAAACATAGGAGGTGGTACATATTTTTTCATATGATCTAACCCCTATACAAATTTTGTTCTTTCCACAGGTTTTGCACCATCTGCACATTTTAACTTATTTGAGGCTATTGTTGATGTAAACCATTTTGTAAAATAAAATTGACTTTAAGGAGACATTTTCAAGAATGTGTAAGAGAACCAAGTGATTTACAAACAACATCACATTTTTCTCATGATGTATTCAGTACCTTTGAAGTACAAGTTACCAACACTGCTCTTGAGGCTCTTGATACCAGAGGTACAGCTACACCCACTGCTTTAATCAATTCACCTAAGAAATTACAGATCAGGAACCAGACCCAGTAATCTGACCAAAATGGAAAAACAAATTTCAAAAGAACTAGTGATAATCAGGGAAGCTGATACATGTGGAGCAGTGGTGATCATGGACAGAACTTTGTATGATTCAGAGGCTCACAGACAGTTGACACAGTTGATACATCTACATGATCCCACTTTCACCTTTCTCTCCAAGTTATACAGTTTGGTCGATGAGAGAGTAGCATTACATATATTTTCTAACAGGGAGTGTGAATAATAAAAGATTGCTCACCCCACTGTCCCAGCCTTCCACCACCTTCCCAAAATCCAGCGCATTATTCCCCTGCCCAGAATACATAGTGTGGCTGGTATTAGTGGGGTGCAGTGGGTTGATTGCTGCAACTGCAACCATTGGTCAGCAGGCTACCTGGCTATATAGAAGACACAAAACATATTTTACAAATGATGAACCATCTACATTTGCCTATTGATGGCATATGGTGTGTCCTAGATGTCATTTTCATGTATTCTAGCATTCCACCTAATTTCGACCTCCCTGTAATTGAATTTAACTTACATGAATTTTCTATATACAGGGAAGATCTGATATAGTTCATTTTAATGGCTCCTTAATTTTTGCTGTGACACAACTATTTTTGTTTTGAAGGCAAATATTACCTCCAAAGGTGTGAGGCCTCTATTCCATCCCAGGGCCAACTTGTACATGGCATGGTGGGAGGGGCACCGCATTTTTGGAGGTAATAATCACTTTCAACATAATGTTTTCAGAAGATATATAGATGATCTGCTGAATATATGGCTGGGGTAAAAATCTGAGTTAGAAGCCTTTATACAGTATATGAATAATAATGAGAACTTAAAATTCACAATGACCATTAATCCGTAACAAATTGATTATTTAGATTTAACCTTGAGGACAGAACAAGGTGAAATACATACCTGCAATTACTGGAAATCAACGGTGGGAAATTGCATTTTGCATGCAAAATCTCCGCATCCTCTACATACAAAAGACAGCAATATCCACAGGGTAATTATTGCTCATAAAAAAAAAAACTGCTCTAAAACAGCAGATTTTTATATTTCATTTTTTTTATTAGATTGATTTCAATATAAAACACATTAAAACCGTACATTACAAAGAAGAAAAAAGAACATCATATTTCTTGGTAACACTTAAATTATAACAACTACTAATTCATATACTTATGCAACCACACTATAACCTATCACCTTAATGTTCTATATTCTTTAGATTCTGTGGTCCCAAAAAGAAATTCCAACTTCAATAATTACGGGGTCTAGAGGGGAGAGGCCCCCGATCTCTTATAGATCTAGTTCCTACCTCTAATATAAGTTGCCCAATTTTCCCAAAGCTCCTCATATTGTTGCTGTCTATTAGTCAAGATACTGCATATTTTTTCGTTCACCATTAACCAATTTACCTTATGTTTCACTGCTCCAAATCGAATATACTCTTGCCTCCAGGACCCATCTAAGATCATTCTTGCCACTGTCGACACCATAACTACCAATCTATTTTGAATTGCCCTCCGTCCAGGAACCGCCTGACCCAGCAATGCCACTTTTGGGTCACACTGCACTGTTGTTTGTATAATTTTCCTAATTAGACGAAAAACTCTGTTCCAATAGTCTCTAGCTTTCAGCACATCCACCAAGTATGCCAGAAGTCCCCCTGCATTCCACAGCCCCTGAAACATTTAGATCTAGGGTCCCCTAGGGACCTATATATCATGGCCGAGACCAGATACCATCTATTCATGAGCTTCACACCTGAGTCATCTACAGTATTCATAGAAGATCTACTTAGTTTCTTAATTCATGAACCCCACCGATCAGTTATAATTTCCCCCAAGTCTCTATCGCAGGCCACCATATACATAAGTATCTTATCTATTGTGGTAAGTTTTCTATACAGTATGGATATTCATCCGGGACTTTCCTCCTGTGAAAGACACCTTCTTTCATAAGCAGTATAATCATCCTCCCACTTCCTCTTCTGGAACCAACATAATGTAAAATCTGAATAGCTTTGAACCTTTCTAATGGGGACAAGAGATAGTGTTCTTATATTTGGTGAATTGTCATTACTTAAGAATTGCCTGAAAAATAAAGTGGCCCACCCTATATAGACCCCTTTCCTTCCACCATCCTCCTTTGTCTCTCATCCCTGGTTTTAAATTGGGATTGCCAAAGACAGGCTTCAGTGGGGCTACTTTAGAGATCTGTGGACTATTCCTATTGGTTTTGTTCCAAACCACCACAATAGGAAGGGCTTTAAATTAATATAATAATTTGGGGAGTAGGTCAATTTTAATTGCACTTATTCTACACAACCCTGACAATGATTTAGTGCTCCATACAGTTAAATCCTCTTTCAATCTTTTAAATAGATTTGGTGGTAATTCTTACTATAAGCTTCTTTTAACGTTGATGGCTTAATTCCTAAATAATCTATCGCATTTGTTGACCATTGAATCCCCAGAGAGTCCATTAGTACCTTCTTAGTTTCTAGTTCTAAGTTCACTGTCAATGCGGTAGACTTGGTCCTGTTCATCTCCTGCCCCGACAGCTTTGAAAGCATCACTGGAAGGGAGGTGGAGGGGCTGGTTATGAACAGGAGCAAGTAACCTGCCAAGAGGGTGTATTTATGTTCCTCTTTCCCACATATAAGCCCCTTAAACTATGATCTTAGTCTTTCTGCTAAGGGCTCTATAGCTGAAAGGAAGAGGCCTGGCAAGAGGGAACACCCCTGACTGGTGCCACAGCAGACATCCAGAAGTTCAGAACTAAAACCGTTAATCAGTATCGGAGCTCTGGGGTTTGGGTATATACCTCCAAAAACATTCAGAAGCCCTTCTCAAATCCCAATTTTTAACACTATCTGGACATACTTCCAGGATAGTTCAAATCTTTCTCGATGTCCATTGAAAGCACCATACCTTCTGCCAGTCCTTCTCCCTCCATGCCCCTCTCCTGATCTGCCCCCTGTCTACCCGGCACAAAACCAACCTGGTCTGGATAGATCACCTATGGAAGAAAAAAGTTGAAGCTAATGGCCATGATCTTAGTCAGAAGTTTAATATTCTCATTAATCAAATATTGAGGGGAAATCCATCCGGACCAGGTGCATTGCCCCCCCCCCCCCTCCCCCCCAATTTCCAGATAGTCTGTAGGATTTCCTTCTCTGTTATGTCCCTATCCACTGCTTCTGTTTGAGATGGGAGAATTTTTTTAATTCCTACCTCCTCTAGCCACTCTTCGATTTCCCTCTTATTGGTACTCACTTCCTAAGAGTAAAATTTAAAACATTCCACAAAAACTTTTACAGATTCTAGGTTAAATACCCCATTGAGTATCATTTGAAACCTCTGAAAATGTTATGTTCTTGTATTATAGCCCTTGGAAAAAAAGCATTTTTCCTTTTGTACTTTTCTGCACTTAAAAGTCACAAAATTGCTGAGTCAGCAGAAATCACTATAAATGGTATGCACAGAACTGGCACTTATGACATGTTAACGGTTGTGATGTGTGTGTGTGAAGATACAGCACTTTGCTTAAAATCTTTGTGAGCAAACACTGCACAAAAGCCTCCTGTCAGGCAAGACTGGCCCAACAACAAAGTGTCTGCTCACAAAGATTTCATGCACAGTGCTGTATATTCATTCATCACAATCTGTCACCATGTCATAAGTGTCAGTTTTGTGCTACCATCTTTTGTGATTTCTGCTGACTCAGCAAGTTTCCAGACTTTCAAGTGGGAAAAAAGTACAGAAGGAAAGATATTTTTAAAATAATATATTGGTAAAATGTTTTTCGGAAAGTCTATAATATAAGAACATGAAATTTTCAGAGGTTTCAAATAAAACTTGTCTTTTAATCTTTAGGGATGATAATGATTTCTTTTGGGGAGTCAGTTGTCTGGCTAGCAGTTTGCCTGGTTTATCTTTTATCATAAAAGATTTAGCCCTCCCACATCTCAGGGATTTCTCTGCCTTAGTAGTGAGCAACAGATTTACTTCTGTCCTCTGGTCTTCAATTTCGGCAAGGAGATTTCTATTAGGGATCTTCTTACGTTGTTTAATAAGTCTATTCTATAAGTCATATTTTTCTCTGATTTTACAATTATACTTTCTTTGTAATCTACAAGCAATATGTATCAACAGACATCTTATATACACCTTGTGCACTAGCCAATTATTGGCTAGTGGTCTTCAATTTCGGAAAGGAGATTTCTATTAGGGATCTTCTTATGTTGTTTAATAAGTCTATTCTATAAGTCATATTTTTCTCTGATTTTACAATTATACTTTCTTTGTAATCTACAAGCAATATGTATCAACAGACATCTTATATACACCTTGTGCACTAGCCAATTATTGGCAGGGAAGGTATACTCTACCCTGTTCCATTTAAAATATACCCTTAAGCTATGTCTAATTTTTTTATCGACCCCCACTAATGCCCAGCATGGCTTAGTTAAGTCTCCATTTAGATCTATATGCTTTAGCCCAGAGTCCTTGTATTATCAGCACTACTGCAGCTACTGAATTCTCAACGGTATCTCATCTGCAGACCTTCAAAATCACACTGTTAGATATAAAAATATGACCTATACAAAAATAGTTGTGGTGGGCCAAGGAAAAAAAGGAATTTTTTAACTGGATTTATTTCCCTCCATATGTCTATCAGGACCAATGTTGACAGTAATTTTGCTAAACTCTTACTAGCTAGGGGGAGCACTATAATTTATTCTTTTAGGCTTTGCTTTCTCAAGAGTGACATCCAGCTTTATGTTGGAGTCTCCCTCCCAGATCTTTGGGCCTAATCTATAAAACATATCTTGGAAAAATTTCTTCTGGTCTTAATTTGGAGCATAGTATGAAATGAGGGATACCATAGCTTCCCCAACTGAGCATATAACCATAATATATCTCCATTCAGTAACCCGAACAAACTCTTTCAAAGAAAACAGGATTTTATTGGATAAACAGATTGCTACTCCTTTTTTCTTATCTTTAGCACATGATAGAAATAAATTGGAGAACCTCTTATTGAGGAATATAGGGGAACCCACCTCTTTAAAATGGGTCTTTTGCAACAAAAGTATTTCTACTCTTTAGAGTTGTAAAAATTAAATACATTCTTTCTTTATATAGGCAAATTCAAACCTGTGAGTGAGAAATAATTTTATAATATTACATTTTTAAAACCAATTATTTCTATAGTGAAGGAGAGGTTCCCTGAGGAACCAGGCAACCCTGGAAAGAATAAGAAAAGAAGAAAGAAAAACACAAAAAAACTAAGAAACAACACAATACACACCCAAAACAATACCAGGAGGGATGGTCTCCCACTCTTCACGAAATGAGAAACCATCCCCATCGGTACAATGAACTTTTATCACCCCAAAAATGTAATATTTAGGGGGTAATCTCGAATCAGGCCCTGAGACCCTCAGAATCGGAGTCTGAGAACCATCCAGATTATTGAACCTCCTTTCATTTTCTTTCAATCTGTTAACTCCTAGAGACAGGGGACAGGAGAGGAGAAGAAAAAGAAAAGGCAAATAAAATAAATTCTGAGGGAAATTGAACGGGGGGGGGGGGGGGGGGGGGAGAAAAATGAAGAGAAAACATTTTAATACATTTTAATGTAAATCAAAAGAGGCTTTGTTATGTTTATACAGGCAATATCCTAAGTGGATCTTAGATTCGGCAAAGGATAGTGTCAATAACAGAGGAAGATTAAAGTTGCTGTTTAAAACATAAATGCCAAAAACTACATCACGATCTTTAGTATTTTACGCTCCTTATTCACTGGAATTCAATAGTATTACTAACATCATGAAGAAAAACTCCCTGTCACGCTCCGGGTACTACAGCAACCCACTTGGATAACTCCAGCCCTCTCAGTAAGACCTCAACCCCCAATCTCCGCAGCCAGCTTCACCTTTAGGAGCCCCCGCTTGCCGGGACGCAGAGCACGCCTGCCCGGGATCGGTTGCCCCCAGGACTTCAATGGCTCAAAGATTGGAGTCTTACTGTTCAGAGGCCTGGAGAACCCGCGGCTGGAAGTGGCGCCGAGCAGCCCAATCGCTGAGCGTATAACGGAAGTCCAACAGGCTAGGGGTCAGCAACAGAAGTTCCGAGATGGCAGCAGTACAAAGGATTGGACAAGACGTGGTCGAGGATCAAGCAGAGGTCGGCAACAGGAGATCAGATCGGGGGTGGTCAAAACACAGGCGAAGGTCGGCAACAGGAGATCAGATCGGGGGTAGTCAAGACGGGCGGTGGTCGGCAGCAGGAGATCAGATCGGGGGTAGTCAAGACGGGCGGTGGTCGGCAACGGGAGATCAAAATATACTTTAGAGACAAGCTACAAACAGGGTACAAGGCACTATCACAGGCAATGGGCAAATGAAGGGGAATCAGCTTTATAGGGACAGGCAAGACTGGGACAGGATGATGATTGGTGCAACTGTGAGAACAAAAACTGGTTGGTGTTAAACTTCAGAGGGCGTGAGTACAAATATCTCCAAGTGGGCTATTGGCCCACTCTGGGAACCCTGGGCTGATTGGCCCCTTTAATTTTTCCTCCGGCGGGCGTGCAGGAAGCAGCGCCGCCGGAGGGTATGAGAGAACTGTGCTCGCGCCCGCGCGCGAGCACGTACAGCAGAGCCGGGGTCGCGAGCAGGGGGCGTGGCCGAGCGGCGCGCCGCCCGAACAGACGCCGCCGGAGCCGCCGCCGGAGCCGCTGCCCGGCCGAGACGCAGGCCGGAAGCAGCGCGGCCAGCTGCCCGGGGACGGCGCGGGAGCAAGGACGAGGTGAGTGGATTCCTGACACTCCCTATTCTACAATGTGATAAAAAAAATGGCTGACATTGTGTATTGGGGCATGGAGACAGTTTCCCAAAAAGCAAAAACATTGGGGACTATGTTAGTACCTAGTATGCTTCCACCTATATCTACTAGTAGGGGCACCTGGTTGTCAACCACAGGGTGCTAAAGATGTAATAAACCCTGTTGCAGTATATGCAAATGTATTACCCCTGGGGATAACAATTCGTCAACTGTGATACCTGTGAAAGGTATTTTTTTATTTAATTACATGTGAGCTGTATAAACTTTAGTATGTAGGATGTTCATCCCATTCCCTAAAGTACATAATGATGGAGCATGCATGGGACACAAAAAGTTACATTTCTCAGGTGTCTAAATATTGCAAATATGTGCATGATGGTGACGTCAGCTGCTTAAATTTCACGGCATTGAGAAAATTAAATTGGGTCCACGTGGAGGAGACTTAGAAAAGAAAAACTACTTTGAGTAGAATCATTAATATACATATATATGTTAAAAGTTAATGATTAATTTCTTTCCAGACACCGTCATATTATTCGTATGTTCATCTATTTATTAGTTTCTGTTACATCTCATATAATATAATTTTGATTTATTTTTTTTATTATATGTAACATGTAACTGGATATCTATTGATGATATTTATTTATAATTGCTGCATATCATTGTTAGGTCGATCCCAAATGCCTTGTTCTCTTTTAAGCAACAAGCAACAAGCAACAAGCTATATTCATCCTAAATACTGCGTTCATACAGCCTTACTTACTGAAATATGCTACTACCTGACACTCACATATTGAACCAACGTGGAGGCTTATTCATTACTAATGCCAATTATTGGCAGATGAGCGTCTGTATATACTAGAAACCGCTAGTAGACGCTTGTGTGCAGGTATCAGGCACTCTAACAGAGCATCTCGGTTGCTCTAGTAACCTGGCCGGCATTGATGAATGTGATGTATGTTGGGCGCTGTAATACCAGTACAGCGCTGCAGGGAGTATGAGGTAGCTCTAGCTCAGTGCGACTCACACCATACTTATCAAAAAAGGACACACACACAGCGTCGGCGCTCTAAAGCTGAGCACTGTAGCATAGAGCGGCAGACGCTGTGTGATTAAAGTCTGTTTTTGAACACATATCCACCAGTAACAAAGCGCCAGATTCGCTTTCATAAATGTGGTTTTGCATACAGCGCCCAGCATCCACCATACGCAGCCTGCCACTACGAGGCATTACCGAGCGCTATACCTTGATGAATAACCCCCATAATGAATCTGGTGTGTTGGCCATTCACTTTAGAGTTAATTTTATTGACTGGGAGTAGGTTAAATGGCACATCTCACTTGGGTAATTTTTAGGGGAAGATGTAGGACACGAATTTTAATTTGAAATTCTTTTGTTTGTTAAAGTGGGTCAAAATCCATGTGGCCGGGCCCTGGAATCTAAAAGTTCTGCTTTTGTACAACCAAGCTGTAATGTAAGCATATAGTTGTATATGATGCAAATGTACCCAAGTGGTCAACCCAGCGTGAATGACTTAAACCACCATTTCCTCTTCATTCCATGTTCAGAAGAACAAGCAGAATTTTGTTGTACTAAGATAGCCTTTGTGAATAGTAGAAAAGTAAAGAAATAAGGCCATACCTTTTATAAGCTAACTAGATATATTTACAGTGAGCTTTCGAGAATACCTAGTTCTGTTCGTCAGGCATGATGTTATACCATAAGCAGATATTTATGTACACGAAACCAGCACACATCAAAAGATGATTACAAAAAAACATGGGCAATAGGAGTAAGAAATGGGCAAATCTATGAAGAGGGGGAGATAAAACCTTTTTCCGATATATTGGCGACAGAAAAAAGAAAAACAGTGCAGTCCCAAAAATTAGAAATAGGGAAAATAATTAGAAACGATTGGGTCAGGCAAGACTAGCTGTTCAGGCGTTCCCTTCTATCCCCCCTGTGCAAATACATTTCATGAAAATATCGTTTAGAGAAAAGTAGCTGAATACTGTTCACAGGACCCTTTTAAAATTCATTCCAGCTATATTGTTCCAGCTTTAAAATTGCACATCTCTTATTAATATGTCCACCACATGAGCACATGTTTCATCTTGAAAAGGTTTTTGCCTTCATCACCTGTAAGTAGATATAATCACAGTAGACAGCAGACATCCCACCAAAATTTGGTGAATTTTTTTCACAACCATCCTCCCTGTGCAAAAAACAGATTGCCATTTTGGAATATGGTCGTTTCCTTCATGGGTGCCCGTTGCCCCTCGAAAAGCTGCTTCCAGAGGAGAGACCGAGAAAAGACGTGGGTCCCCCAACCAGAATGCAGCCCCCCCCCCCCCCAGCTCGGGCCCCAGGACATACCAGCCGCCCAGGAAAATATTATATAGACAGAGATATGGCTGTGGCTGACCATCTGTATAGCTACTTTTGTTCAGTATTTTCAGATTTCAAACCCATAGCAGATATGTCCATAGCATTCAGCTGGGAGGACCAGATCCGCAGTTTTTTGAAGGCTAATGTCTTAGCTGAGCTGAGCATCTAAAGGTAAGTAAGGCAAGGGGTCCAGATGAAATCCACCCCATAGTTCTAAGAGAACTCAAATTTGTGAATGCAGCCCCTGTGACAGAAACCATTCCCGTTTTACTGGTGAGGTTCCAGATGATTGGAGACTAGTCAATGCCGTCCCAATACATAAGAAGGGGAGTAGGGAAGAAGCCAGTAATTACAGGCCAGTCAGTTTAACATCTATAGTAGTAAAACTAAAGGAAACTCTCTTAAAAAAAAACAGATAATTTCCCATCTAAAAATTAACAACCTGTTGGACCCAAAACAGCTCGGCTTTAATGAGGGCAGAGAATGTCAGATCGATCTTACTGATTTCTTTGACAATGTCACTGAAGTGTTAGATGAAATGGACATTACGTATCTGGATTTTAGCAAAGCCTTTGACACTGTACCACATAAAGAACTCATAGATAAGTCATTGAAGTTATGACTCAATCTCTGGATAGTTCAGTGGATTTCCAGCTGGCTGCAGGATTAGTATCAGAGTGTGCGCAATCTGAACAATGGTGAGTTATAAATGGTGCACCCCAAGACCCTGTAGACATAGTAGAAGGCTTGGTAGGAAAAGTTTGCCTGTTTGCTGATGATACAAAGGTTAGTAATAGGTTGGACACTTATGCATATGCAACATGGAAAATTATTGGATAAATAGTCAAAACTGTAGTAACTGGAGCTTAGTGTCTCTAAATATAAATTCATGCATTTGAGTAAAAGGTATCCCTGCTCTGAGTTCAGTATTGGCAATACTACGTTAGCCAGGACTTCGGAGGAGATATAGGAGGGGCATAGGTGCTCATGACCAGAGAATCATTTTACCCCTGTACAAGTCACTGATCAGACCCCATATGGAGTACTGTGTACAGTTCTGGGCACCTGTGCTTAAGAAGGACATATCAGAACTGGAGCGCGTTTAAAAAGGGTAACAAAGTTATTAAAAGGAGTGCGGGGGCTAGAGTACCCTGAAAGATTGTCAAAGTTAGGTTTATTTAGTTTAGAAAAAAGACGCTTGAGGGGTGATCTAATAACTATGTATGAATAAATTTGGGGTCAATACAAAGATCTGTTCCACAATCTATTTATACCCCGGAGTGTAATTATAACCCGAGGGCATCCACTAAGGTTAGAGGAAAGGTGCTTCCTCCACCGACATAGGAGGGGATTCTTCTCTGAAAGAGCTGTGAGACTATGGAACTCACTGCCAGAGGAGGTAGTAATGATGGATACAGTAAAAACGTTCAAAAGTGACCTGGATGCCTTCCTGGCATGTAATAACATTTCCAGCTATGGCTACTAGACCACTGGAAGGAGTTAAACAGGCTGAACTGGATGGACTAAAGTCTTTATTCAGCCTTACATACTATGTTATTATGTTACTAGAATTAGGGATACTAATTACTGGAAGCTGCAAAATGAGTGGACAGTGTAGCCAGACAGTAGGAAAAGCAAGCAGGATGCTCGGCTGCATAGCGTGAGACATCACCAGTAGGAAGAGGGAGGTTGTAGAGAGGGAGGTTTATAGAATCCTGGTGAGGTGACAGCTAGAATACTGTGTGCAGTTCTGGAGACCTTACCTACAGAAAGACATTATTCAAATGGCAGAGGTCCAAAGGGCTCTGTGGAACAAGTTCAATGTGAGTTGTGGGGTTTCTTTCTAGCAGAGAGTTGAGTATTCCAATGGTGGTGCTTTTCAGGTTGGTGTCCTGCATCGCCTCAGGGACTCCCCTTGATCTTAGGTTATTGCTGCGGTTGTGGGTCCCCATGTCATGATATTAGAGGCTCTTTTGAGTGTTTGATTGGGCAGATTTGATGGCTGAAAGGCGACCCTGTATTGTAACATTTGTAGACTCTAGGGTGGAGACTCTCGTCTCAATATTACCCATTATTAGTTATAGATCTCTGTGAGTTCAGCTTTGATGGAGAACTCAAATTTACCCAGGTAATTTTTAAAGTACATCTTGGTGGGTAAGATCTTAAGTAATTCACAGGTTCCAGGCTGCAAGGGGGCAAAGCACTTTAAGCTGGGCCCTGTGACCGGATCTGGTACAGTGAGTGAGTGGAGATGGGTCTCTGCCATGTGTTCCCCCACATTTATGGCTGTGTGGTCCTGTGAAGCAACAGGCTTTCTGAGAGGAGGGAGCAAATGTTGTATTCTGGGAAGAGGGTAAGAGTGAGGTGGGGGTCTCAGTATATTCTGTGGCGGGGCTGTTAGGGGGAAACAGCTCTGTCTGTTCAGTGTTTACATTGATAGGGGTAGTGGGATTGCTGGGTGCTTCATGCTGGGCATTCATTGTGCTCTCCAGTGTTCCCTGCATCACAGGAGAAGCAGCAGAGATGGGGAGAGTGACAGGCCGCACCTGTCTGTTGCTGGCTCCACGGGTAGTGCCAGCAACAGATGGCATATATATGCTTGACTCGACATCTGTACGAGGTTCTCCGTGATGCCAAGATGCCCCCCCTGCCTATTTTTTTAAACTGAGCGAGGCGGGCGTGAGGAGGCTTTCGAGGGTTTGGACCTACTAGTGTGAAAAATTACCCAATGATAAAAATCCATATAAATATGCTGAATGGCTGGAAGAGGGGGTAACTAATATTTCTTTTATTTTATTAGAGGGAAGAGGATATCAAGGGTGCTATTAGGGTCAACCCTGATAGACTAAACCTGTCACCCCTGGATTTTCTTTTCTACACAATTTGGCGGCGGCGGACGTGCTCTGCTTGTCCGGCGCTGCCTCTCGCTTGTCCGTCAGCGGGGATTGGCTGCAGCGGTCACGTGGGAGCGGGGTGAGGTGAGTTTTCGGGGCTTTCTGGGGGGTTTCACACAGCGGGGCACCCCCGATCGGGGTGCCCCACCGAAGTGGACCAAAACCCAGGATAGTCAGAATCCTGGGTGTTGGTCCACTTTAAGTGTGAAAATAGCTGTACAAAAAGTGGAAAAATGCTTAAACCAGATGCAGCGGTTTCTAAAAAGTGGAAAAATGTTTAAACCAGACGTAATGCACTGGCATCATGTGCTATTCTGAAGTTTGATTTTGATGTTGGTATAACGGAGCATCATGTAATCTGTACATTTTTGGTTGGGGAAATTAAAGCGCCACAGAATCCATATGGGGCTCCCCTGTGCTACATATGGGTTTTCCACCACCAAGGGCCACGCCCCCCTGGACTTATTGGGATCGGAAATTAGCTTATCTCAAGCATTTCGGTTGACGTGACCTGGCCTGCTGAAGTCATTTTTGGCTTTCCTGTAGACTGGGAAGTGCTAATCTCAACAGTTGGGCACAGGAGCATGCCTAAGCTACAGGAAAACCAGGGATGTGTCTGGCAGCTGCAATTTTGGATGCCCCCAGGCTTTTAGACTCCAGGACCATGCAGCTTGGCTTTTTTGCTGCTTTAAAGTGGACAAAAACCCAGGATTTTGACCACCCTTGGTTTTGGTCCTTGCCCCTGGGGCACCCCCATCAGGGATGCCCCGCTGTGTGAAACCTCCCAGGTTGCCCAATCTGACTTACCCTTGCCCGGTCCTACGGTGCATGCATGGCTTCTAGTCCAATCAGCTTGCTTGGATCCTCTTCCGCCCCTTCGTCCAAGGCAAGCAGACCTGAGCACGCTGATGGCCGCATCCCAATCTACCATCTAACAGGGAGTATGCCCATGCTGGCCTTTCACAAATGTCTGGCGCAGGCACATGCCTTAATAAAGGGATAGCGGGGATGTGGCCACTGCACGCACATGCGCCGTTGGACCGGTAAAGGGTGTGTGTTTCCGGGTGACCTGCAGAGTTTCACACAGCGGGCACCCTGATTCTGTACCGAGGGAATCTGTTGTGGGTTTTGGTCCACTTTAAGTAAACATTAAAAGAGAAATTTTAAGAAAATAGCTAGCAGCTGGGAAAATGATTATTGATATCAAAAAGCCAAATGCTTGCTTGATCTAGGCTCCATTCTACAAGATTGCTAACCTATAATTATTTATAAATTGTAAGGCATTCTTCCTTATGGATTTTATTTTCTCCACAAACACAAATACTATATACCTAATGCAGCATGAACATTTTTAAAAATAATTTTCTTTAAAAAATGTATAAACTATAATACACAGTTTTGTATTATTTTATATTTTGTATTTTGTATTTATCATATTTTCGAGTTTGAATATGCAAGTCTACTAATGTTATGTAAAATAAAATTCATGACAATGTCACTAAGAAGGCCAGCTGGGTACCTTGGCATGAGCCAATAGATGCCTGGAAAGTTGCCATGCCACCAAGTGAGCCACTGCCTCCCAGGGCACTATAGAATGTAAAATGTAAAAGAAATAATTTATTTTACTGCACCTGTTACTAAAAAATCAGAGCAAATTGCAGAATAACAACAATATCGCTCTATAAAATATATATGGCCTGCTGTGCTGGGCCTCCAAAGTTCCCTGTAGCTATTAAATCTCTGGCACACTATCTGAAGGCCAGTGAAGTGCTATATTGCTTGGACAACCATGGCCAAACACAGATCAGATCATATTTTCAAAATGAGTCAATAAAAGACGCATAATGGAATCATTTTTATCAACCAATCACATATCAGATTAAAACGATCTGTCTTAACTTTTCTAAAGTTTGCTTTGCTGGTTCGCCGAACTTTTTCCAAAAATATTGTTTTGGACCAAAACAATTCTGACCGAACTAATTCTGACCGAACCCCCATATTTATTGGGGTAGCAACAGGATTGGCATCTTGGAAACTCAATAAGAGGCTATGGTGGTTTACAAGCCCTCAAAAAAAGATTTGGAAATCCTGGAAAGTGAAGAAGATGGGCAGCCCTGTCCTGAGATATTATTACAACAAGTGAAGAAGATGGGCAGCCTACCCCTGAGATACTATTACATCAAACAGGAATAGAAAAGCCAGTAAACATTAGCAACAAAGCCTTTACCTAAGGAGTGCTCGCCTTACCCCCGCATCACAATGGAAAATTAGTCTCCTCATTCTATTTGACTAAGCCAAATGCACCTGTAGATGGGTTGCGCTGTCAACTAGAGATGAGCGAACTTTTGAAAAATTCGATTCGACTGATTCGCCGAATTTTCCGACAAAAATCGCTTCGACCCGAATAAATTCGCGACGAATCGCTATTAAAAACGGCTATTTCTGAGCCTCCTACAGCCTCAATAGGGTTGTAAACCATTCAGCCTTGCTGTAACACGCACAGGATGCGTGCTGGGTTAGTTAAATAATACTTTGAAGAAATATCACATGCAGATCAGAGGCATCGCTAATAGAATCGCAGAGCGGCACAATTGCAGAGAGTTGAAGTGGCATCACTATGAGGGGCAGAAGGAGCCCAAATATACACTGGAGTTGGCCTCAGGAGCCCAAAAATTGGATGAATCACACCCTGGAGTTGGCAGAAGTTGGCAGCAGCAGCAGCAGCAGGAGCCCAAATATACACTGGAGTTGGCTTCAGAAGCCCAAAAATTGGATGAATCACACCCTGGAGTTGGCAGAAGTTGGCAGCAGCAGCAGCAGGAGCCCAAATATACACTGGAGTTGGCCTCAGGAGCCCAAAAATTGGATGAATCACACCCTGGAGTTGGCAGGAGTTGACAGTAGCAGCAGCAGGAGCCCAAATATACACTGGAGTTGGCCTCAGGAGCCCAAAAATTGGATGAATCACACCCTGGAGTTGGCAGAAGTTGGCAGCAGCAGCAGCAGGAGCCCAAATATACACTGGAGTTGGCCTCAGGAGCCCAAAAATTGGATGAATCACACCCTGGAGTTGGCAGGAGTTGACACCAGCAGCAGCAGGAGCCCAAATATACACTGGAGTTGGCTTCAGGAGCCCAAAAATTGGATGAATCACACCCTGGAGTTGGCAGAAGTTGGCAGCAGCAGCAGCAGGAGCCCAAATATACACTGGAGTTGGCCTCAGGAGCCCAAAAATTGGATGAATCACACCCTGGAGTTGGCAGAAGTTGGCAGCAGCAGCAGCAGGAGCCCAAATATACACTGGAGTTGGCTTCAGGAGCCCAAAAATTGGATGAATCACACCCTGGAGTTGGCAGGAGTTGACACCAGCAGCAGCAGGAGCCCAAATATACACTGGAGTTGGCTTCAGGAGCCCAAAAATTGGATGAATCACACCCTGGAGTTGGCAGAAGTTGGCAGCAGCAGCAGCAGGAGCCCAAATATACACTGGAGTTGGCCTCAGGAGCCCAAAAATTGGATGAATCACACCCTGGAGTTGGCAGGAGTTGACAGTAGCAGCAGCAGGAGCCCAAATATACACTGGAGTTGGCCTCAGGAGCCCAAAAATTGGATGAATCACACCCTGGAGTTGGCAGAAGTTGGCAGCAGCAGCAGCAGGAGCCCAAATATACACTGGAGTTGGCCTCAGGAGCCCAAAAATTGGATGAATCACACCCTGGAGTTGGCAGGAGTTGACAGTAGCAGCAGCAGGAGCCCAAATATACACTGGAGTTGGCCTCAGGAGCCCAAAAATTGGATGAATCACACCCTGGAGTTGGCAGAAGTTGGCAGCAGCAGCAGCAGGAGCCCAAATATACACTGGAGTTGGCCTCAGGAGCCCAAAAATTGGATGAATCACACCCTGGAGTTGGCAGAAGTTGGCAGCAGCAGCAGCAGGAGCCCAAATATACACTGGAGTTGGCCTCAGGAGCCCAAAAATTGGATGAATCACACCCTGGAGTTGGCAGGAGTTGACACCAGCAGCAGCAGGAGCCCAAATATACACTGGAGTTGGCTTCAGGAGCCCAAAAATTGGATGAATCACACCCTGGAGTTGGCAGAAGTTGGCAGCAGCAGCAGCAGGAGCCCAAATATACACTGGAGTTGGCCTCAGGAGCCCAAAAATTGGATGAATCACACCCTGGAGTTGGCAGGAGTTGACAGTAGCAGCAGCAGGAGCCCAAATATACACTGGAGTTGGCCTCAGGAGCCCAAAAATTGGATGAATCACACCCTGGAGTTGGCAGAAGTTGGCAGCAGCAGCAGCAGGAGCCCAAATATACACTGGAGTTGGCCTCAGGAGCCCAAAAATTGGATGAATCACACCCTGGAGTTGGCAGGAGTTGACAGTAGCAGCAGCAGGAGCCCAAATATACACTGGAGTTGGCCTCAGGAGCCCAAAAATTGGATGAATCACACCCTGGAGTTGGCAGAAGTTGGCAGCAGCAGCAGCAGGAGCCCAAATATACACTGGAGTTGGCCTCAGGAGCCCAAAAATTGGATGAATCACACCCTGGAGTTGGCAGGAGTTGACAGTAGCAGCAGCAGGAGCCCAAATATACACTGGAGTTGGCCTCAGGAGCCCAAAAATTGGATGAATCACACCCTGGAGTTGGCAGAAGTTGGCAGCAGCAGCAGCAGGAGCCCAAATATACACTGGAGTTGGCCTCAGGAGCCCAAAAATTGGATGAATCACACCCTGGAGTTGGCAGGAGTTGGCAGCAGCAGCAGGAGCCCAAATATACACTGGAGTTGGCCTCAGGAGCCCAAAAATTGGATGAATCACACCCTGGAGTTGGCAGGAGTTGACAGTAGCAGCAGCAGGAGCCCAAATATACACTGGAGTTGGCCTCAGGAGCCCAAAAATTGGATGAATCACACCCTGGAGTTGGCAGAAGTTGGCAGCAGCAGCAGCAGGAGCCCAAATATACACTGGAGTTGGCCTCAGGAGCCCAAAAATTGGATGAATCACACCCTGGAGTTGGCAGGAGTTGACACCAGCAGCAGCAGGAGCCCAAATATACACTGGAGTTGGCTTCAGGAGCCCAAAAATTGGATGAATCACACCCTGGAGTTGGCAGGAGTTGACACCAGCAGCAGCAGGAGCCCAAATATACACTGGAGTTGGCTTCAGGAGCCCAAAAATTGGATGAATCACACCCTGGAGTTGGCAGAAGTTGGCAGCAGCAGCAGCAGGAGCCCAAATATACACTGGAGTTGGCCTCAGGAGCCCAAAAATTGGATGAATCACACCCTGGAGTTGGCAGAAGTTGGCAGCAGCAGCAGCAGGAGCCCAAATATACACTGGAGTTGGCTTCAGGAGCCCAAAAATTGGATGAATCACACCCTGGAGTTGGCAGGAGTTGACACCAGCAGCAGCAGGAGCCCAAATATACACTGGAGTTGGCTTCAGGAGCCCAAAAATTGGATGAATCACACCCTGGAGTTGGCAGAAGTTGGCAGCAGCAGCAGCAGGAGCCCAAATATACACTGGAGTTGGCCTCAGGAGCCCAAAAATTGGATGAATCACACCCTGGAGTTGGCAGAAGTTGGCAGCAGCAGCAGCAGGAGCCCAAATATACACTGGAGTTGGCCTCAGGAGCCCAAAAATTGGATGAATCACACCCTGGAGTTGGCAGAAGTTGGCAGCAGCAGCAGCAGGAGCCCAAATATACACTGGAGTTGGCTTCAGGAGCCCAAAAATTGGATGAATCACACCCTGGAGTTGGCAGGAGTTGACACCAGCAGCAGCAGGAGCCCAAATATACACTGGAGTTGGCTTCAGGAGCCCAAAAATTGGATGAATCACACCCTGGAGTTGGCAGAAGTTGGCAGCAGCAGCAGCAGGAGCCCAAATATACACTGGAGTTGGCCTCAGGAGCCCAAAAATTGGATGAATCACACCCTGGAGTTGGCAGAAGTTGGCAGCAGCAGCAGCAGGAGCCCAAATATACACTGGAGTTGGCTTCAGGAGCCCAAAAATTGGATGAATCACACCCTGGAGTTGGCAGGAGTTGACACCAGCAGCAGCAGGAGCCCAAATATACACTGGAGTTGGCTTCAGGAGCCCAAAAATTGGATGAATCACACCCTGGAGTTGGCAGAAGTTGGCAGCAGCAGCAGCAGGAGCCCAAATATACACTGGAGTTGGCTTCAGGAGCCCAAAAATTGGATGAATCACACCCTGGAGTTGGCAGGAGTTGACACCAGCAGCAGCAGGAGCCCAAATATACACTGGAGTTGGCTTCAGGAGCCCAAAAATTGGATGAATCACACCCTGGAGTTGGCAGAAGTTGGCAGCAGCAGCAGCAGGAGCCCAAATATACACTGGAGTTGGCCTCAGGAGCCCAAAAATTGGATGAATCACACCCTGGAGTTGGCAGGAGTTGACAGTAGCAGCAGCAGGAGCCCAAATATACACTGGAGTTGGCCTCAGGAGCCCAAAAATTGGATGAATCACACCCTGGAGTTGGCAGAAGTTGGCAGCAGCAGCAGCAGGAGCCCAAATATACACTGGAGTTGGCCTCAGGAGCCCAAAAATTGGATGAATCACACCCTGGAATTGGCAGGAGTTGACAGTAGCAGCAGCAGGAGCCCAAATATACACTGGAGTTGGCCTCAGGAGCCCAAAAATTGGATGAATCACACCCTGGAGTTGGCAGAAGTTGGCAGCAGCAGCAGCAGGAGCCCAAATATACACTGGAGTTGGCCTCAGGAGCCCAAAAAATGGCCTAAAGACATAAATATGTTTTGCACCATTTGGAAAGTGTAAAACGTGGCACCATGCTGAATCTAGTCGCATGCATCAGGCATTGGTGGGTGGAAATCCTGGCTGATCCATCCCTGATTCATTTTGACAAAGGTGAGTCTCTCCACATTTTTAGTTGACAGACGAGTTCTCCTCGCCGTAACTATGGCCCCCGCCGCACTAAACACCCGCTCAGATGGCACGCTACTTGCCGGGCAGGACAGCTTTTCCAGGGCAAACTCTGCTAGTTGCGGCCACAAATCAAGTTTGGCTGCCCAGAAGTCCAGCGGATCCTCAAGGTGTGTTGGCATGGTCATGTCAAAGTATGACATGACCTGCTGGTTCAGGTCCTGCTCCAGGTCTTCCTGCTGCTCATGAGTAGCCTCACTATGCGGGTGTAGAAAGCTACTCATTAGCGACTGAAGACTGAGGCTGCTGCTGCTGATGGAGCTTCTGCTGCTGCTGCTGCCAACCCCCCCAGCGGCCATGGCAGTGGAAGGTGAGCGCAGAGGTCCCCTCGAGTCAGACCTGCGAGAGTATGGACCATGGCGCAGATAGGCATCGGCCAACTGCCTACGTAGAATGTCTTTGTAGTAGTTGAGTTTGTCCTCCCTCTCGGTGGGTTTAAAAAATGCCCCCATTTTGTGCCGGAAGCGAGGGTCCAATAAGGTGGACAGCCAGAAGTCATCCCGCCGACAGATGGAAACAATTCTGGGGTCACTACGCAAGCATGTGAGCATCCTTCGTGCCATTTGCGCAAGTGACTCGGATGGACTACCTGTCTCCATCTCCACTGCATACTGCCACGGTGTGCCCGGGTCCTCTGTCTCTCCTTCCTCAAAAACCTCTAGCTCCTCTGGCTGCTCCTGCTCCTCCTCTCCTGTCCGCTGACTAGATAAACCAGCCATTTCGCCAAGCCTAAACTGTGTTTCGCTGGGCAACTCCTCCTCCTCCTCTTCCTCCTCCTCCTCCTCCAGTTCAGCTCCAACGGGGTTCATGTGGCCGTAAGATGTAAACGCCATGTCTCCAGTGCCCTGACCAGCCATGGTTTCCAACATGTGCTGTAGTACATGAAGCAGTGGAATCACGTCGTTCATCCCGTAATCCTGCCGACTGACAAATAAAGTGGCTTCCTCAAAGGGCCTGAGCAAACGGCAGCTGTCACGTATGAGCTGCCACTGGTTGACATTGAAGTTACACAGGGGAGTCCCCCTATCTGCTTGGATCATCAGGAAATCCGTGATGGCTTTTCTCTGTTCATATAATCGGTCCAACATGTGAAGGGTGGAATTCCAACGGGTGGAAACATCGCAAATCAGACTATGTTGGGGGATACCATTCTGACGCTGTAGCTCAAGAAGGGTGTGTTTGGCGGTGTAGGAGTGGCTGAAGTGCATGCAAAGTTTCCGTGAAGTTGTTAGGATGTCCTGCAGATGGGGGGAACACTTCAGAAACCGCTTGACAACCAGATTGAAGACGTGAGCCATGCAGGGGGCATGGGTCAGGCTTCCTTGGCGCAGCGCAGACAAAATGTTCTTCCCATTGTCGGTAACCATGATTCCCATTTTAAGTTTTCTCGGAGTAAGCCATGTTTGGATTTCCTGATGAATACATTTAAGCAGTTCCTCCCCTGTGTGACTCCGTTCGCCAAGACAAACCATGTGAAGCACTGCGTGACACCTCCGTGCCCTGCACACATGGTAGACTGGAGGGGCACTGAGACTTGAGCCTACAGTGGAGGGTGAGGAGATGGCGGAGGATGAGGAGGCCGAGTCGCACGGTGTCACAGGCCCAATGGGCAGAGAGCGCGGAGGCCGAAGCGGCGTGACCTGTCCAAGTTGCTGCTGCAAAGGGACCACATTCACCCAGTGGGCCGTAAACGACATGTACTGCCCCTGACCGTAGTTACAGCTCCAGATGTCGGCGCTGCCATGTATTTTGCTACACACCGACAGGCTCAAGGACTGGCCCACCTTCTGTTCAACAAAAGTGTGCAGCGCTGGTACTGCCTTCTTGGCAAAGAAATGACGGCTTGGGACTCTCCACCTCGGCTCGGCACAAGCCATCAGTTCTCTGAAAGGTGCAGATTCCACCACCTGAAAAGGGAGCGACTGCAGCACCAGCAACTTGGACAGGAGCACATTCAGCTTCTGCGCCGTAGGATGAGTGGGCGCATACTGCTGTCTCTTGGACATGGCTTCGCTGATGGATTGCTGGCGGGATGCATGACTTGGAGGAGGAGGAGCAGGAGCGACAGAGGATGGGTATGACGCACAGCTGCCTTCGGCTGAGGTGCTGGAGCCTTGGCTGGCAGAAATTGGGAGCTCACTTGGTGAGGAAGCAGACTGGACCACCCCTTGGGAGCCTCGGTTCTCCCAGGTCGTTTTATGGTGACGCATCATATGTTGACGCAGGGCCGTGGTGCCAACATTTGGACCCTGGCCACGCTTCACCTTTTGCCTACATATCTTGCATGTGGCCATGTTACCCTCCTGCGGATGCCTCAGGAAAAACTGCCACACTGCCGAGTAGCTACTTTTCCCACCCCCTGGCCTCACTGATTCACTGCTGCTGTTGCCAACTCCAGGAACCCCTGCTCCACTACCTCCCGATAAGGTAGACTGCCGCACAGCAGGTGCTCTACCCCGGCCCCGGCCCCGGCCGGCTCCAGCCTTTGGAATTGTGCCCCCATGCTGACTGCTACCACCTTGCTGCCTCAGCTGCTGACTCCGGGGCAACCTGCACCCCTCTTCTCCTGATGATGACGATGAAGCCCCTTCATCACCCGGCTCCCAAGTGCGATCGGCTTCATCGTCATCATCATCATCATCACCGAGTTGTGGCTGTACGTCACTGATGTTCGTGGATTCGTCAACAGTGTCTGGCGCAGGAGCTGGAACGCTCGCAGCACCCACGACACTGTCCACATCACTATTTGTCTGCCTAGCTAAAGAAGCCACCTCCATTTCTTGGCTGGGCAGTAGCTGCTGACTGTCCTCTATCTGATGGTCCTCCTCACTAAAGAGTGGAGCTGAACCCAAAGCATAGGATACGTCGCTGGGGGAGGGAACGGCGTAGGCCAGAGGCAATGGGAGGACAGGGACTGCTCTCGGGGCATGCCAACTCAGGGTTGTGTCAGAGGAACCTACCGACCCTAGACTGGGGGTCTCAGACGTAAGTTGTGATGATGTTGTTGATGAGCGCGTCAACCAATCTACCACGGCAGATGCGTTACTGGTGGAGACCCGACCGCTAGCAGATACTGGCAGATTAGGTCTCTCAGCGTGACTCCTGCTGCTACTGGCCCCCAGTCTGATGCGAGCTCTGCCTGCGGAATCTTGGCCTCTGCCACTCCTCTTTTCACTTCCAGGCACTTGTCTGCCCGACATAGTCTAACTGGCATGGTAGTAGGTGATATTTAAAAAAACCCCGGGCAGCGGTGGGTCTATATGAAACAGAATATAATGCACACCAAAAGTGAGCAGTAACACTCAGCCTCCAACAGGCCTGCTTAGTGTAAATAAGAGAGCTGCTTAGTGTAAATAAAGAGGGGTATGCTATGTTACAGAATGGGATGCCTCAACAGAAGTGCACCTGGCAGGCAGCAGTAAGCCTATGCCCAGCAAAAGTGTCTTATAATATAAATATAATAAGAGCAAATGCTTATATGGTCTTAAACAGAGGCTGCTTTAGTCACAGAATGGGATGCCCTGGGCAGGAATGGACCTGGCAGGGTCCAGTAGTGCTTTGGCCAGCAAAAGTGTCTTTATCAGGCTAATTTCAAATATGATAAGAGCAAATGCTTATATGGTCTTAAACAGAGGCTGCTGTAGTCACAGAATGGGATGCCCCGGGCAGGAATCGACCTGGCAGGGTCCAGTAGTGCTTTGGCCAGCAAAAGTGTCTTTATCAGGCCTAATTTCAAATATGATAAGAGCAAATGCTTATATGGTCTTAAACAGAGGCTGCTGTAGTCACAGAATGGGATGCCCTGGGCAGGAATGGACCTGGCAGGGTCCAGTAGTGCTTTGGCCAGCAAAAGTGTCTTTATCAGGCCTAATTTCAAATATGATAAGAGCAAATGCTTATATGGTCTTAAACAGAGGCTGCTTTAGTCACAGAATGGGATGCCCTGGGCAGGAATGGACCTGGCAGGGTCCAGTAGTGCTTTGGCCAGCAAAAGTGTCTTTATCAGGCCTAATTTCAAATATGATAAGAGCAAATGCGTATATGGTCTTAAACAGAGGCTGCTTTAGTCACAGAATGGGATGCCCTGGGCAGGAATGGACCTGGCAGGGTCCAGTAGTGCTTTGGCCAGCAAAAGTGTCTTTATCAGGCTAATTTCAAATATGATAAGAGCAAATGCTTATATGGTCTTAAACAGAGGCTGCTGTAGTCACAGAATGGGATGCCCTGGGCAGGAATGGACCTGGCAGGGTCCAGTAGTGCTTTGGCCAGCAAAAGTGTCTTTATCAGGCCTAATTTCAAATATGATAAGAGCAAATGCTTATATGGTCTTAAACAGAGGCTGCTTTAGTCACAGAATGGGATGCCCTGGGCAGGAATGGACCTGGCAGGGTCCAGTAGTGCTTTGGCCAGCAAAAGTGTCTTTATCAGGCTAATTTCAAATATGATAAGAGCAAATGCTTATATGGTCTTAAACAGAGGCTGCTGTAGTCACAGAATGGGATGCCCTGGGCAGGAATGGACCTGGCAGGGTCCAGTAGTGCTTTGGCCAGCAAAAGTGTCTTTATCAGGCTAATTTCAAATATGATAAGAGCAAATGCTTATATGGTCTTAAACAGAGGCTGCTGTAGTCACAGAATGGGATGCCCTGGGCAGGAATGGACCTGGCAGGGTCCAGTAGTGCTTTGGCCAGCAAAAGTGTCTTTATCAGGCTAATTTCAAATATGATAAGAGCAAATGCTTATATGGTCTTAAACAGAGGCTGCTGTAGTCACAGAATGGGATGCCCTGGGCAGGAATGGACCTGGCAGGGTCCAGTAGTGCTTTGGCCAGCAAAAGTGTCTTTATCAGGCCTAATTTCAAATATGATAAGAGCAAATGCTTATATGGTCTTAAACAGAGGCTGCTGTAGTCACAGAATGGGATGCCCTGGGCAGGAATGGACCTGGCAGGGTCCAGTAGTGCTTTGGCCAGCAAAAGTGTCTTTATCAGGCCTAATTTCAAATATGATAAGAGCAAATGCTTATATGGTCTTAAACAGAGGCTGCTGTAGTCACAGAATGGGATGCCCTGGGCAGGAATGGACCTGGCAGGGTCCAGTAGTGCTTTGGCCAGCAAAAGTGTCTTTATCAGGCCTAATTTCAAATATGATAAGAGAAAATGCTTATATGGTCTTAAACAGAGGCTGCTGTAGTCACAGAATGGGATGCCCTGGGCAGGAATGGACCTGGCAGGGTCCAGTAGTGCTTTGGCCAGCAAAAGTGTCTTTATCAGGCCTAATTTCAAATATGATAAGAGCAAATGCTTATATGGTCTTAAACAGAGGCTGCTGTAGTCACAGAATGGGATGCCCTGGGCAGGAATGGACCTGGCAGGGTCCAGTAGTGCTTTGGCCAGCAAAAGTGTCTTTATCAGGCCTAATTTCAAATATGATAAGAGCAAATGCTTATATGGTCTTAAACAGAGGCTGCTGTAGTCACAGAATGGGATGCCCTGGGCAGGAATGGACCTGGCAGGGTCCAGTAGTGCTTTGGCCAGCAAAAGTGTCTTTATCAGGCCTAATTTCAAATATGATAAGAGCAAATGCTTATATGGTCTTAAACAGAGGCTGCTGTAGTCACAGAATGGGATGCCCTGGGCAGGAATGGACCTGGCAGGGTCCAGTAGTGCTTTGGCCAGCAAAAGTGTCTTTATCAGGCTAATTTCAAATATGATAAGAGCAAATGCTTATATGGTCTTAAACAGAGGCTGCTGTAGTCACAGAATGGGATGCCCCGGGCAGGAATGGACCTGGCAGGGTCCAGTAGTGCTTTGGCCAGCAAAAGTGTCTTTATCAGGCCTAATTTCAAATATGATAAGAGCAAATGCTTATATGGTCTTAAACAGAGGCTGCTTTAGTCACAGAATGGGATGCCCTGGGCAGGAATGGACCTGGCAGGGTCCAGTAGTGCTTTGGCCAGCAAAAGTGTCTTTATCAGGCTAATTTCAAATATGATAAGAGCAAATGCTTATATGGTCTTAAACAGAGGCTGCTGTAGTCACAGAATGGGATGCCCCGGGCAGGAATGGACCTGGCAGGGTCCAGTAGTGCTTTGGCCAGCAAAAGTGTCTTTATCAGGCCTAATTTCAAATATGATAAGAGCAAATGCTTATATGGTCTTAAACAGAGGCTGCTTTAGTCACAGAATGGGATGCCCTGGGCAGGAATGGACCTGGCAGGGTCCAGTAGTGCTTTGGCCAGCAAAAGTGTCTTTATCAGGCCTAATTTCAAATATGATAAGAGCAAATGCTTATATGGTCTTAAACAGAGGCTGCTGTAGTCACAGAATGGGATGCCCCGGGCAGGAATGGACCTGGCAGGGTCCAGTAGTGCTTTGGCCAGCAAAAGTGTCTTTATCAGGCCTAATTTCAAATATGATAAGAGCAAATGCTTATATGGTCTTAAACAGAGGCTGCTTTAGTCACAGAATGGGATGCCCTGGGCAGGAATGGACCTGGCAGGGTCCAGTAGTGCTTTGGCCAGCAAAAGTGTCTTTATCAGGCTAATTTCAAATATGATAAGAGCAAATGCTTATATGGTCTTAAACAGAGGCTGCTGTAGTCACAGAATGGGATGCCCCGGGCAGGAATGGACCTGGCAGGGTCCAGTAGTGCTTTGGCCAGCAAAAGTGTCTTTATCAGGCCTAATTTCAAATATGATAAGAGCAAATGCTTATATGGTCTTAAACAGAGGCTGCTTTAGTCACAGAATGGGATGCCCTGGGCAGGAATGGACCTGGCAGGGTCCAGTAGTGCTTTGGCCAGCAAAAGTGTCTTTATCAGGCTAATTTCAAATATGATAAGAGCAAATGCTTATATGGTCTTAAACAGAGGCTGCTGTAGTCACAGAATGGGATGCCCCGGGCAGGAATGGACCTGGCAGGGTCCAGTAGTGCTTTGGCCAGCAAAAGTGTCTTTATCAGGCCTAATTTCAAATATGATAAGAGCAAATGCTTATATGGTCTTAAACAGAGGCTGCTGTAGTCACAGAATGGGATGCCCTGGGCAGGAATGGACCTGGCAGGGTCCAGTAGTGCTTTGGCCAGCAAAAGTGTCTTTATCAGGCTAATTTCAAATATGATAAGAGCAAATGCTTATATGGTCTTAAACAGAGGCTGCTGTAGTCACAGAATGGGATGCCCCAACAGGAATCGACCTGGTAGGGTCCAGTAGTGCTTTGGCCAGCAAAAGTGTCTTTATCAGGCCTAATTTCAAATATGATAAGAGCAAATGCTTATATGGTCTTAAACAGAGGCTGCTTTAGTCACAGAATGGGATGCCCCAACAGGAATGGACCTGGCAGGGTCCAGTAGTGCTTTGGCCAGCAAAAGTGTCTTTATCAGGCCTAATTTCAAATATGATAAGAGCAAATGCTTATACGGTCTTAAACAGAGGCTGCTGTAGTCACAGAATGGGATGCCCTGGGCAGGAATGGACCTGGCAGGGTCCAGTAGTGCTTTGGCCAGCAAAAGTGTCTTTATCAGGCCTAATTTCAAATATGATAAGAGCAAATGCTTATATGGTCTTAAACAGAGGCTGCTGTAGTCACAGAATGGGATGCCCTGGGCAGGAATGGACCTGGCAGGGTCCAGTAGTGCTTTGGCCAGCAAAAGTGTCTTTATCAGGCCTAATTTCAAATATGATAAGAGCAAATGCTTATATGGTCTTAAACAGAGGCTGCTTTAGTCACAGAATGGGATGCCCTGGGCAGGAATGGACCTGGCAGGGTCCAGTAGTGCTTTGGCCAGCAAAAGTGTCTTTATCAGGCTAATTTCAAATATGATAAGAGCAAATGCTTATATGGTCTTAAACAGAGGCTGCTGTAGTCACAGAATGGGATGCCCCAACAGGAATCGACCTGGCAGGGTCCAGTAGTGCTTTGGCCAGCAAAAGTGTCTTTATCAGGCCTAATTTCAAATATGATAAGAGCAAATGCTTATATGGTCTTAAACAGAGGCTGCTTTAGTCACAGAATGGGATGCCCTGGGCAGGAATGGACCTGGCAGGGTCCAGTAGTGCTTTGGCCAGCAAAAGTGTCTTTATCAGGCCTAATTTCAAATATGATAAGAGCAAATGCTTATATGGTCTTAAACAGAGGCTGCTGTAGTCACAGAATGGGATGCCCTGGGCAGGAATGGACCTGGCAGGGTCCAGTAGTGCTTTGGCCAGCAAAAGTGTCTTTATCAGGCCTAATTTCAAATATGATAAGAGCAAATGCTTATATGGTCTTAAACAGAGGCTGCTTTAGTCACAGAATGGGATGCCCTGGGCAGGAATGGACCTGGCAGGGTCCAGTAGTGCTTTGGCCAGCAAAAGTGTCTTTATCAGGCTAATTTTAAATATGATAAGAGCAAATGCTTATATGGTCTTAAACAGAGGCTGCTGTAGTCACAGAATGGGATGCCCTGGGCAGGAATGGACCTGGCAGGGTCCAGTAGTGCTTTGGCCAGCAAAAGTGTCTTTATCAGGCTAATTTCAAATATGATAAGAGCAAATGCTTATATGGTCTTAAACAGAGGCTGCTGTAGTCACAGAATGGGATGCCCTGGGCAGGAATGGACCTGGCAGGGTCCAGTAGTGCTTTGGCCAGCAAAAGTGTCTTTATCAGGCCTAATTTCAAATATGATAAGAGCAAATGCTTATATGGTCTTAAACAGAGGCTGCTTTAGTCACAGAATGGGATGCCCTGGGCAGGAATGGACCTGGCAGGGTCCAGTAGTGCTTTGGCCAGCAAAAGTGTCTTTATCAGGCCTAATTTCAAATATGATAAGAGCAAATGCTTATATGGTCTTAAACAGAGGCTGCTGTAGTCACAGAATGGGATGCCCTGGGCAGGAATGGACCTGGCAGGGTCCAGTAGTGCTTTGGCCAGCAAAAGTGTCTTTATCAGGCCTAATTTCAAATATGATAAGAGCAAATGCTTATATGGTCTTAAACAGAGGCTGCTTTAGTCACAGAATGGGATGCTCTGGGCAGGAATGGACCTGGCAGGGTCCAGTAGTGCTTTGGCCAGCAAAAGTGTCTTTATCAGGCTAATTTCAAATATGATAAGAGCAAATGCTTATATGGTCTTAAACAGAGGCTGCTGTAGTCACAGAATGGGATGCCCCGGGCAGGAATGGACCTGGCAGGGTCCAGTAGTGCTTTGGCCAGCAAAAGTGTCTTTATCAGGCCTAATTTCAAATATGATAAGAGCAAATGCTTATATGGTCTTAAACAGAGGCTGCTGTAGTCACAGAATGGGATGCCCTGGGCAGGAATGGACCTGGCAGGGTCCAGTAGTGCTTTGGCCAGCAAAAGTGTCTTTATCAGGCTAATTTCAAATATGATAAGAGCAAATGCTTATATGGTCTTAAACAGAGGCTGCTGTAGTCACAGAATGGGATGCCCCAACAGGAATCGACCTGGCAGGGTCCAGTAGTGCTTTGGCCAGCAAAAGTGTCTTTATCAGGCCTAATTTCAAATATGATAAGAGCAAATGCTTATATGGTCTTAAACAGAGGCTGCTTTAGTCACAGAATGGGATGCCCCAACAGGAATCGACCTGGCAGGGTCCAGTAGTGCTTTGGCCAGCAAAAGTGTCTTTATCAGGCCTAATTTCAAATATGATAAGAGCAAATGCTTATATGGTCTTAAACAGAGGCTGCTGTAGTCACAGAATGGGATGCCCTGGGCAGGAATGGACCTGGCAGGGTCCAGTAGTGCTTTGGCCAGCAAAAGTGTCTTTATCAGGCCTAATTTCAAATATGATAAGAGCAAATGCTTATATGGTCTTAAACAGAGGCTGCTGTAGTCACAGAATGGGATGCCCTGGGCAGGAATGGACCTGGCAGGGTCCAGTAGTGCTTTGGCCAGCAAAAGTGTCTTTATCAGGCCTAATTTCAAATATGATAAGAGCAAATGCTTATATGGTCTTAAACAGAGGCTGCTTTAGTCACAGAATGGGATGCCCTGGGCAGGAATGGACCTGGCAGGGTCCAGTAGTGCTTTGGCCAGCAAAAGTGTCTTTATCAGGCTAATTTCAAATATGATAAGAGCAAATGCTTATATGGTCTTAAACAGAGGCTGCTGTAGTCACAGAATGGGATGCCCCAACAGGAATCGACCTGGCAGGGTCCAGTAGTGCTTTGGCCAGCAAAAGTGTCTTTATCAGGCCTAATTTCAAATATGATAAGAGCAAATGCTTATATGGTCTTAAACAGAGGCTGCTTTAGTCACAGAATGGGATGCCCTGGGCAGGAATGGACCTGGCAGGGTCCAGTAGTGCTTTGGCCAGCAAAAGTGTCTTTATCAGGCCTAATTTCAAATATGATAAGAGCAAATGCTTATATGGTCTTAAACAGAGGCTGCTGTAGTCACAGAATGGGATGCCCTGGGCAGGAATGGACCTGGCAGGGTCCAGTAGTGCTTTGGCCAGCAAAAGTGTTTTTATCAGGCCTAATTTCAAATATGATAAGAGCAAATGCTTATATGGTCTTAAACAGAGGCTGCTTTAGTCACAGAATGGGATGCCCTGGGCAGGAATGGACCTGGCAGGGTCCAGTAGTGCTTTGGCCAGCAAAAGTGTCTTTATCAGGCTAATTTCAAATATGATAAGAGCAAATGCTTATATGGTCTTAAACAGAGGCTGCTGTAGTCACAGAATGGGATGCCCTGGGCAGGAATGGACCTGGCAGGGTCCAGTAGTGCTTTGGCCAGCAAAAGTGTCTTTATCAGGCCTAATTTCAAATATGATAAGAGCAAATGCTTATATGGTCTTAAACAGAGGCTGCTGTAGTCACAGAATGGGATGCCCTGGGCAGGAATGGACCTGGCAGGGTCCAGTAGTGCTTTGGCCAGCAAAAGTGTCTTTATCAGGCCTAATTTCAAATATGATAAGAGCAAATGCTTATATGGTCTTAAACAGAGGCTGCTTTAGTCACAGAATGGGATGCCCTGGGCAGGAATGGACCTGGCAGGGTCCAGTAGTGCTTTGGCCAGCAAAAGTGTCTTTATCAGGCCTAATTTCAAATATGATAAGAGCAAATGCTTATATGGTCTTAAACAGAGGCTGCTGTAGTCACAGAATGGGATGCCCTGGGCAGGAATGGACCTGGCAGGGTCCAGTAGTGCTTTGGCCAGCAAAAGTGTCTTTATCAGGCCTAATTTCAAATATGATAAGAGCAAATGCTTATATGGTCTTAAACAGAGGCTGCTTTAGTCACAGAATGGGATGCCCTGGGCAGGAATGGACCTGGCAGGGTCCAGTAGTGCTTTGGCCAGCAAAAGTGTCTTTATCAGGCCTAATTTCAAATATGATAAGAGCAAATGCTTATATGGTCTTAAACAGAGGCTGCTTTAGTCACAGAATGGGATGCCCCGGGCAGGAATGGACCTGGCAGGGTCCAGTAGTGCTTTGGCCAGCAAAAGTGTCTTTATCAGGCCTAATTTCAAATATGATAAGAGCAAATGCTTATATGGTCTTAAACAGAGGCTGCTGTAGTCACAGAATGGGATGCCCTGGGCAGGAATGGACCTGGCAGGGTCCAGTAGTGCTTTGGCCAGCAAAAGTGTCTTTATCAGGCCTAATTTCAAATATGATAAGAGCAAATGCTTATATGGTCTTAAACAGAGGCTGCTTTAGTCACAGAATGGGATGCCCTGGGCAGGAATGGACCTGGCAGGGTCCAGTAGTGCTTTGGCCAGCAAAAGTGTCTTTATCAGGCTAATTTCAAATATGATAAGAGCAAATGCTTATATGGTCTTAAACAGAGGCTGCTGTAGTCACAGAATGGGATGCCCCAACAGGAATCGACCTGGCAGGGTCCAGTAGTGCTTTGGCCAGCAAAAGTGTCTTTATCAGGCCTAATTTCAAATATGATAAGAGCAAATGCTTATATGGTCTTAAACAGAGGCTGCTTTAGTCACAGAATGGGATGCCCTGGGCAGGAATGGACCAGGCAGGGTCCAGTAGTGCTTTGGCCAGCAAAAGTGTCTTTATCAGGCCTAATTTCAAATATGATAAGAGCAAATGCTTATATGGTCTTAAACAGAGGCTGCTGTAGTCACAGAATGGGATGCCCTGGGCAGGAATGGACCTGGCAGGGTCCAGTAGTGCTTTGGCCAGCAAAAGTGTTTTTATCAGGCCTAATTTCAAATATGATAAGAGCAAATGCTTATATGGTCTTAAACAGAGGCTGCTTTAGTCACAGAATGGGATGCCCTGGGCAGGAATGGACCTGGCAGGGTCCAGTAGTGCTTTGGCCAGCAAAAGTGTCTTTATCAGGCTAATTTCAAATATGATAAGAGCAAATGCTTATATGGTCTTAAACAGAGGCTGCTGTAGTCACAGAATGGGATGCCCTGGGCAGGAATGGACCTGGCAGGGTCCAGTAGTGCTTTGGCCAGCAAAAGTGTCTTTATCAGGCTAATTTCAAATATGATAAGAGCAAATGCTTATATGGTCTTAAACAGAGGCTGCTGTAGTCACAGAATGGGATGCCCTGGGCAGGAATGGACCTGGCAGGGTCCAGTAGTGCTTTGGCCAGCAAAAGTGTCTTTATCAGGCCTAATTTCAAATATGATAAGAGCAAATGCTTATATGGTCTTAAACAGAGGCTGCTTTAGTCACAGAATGGGATGCCCTGGGCAGGAATGGACCTGGCAGGGTCCAGTAGTGCTTTGGCCAGCAAAAGTGTCTTTATCAGGCCTAATTTCAAATATGATAAGAGCAAATGCTTATATGGTCTTAAACAGAGGCTGCTGTAGTCACAGAATGGGATGCCCTGGGCAGGAATGGACCTGGCAGGGTCCAGTAGTGCTTTGGCCAGCAAAAGTGTCTTTATCAGGCCTAATTTCAAATATGATAAGAGCAAATGCTTATATGGTCTTAAACAGAGGCTGCTTTAGTCACAGAATGGGATGCCCTGGGCAGGAATGGACCTGGCAGGGTCCAGTAGTGCTTTGGCCAGCAAAAGTGTCTTTATCAGGCCTAATTTCAAATATGATAAGAGCAAATGCTTATATGGTCTTAAACAGAGGCTGCTTTAGTCACAGAATGGGATGCCCTGGGCAGGAATGGACCTGGCAGGGTCCAGTAGTGCTTTGGCCAGCAAAAGTGTCTTTATCAGGCCTAATTTCAAATATGATAAGAGCAAATGCTTATATGGTCTTAAACAGAGGCTGCTGTAGTCACAGAATGGGATGCCCCGGGCAGGAATGGACCTGGCAGGGTCCAGTAGTGCTTTGGCCAGCAAAAGTGTCTTTATCAGGCCTAATTTCAAATATGATAAGAGCAAATGCTTATATGGTCTTAAACAGAGGCTGCTTTAGTCACAGAATGGGATGCCCCAACAGGAATCGACCTGGCAGGGTCCAGTAGTGCTTTGGCCAGCAAAAGTGTCTTTATCAGGCCTAATTTCAAATATGATAAGAGCAAATGCTTATATGGTCTTAAACAGAGGCTGCTTTAGTCACAGAATGGGATGCCCCAACAGGAATCGACCTGGCAGGGTCCAGTAGTGCTTTGGCCAGCAAAAGTGTCTTTATCAGGCTAATTTCAAATATGATAAGAGCAAATGCTTATATGGTCTTAAACAGAGGCTGCTGTAGTCACAGAATGGGATGCCCCAACAGGAATCGACCTGGCAGGGTCCAGTAGTGCTTTGGCCAGCAAAAGTGTCTTTATCAGGCCTAATTTCAAATATGATAAGAGCAAATGCTTATATGGTCTTAAACAGAGGCTGCTTTAGTCACAGAATGGGATGCCCTGGGCAGGAATGGACCTGGCAGGGTCCAGTAGTGCTTTGGCCAGCAAAAGTGTCTTTATCAGGCTAATTTCAAATATGATAAGAGCAAATGCTTATATGGTCTTAAACAGAGGCTGCTGTAGTCACAGAATGGGATGCCCCGGGCAGGAATGGACCTGGCAGGGTCCAGTAGTGCTTTGGCCAGCAAAAGTGTCTTTATCAGGCCTAATTTCAAATATGATAAGAGCAAATGCTTATATGGTCTTAAACAGAGGCTGCTTTAGTCACAGAATGGGATGCCCTGGGCAGGAATGGACCTGGCAGGGTCCAGTAGTGCTTTGGCCAGCAAAAGTGTCTTTATCAGGCTAATTTCAAATATGATAAGAGCAAATGCTTATATGGTCTTAAACAGAGGCTGCTGTAGTCACAGAATGGGATGCCCTGGGCAGGAATGGACCTGGCAGGGTCCAGTAGTGCTTTGGCCAGCAAAAGTGTCTTTATCAGGCCTAATTTCAAATATGATAAGAGCAAATGCTTATATGGTCTTAAACAGAGGCTGCTTTAGTCACAGAATGGGATGCCTCACAGCAGACTTAAGATCAGTTCAGTATATATGCACAGTTAGTTACTATAAGCAGCCTGAAAACGCTAACAAAGGCTGGATGAAAAAAAAAAAATCTCCCTGTCAGCCAGCTCCGTTTTTCCTACCTTTCCCTGGCTTTCTGTCTGTCTCCTGTCTGTCTCCTGCCTGTCTCCTGCCTGTCCCTGTCTGTCCCTGTCTCCAGCCTGTCTAACTGCCTCAGCTACACAGCGTTCTGTCTGTCTGTCACGAATGCAATAGAGAAATGAGGAAAAGCAAGATGGCCGCCGTTAAATACCGCTGTGTGACGTCACCGGGCTTGCTGGCTGCTGATAGGCTGCATGTGACTGCCCCAGCTTGCACTGGCGCGGGATACATGTCCAGACATGTCCCGTCCGCCATCTTAGAATGCCTGTAAATGTAAATGAATGGATGTTAAAGGAAAACTTCGAGTGATCGAATCGCGGGGAAATTCGGATTCGATCCGAATCGAATTTTTCCTGAAATTCGGATCGAATCCGGGTTCGTCCGGATCGATTCGCTCATCCCTACTGTCAACCTCTCGGTTGTCAAAGTCTTGGTGTCGCCTTATAATATTTGACATTCCAACACCCGAAAGTTAATAATCTGATATAACTATGGATATAATGCAAGCACTGGGCAACAATTGAGCATCATACCTGAACACTCACCCATGCCCTATTCCTGCCTCCCTCTGTAAACACCCACCCAAGTAGTGCAAGCTGGCCCAGGCAGACACACTGCAACCAGGCGGAGGGGTTCACTCCTTACCTCTTGGATCCATAATCTTTACCCTTATACCCTTTTTTTACAGTGGCCAAAACTTGAACATAGTGGTTTCATGCCTCTTCAGATCACATATCACACCCCCAATCGGGGTGCCCCCCTGAAGTGCACCAAAACCCAGGATAGTCAAAATCCTGGGTGTTGGTCCACTTTAAAGAACTACATTTGTACAGCCTGGAGGAAAGAAGGGAGAGGGGGGACATGACTGAGACCTTTAAATATGTGAAAGGATTGAATAAGGTTCAGGAGGAAAGTGTTTTTAAGAAGAAACTTAATGATAGAACAAGGGGGCACAACCTGAAGCTAGTCGGGGGAAAGATCAGGAGCAATGTTAGAAAATATTATTTTACAGAAAGAGTAGTAGATGCTTAGAACAAACTTCCAGCAGAGGTAGTTGAAAAATCAACAGTCACTGAATTTAAACATGCCTGGGATAAGCACACATCTATCCTAAGATAAAGAGTACATACAGTATACACATAAGGGCAGACTAGATGGACCGTATGGTCTCCTTCTGCCATCAACCTTCTATGTTTCTATGTTTTATTCCACAACTTGCTCTAAGCACTGGGGTGAGTGTATCCTGTTATTCCACAACTTGCTGTAAGCACTGGGGTGTATCTTGTTATCCCACAAATTGCTCTAAAAACTGGGGTGTGACCTATTATCCCAAAACTTGTTCTAAGCACTGGGATGAGTGTACCCTGTTATACTACAACTAAGTTACAATTAACTGTGGTGTATGTATCCCACAACTTGCTCTAAGCAAGCTGTAAGTACTGGTGCTAGTGTACCCTGTTATACTACAACTTGCTCTAAGCACTGAGGTGTACCCTGTTATACTACAACTTGCTCTAAGCACTGGGGTGTGTGTATTGTGTTATTCCACAACCTGCTCTAAGCACTGGGGTGTATCCTGTTATCCCACAGCCAATCAGCCATCTTCCTTACCCATCCCATCACTGGCCCAGGGGGACAAGTGACCTCACTGTATAAATGGCTTGGTCCGTGGCCACAACGATTTTGCTGTCTCGAAGTGTTCAGCTTTCTATCGTGCAAACTTTAGAGAGAAAATGGAAGTTGGGCCCATCTCACCCCCCGAGCCCTGGCCCTGAATGCAAGAATTTCAAAATTGCTGGCCTTTGAACTGGACTGTGGGGATGGACAGTTTGGAAGATCTGTTGGTGGTGTCTGTTCCACAATTCTCTTTTCCCAGCTGCCACTCATTTTCTCTGTGTGACAATAGTTGGGTTCCAGCTACAAAATGCCCGAGTGAGTCAAAGTGCAGACTAGAGATGAGCGAACGTCTTGAAAGTTCGATTCCCGGCGATTCGCCGAATTTCCCCAAGAAATTCGGGTTTGCCCGAATCGAACTTTCACGAATCGCTCATCTGAAAAAAGAAATGCCGGCATGGTGGGAGCGGGCAGGCCGGCTGCGCTGTCAGCGGGCCGGCTTCCGCCGCCCGCTGACAGCGTAGCCGGCCTGCCCGCTCCCACCATGCCGGCATTTTTTTTTATTTCAGGGAAAATTCGATCGGCACGAACCAAAAAAAATTCGTGTTTTTGCCGAATCGAATTTTCCCTGAAATTCGGAGTGAATTCCGGTTCGTCCGAACCGGTTTGCTCATCCCTGGTGCAGACCAACAGCACTTCACTACCAGTGAGTGGGTCTCCATGAGGCACATCTGCACAGCGCTGCAGTGCTTCCAGTACACCAGAAATATGATCAGTGCTGATCATGCCATCATCAGCATTACCATCCCCATCCTCTGCCTGCTGGAAAAAATGTTTCAGGCCATGACTAAGGAGGAAGCAGAGGAGAAGGAGGAAGGCCCATTTTCCCCACTGTCAGGGCAGTGTACACGTGCCTCACAGGGTGGGTTTCTGGGCCAAGAGAGGCCACTGTCCAGTCAAAGGACAGTTTTGGAGGACATTCTGTCACAGCTTTGTGGCACCCAGTGCAGCTCGCAGGCATCACTAGAGCGTAGCTGGAGTGAGGAGCAGGAGGAGAAGACACCTGACACTGAGGACAGCTTCTTCTTGACTCAGGGCCACCCTGTTTGATCCCCGCTATAAGGTCAACATCACCCCTTGATTCCAGCACTGGAACAGGATAGAAAAAATGAGAGAGTACAAGCACACGCTGGTGGACACACTACTGACGAAGTTCCTAGCTGACTTTGAGGGCTCAGTGGTTGCACAAGGAGGAGGATAAAGTCACCAATAGCTGACTTTTACTCGCCAGGTGGATGACTACCTGTTCATGCGTCTTTTGGTACTAAGTGATGGGTAGTCTCCGTTCAATTTCAAGGTTGGTAAACTGGATACATGGCCAGAACGTGCCCTCTATGCCTTTGAGGTGCTGGCCTGCCCTGCGCCAAGTGTCCCAGCAGAATGTATGTTCAGCACCACAGAAGGTGAGAATGAACTTTAGCAGCAGGTTTGGCCGAACTTGGTGAACCCAAACGTTAACAGGTCTGCTCATTACTAGTAAAAATGATATTTTCTGTTTTTTTTTTTTATCAATAGATTTTTATTGATTTCAACAAAAAAACAAGAAGCAGCATATGTTATCAGACAACGATGACATAGCTGGCACTTAGTGCCTGTCCCTAACAAAAAATAAGAACAAGCACCTAACGGGAAAGTGCTTCAAAACTAAATAAACGCTAACATTGCACACTTCACCTCCAAGCCATACAGCAATGCACAAAATGTAGCTTCTCAAAACTTAATAACAATATCTGCAATATTCCAGAGTGGAAATGCATAAACAAAACAAACAATAAAAAAGGGGGGAGAAACAAAAAAAAACATATTCCTTACCCTATACTTGCCAGCTGACCAATCCATCTTCTCCCACACCATCCCGGTTACACCCTCAGAAGCGCTCTGTATAAACTTGTGGGTAAAAAACTCATCCAACCAGGGAGACCAAATTTTCTCAAACTGTTCAGTTCTCTCCTGATTTATCATCTTCTCCATTGTCATAGTATGGTTCACTCTATTTTTGAACTCCTGTATGCTGAGCATAGGAGTCTTCCACGCCTTCGCCATTACTTGTTTGATTGCCATAAACATAAAATGCTACAAGAAAGAACTACATGGCTCAGAACAGCAGAATTTCCCAGAAATGATCCCAAGCTGATTAGACCTCAGCTATGTGCACCCCTCAGTAAGGAAAACACATTGTCCTTTACTATTCTTAACCCTTTAAATGCCAGACTACATTTCACTATTTTGGCTACACATGTTCAACCTTGATTTTTGAAGGAATTTCCAGGGATTTCCCAGGAAAATTATATGTTGTTTTTTTCTGGGCTTCAACATGAAATGTATTATATGGCCTTTTTTAGTGTATTCTCAATACTTTTGGGTGAAATATGTGCAAAAAAAATAAAAAAATCAATTTTTTGCAACTTTTGTCAATAAAATGTTATTGCGTGTGAAACCTCAATTTCTCCTGGTTACAGCTGTACCACATATGTATAGGTAGACACTCTTTCCTGCCCAGGAGACTCCCCCAAACTGAAACAGAGCTTTAGGAGATTTTCAGATAAAATACAACTTTGATATGTGCTATAAGCACCTTGCAGTTTTTCCAGAAAAACAACCCTTTACATTTGAAATACCCCCCACAAACTATATATTCTCTGGAAGTACATGCCTCAAGTTTTCTAGGCATACCAGGCTTGTTTATGTGGGCGTAGTTTACTGGAAGTAATCTCTCAATCAATTCTTTGGTTGCACAGAGTTTCCCTAAAAAAGAATAAAAAGGAAGAATCAAAGCCACATTTTCCTACAAAAAAAACTATATGCAAACAAGAAAAACAAGTAATATCTGAAAAAGCAACATGTAAAGGGTTGAATTTTAAGGGTTAAAAATCCCTCAAAAACCCTTAAAAATCAAAAAAATGACATGGTGTCCCCCCTACCCAGCTATGCAGGGCTTGTAGAACAGAGCCCCCCCACCCTGCTGGCTACAAGTCCACATAGCTTCCATGGCCCAGGCTCTTCTGCCCCGCCCGGCCTTTGGGGAGGCAGGTAATTGGGGTTCCAGGGGTTAGTGGCAAGTCACCAGCTAGCCGCAGGTACTGGTATAGGGGTCCCATGGATCCTTTACCAGTTCACAAAGGGTTAAGTGTAAAAAAAAAACACACAGGTACAAGGAGAAAAAATATTTTATTGTTTTTTTTAATACTTACTTCCCATCCATCCCTGGGCACTGTGTCCCACACTGATCACTCTGGCTTATGCTTTCCTGCTGCTGCTGGAAGCCTTTTTTAGCTGCTGGACAAAAGAACATAAGGGGTTAATGAAAAAAAAATGACATATTTTTAAAAAACCCTTAAAAATAAAAAAAATGACATGGGATCCCCCTTACCCATCATAACAAGCCCAGGACCAGCTATGGGGGCTTGTAGAACAGGGCGCACGGGCCAGCTTTGGTGGCCCCCCCACCCTGCCGGCAACAAGCTCCGTGGGCCCAGGCTCTTCTGCCCCCCCTGGCCTTTGGTGAGGCAGGTAATTGGGGAGCCGGGGGTTAATGGCAAGTCACTCACTAGCCGCAGGTGACTTGCCAGCCCTCAGCCTTGTGAACTGGTATAGGGATCTCATGGATACCTTACCAGTTCACAAAGGGTTAAATGTAAAAATAAACACACTCCTTCTCTGTCCCCCGGTGATCTTCGATGACAACTGCCGGGTGCTCGGTGGAGGGAGGCTTGGGGGGGCGAGGGATCATAGTCCTCTCCCCACCTCCAACCTCTCTCGTCTGTGCACCCGGCAAGGCTGATTATCTCGGGTGAGGGTGAGAGAAGCCGGCTGCTGGGTGACATCATAGTGAGCCACGAACCATGAAGTGAGGAAGAGGGTGATTTCTCGTCCTTTCCTCACCACGGAAGAGCCTGGGGGTGATCGGAGGCCCCCCGGTGAAGAGGAGACCCCACCGGAGGGATTGCAGCCGCAAGTGAGTAAATGTCTTTTTTTTACAGTCAATTGTGCCATCGGCCAAAGTGGGGGGGGTGCTATTTTGGGCGCTCTCCTGAAGAGAAAAGAGCCCCAGGGGGGATCGGATGCCCCCCCCCCCCCCCCCAGGTGCAGAGAAGACTTGGCCCAATCCAACGAGGGGTCTGGTGAGTTTTTAACTATTATACTTTTTTTCTGTGGGGTGTTAAAATCAGCTACGTGAGACTCAAGTAGCTGGCACTAAAAGGGTTAAACCTATTCCAAAGTTCGGGTCTAATAGCTAGTATCCCTAATGCATTAGACAATACAGAACATAATGTAGCTGGCCTTTTTACCTTAGCTATCCATATGAAAGAATCCATGGAAAACAAATCACATGCTTTCTGTTCTATCATTATCTAGCTGGGCTTTTCTCCACAAATAAATATATGTGGAAGTTGGGCTAATTGAGCAGCAACATAATAACTATAAAAATTTCAGGAACCCAAACCCCCTTATGTTTTGTTATATATAAAATTATTTGATTTATTCTTCTACTTTTGACTGCCCAAATAAATCTCAACACTTTAGAATGTCTTTAAATCTGCCTTCATGATAGGAATAGGACGTGTCCTAGGTAAGGTAACCTTTTCTAGGTAACAAAAGGCCTGATTTATCGGTGCCACATTGGTCCAAATTGTAAAAATTGTAAAAAAATATAAAAACATTTGTTTTCATGCTTGGGCATGTTGTTTCACTACAAGAAGCATATTTAATAAAACATTAGCAGTGTAGCAATACGTTGGGAAATGTATAAATCATATTTTGCACTACTCTAATTTGCACTGAAATGGCATTGTCTGGCAGAAGTGCTTGATAAATCAGACCCAAAGTAGTTTTAACTGCCCTAATGCTCCCCAACCAAGACAGCCTCAGCCCAGATCAGGAGTCAATGTCACCTCCCAGTTCATGAAATAATGAATTGTAATCATTTTAAATAATAATTAAAACTGAGGGGTTCTTGGATACCAAGATAATTAATACTACCAGTTTTACGAATGAGATTAAAATATTGTTTCAAATTGAGAACCTCTTGGCGGGGAAACAATAGAACATCATCAGTAAATAATGCACATGTTTGTTCCCTCCACCCACACTCCACCCCCCTCCTCAACACCCCTGCTTAATCTAATTGTTCTCACTAGGGATGAGCGAATCGATCCGGACGAACCCGGATTCGATCCGAATTTCATGAAAAATTCGATTCGGATCGAATCCGAATTTCCCCGCGATTCGATCGCTCGAAGTTTTCCTTTAACATCCATTCATTTACATTACAGGCATTCTAAGATGGTGGACGGGACATGTCCAGACATGTAAGCTGGGGCAGTGTATGCTGGGACAGTCACATGCAGCCTGTCAGCAGCCAGCAAGCCCGGTGACGTCACAGCGCTATTTAAGGCCGGCGGCCATCTTGCTTTTCCTCATTTCTCTATTGCATTCGTGAGAGACAGGACGCTGCTGTAGGCAGGGAGAGAGACAGTTAGACAGACAGTGACAGACAGGGACAGGCTGGAGACAGGCAGGAGACAGGCAGGAGACAGACAGAAAGTCAGCGAAAAACAGGGAAAGTTAGGAAAAATCGGAGGCAGTCACAGGGAGATTTTATTTTTTTTCATCCAGCCTGAGTGTTACTGGCTGGCTGACTGGCTTTGTTAGCGTTTTCAGGCTGCTTATACACTAACTGTGCATATATACTGAACTGATCTTAAGTCTGCTGTGAGGCATCCCATTCTGTGACTACACCAGCCTCTATTTAATACCATAACCATTTGCACTTATTCTAATAGAAATTAGGCCTGACAAAGACACTTTTGCTGTGCATAGTCTTACTGCTGCCTGCCAGGTGCTCTCTGGTTTTTGTGGCATCCCATTCTGTGACTACACCAGCCTCTATTTAATACCATAACCATTTGCACTTATTCTAATAGAAATTAGGCCTGATAAAGACACTTTTGCTGTGCATAGTCTTACTGCTGCCTACCAGGTGCTCTCTGGTTTTTGTGGCATCCCATTCTGTGACTACACCAGCCTCTATTTAATACCATAACCATTTGCACTTATTCTAATAGAAATTAGGCCTGATAAAGACACTTTTGCTGTACATGCTCTCTGGTTTTTGTGGCATCCCATTCTGTGACTACACCAGCCTCTATTTAATACCATAACCATTTGCACTTATTCTAATAGAAATTAGGCCTGATAAAGACACTTTTGCTGTGCATAGTCTTACTGCTGCCTGCCAGGTGCTCTCTGGTTTTTGTGGCATCCCATTCTGTGACTACACCAGCCTCTATTTAATACCATAACCATTTGCACTTATTCTAATATAAATTAGGCCTGATAAAGACACTTTTGCTATGCATAGTCTCACTGCTGCCAGGTGCTCTCTGGTTTTTGTGGCATCCCATTCTGTGACTACACCAGCCTCTATTTAATACCATAACCATTTGCACTTATTCTAATAGAAATTAGGCCTGATAAAGACACTTTTGCTGTGCATAGTCTCACTGCTGCCAGGTGCTCTCTGGTTTTTGTGGCATCCCATTCTGTGACTACACCAGCCTCTATTTAATACCATAACCATTTGCACTTATTCTAATAGAAATTAGGCCTGATAAAGACACTTTTGCTGTGCATAGTCTCACTGCTGCCAGGTGCTCTCTGGTTTTTGTGGCATCCCATTCTGTGACTACACCAGCCTCTATTTAATACCATAACCATTTGAATTATTCTAATAGAAATTAGGCCTGATAAAGACACTTTTGCTGTGCATAGTCTTAGTGCTGCCAGGTGCTCTCTGGTTTTTGTGGCATCCCATTCTGTGACCACCCCAGCCTCTATTTAATACCATAACCATTTGCACTTATTCTAATAGAAATTAGGCCTGATAAAGACACTTTTGCTGTGCATAGTCTTACTGCTGCCAGGAGCACTGCTGGCTGTTGGGGCATCCCATTCTGTAACATAGCATACCCCTCTTTATTTACACTAAGCAGCTCTCTTATTTACACTAGGCAGGCCTGTTGGAGGCTGAGTGTTACTGCTCACTTTTGGTGTGCATTATATTCTGTTTCATATAGACCCACCGCTGCCTGGGGGTTCTTAAAATATCACCTATTACCACGCCAGTTAGACTATGTCGGGCAGACAAGTGCCTGGAAGTGAAAAGAGGAGTGGCAGAGATTCCACAGGCAGAGCTCGCAGCAGACTGGGGGCCAGTAGCAGCAGGAGTCACGCTGAGAGACCTAATCTGCCAGTATCTGCTAGCGGTCGGGTCTCCACCAGTAACGCATCTGCCGTGGTAGATTGGTTGACGCGCTCATCAACAACATCATCACAACTTACGTCTGAGACCCCCAGTCTAGGGTCGGTAGGTTCCTCTGACACAACCCTGAGTTGGCATGCCCCGAGAGCAGTCCCTGTCCTCCCATTGCCTCTGTCCTACGCCGTTCCCTCCCCCAGCGACGTATCCTATGCTTTGGGTTCAGCTCCACTCTTGTGGAGGAGGACGATCAGATAGAGGACAGTCAGCAGCTACTGCCCAGCCAAGAAATGGAGGTGGCTACTTTAGCTAGGCAGACAAATAGTGATGTGGACCGTGTCGTGGGTGCTGCGAGCGTTCCAGCTCCTGCGCCAGACACTGTTGACGAATCCACGAACATCAGTGACGTACAGCCACAACTCGGTGATAATGATGATGACGATGAAGCCGATCGCACTTGGGAGCCGGGTGATGAAGGGGCTTCATCGTCATCATCAGGAGAAGAGGGGTGCAGGTTGCCCCGGAGTCAGCAGCTGAGGCAGCAAGGTGGTAGCAGTCAGCATGGGGGCACAATTCCAAAGGCTGGAGCCGGCCGGGGCCGGGGTAGAGCACCTGCTGCGTGGCAGTCTACCTTATCGGGAGGTAGTGGAGCAGGGGTTCCTGGAGTTGGCAACAGCAGCAGTGAATCAGTGAGGCCAGGGGGTGGGAAAAGTAGCTACTCGGCAGTGTGGCAGTTTTTCCTGAAGCATCCGCAGGAGGGTAACATGGCCACATGCAAGATATGTAGGCAAAAGGTGAAGCATGGCCAGGGTCCAAATTTTGGCACCAAGGCCCTGCGTCAACATATAATGCGTCACCATAAAGTGACCTGGGAGAACCGAGGCTCCCAAGGGGTGGTCCAGTCTGCTTCCTCACCAAGTGAGCTCCCAATTTCTGCCAGCCAAGGCTCCAGCACCTCAGCCGAAGGCAGCTGTGCGTCATACCCATCCTCTGTCGCTCCTGCTCCTCCTCCTCCTCCTCCAAGTCATGCATCCCGCCAGCAATCCATCAGCGAAGCCATGTCCAAGAGACAGCAGTATGCGCCCACTCATCCTACGGCGCAGAAGCTGAATGTGCTCCTGTCCAAGTTGCTGGTGCTGCAGTCGCTCCCTTTTCAGGTGGTGGAATCTGCATCTTTCAGAGAACTGATGGCTTGTGCCGAGCCGAGGTGGAGAGTCCCAAGCCGTCATTTCTTTGCCAAGAAGGCAGTACCAGCGCTGCACACTTTTGTTGAACAGAAGGTGGGCCAGTCCTTGAGCCTGTCGGTGTGTAGCAAAGTGCATGGCAGCACCGACATCTGGAGCTGTAACTACGGTCAGGGACAGTACATGTCGTTTACGGCCCACTGGGTGAATGTGGTCCCTTTGCAGCAGCAACTTGGACAGGTCACGCCGCTTCGGCCTCCGCGCTCCCTGCCCGTTGGGCCTGTGACACCGTGCGACTCGGCCTCCTCATCCTCCGCCATCTCCTCACCCTCCACTGTAGGCTCAAGTCTGAGTGCCCCTCCAGTCTACCATGTGTGCAGGGCACGGAGGTGTCACGCAGTGCTTCACATGGTTTGTCTTGGCGAACTGAGTCACACAGGGGAGGAACTGCTTAAATGTATTCATCAGGAAATCCAAACATGGCTTACTCCAAGAAAACTTAAAATGGGAATCATGGTTACCGACAATGGGAAGAACATTTTGTCTGCGCTGCGCCAAGGAAGCCTGACCCATGCCCCCTGCATGGCTCACGTCTTCAATCTGGTTGTCAAGCGGTTTCTAAAGTGTTCCCCCCATCTGCAAGACATCCTAACAAATTCAAGGAAACTTTGCATGCACTTCAGCCACTCATACACCGCCAAACACACCCTTCTTGAGCTACAGCGTCAGAATGGTATCCCCCAACATAGTCTGATTTGCGATGTTTCCACCCGTTGGAATTCCACCCTTCACATGTTGGACCGATTATACGAACAGAGAAAAGCCATCACGGATTTCCTGATGATCCAAGCAGATAGGGGGACTCCCCTGTGTAACTTCAATGTCAACCAGTGGCAGCTCATATGTGACACCTGCCATTTGCTCAGGCCCTTTGAGGAAGCCACTTTATTTGTCAGTCAGCAGGATTACAGGATGAACGACGTGATTCCACTGCTTCATGTACTACAGCACATGTTGGAAACCATGGCTGGTCAGGGCACTGGAGACATGGCGTTTACATCTTACGGCCACATGAACCCCGTTGGAGCTGAACTGGAGGAGGAGGAGGAAGAGGAGGAGGAGGAGTTGCCCAGCGAAACACAGTTTAGGCTTGGCGAAATGGCTGGTTTATCTAGTCAGCGGACAGGAGAGGAGGAGCAGGAGCAGCCAGAGGAGCTAGAGGTTTTTGAGGAAGGCGAGACAGAGGACCCGGGCACACCGTGGCAGTATGCAGTGGAGATGGAGACAGGTAGTCCATCCGAGTCACTTGCGCAAATGGCACGAAGCATGCTCACGTGCTTGCGTAGTGACCCCAGAATTGTTTCCATCTGTCGGCGGGATGACTTCTGGCTGTCCACCTTATTTGACCCTCACTTCCGGCACAAAATGGGGGCATTTTTTAAACCCACCGAGAGGGAGGACAAACTGAACTACTACAAAGATATTCTACGTAGGCAGTTGGCCGATGCCTATCTGCGCCATGGTCCATACTCTCGCAGGTCTGATTCGAGGGGACCTCTGCGCTCACCTTCCACTGCCATGGCCGCTGGGGGGGTTGGCAGGAGCAGCAGCAGCAGCTCCATCAGCAGCAGCCTCAGTCTTCAGTCGCTAATGAGTAGCTTTCTACACCCGCATAGTGAGGCTACTCATGAGCAGCAGGAAGACCTGGAGCAGGACCTGAACCAGCAGGTCATGTCATACTTTGACATGACCATGCCAACACACCTTGAGGATCCGCTGGACTTCTGGGCAGCCAAACTTGATTTGTGGCCGCAACTAGCAGAGTTTGCCCTGGAAAAGCTGTCCTGCCCGGCAAGCAGCGTGCCATCTGAGCGGGTGTTTAGTGCGGCAGGGGCCATAGTTACGGCGAGGAGAACTCGTCTGTCAACTAAAAATGTGGAGAGACTCACCTTTGTCAAAATGAATCAGGGATGGATCAGCCAGGATTTCCACCCACCAATGCCTGATGCATGCGACTAGATTCAGCATGGTGCCACGTTTTACACTTTCCAAATGGTGCAAAACATATTTATGTCTTTAGGCCAATTTTTGGGCTCCTGCTGATGCCAACTCCAGGGTGTGAATCATCCAATTTTTGGGCTCCTGAAGCCAACCCCAGTGTCTCTTTAAAGTAATGTTTGGGCTCATGCTGCTGCTGTCAACTCCAAGGTGTGATTCATCCAATTTTTGGGCTCCTGAAGCCAACCCCAGGGTCTCTTTAAAGTAATATTTGGGCTCCTGCTGCTGCTGCCAACTCCAGGGTGTGAATCATCCAATTTTTGGGCTACTGAAGCCAACCCCAGTGTCTCTTTAAAGTAATGTTTGGGCTCCTGCTGCTGCTGCCAACTCCAGGGTGTGATTCATCCAATTTTTGGGCTCCTGAAGCCAACCCCAGGGTCTCTTTAAAGTAATATTTAGGCATCTGCTGCTGCTGCTGCCAACTCCAGGGTGTGAATCATCAAATTTTTGGGCTCCTGAAGCCAACCCCAGGGTCTCTTTAAAGTAATATTTGGGCTCCTGCTGCTGCTGCTGCCAACTCCAGGGTGTGAATCATCCAATTTTGGGGCTCCTAAAGCCAACTCCAGTGTCTCTTTAAAGTAATGTTTGGGCTCCTGTTGCTGCTGCTGCTGCTGCCAACTCCTGACAACTCCAGGGTGTGATTCATCCAATTTTTGATCTCCTGAAGCCAACCCCAGGGTCTCTTTAAAGTAATATTTGGGCTCCTGCTGCTGCTGCTGCCAACTCCAGGGTGTGAATCATCAAATTTTTGGGCTCCTGAAGCCAACTCCAGTGTCTCTTTAAAGTAATGTTTTGGCTCCTGCTGCTGCTGCTGCCAACTCCAGGGTGTGATTCATCCAATTTTTGGGCTCCTGAAGCCAACCCCAGGGTCTCTTTAAAGTAATATTTGGGCTCCTGCTGCTGCTGCTGCCAACTCCAGGGTGTGAATCATCCAATTTTTGGGCTCCTGAAGCCAAATCCAGTGTCTCTTTAAAGTAATGTTTGGGCTCCTGTTGCTGCTGCTGCTGCTGCCAACTCCTGCCAACTCCAGGGTGTGAATCATCCAATTTTTGGGCTCCTGAAGCCAACTCCAGTGTCTCTTTAAAGTAATGTTTTGCCTCCTGCTGCCGCTGCTGCCAACTCCAAGGTGTGATTCATCCAATTTTTGGGCTCCTGAAGCCAACCCCAGGGTCTCTTTAAAGTAATATTGGGCTCCTGCTGCTGCTGCTGCCAACTCCAGGGTGTGAATCATCCAATTTTTGGGCTCCTGAAGCCAACCCCAGTGTCTCTTTAAAGTAATGTTTGGGCTCCTGCTGCTGCTGCCAACTCCAGGGTGTGATTCATCCAATTGTTGGGCTCCTGAAGCCAACCCCAGTGTCTCTTTAAAGTAATGTTTGGGCTGCTGCTGCTGCCAACTCCAGGATGTGAATCATCCAATTTTTGGGCTCCTGAAGCCAACTCCAGTGTCTCTTTAAAGTAATGTTTGGGCTCCTGCTGCTGCTGCCAACTCCAGGGTGTGATTCATCCAATTTTTGAGCTCCTGAAGCCAACTCCAGGGTCTCTTTAAAGTAATATTTGGGCTCCTGCTGCTGCTGCTGCCAACGCCAGGGTGTGAATCATCCAATTTTTGGGCTCCTGCAGCCAACTCCAGTGTCTCTTTAAAGTAATGTTTTGGCTCCTGCTGCTGCTGCTGCCAACTCCAGGGTGTGATTCATCCAATTGTTGGGCTCCTGAAGCCAACCCCAGGGTCTCTTTAAAGTAATATTTGGGCTCCTGCTGCTGCTGCTGCCAACTCCAGGGTGTGAATCATCCAATTTGGGCTCCTGAAGCCAACTCCAGTGTCTCTTTAAAGTAATGTTTGAGCTCCTGTTGCTGCTGCTGCTGCTGCCAACTCCTGCCAACTCCAGGGTGTGATTCATCCAATTTTTGGGCTCCTGAAGCCATCCCCAGGGTCTCTTTAAAGTAATATTTGGGCTCCGGCTGCTGCTGCTGCCAACTCCAGGGTGTGAATCATCCAATTTTTGGGCTCCTGAAGCCAACTCCAGTGTCTCTTTAAAGTAATGTTTTGGCTCCTGCTGCTACTGCTGCCAACTCCAGGGTGTGATTCATCCAATTTTTGGGCTCCTGAAGCCAACCCCAGGGTCTCTTTAAAGTAATATTTGGGCTCCTGCTGCTGCTGCTGCCAACTCCAGGGTGTGAATCATCCAATTTTTGGGCTCCTGAAGCCAACCCCAGTGTCTCTTTAAAGTAATGTTTGGGCTCCTGCTGCTGCTGCCAACTCCAGGGTGTGATTCATCCAATTGTTGGGCTCCTGAAGCCAACCCCAGTGTCTCTTTAAAGTAATGTTTGGGCTGCTGCTGCTGCCAACTCCAGGGTGTGAATCATCCAATTTTTGGGCTCCTGAAGCCAACTCCAGTGTCTCTTTAAAGTAATGTTTGGGCTCCTGCTGCTGCTGCCAACTCCAGGGTGTGATTCATCCAATTTTTGAGCTCCTGAAGCCAACCCCAGGGTCTCTTTAAAGTAATATTTGGGCTCCTGCTGCTGCTGCTGCCAACTCCAGGGTGTGATTCATCCAATTTTTGGGCTCCTGAAGCCAACCCCACGGTCTCTTTAAAGTAATGTTTGGGCTCCTGCTGCTGCTGCCAACTCCAGGGTGTGAATCATCCAATTTTTGGGCTCCTGAAGCCAACCCCAGTGTTTCTTTAAAGTAATGTTTGGGCTGCTGCTGCTGCTGCCAACTTCAGGGTGTGATTAATCCAATTTTTGGGCTCCTGCTGCTGCCAACTCCAGTGTCTCTTTAAAGCAATGTTTGGGCTCCTGCCCCTCATAGTGATGCCACTTCAACTCTCTGCAAATGTGCCGCTCTGCGATTCTATTAGCGATGCCTCTGATCTGCATGTGATATTTATTCAAAGTATTATTTAACTAACCCAGCACGCATCCTATGCGTGTTACAGCAAGGCAGAATGGTTTACAACCCTATTGAGGCTCTAGGAGGCTCAGAAATAGCCGTTTTTAATAGCGATTCGTCGCGAATAAATTCGGGTCGAATCGATTTTTGTCGGAAAATTCGGCGAATCAGTCGAATCGAATTTTTCAAAAGTTCGCTCATCTCTAGTTCTCACCAAAGGACAATCCTGTCAAGTAGATCCCTTTATCCCTATAATTGCACAAGGATCCTTATATAAATATCTTTAACTATTTTGAAATGTAGTTCCAATACCTTGTCTTCCCGAAATATAAAACATATAATCCCAAGTCAATGTGTCAAATGCTTTATGTAAGTCTAATAAAAGAAAAACCCTTCTTGCACCTCCTTGATTCCAATTAGTTTGAACTGCAGAAATCAAATCAATTACTCTTCTGGTCTGATCCACGGCCTGCCTTCCTGGGATAAAACCCACCTGATCAAGATGAATATACTGAGCCAGAAAGGAGTTATGCCTTAATGCCAATATTTTAGTAAGAAGCTTCAAGTCATTATGTATCAGGGAAATTGATATATAATCATTACAATCTCCTGGATCATTTGGCTGTGGAAGGACACTAATGTGTGCTTTATTTAACCCTTAAAAAGTGCCAGTACCTAGAGTTTTTGTCACCGCCAAACCATTTTCACCATTTTGCGCTACACATGTTCAACTGTGAGAGAATTTCCAGGGATAAATATATTGTTTTTTTCAGCAGAGTCTGGGATTTAACATGAAATGTCTTGTTTACCCTTGTTTTAGTGTATTCAAAAAACATTTCCGTGAAATATCTAAAAAAAAAATCTATTTTTTTACAAATTGTATGTAAGTTTGTCAATAAAATCTTAATGCGTGAGAAATCCCCAGTTACAATGGTACCAAATATGTATTGTTAGGTTCCCTTTCCTGCCCAGGAGACTCCCCAAACTGAGACAGCGCTTTAGGAGATTTTCAGATAACATACAACTATGCTATGCGCACATTGCAGTTTTCCAAGAAAAACAACCTTTTACTTTTATAATTCAAACTATATATTCTCTGGAAGTACACAACTCAAGATTTCTAGGCGTACCAGGCTTGTGGACATGGGCACAGTTTTCTGGAAGTAATCCATCACTGATTTCTTTGGTTGCACAGTGTTTCTCTAAAAAAAAAAAAAAAAAAAAAAAAGCAGACTCAAAACCACATTTTTCTAAAAAGACTGTATGCAAACTAATTCAAAAACAAACAATCTTCAAAAACAAGGTCGCCCGAACAGAACAATACCCAACATGAACACCCCAAAGTAAAGCATGTGCATAAGGGTAATTTTACTTTTCAAGCTTTTTCAACCAAAACAACCCTTTACATTGGAATACCTCCGACAAACCATACATTCTCTAAAAGTGCACACATTAAGCTTTCTAAGCATAGCCAGCTCATGTATAAAAAGAAGAACAAAAAACACATTTTTTAAAATATCTATATGCAAACAAGAAAAAACAAGCTACATTTGAAAGCTCAAGGTCCCCTGAACAGAACAATACCCAACATGCATACCTATCCTTTTAATTGCCAGCTTTATTGAAATGTTGTCACCTCTGTCGACAGGTTATCCCCCCACCCATTTTGTGCTATGTTTAACTGTGATTTTTGCAGTGAAATATCTTGTTTCTAATTTTTCTACTGTTTTTTTAAATATTGTTGAATGAAAAAAACAAAATATATTTTTTTTAATTGTCTCTATTATTTTAAATAAAACATTTGTTTTATTAAAGAAAACCATATTGCACTTGAAAGCCTAATTTCTCCCGATTACAATGCTATCACATATGTATCGGTAGCCCACCCATTCTTGCCCAGAAGACCCCCAAACTGCACTTTATAACATTTTACAAATAAAATACAACTACTATCCACACTATAACGGGTTAAACAAAAAAATAGTCATAGGGTCCCTCTTCCCGGAATTTTAAGAGTTAAAAATCCAAAAAAATTATGTGGGGTCCCCCCCTACCGAGCATAACTAGCCCGTGGTACAGCTATGCAGGGCTTGTAGAAAAGGGCACAGGAGCCAGATTTGGTGGTGCCCCACCCTGCCGGCTACAAGCATGTACAGCCTAAATTGGCCCCAGGCCTTTCTGCCCACCCAGGGGGGGTTAATGGCAAGTTACCCACTAGCCGCAGGTGACTTGCCAGCCCCTAAGCCTTGTGAACTGGTATAGGCATTTCATGGACCTCTTACCAGTTCAGAAAGGGTTAAATTTAAACACACATACACAGAAAAAAATATTTTATCTCGCACTCTGTCCCTTGCCAATCACTCTGGCCTCTGCTCTCCTGCTGGAAGCCTTTTATACCTGCTGGGCGACAGAACAAAAAGGGGTATTTAAAAAAAAATGACACAGGGCCCCCTCCCAGGGGGGCACCCCATTTTGGGGGGAAATTGACCTGCCCTGTTACAATATTGCACTGAAAAAGGTGTCTGCAATGCAGATGTTGCACTGAGAGTAGTGTCTGCAGTGCAGATGTGGTAACTATCTCATCTAGAATAATGTGCAGTGGTTCCCTTGCATTGTAATTGTGCTGCAGTGCAGCAATGCACAGAAAGCACAGATGTTCTAACGGAGCCCAAATCAACCAAAACATTTCAAAGCTATATAAACATAGTAAACAGCTATATTTTCAAAATATATCTAATCCTCAAATCCTGGTTAACAATACCTAAGTATTCATGATTTTTTTTGTTATGTTATGAGTATTTATTCTCTTCTCCTCATAATCCTCCTATTAGGATAAAAGTGTTAAAGGACATCAACCTAGATGTTAAAACTAAATGTTAGAAAAACAAGTAGAAAGTAGAATGTTCTTCAACTTCAACAAAGAAGTCAAAGCTTAGCCTCAATTCTAGAAAATTCCCCAAGACTAGATGATATTATGCTAAGATCAAGGAGTAAATCTTCCCTCAGAGAAAGTTGCAAAAGAAATAATTCTTTCCTTTCAAAGTAAAGTTCAAATGAAGTCGGAAAGCCCATCTGTATTTGATGTTCTTCTGAATAAACTTAGTCAAGAGCAGTGTAATTTCTCTTTTTCTGGATTGTTAATGAAGCAAGATCAGCAAAAATTGAATCGGATTATCTCTTAACATTACGTTAGGGTTTCCTCTGCCAATTGTTCCTTAATTGATAGTTATGTGGTGTTAACATTAAATCTCTTGGTGCTCTATCTTGTCTAGGTGCTCTGAGTACCCTATGCACCATTTCAAGGAGTAACTGACCGTCATCAGCATGAGGTAAAATAGCTCTTACCAGTTGCTTTATGGCTGAATCTAGATCTGTGCTGGATTCGGGAAGGTAGGTGGGTTGTGGGTAAAAAGGTAAGTAGACAGCAGGCAGGTAGGTGGCTGGTAGATGGCTGGGCAGTCAAGCAAGTAGCTAGCTGGGTGGTCAGGCAAGTAGATGGCTGCGCGGTCAGACAGGTACAGGGGGTGGTCATCAACATCAGCCGAGTGATCTTTTTAGAGGTAGCCTTGACAGAGTAACGGACAAAATCTGAAGGACATATGGGCTAGTATTAGCATATCCAAAAGGGGGTATTTGCTGTGCGGCCATTAACTTTGCATATGTGCAAAGACATTGCATTTTTTCATTTATTTTAAGACAGCTATTCTGCCGTAAAATGTGCACAAAATGCAGTTGTGCATTTGAATCCCACAATGAAGAGTGCTTTGTACACATGCAGTTACTAAATTGTCTAAATGTGCATTTTAAGTCCCTTGTTAAATCAGTGCTATTCTATTTGGATTTTAAAACAAACGTTTAGTACACAAATTGAATGTAATATTGTTACAGGTGGCCCTGATATAATAAACTTTACCTAAATGTACCTTCAGAAAAAACATGGACCTAAAAATAGGAGAGGAAGTTAGAGGCAAGATTTCCACCTTCTTTTCCACCTCCTTGTTGCCTGCAGTGGTTAAAACTGAGCTAGGTGATCACTAATTGGGGGGGACTTTGAATCACTCACGTAAGTGTAAAAGGCGTGAATCGCCTGCATGCACTTTTTTTCAGCAATTATTAAATCAAGACCTTGCTCTCTAAAGTCAGATAATTGAATATTAACTTAGTAAAAGAGGCATAAAAACAGCTAAGGTGCAGGCTGCCAAAATGAGGACTTTATGTTTCAATACGCTTATTCTCTTTGACAGTCTTAGTTATCAAAACATGAACATAAACATTGGGAAAATTAGCCCTGGAGTGCCCAGAATGAAAACCAGGTGTAAAACTTTCATCCTGCCTCCTGGATCATGGTACATTGAAGGGCATGCACCTGTCCTATTGTGTGCAGACAAACAAGCATACATTCTAGCACAAAATAAACTTTTATCTCAGTAGAGACAAGAGGCTTGTGGTTAATTTATGCTTGAATTAGTATGCCTCATTACAGCATTGTGTAACAAATGAATGCTCGTTGTGCAAGGCCCTCTCCTTTATTTTAAGCATCATCAAAAGTCTTTTTTTTTTTAAGTTTGAAGAAACATTTAATCATTTCTTTATTATGATGATATAATAATTGCATTCTTTGACCTATGGTAACTCACCAAATTGATGTTTTGATTGTATCTAGTGTTCAAAGTCAAATACATTGGCAAGACACATATAAAGGTAAAGGAATTGAATGTGGTAAAACCTTACTTTTTTGCCATGACACAATAGCAGGGCAGATCTAATATGCAGTTGTCACAAAGGAATAATGCATCAGACCCATGTTTGTTTAAAGTGTACCTACACTCAAAATTAAAGTATCCCTGCTGCCTGAGGTGAAATATAGAAAGGTGCCCATCCTCCCCAAGGCTGCTGTCAAATGCTTTCCTCCAGATGGCACTGCCCTAGGCAGCCACCTTGAAAGAGGTGCACCCCCAGCACGGCAACATATTACCCTGAAAGTAACAATGTCTCAAATGTACTTAAAGTGGACCAAAACCCAGGATTTTGAATATCCTGGGTTTTAAGTCCCCGCTGTGTGAAACCCACCAGGTCGCCTGAACTAACTCATTTCTTCCCAGGGCCTACGGCGCATGCACAGCCGCGTGTCCAATCACCGAGCTTGGATCCGCTCAAGCTATTACGTCCAGGAGCTCGTCTAATGTGAGCAGATCCCCCGCTACCCTTTAACAGGGATTGTGCCCTGCGGTGGCCATCCATGGATGCCTGCCGCAGGCACGCACACTGATAAAGGGATAGCGTGATGCAGCCGCTGCTCGTGCATGTGCCGTTGGACCAGGAACGAAGGTGAATTTTTGGGCGACCGGAAGGGTTTCACACAGCGAGGCACCGCCGGTCGGGGTGCCCTGGGGGAAGCAAGTATGCCTGCTCTGAAGTCTCATAGACTCCAGGGTGAGTTTTGGTCCTCTTTAAGAGACATCAAGTAGAAGCATCACGCTGCATAAATTCTTGTTAATGTCTCTGTCCAGTAATACACTTCATCCCATCTGAAAGTCATTCCCAAGCATCGTAAAATACCTTGTATTTTTGAATCAAAGCCCATTTCTTTACTTTGGTTTTTTGGGTCATGGCTAAACTGGCATAGGCCTGTTGTGGCACAGCTTCACAGGCATGTTGTGGTGCAGCTTTACTGAAGTATCTCAGTGAATGTGACCTCATTAATCCATATCAGCATGGATTCATAAGGAATTGCTTCAGGGAGTGAGTTCAAGACCGGATCAGGGGGAGTGATCGGATGTCATATATCTTGACCTTTCAACCATTTGGTAATGTGCCACAAAAAGACTGGTACACAAAATGAGAATTAATGTACTGGAGGTAAAATGTGTGTACATGGGTGAGAAATTGGCTTAATGGTAGGAAAAAGAGGGTGGTTATCAAAGGTACATACGGTGCATACGCAGATAGGATCACCACTACTAGCGGAGCAGAGTGCTGCAGGGGTCAGTGCTGGGCCAAATTCTCTTTAACCAGCCCGGGCACCTGCTATGGGGGCTGGTAGACCAGGGTGAGGAGGCTGAGTGGCCAGCACCCGGCTATGAAGGCTACCAGTCACCAGGCTCTTCTGAACCTAACTGACCTTTGGGGATGCAGGTAATGGGGTGGGGGTTTTGACAAGTCATCTGCTTGCCAGCAGTTGACTTGCCATCCCCTTCTGCCATTTGAACTGATATAGGGGTTCTCAAAAACACACACAGAAAAAAAATCCCTGATGCACCACCTTTCTTTGCTGGGTGCCACGCCATCTTCTGCCTTGCTCCAAGCTTATGATGCTAACTGCACCCACAGGGAGGTGCCTTTTATACCTGTGGAGTGAGCTGACATCAGCACACTTGCACATTTAAAAGGCTCCTCCCTGGTCAGAAGCCATGCACGGGACTGAGAATTGCTGTTCTCTGCCCCACTGAAACCCCCAGACCAAAGATCAGAGGCCACCTGAGGGGCCACCTGAGGAGACCCCCTGCCTTGGATCCTGGACAGAGGTGAGCTCTGCTCTTAACTCTTTCAGTACCAAGCCTGTAACACCTACGTGCTGGCTTGGCTGGGCGTTAAGTGCCAAGCACGTAGGTATTACGGGCTTGACATTCACTCACCTCCTGTCAATCAGCAGCGGCATGCAGCAGGCATTCCGGCTCCGCGTTCGAGAAGGGTCCACGGGGGGTCATCTGGAGGTGACTCTGGCCTCATCCCTGTCACCTGATCACCCCTGGACCAATCAGAAGTGGGACGCACGGCTGCTGTCATCAGCCGGTGCCTCCACTATAAAAGCAGCCAGCGATCTCCAGCTCCTCCTCTTGATCGTCGGTTCTAAGGTGCGTGGGGGTTGCTGGGGGTGTGTGGGATGACATTTGTGGGTGGGTGAGTGCCCGGGTGGGTGGCCGTAGGATTGCTGATTGCTGAGATAATTAGTGTAGCAGGTGCCGCCATCGCCATTGTATTGTATTTTTTGTTTTGTGATTGAATGGTTGAAGGTTGGGGTGCCAGGGGGGTTCACTTGTGTGGGGGATTGACTTTTGTGCTGATACTTATTTTCTTTTAATTTTTTTTGCTGATCTGAGGTGTGTGGGGGTTGCTGGGGGTGTGTGGGGATGATTTCTGATGTGTGGGTGGGTGGGTGTCCGTAGGATCGCTGGGATCATTAGTGCATCAGGTGCCGCCGCCACCATTGTAACCCTTTTCTAGGGTTTTTTTATTGTGATCGGTTGAAGGTTGGGGTGCCAAGGGGGTTCACACTTGTGTGGGGGAGTGACTTTGCCTTAGGTGGGTGGCCGTAGGCATGGTGGGACACGTAGTTCCCTTGCCAAAAACATAGTGCCGGCAGCAATTTTTTTTTTTTTTTGTGCTGATCCTTATTTTCTTTACATTTTTTTTTTGCTGATCAAAGGTGTGTGGGGTGCTGGGTGTCATCACTGTGCGGGTCGGGTCTCTTTTTGGCTGGGTGGGTGGCCGTAGGCATGCTGGGACCTATAGTTCACTTGGTGGCCGCTGCCACCAATGATCAGCACAAAAAAATTTCCCTGAAATGAAAAAAAAAAATGCCGGCATAGTGGGAGTGGGGGGAGGCCGGCTGCACTGTCAGTTGTGCAAGCCGGCGTCCGCCGCCCGCTGACAGCACAGCCGGCCTCCCCCCGCTCCCACCATGCCGGCATGCTGACACGCAGTGACAGCCGCGGTATATAACGAGTCTCCTGTCCCCGGCGTAAGCCCGCTGACAGTGTAGCCGGCTTCCGCTGGGAACAGGGGACTCGTTGTATACCGCGGCTGTCACTGCGTGTCTCGCTGCGTGTCTGCTAGTAGTGCCGCGCCTGTACTGTACTGCAGCCATGTCTCCTCCAGCTCCCGGCGCCGTGACACATGAAGGCAGGAGAAGGGAGGACAGCAGCACCGCGAGGACCGGGTGAGTGAGCCATGCCACCTGCTCAGCCGGCCTCCCCCGCTCCCACCATGCCGGCATGTAGCAAACACTTACCTACGTGCCGGCAGAGATGAGCGATTTTTAAAAGTTCGATTCGGACGAACTTGAATTTGTTGGAGAAATTCAGCGAATCGCCCGAATCGAATTTTTAAGAAGTTCGCTCATCTCCAGAGGAGTCACTAGTAGAGTGAATCCCCTCGATTGCCAGTAAAACTTACCTTACCACCGCTCTAGGTATAGCATAGTGCGGCTGTTGCCCATGCATGCGTCGTTAGATTGGGGGATCAGGTAGTTATTATCAGGCATTCAGAGGGGGGGTTCACCCACACTTCCTAATCTTAACTTTTTCCCTAAGGTGGTTCGCTGAGATTTGGTTTTCCCCGAAGATCGCTACTGCCTTTGTTTGGACCTTTCACATGCTCTTTTGGGACCCTAGCCCCTTCCTCCTTTTGGGACCCTAGCCTCTTCCTCCTTTTGGGACCCTAGCCTTTTCCTCCTTTAGGGACCCCAGCCTCCCCCTCCTTTTGGGACCCTAGCCTCCCCCTCCATTTGGGACCCTAGCCTCCCCCTACTTTTGGGACCTTAGCTTCCCTCTACTTTTGGAACCCTAGCCTCCCCCTCCTTTTCGGACCCTAGCCTCCCACTCCTTTTGGGACCCTAGCCTCCCCTTCCTTTTGGGACCCTAGCCTCCACCTCCTTTTGGGACCCTAGACTCCCCCTCCTTTTGGGACCCTAGCCTCCCCCTCCTTTTGGGACCCTAGCCTTCCCTACTCTTTTAGGACAACCCACCCTAGCTTTTAGGACCTTATTTCTGCTGCCCCAGGAAGACCTTCTTCATCTGCCGGATCTGCTGCTCCAGGGATGGTCTAAGTGCGCTGGGATCCCGTGACCTGCTGCTCCTGACTCCACCACTTCTCATCGGGTTGTAGCTATACACTTTTATTTCTATTTTTGACTGTTTATTTGCTTTGTTTTATTGTTTACTGTGAAATTGTATTTTTTGTAATTTGCCTTTAGTTTTAGCCTTTAGTTTTAGCCTTTAGTTCGGGAAGACCCTTTAGTTTAATATTTTTAGTTTTGATTTTTTTTTTTTTTTAGATTTTTTTTCACAATTGGGTATGGCTGGTAGGCGGTACTCTGCACAGGAAGCTGCGGCTTACCTGATGGCGTCTGACTCGGAAGATTTAAGTGAGTCAGGGTCTGAGTACTTCCCATCAGACAGCGAGTCAGACAGTGTATCCTCTACTGAGGAAACACAGCTGTGCAGTGCTACCAGTAGTAGTAGCCACAGTAGAAGGGATAGTGCCGCACAAAGTGAGGCCACGCTACAGGCGAGTGTAGTGCAGGATGAGGCACCAAGTGCTGCAGCTGGTGAAGGAGCGTCTGCGTGGAGGTGTCCTAATAATATTTCCCCGAAATTCCCCCTTTTGATTCGGTCCCCGGGGTCAATGTAGACACCACATATTTTGGTGTCATTGACTTTTTCAAATTGTTTCTCACAGAAGCCATCCTACTGGATATGGTCTTCTTTACCAATCTCTATGCCGAGCAGGTCTTAGTGCAAAACCCCCATCAGAGGCACGCCCGAGCTCAGACATGGCATCCCACAAATTTGAGTGAGATAAAGAAATTTTGGGGGCTCACTCTAGCAATGGGTATCCTAAAAAAATGTAGTATTTCCTCCTACTGGGATACCCAATCCATATTGGCAACTCCATTATTTCCGGTCGTAATGTCCTGAAACCGCTACCAAATTTTACTGCGGTTTCTGCATTTTAACGACAATTCCACTTCTATTCCCCGTGGTGAGCCCGGTCACAACAGGCTGCATAAATTATGGCCCCTGCTCAACGGCCTGTCAGATCGCTTCGCAGTAGTGTACACCCCCGGCCAAAAATTATGTATTGACGAGTACTAGTGCTTTTCAAAGGGCGCATTGTTTTTCGGCTATATATCCCTAGCAAGCGTGCCCGCTATGGGATAAAATTTTACCAATTATGCGATAGTGTGACCAGGTACATCAAATATTTTCAAATCTATGAAGGAAGGGACACACATCTGGACCCCCATGGTTGTCCCCTTGATTTGTCAATAAGTGGAAAGATCGTTTGGGAACTCATGACTCCACTGTTGGGTAGAGGTTACCACTTATATGTGGACAACTTCTATACCAGCAACCCCTTATTTCGCGCCCTTTATTCGTTGGATACCCCGGCCTGCGGCACCATCAACCCTAATCGAAAAGGGCTGCCCAGGTCACTACTTGGAAAAAAAACTAAAAAGTGGGGAGTCTTACGCTCTAAGAAGCGATGAGGTCCTGGCCATGAAATACATGGGCAAAAAAAATGTATTCCTACTGACAACACTCCACGATGAGTCAGTTGTGAATGTACGGCAACGTGGTCCCCGAGCCCCTTCCCAAAAGCCATGTTGCATAAAAGATTATAATAAATTCATGGGTGGCGTTGATAAAACGGACCAAATATTAACTTATTACAACGCCACCCGAAAAACTAGAGCCTGGTACACTAAAGTTGCTATCCATTTGGTCCAAATGGCAACTTACAACAGCTTTGTTGCCTTCAAGGCAGCAGTGCCAGGCTCCAATTTATCTTACATTAAATTCCAGCAGCAGTTACTCCCTGCTTTGTTGTTTGGGGATACTGAGGAGGAACCAAGTATGGCTACTAACGATAATCAGGTCAGGTTGATTGGGAAGCACTTTATAAAGTTGCTTCCCGATAGTGGTAGAAAGAGGTATCCCCAGAAAGCTTGTAGGGTTTGAAGGAAGCGTGGCATTAGAAGGGATGTGCAGTACTATTGCCCAACCTGTCCCAGCCAACCCGGTTTATGCCTACAAGATTGTTTTGAGGTATATCATACTCAATTAGATTATTGAGCAATGCATTTTTTGTTTTAGTCTGTAGGTGGGCCCCTTTTAGTTAAATTATGTTTCCTGTGTGCTGGCACAGGTATTTTGTGTTGTCATTATATTTTATTTTCCTTTAGTTTCTTTGGAGCTGTTGCTAATCCGATGGGAAGTGCTGGAGCAGGAGCAGCTGGATACTTGTGGCAAGTGATGATGAAAAAATGGGCCCCTTTTCAGGTTCTTGATTTCTGATATTGGTCATTGATCACTGATCTTATAATCTGATGCCACAGCTACAGTATCCTAATTGCACCTCACCATTCTAACCCTAATTGCACCTCTTAGTGCAGGTAAGAAATGTAAAGGGTTGTTTGTTATTTTTCCATAGCGCATGTGTTAGTTTTGGGTGATTGGTAACTGTACACTTGCAGGTAGCTATGCATGTTGGATATTGTTCTGTTCGGGGGACATAGTCGTTTTCAATTTGGTGTGTATTTTTATGATTGGCCTATTTTCTTTAAGAAAATGTGGGTTTGATTCAGCATTTTAACTATTTTTTTAGCAAAATCCGGTGCAACCAGATAATTCCTTGAAGGTTTGCGCCACGAAAGCTGCACCCACGGCAACAAGCCTGGTACGCCTAGAATGCCTAAGGGGTATACTTTCAGAGAATATTTGATTTGTGGGGTGTATTTGAATTGAAAAGTGTTGTTTTGGTTGAAAAAGCGTAGGGTGTGCATGTTGTCTGCAGAGTAGGAATTTTCAAGTGAAATGCCCTTGATGCGTATGCTTAACTTTGGGGTGATTGGTAAACCTACCCTTGCAGGTAGCTATGCATGTTGGGTATTGTTCTGTTCAGGGGACCTTGTCGTTTTTAATTTGGTGTGTATTTTTTTGACTGGCCTATTTTTTTTTTTAGGAAAATGTGGGTTTGATTTAGCATTTTAACTTTTTTTTTAGCAAAATCCGGTACAACCAGGTCATTCCTTGAAGGTTTGCGCCCCGGAAGCTGCACCCACAGCAACAAACCTGGTACGTCTAGAATGGATAAGGGGTGTACTTTCAGAGAATATATGGTTTGTGGGGGGTATTTGAATTGAAAAGTGAAATCCATGACTGCCCCTCCGGGAAGACCAATTGTGTCGGGCATGAGGTCTCTGACAGGGCCAGCCGGTTCATCAATCATCATCTTCAACCGTTGGTACATCAACTATCTTCGTACATCTGTTACGTATCCTTGATGGGCTGACTGTGACCTTGGGGACCCTCTTGGTGGGCTTGGACGTGGAGGCCCTGTACTCCAGCATCTCGCACGACCAAGGACTCTTGGCAACCCAGCACTTTTTAAATGAGCTTGATATAGAACAACATAACCTTAATCTTTTCATTCTCAAATTGCTTCGCTTAGTCCTCACCCACAATCTCTTTCTCTTCGACGGCCATCTTTACCATCAGATACAGGGTACTGCGATGGGGACTACATGCGCCCCATCCTACGCTAAGCTGTATTTTGGCCTTTGGGAGAGGGGATTGTGGAGTGAGGACGAATTAGTTGAATACCTGTGCCGCGTCCCTACGTGGCACAGGTATATATTCGTACAGATCCTAAATCAGAATTAACAGAACCTTAGATTCACCTGCGAATATACTGAGACCCAATTTAACTTGGATCTGACCATCTATGTAGACAAATGTGGACAAGTACATACAAACTTTTTTCGAAAGCCATCAGCGGCGAATACGATCTTAGAAGCGTCCATCTCACACCCCAGATGCTTATTACACAGCATTCCAAACGGTGAATACATCCGGGCACGGAGAAACTGCAACACTGATGGTGACTTCCAGAAGGCCGCGGATGGTATCAGGCTATCCAGGAGGGGATACAGTCCTAAAACCTTAATCACGGTTGAATTATTATTTAAACCCAAGTTAAAACAAAAAGAGTCCCCACTGGCCATTACACTAACCTATTCTGCACATCATTGTACATCATTGTACTCTCAAAAACATCATTAAACGGAACTGGCACATATTACTAAACGACCACGAAGTAAGCACGATCCTACCTAAAAACCCCAAATTTATTTTCAGACTCACAAAGAATATCCGCGATAAATTAGTACATAGTCATTTTACTCACAAAAAAGAAGGCAAATGCTGCAAGGTGGTTGGTACATACCAATGTCAGAAAAAATTCAGTTCCTGTAAATTTATTAAAACAGGTAAAAGTATAATAATTCCGCGGAAAGAGCCCATCCAATCAAAGCATTTTGTTAACTGTGAAACCTCCCATGTAATTTACATACTAAACTACCCATATGGACACTTTAATGTAGGCAAGACTAATAGACCTTTCAAAAAGAATTTATGAAGATCAATACGACATTAAAAATGGGAATATTAAAACACCCATTGGCCGTCATTTTTTCCATTTTCACAATCAGGGTTTAACCTTTCAAGGATTGGACCGCATCCATCCAGACCCGAGAGGTGGCAATATTGAAAAGATCACTTGAACGTGAAATGTGAAACCCGTTGGATAAGCAGGCTAAAGGCCCATATCTTACCAGGTCTGAATGAAACTATAAGCTTTCTACCTTTTTTATAAACATTTCTTTCCCTCAAAAAATGTTCTTTTTTTTTGTTAAGCTTGGCAAGCTTTTTTGTGCTTTGCCTCATGTAAAAACGATGAAAAGATTGTATGAACCTATTGTATGCGTATGTTAGGTTGATTACTTATGACAATAATGCAACATTGTAAGGGCTTGGTGACGTCTCATGGGTCCGGCATTTGATATTAATACATATCTTTTATTTACACCCATCGCTATCTGGTGACCCATATTTATATTTTCTGCGTTTGCAGGGGCCCCCACTGTATACAATTTATTCATACATCATACACCAACATTGGGGTAGGCATACAGGTGCCCAATGAAGTATTAAACCTTTACATGTGATAGGTTGCATGGGGAGACCAACATGGTTGGGATTGGCTTGTGGTTTCTTTTCCATGTGTGCTGGCCGGGGAAGGGGGGGGGGGGAGATGTGGCTGTGGTTTGTCACTGCCTCGGCTGTCACTTTTGCAGTCGTGTGGGGGGGAGGGAGGGTGCTGAGGGGGATACTGCCCCCTTTCCCCAGTGGCTCTAGCTGTGCCTGCGCCTGTTGCCATGGGGTTTGACAGGGGGAGTGGCTGCTGCTCCTGTGTACTTGGAGCGCTTCGACTCCCCGCATGTCCGGGACTGGCGGCCGCTGGTGCTGGTGACACGGGTGCTGGGTCGGGTGCATGCTGTTTGTGCAGCACGCATGACGGCCTGGATTAGTGAGCCGGACCACATGTTCCCCCTTGCCCTCTGTCCCCTGTCATATGGCGGGCTCCGCCCCCCTGTGTTGGGAGGGATAACGCACTTCCGGGCGGTGAGACGTACAGCGTCTCATATGCCCGAGCTGCAAGATTTCCGGGCGGTGGGACGCACACACAGACGTCCCGGATGATGCATCATTTCAGGGGGCAGGGGAGCGCATTCAAAAGGCACCCCATCTAGCCCCAACTACCAGTGGCTGCCCGACCAGTCGACGAGCCCAGGATCGGGCTATTTTTCAATTGGCCCCATGCAGTAACATCCCCTCATTGGAGGCATTTCACAGGCACACTGCAAGCTGGCACTTTGGTATTTTGCAGGCTGCATACCATAATACTACCAAGTAAGTTTTCATTATTGTTTTTTATATTTGTGTCAAAACACCAACAAACTCCGCAGGACGCCTTCAAATTATATAAAAATTCTTTGCAGCATTTGAAAACATATCCACCTCCTATGTGAATATCAAATAATAATAGCTTGTGCAGGCTCCCGTCACCACCTTATAAATGACGTACCAGATAGACAGGTATAACTTGCAATATAATTTAGATCCTCTTTAGGGTGTGAAAAACTTTTATCTGCTTTCCAACCAATATAGGATATAGCTGTGTAATGGTAGTAAATTTAGGTCCTCCTTGGTGTTCAAACTCCTTATTGGTCCACCACTCCAAAGGTCACGTCACATAGGGACAAACAAATAAAAGCACATAGCGTAATATCCTTAAAAATTAAGAGCACCTGCCCTCATTTATTAGGCTTACTGGCAATAACAAATAAACACGCCTTAAAAACTCCAAATTCAGACTTCAAAGACAGTAAAGGAAGGTGCGCTGTAAAAACCTCTTATGCTCCTATACATGCTACCTCCAATGCGGTTTCACAAACGTGACGTGACCTTTGGAGTAAAGAGGATCTAAATTATATTGCAAGTTATACCAGTCTATCTGGTACGTCATTTATAAGGTGGTGACGGGAGCCTGCACAAGCTATTATTATTTGATATTCACATAGGAGGTGGATATGTTTTCAAATGCTGCAAAGAATTTATATATAATTTGAAGGCGTCCTGCGGAGTTTGTTGGTGTTTTGACACTAATATAAAAAACATTTGTGAAGTATTTGCAGACTGAACCAACACAGTTTGATCTACTCCAGCGTGGACATTTATCAATAATTCTCTATTTTATTTGTTTCAGTTATAAAAAATAAGTGTGCAAGCGCGGTGTTTGATGAGGTTTTTTCATCTTCTGTAAATTGAAGTTTTCATTATTGCAAATGCTGGATCTAGTTTTCAAGACATCACCATGGCTCAACATCTCATGTGAAATCTGTTGTTGTTGTGTTTCATTACAGAAATGAAAATCATGTAGTTTTTAATACCTTATATGCACTTTAAAGCACTGAATTGATGCATTGTTGTCATCTGGGATCTAAATTCAGATGTCAGGTATTTCCTTAATATGGAGTATATTTATACCATGTTACTAATGGAACATATATCAACATTTTTTTTTTTTTTATTTAAAGGAACGGCATCAAATTAAATCAGGTGACGACTGGCGTTGAGAAAGCCCCTAGGGGCGAAGCTAGTTCGCATCCACCTATCTATCTCCACTCATGTGTGTTTTTAAATTGTACTGCTTATATGCAGATCAGCTTTTTCGAATTGAGATATTTTTTGTACAGGCTTGTAAATTGTATTTAATCATGTTGAATTGTATGCAAATGTGAAGACAATCATGTATTTTGATTGATTGTATTAACCTGTGGACAGCACTCTAGGTAGTTCAACACCAGAAGAGCTGAACCAACTGGTTTCTCCTTTTATCTTAACTTTTTGCTTATTGCAATAAAGACACATCAAATGTTATTAGTAGATTGCAATCAATTCAATCCGTCAAAGGTGTGGTTAACCTCAAAGGTCCAATTATGATTGTTGGGGCATACCTATGTCCAACTGAACATTAATCTGTGCCTTGGATGTAATATGAGCTTTTGCCTTGCCAACCAGTGAATAAAGTGGAACCAAACTGGTTAAGGAACTCTGTTGTGTTGTGAAAGTCTTTCGGACTACTGTGAGAATAACGTGACATACACTGAGCTGTTGGATTACTAATGTCATGATATCTGATGTGCCAAGTGTGAGTAACGGGCCTGTGACCGAGGCCCAGTTGAGCTTGAACTGTGCCATTCACTGTGGGTTTAGAGAACCAGCCCTATTTTGATTTCCCCCTTTTACCACTGCAGCAATGACCACCTACAGTGAGCGAGTGGTCTCCTGCATATGGTCTTGAGTATGTTCATCATATTTTTGCCAGATTTCAAAGTAAAAAAGTCTTGTCCAACATTTTCCTCCATTGCCAACCTACCATGCCTTGGTATCCCCCTGCAACCTCCACCCCAGGTTTCCTCACTGCATCCCTCATCCTCCAGCATCCCCCCCCCCCCCCCCGGGCATCATTAGTAAGTCTGTTCTTTGCTGCAGTGCATAATTTACAATACAGAATTCATATTTAAGATATGCTCTTTCCTTGGCGGAGGTATAGAGCTATGACCTTTTCTATGGGCCTTAGAAACATATGTAAGTTCCTGCCAGTAGTAGTCTTGCTCATCATTGCTGGAGATTAGGCCACAATGACAGTGTCATCAGCAAATTGGGTAATAGGGGTCATAAGTGTACAATGTGTACAACAATGTATTTAGTATATTAGGCAATTGGGGTATTTGATATGTTACCTATTCTCACTAACTGTTGTCTGTCTGTTAGAAAGTTTAGGCTCCATAGGCATACAGATAGTTTGAGATTCAGGTGTTCCAGTTTGTATTTTAGTTTAGAGCGGACTATTGCATACATCAAATAGCATTCTAACATCATTGTCACCTCCACAATCCAGATGTGACAGTGTAATTTGTAACAAGTGAGATATTGCATTGTCTGTTGAATGGTTTGGGTGGTAAGCACAGTGTAATGGGTCCAGAGTGAGGGGGAGTGAGGAGGTGATTCTTTTAAAGTACCATTACTGAGGTAATGGACACTAGGCAATAGTTGTTAGGGTAGGTGGGATGGCACGATGATCGATGACTTGTGAAACACTGGGCTGATGTTGATGGGCACCAGATTTGTCAAAACCCCCTGTGCCATGTATAGGGTTTCGGATGATAAAGGGCACTGGCAACCCCCTACTTACTTGCAAGCTTGCAACCCCCCCACTCTCTGAAATTCTATAGGTGTCTTTGGGACCTCTTACCACTTCAATAATAGTTAAAAATACATAACAATAAATTCAGTTGAAATGTATGTTGGTAGATATTGGGCAGATATTTCCAAAGGATCTATTACAAATGATTTGCTTTCCTTGTTTGCATATGCCAGTCTTATAGGACTGTTCAACAAGAAGTCATATACAACTAAGTACCATATTGTAACTTCAGAACATTGATATGAATGATGTAACACATTTTATGTGTACGCATTATAAAAAAAAATAGAAAAAAAATGATTATGATCAGTTATTCTGAACCTAAAATCTGTACAATGAACATAATGAGATGGTATTATGCTCCCATGTATTTATGTGTACTGCAACACTTAGCACGTTTCAATGTCTAGCAGAGTAAAATATGTACTGTTGTTTAATTATCATTTCGCCATAAGGGTAGTATTTTCAAGTGGAGTTTAGTTCATTGGAGCAGATGGTTTATCTTCCTTGGAAGGTCTTCTAGGAGGATAAATGAGACTTCTGTTTCACATTCTCATTTTCCTACATATAACCTTTCATTGCACTTTAGAATCTTTCAAGTTGCCTTCAGTCTGCTGCTTAGCCATCTTTGATGTAGCAAGTTTTTTACATAGCAAACCTAATTGCTTAAATAGTACAACCATTTTAAACAGTTTTATCTGTCCTCTCTGATGTCATTATAGTCTATGCAGCTCTGCTCTGTATAATTCAGCTAACATTAATAATCTTCATCCTACATTAGTCATTGTCTGAGCACAGCTTTGAAACTTTAAAACAGTGCAATCCTCTTGGATTTCTACAAATTCTCACAGTCTGTGACACTGATGAATTTCGCAAGAGTCACTAGAAACAAACCAAGCCATTTAAAGTGGACCTGTGTGCCACACTTAAGTTGCACATTTAACTTCCCCTCAGACAGTTATATCTTACTGATTATTTCTAACACAAACCTAAATTAAAGGTGTCCCCAGATGATATAGCAGAGTAAGCTAGCTTTCAAAATTTGGGGTTCTTATAAATTAGCAAAGGACCACACTTACACAGGCGCATGGTGCATCAATGCAATACAAATCTTTGCAACTTAAGTTTTCAACTGGATTTTAGAGACAGGCTATAGGATTTGTTGCTGGCTGGCAGGGTTTGAGTGTTTAGCAGAACAGGTGGCAGCAGAGTACAGTGGTGACTGGATTTCTGCTTTAAGCCCGCATTCACACCTGTCCAGTAGCGCTTGAGTTTCTGCGTTTGTGGCAGACACAGAGGTACCGCAAAAAATTGCATCAATAGCAACTCTCTGGCCTCTCACACCTCTCAAGTGTATCAGAAAGGAGAAAAACATGCCGGCAAAAAGTACTGCCTGCTGCGTACTAGCCACTAGGTGAGTGTCATTTTAATTTGTATATTTTAAATGTGATTTAAGAGGCTGGCTATAGGACTTGTTGATGTCTAAAGCATGTGAGAACCAGGGAGGAATCTAAAACTCTGTATCACTGATTTTATTTATAGACAATTAAGCATGTCAATGTGCTTTACACAATAATACTTCAATACATATCCTGTTTACAGTTAAATGTATTTTCTTGATGATTGGAGTGTTTTTGTCATATACTTCAATGAGGGTCATGAAAAATAAAGCACCAGCAAACATACATGTGCACCGACTAGGTGCACTAGGCTATTTTTCTCCCAGCAAAGAACGTATGCATTTTCCTGTGCACATGACCTAGCGCAAAACGTAGAGCACAGCACACAAATCAGTGCAGGTTTTAGCATTCATATGTGCACCTTCAAACATATGTACACCAAAAAAAAAAGAACATGGGGCAAAAGCTACAAAGCGACAGCAACTAGTTGTAAGCTTCTACTGTACCTGTATCCACACCAGGACAAAAGCAGAGAGCCCTTTAGACCTGCTAATTTCTTTGGGCTAAAATATACAATAACTAATGCTGGACCACAAACAGACAGACCATAGACATTAAGAGCAGGCATTTACATATCAGAATATCTCGACCTTTGCATAGGAGCATCCCAAGGCCAGGAAGCAGGTGACTTGCTGAAACCCCCTGCCTCCATCCCTCCATTCCTCCATACCTCCATCCCCAAAGGCCAGGGGTGCCGAAGAGCCTGGTGTCTGTGTGGGCTATGTGGGCTGGTATACTTTAGGGATGGGGGTCAGCTACTCAGCCTCCGTGCCCTGGTCTTCCAGCCCCCATATCTGGTGCCCTAGCCGTTTTTTCTGGAGAGGGGGGACCCCATGCCAAGAAAGCTCAGAAAAAATTGAAAACATTAAAAGAAAAAACTCTACTGAACATAATGTTTCAGTCTGTCATTTTCCTAGAAATTCCTACAAAAATTTCAATTAAACACATAGAGTGCTAACATAGTGCAAAATGCTTATACATTTCTTTAGGTTGGCTGGCAGTTAAATGGTTAATATGAGGCTAATTCACTGTTGTTATTGTATTTCTGGAGCGTTTGTAAGAAACAGTTCACTGTATTTCATTTAATGTATGGCTAAGTATGTGAATAATAAACTTGACTTGACTTGCTACCCCAAAAGATCTGTGGCACATTTAGCATTGCAAAAGTGTAACCAAATGCAATTTGTGACTTTTACACTAAATATGAGCAATTAAAATTGTACATTAAATTATTGTACATTAATAATTTAATAATTTATTTTGGGACAACTATGAGCATGTGCACAGTGTGAACTAGAGTTTGAGCACAAGTTCGATTTTCAGAATTAACACGTTCACACAAAATAAACATAAAAAACCTAAAGCAGCAAATACACTGCAACGTGCAGTGAGTCTTTAGCATGACCCCCGCACGGAGGCAAGGCCAAGATTCTGCTGTCCATGGTGCTGATCAGAACAATGGGAATCAAGGCAAGGGGTGCTTTACAATAGCTGAGAGTTGTGAAAATCTTCTAAATTGTACAGTACTGTTCAGGAAAAGCAAACTGTCAGCAACCCATCTAAAATATTTTAAATATAAAAATGTGTGTCCTCACTAATTACAAAATAATGTTTACTTACAGCCACTTGACCTAGCATTGATTCCCATAGTATCTCTGTCAAACATCTTTGAACATCTTGGCATTTAGAGGTGCATATAAAGCAAACTACCCTGGTTAATCCTGATAGTGAACAGATTTTGCAAATGTTGTAAATGCAGCCAATGTGCAAGGCTATTACCCCAAAACATTCCTTTCGACTACATAGTATTTTATGTTCCCTCTATAGTGCATTGCAGTAATGCTGATTTTCAAATACTTCTGTGCACATACTGTTGATTGTCCTATTTACCAACTGCACACATTACTTGCAAGTGCTCTAGCACATTACGCATCCATGCTGTCTGTCTGCAATTACTGCAAATGGTTAGGAGGAAGATTTTGATGTGTTTAGAAAATTGGGGGAATCTGGAGATGCAATGTGCTATTTTTAGGACCACACAAAACCATTGTAATTAGGATAATTTTACCCTAATAATAAATAGCGGATTTACAAAAAACAATTTTATTACATTCAGCCTTTTTTGCAACTTCAGGGGTGCATTGATTTTACTTTCTAAATTATAGGGATGGTATAGTATTACCTTCTTTTACAAAAACAAGGCCAGCTAATTATAGATAATCAAGAGCCATTAAAGGGTAATGGTAAGCTGTTGTCTATTCTTCAGGGCACAAAGGGGTCTTGGAAAACCAACTTTAATTTGGCATTACAATGCACATATCTTACAGCACCCTTTATCTTTACACTCTCAGGAAGACACATGTCCAGAAATGCCTCAGACTTCCAAGAATCTGTCTGCTAAGTAAGTCAACAATTGAGAAATACAGAGTAAATTTTAATGTGTATACCAGTCTTATAGTGGTCTTGATTAAAATAAGATGTTATTTCAGCAGGGTTACACTTGCTAGACCATTAAATGCATGTGTAAAGTGGAACAATGAGAAAAATGAAAGAATGCAAAAAGACAAAACATCACACACAGACGTATTACATCTTGAGACACATAATGAATGAGGACATGGTTAACATGTGGGTATATAAATACATTAGTTAAATAAAAAATATAATTGTTGCTAGTCCCTAAGCAATAGACATGCAAGCCAGAGTGTAACTACACATTAAGAATAAAGGAGAAGCGTATGAATGACACAGGAAAAACACAGGAAAACACACAAAAAAAAAGTTGAGTATTCTGCCTTTGTCTTTATTTTCACTCTTGCACTTGTATATGGACAGTTCTTCACTTTAATATTTATTTACTTTAATATTTATTTAATTACTTAAATGGGGAGGAAACATCAGTACCAATTTGCACTGTGCCTCAAACTAACATAAATCAGGGGGACACCCATGTTTTTAAATGTGTTCTTGTGTCTTGCACGTTGTTATATGTAGTCACAATCTCTGCACATAAAAAAGTATATACTTTTGGAAACTCTTTTCATTTATTTTTGATTGTGGACCTTCTTATGGGTGAATATTTTTTCTGCGGCTCCAAGTGTGTCATTCATATGGTGCTCCATTATTGTTTATTCATATAGCGCCATCTATATCTATGGTGCTATACAAGCAGTAATTATAGACAATTATTGATAGACAATGGGTGGAGACAGAGAGGAAGAATAATGAGTAGTACGTATTAAGTCTGGCTGTGTTTTCCACATGGAGGTTAAAAAGTTAATCTAAAACAGGTCATTTAATTGTCTGAAGGCCGCTTTTGAAAGCTTGGAGTGTTGGGAAGTGTCGAATAGAGCTGGAGTGTCACAATCAGCTTACTTGGGATCGGTCCCGCGTTGTCTCCGGGAGGCTGGCAGCGGCTCGCCCTGCCCAGCGGCCATGCCAAATGCCGGCTCAGGCAGCATTGGCTCATTCGCCACTGAGCCCGGCCGCTTCCTCCCTTCACCTCCGCAAACCCGGCTTCTTTGAACATGCTTGCGTGCGTGTGAGCATGCCTCTCTTATGCCCTCCGGCGGCTGTATTAAAGGGCCAATAAGCCCAGAGATGTTATGGGCAAAAACGCCCTTAAAGTGGACCAACACCCTCCCCTGATCGGCCCGGGAATCTATAAGATTCCTGGACCGATCAGCTCCCTGACTGCGGGGCCCCCTGATCGGGGGTGCCCCGCTGTGTGAAACCCCCCCAGATCCCCCCCAGATCCCCAAAAATCCTACCTGATCCTCGTTCCAGCGGCGCATGCACGGGCTGCCGCCGCCTCCCGCGCGTCCCTCCAGCAGGGCGTGCACCCGCGCCAGCCGCTTGTGAATGGCCGGCGCGGGTGCGCTCCCTGTAGGAGGGACGTGTGGGAGGCGGCGGCAGCCCGCGCTCAGCTTGTCCGGCGCTGCCTCTCCTTGTCCGGCGGCGGCGATTGGACGAGCGAGTCACGTGGGAGCGGGGTCAGGTGAGTTTTCGGGGCTTTCTGGGGGGTTTCACACAGCAGGGCACCCACGATCGGGGTGCCCCGCGGAAGTGGACCAATACCCAGGATAGTCAAAATCCTGGGTGTTGGTCCACTTTAAAGTTTAAACTTGGCAATCAGCCCAAGGTTCCAGTTGCACCAATCACTTAATTCCCTCCAGCCAATCCTGTTAGCTCCCATCATATAAAGGTTGTTTCCCCACACTTATTCCTTGCCTGTGTTAAGCATTTAGCTGGGTATGATCTTGATCCTGAGAATTCCTGTTTGATCCAGTTGCCGACTTCGTTTGACCATTCTTTGATTGCCGTCTGGACCGACTCTTGCTTGTATCCTGGCCACATTACTGCTTTGTCCCTTGTGCCGCGTACCCCTGACCTCCCAGATTGGCCTTTGGCTTGACCTCGACACCTCCATTGTCTCTCCCTTGGTGCTGCGATAGTTGAGGACAGACTTCCCGTGTATGACTCAGACTTACCCGACATTGCCCAGGCTGGCCCTTGGTTCAGCCACCTTCACCCCCTGTAAGCTCACATCCTTTGTGCTACTAAGTCCTGGTGGCAACCGTGTCCAGCGAGGCTTGTAAAGTGTCACGGCAAACAGGGGCTTGACTAAAGGTGAAGCTAGCAGCAGAGATACCTCTTTCCCACTGTCAGGCTACCTGATAAAGTGGTGTCCACCATTTTTCAACGGTATGTAAATTGGTAAGGGGTTTAAGGGACCCCTTTACCATGTCACAGGGTAGTGATTGTCAGCATGCCACCTGTCTGCACTGGCAGGTGGCATGCCAGATAATTTGAACCCAATCATTCGAGTGGAGAATTGCTATCGTTGCTAGGTGGGAGTGCACCCATTGATTGACAGCACATTAGGCTGGCCGGGGGCCACTAATATCCTGGGCTAATTTTTGGCCCAAGTCTGTCACTGTTCAAGTACTGTACACTGGTAATATAGTCTGGCCCTCTAAAAAACAGCACATTGTAAATAGACTATAGGCTCGATTCAGTTTCGATTCATTTTGTGCCGATCTGTTTTTTTTTTTTTTTTAATTTCCCGCTCTCGTATGAGTGTGCGAGCGATACTATGTGCATGCATTGCAATCCTTCTGTAAAGTTTCTGTCCGTTCGTACAGCAGAGTACGAATACGAGGATGTCATTTTCCAGCGTGACTTTTCCGTTTCATTTTCTCATGTTACAACGTAGGCTTTCGTTTTTTGCCCTTTTCCCATTGTATCCTCCCACGAATCCTTTACGTTTCCCGATAGATTCTGTTTCCCTTTTTCAATAAATAATCGTCCAGACGAAAAACCTTACGATCTAGCGCCTGCGCACTACAAACGTAACTCATTAACGTGCTCGCCTACATATTTGCCACCCTCAATTCTACTACGTTTAGCTAAATCACTTAGCGCTATCCTCCCTCTTCCCTTTTGGACCCTTAAAGCTCACCCAAACCACTTTGCGGCTAGGTTTTTCTTCCATTTTAGCCCCCTAAAACTTACCCAAATCACTTCTCGGTCATGTGAATATTCATCTTTAAATATTTCTGGGCCCATTAGTTTTGTGTTAATGTATTTTGTAAATGAAATAACACTGAAACTTTTTTTTTTTCCATCATGAAATATAAAATATTAAAATATTTTGAAAATGTAAAATTTTTACAACTATAAAAAACTAAATACATAGCAATGGCAGGCCACAGAACATTATTCTTCATCTGTGGTTCCCAACGAGTCGCACAGGTCCTGCATTTTGCCCACCAACTGAAGGACCCTGACACTCAGTTGTGCCACTCTGGCACATGTGGTCCCTGTTTAAAAAAATTAAATTATTGGTATAACCTTGTTGGGGTCATACTGCAGTGTCCCCCCCGTATGGTCCAAACACCTAAATCTGGACTTCAAAAGCCGGAAGGCCCTTGCCACCACAGCCCGGGTTTTGCATAGGGCCTGATTAGAGAACTCCTGGCCCGCATTCTGCAGGCAAAGAACGGGCATCAGGAGCAAGGGCAGGAGTGGATATCCAGAATCCCCTGAAAGAATTTAAAAATACTAACATAAAATACACATTCTAAGCTACAATATTGTTTAACATGTCATCAAGGGCTAAAAACAGCAATAGGTTAAGGCACAAGTCATAACTATATTCATTGCCATACAGTGAAAATGGATTGATGGAATGTGAGCAAACTTACCGAGGAGCCATCCACCAGATAATTCTCCTGACTCAAACTGACGAAATAAGCCGGAGCTCTGCAATATATAAGCATTATGGGACGACCCTGTATGCCCTGCAAGAACACTGAGGAATCGCATAGCTGGACCAAACACTGCTTGTATGTTGCGCGAGTGGCACATCTTGCGGTTCCTGCAACCAAATATAAAATAATTACACAAAGCAAAGGTAACCAACTAAAACAATAACTCCTACAATAAATTAAGATTCAAGTTCAACAATCCAAATATAATTCACAAAGGACATAAGTCTAAAAATATATAGCAATTATATGGATGTGTGGGAAAATAAAGGTTTACATGCTAAGGACTAATTAAGGTCAGCATTAAAATGCTTCTATAAGGCATACATGAAATGTATTGATTCAGGTATGCATTGCTATACAATTTATGGCCTCGGCCATGCTGATACATGCAATGCCTTGGAGCTAAAGGCGCGCAGACTCCTCCACATAGCCGCAAAACATGTTCAACAATAGCAATCCAAGGCCTCAAAGGTCCCGTAAGTGGATCGGAAATGAAACGGATTTATAGGGTGGTGGTCCGTCGGAAATCAGCTCTCTGAATCAGACGCAATCCCATCCCAACAACGTAAGTTATCTGAACGAACGAAAAATATCAGATTTTGTTGGGAAAATGATCCGAACTAACGCAAATGATCCGATTTGCTTTCGTTCATCAAAAGCGCATATACACATTTTCCCGAACGTTTGTACGAATGAAAAATGGACGAAAAAAAACCAAAAAATGACAAACACACACAAAAACTTTCACACACAGCTACGGAATTCCAGATGAATGTGCCTCTGAATCGAGCCTTTTGTATTTGAAGTGAAGCCCAATCCACTTGCAATATTTTTTATTAATGGCATGACTTTTGTCTTGAGAAGAGGAGAGGTTTTATTGGGACATGAAAAATATACTATTTTTATTGTGTAAATAAGCCTTACAAAGTAAACACACATGGTATGCTTCCTGCACTATATAATTGTCACATGAGTACACAGATTAGGATCATTTTATGCCAGGGAGATACTTTTACTCTTAATTCAACCTGTCGACAATTATCTGAATGACATTGGTTTCCCAAAAATTCTCTGACAAACAACACTTAATTTCACCAGACAAGGTTATTCTGAGACAGAAGCCATCTGCTTTACTCCAGAGACCCCTAAACCATAAGGAAGCCATGTACTGCTGTTCATAGGACATCCAGGGCCAGAGACAAGAGTACAAACTCAAGTTCAAAGTAAAGGCAGTGTTTCATCATCCTGGAAACAAAGAAAAACACAAAAGCGCCCTCCTCCTAAACAGTTGCTATATATATATATATATATATATATATATATATATATATATAGTGGCAAGGTGTCTGCAACATCATGTAAAAATGCCTTATTTGAGCGTTTCTGGATTGGAAGTCTTGGGTTAGGCTACAAACAGCCTCCAGGTAAGAGTGTTATTATTGTTGTTACCGTGCAGGCCATATACAGGGGTTGACTAGGGCACAAAATGTTACTGGCAATAAGGTCTGGTAATAAGGATGGATAGATAAAGCTTGGGGGAGAGAGATGAATAGGAAGGGAGCAGTAAGAAAGAGGGATGGAAAGACAGGACAGGAGGGTCAGGGGGGAATGGAAAGAGAGCTGGGAGAAGGGATGGATGGGCAGAACTAGAAGGACAGGAATGGATGGCCAGAGCTGTAAGAAAGAGTAATGGATTGGCTAAGCTGGGAGGACAGGAATGGATGGAGCAGAGAGACCTGACTGGATGGGGCAGGGCTGAGGGCACCGGGATGGGGCAAAGAGAGAGAAACAAAGTTTTTGTGTACCTTGCAATGCCCCTTTTCGCCCATGGAGTCCTTCATATTGTAATGCTAGATGCCAGGGAGCAGAGTCATAACACTGACATGGAGGCTAAGCACTACTTCGCTGATCAAGTAAAGGCGGCAGTGCTGAGCACGGCAGCACAGAACCAACAGAGTGCATGCCTTTCAAGGATCTGTAAATCTGGTGCCGAGGTCTGCACTTGGACCCCGGTCCGCCAGTTGAGTACGGCTACTCTATAGGGTCGTGGAGTCTGGCCAGTAAGGGAATCTGTGTGGGTCCTGCTGGCCACATAGCCCGGTCCAGTACTGATCCAGTGTGGGGGAATTATAAAAAGGCTGATGAGCCTCAGAAGGGTGCTGATAAGCTGCAGCTGAGGGCTGCTGCTGGACTTGTTGTGGTGCATGTGGCACCTGCAGCTTAGTGTTGGAGTGTACAGCGGTTGTTCGGGCTTAGGAAAGCTCTCAGGCAGCACCAGGAGCAGGAGCTAGAGGCTGCTGCCAAACCGAGTGCGTTGTTCTACAGGGCAGAAGCACCCATACATGAACTATGAATAGGCCTGGAGGGCCACCTGAATTTGGAATACAGTGATAACTATTTGTCTTGAGGATCTGTGTTTCATAGCTTAAACAAACCTGCTTAAGTTAGACCATGTGGATGGCAAGTTAAAACCATATGAGTTATTTACCCCCTTGTATGCCTGTGTCTATCTATCTATCTATCTATCTATCTATCTATCTATCTATCTATCATCTCTCTCAATGAGTGTGAGTGATCTCACTGTGTAACAAAAGGAAAAAACTTTTTTTCACACACAAGCTCTACCACTGTAAATCAAAATAATTCAATGAAGATAAGACATCACCTAAACTTCCCACACCCTTATTTAAACATGACACGATGCCAAGTCTCAACAAATTAATTTTATGGAGTAATTAATAGCCCATACATCAAAGTTCTCAGTTTTCAGACTTTGACAAGAAGAGCCAATGTCAGCATTAAAGGTTTAACATTATAATAAGTAAGGTAATGCAGATTATTAGTGGATTTCTTACTAAGCAATTGTCCTGCAGAACAAAATCCAGCTGGAATCTGGCCAGAAATCTGGCTGGCCTTCCTCCGAGGCATTCCAATTGCGAGAAAAAACAATACACCAGTATTCACACACCAGTGCGTGCCTCCGTTCCAGTCATTTAGATCAGACGGGAGCACACACACCGCTGGAGATGTGCTCACTTCCGCTTCCCATTGAAGTCAATGAGACCTGTTTGCAAAATTAATTCAGAGTGAGGTGAGTGAGTACCGGTTTTCCCACACAGTGATATGCCAACTTTGGATGCCCCCGGGGCCCAGGAACAGAAATTGGGAATTAAAATTTCCTGCGTTTGTTCCACTTTAAAGGATAAAAAACTTCAAAATATAAAAAGCCAATACTCACCTCTGCTGTCACAATGTCTGGCCGTGGAACCTTGCCAGTTGCAAACTGGAGGGATGTGATATATATTTGTAGTTAAAAACTATGAGTGTAATGTTCTAGAAGGTTCCCTAACTTAGTAAACCCAGACTAAGGGCCTTATTCATGAAGGGATAGCGACAGGTAGTGGCTACTTAGCGACAGGTAGCGCCAGGTATCGGCATGAGAACGCCACCCACAGCACGCAATTCCACATTTATGAAGCCGATTCTGTTGAGCGACTGGGATAACGCCATGTACCGTACGATGCATCATTGTCCCAGCCTCAGTGTACAGCGCTGGCGTTCAAACTTTCAGGGCGCCACGTCTTACCTTTCGCTACCTGCCGCTCTCCCATACATTTCAATGGACAATCCTTAAATCCCATTCCTCATCCCGTTTTTTTTTTTTTTTTAATTTAATAATATAAATGTTTCAGACATTTATCGTGACCCGCATGTTGGTTTTCCCAAGTTTTTTCTTTTTTGTGAAAAATGTATTTACTTGTCTTGCAGTAAAGTGTTAATGTCACACCCCTCCAACAATGTCATTCCAGTGTTTTTCGCTTGCTTAAAGTTGTTCTGTTATGTGTCTAAAAAATCACTTTAATCACACATCGCCTGGTGCTATGATCTCCAGCCACACAATCTAGAACGCCTGCGTTCACTCACTGTCAAATTTTGTTGAATACGGTAGGATTCACTGAGATTCGGTCGCACTGAGCAGTCGCTGTCGTTCGCAGCATGCAGCGCTCTACAGTTGTTAAACATGGTTTTTGCGTGTGTGCCTATAGCACCGAACATTGGTATGTGTACGCATTGCTAAAGTTGCGTTTCATAGTGGTAAAATTGCCATTTCTTAGCATTTTTATTTTGCGTACTTCCGGTTTTACACCTAGGAGGATCCACCATGAGGCCCAGAAGACCTGCCAGACAGCTCCCCAGGTCCTCCTCCAACTCTAACACCGCCCCCCTCCCTCCCTGCCCCCCCTGTCCCGTCAGCCTCCCCTGCCCCCCCCTGACTCCCCAAAGAAGACCAGAAAGGAGGATCCTCGGGTAAATGGCCAAGTGGTGAAAGTGTTTTTTTTTTTTTGCTTGGAGCTGCTAAACCTAAATCTGTAATGTATTTTGATTTTTAAAGTGTGTTAGTATTCATGGATTTGTTATTTGTTTAGAGAATTTGACATTATTAATTATTCTATTATTATTATAATTTTTCAAATTGTATTTTTGTCCTTTGTTTAACATTTTTTACATTAAAATAGTGACTTTTGCTTAAATGTTTAAATTGTTGATTAGCATATTTCTGATTTTTTTTTTATCCTAGGATTTCTGCTGTTTGGAGTACGACTATATGACAACTAAATACTTGTAATTTCTCTAATGTGGGCAGAATAATGCATTTGAGTGTGATTTGTTCATATTTTCCTTTTGTTTCCTCTCCACAGTGGGGACCTTAGTTTTTTTCAATGTTTTTTACATTTTTACCAAAAAAAACTTGGGGTCCCCTCAAAGGCTTACAGCTCAGGCACCAAGCATAAGTGCTTGTAACCCATGTCACTATTTGCAGCCCCTGCAAGTTACAAGCCCTTTTGCCTTCTAGTATGTGCTTGGGGCTCTTCCAATCCATTTAATACCAATGGGCACTGGGCGCTTTCGTACCCCCGATGCCTCAAATGGGGATGAGGGTAATGTGTAACCAGTCCGACAGGTCCCATGCCAGCTTCTGATCATGGTGAACTGGTATAGGGGTCCCCTGGAGAAAAATAAAAAAGAAAGAAATAAAAGAGAGAGGAGGAGTGAAGGTAGATTTTAAACACTACCGTAATATAGGGGAGGTGAGGCCTGTGTGTCCTGGCGGGGTCTCCGACAACTTCAGCCGGAGATCCTGGGGCTCCCTGGGGTACAGTGGGGACTAACTGTGCAAGCAGAAAGATTAAAGAGGAAAAAAAAGCAGTCAGTAACTGAGGCCTCAAACATAATCATATATAAAGAGCTTTTGTATTATATGTTTTTAGATGCAACCAATCAACCCAGTGAATATTGAGGATGCTGTTGGATATAGCTTTAAATGAGAACATGCTCATGTCAAGGATTCACTGGTGTACTGAGCATAAAGGCGAGTAGCCAGCCCATCCGGGGTCTCGGGACCCGCCCCCCCAACCCCACCCACCAACTGGCACCAATGGCACCTCAGGTCCCAGTACAATGGGCCAGTAGAGCCCACCAACCAATCCCCCAAAACTCAGCTTGGTTAGTAAACAATTTATAACTTATAACCGTGATAATCTCCCCCGAGTGGCCATTGCAGCTGTGACATTCCAGTTCACAACCTTTACATCAAAGATCCAGATCACGTGAGGCAGCAACAAGTTGGGCGAGGGGGAGGTAGGAGAACCTGGGAAACAGTTGACTCACAGCCTCCAACCGGTCCCTCAACTTTTGGTTCAAATAGTCAACACTTGACAACCATGATAGACTCCTGAGCGAACGCTGCAATTATGACTTTCAAGGAGGCACCATGCAAATTATTCAACAGTCACCTTGTCGCTTCATGGGTATTAACTGAAAGAGCATCAGGCCCAAAACCTTTAGCCCACATCAGATGGGCCTGGGTCACTTCACCAGTACACGGCGGCTGGCCCTCCAGGGGGCATTCGACCACCTCTGTCCTCCATGGACGTTGTGGAAGGGGGTCTGCTGGAGGATACATAGTTGGCAACAATCTGGTAAATCGATTGTGGGCGACGCCAGGAAAGCAAACAGCTCAGGGAGTTGTGCTGGGGTTCTCAGCATGTAGCAATCTCTTATTTTGCAGACAATTAGTTTAAACGGATGCCCCCATTTGTATGTGGCTCTTTCCTATCAACTCCAGCAGGGGTTTTATGACTCGAGCTCCACTTAGGTCTACCGATCTTCCTGACCAGGCTTTCTGCATATCTACCCGACTGGTGATCTCTGTTAGGTAGTTTTTCATGGAGGTAATTTCCCAGCAAAGTGTACCCTCCTTTCTGGATACATAGGATTCAAAATCATCCCGGAATGGGATTGCCTTTAGGGCCTCCTAGGAATTAGCCTTTACTGCCTCAGCAATGGGCAACATTAACACCTGGGATACATGTGGTTCAGGAGGATGTGTTTCGTTTTCCATAAAGGAGGGTAATGCGTCTCCTGGTGTGTAACCTGGTAGCCAATGTGGCGTGGGGGGTGTCCATTGGGGTGGGGTACAGATCCCAGGGATGGAGGGATCTGCGGATTTCCAGACCTGCAGTGGCATTGAAAGAGCCTGGGCCCGATCATTATGGGCCTGCATTTCCCGCCCCCCCATTCTCCCCCAGGAGAGAAGCACCATCCCACTGAGCAGTATGCAGCAGTATACCTGTATTTTGGGGCAGCTGGCACTAATCCTTGGAGACATCAGGCACAACACTGGCGTTCGCATAGCCATGGACCTCCACCATCACCGTCCATGAGCTCAGACTTCCTGTTTCTTCATGCTGGCAGTTTAGCGCTATGTTGCAAGCAGTGCTGTCGCTCCTCTCCAGCTGTGCCTCCATGCTCGCCCCGCTCGCCGATTTTGAGAGGTGAGATGGGCTCCTGATCCCTGCCAATGTCTGCTGTGGCTCCCCGTCATGGGTCAGAGCTTCACTTCCGCCCCTCCCTCTGGAGCCAACCTGTGCCATCTTGCTGATGGCCCTCCTGGGGATTTCAGGCGATGTTGCAGAGAAATACTCAGTTATAGCAGTGCTATTTTGCTGCCCGAATGTGCATCTAAGCTACTGTGCGTTGTTCTCGCTCTGTTTCTGTTCTCCTGATGTGTGTGGTTCTCACTTCTCACACGTCCTACTCCGCCATCAGCCAGCCACATCCCCCAGGCAGTGATAAATGTTTAATGATAAATGGGATGCCTTTAAAACCTCATTTAGTAAAAAAGTTAAAACCTTAAAAAATACAATTAAAAAATAAAAAGTCAGGCTATTGTTCATTTGAGAAAAATTGTATCTATTCAGAAATGCCACAAAAATTACCAAAAAAGCAGCCCATAAATCAGCCTTACTATGGTCGGGGGAACGCCGAATCCCCTTGCATGGACTTCTGGCTGAGGTCTGTGTTCGGGTCCGGAGACTCGAACTCGCAAAATTCAGCACGAACTGCAGAGTTTGGCCCCACCGCTTCTGCACCTAGTTTTCCCTTCCCCTAGTGAGTACGGCCCCTCCGGCCTCGCTGCTTCTGCTCCTCGCCTTCCCCCCCATGAGTTTAGGAGTGCATGCATGCGCTTTGAGAGTGCATCCATGTGCGATCGGGATTGTAGCCATGTGTGTCTCGGAGTGCTGGTCTAGGATCCAATGTGCCTAGCAACAGGGGGAAAGGAGAGAAGCACAGCTAGGGTGTCTGATGCAGCTAGAGCGTCTGGTGCAGGGAATCTTACAGCCATTATGCTGATTTTTATGTTGATTATAATGCAGCATTACAGATCTAAGGGCCATACCCACTTTCTTCTGAATAGAAATCATAAGGTGAACCTGTAAACCTTGATATCTCAGCCATTTCTTTAGGGCAATTCCAAATGCAGCCAGACGCAATGGTGTAACAATTGCCTTTGCCTGCTGTATCACTTTAATAGGGCATGCAGTTTGAGGTCACTTGCTTTGTGTTGGCGGATTTAAGTAATAACTTGCTGCTCTACCAGCAAGCATGGTTTCCCGCCTCCAGTCAGTGATATTAAATATTTAAAATAATTTGATAGAGTAAAGTTTAAAAATATGGAATATTTGTAATTAAAACATAAAAAATAAGTATTAATCCAAATAATTTTAAAAACTAGAGATCTAAAAACAGTATTAGATGCAGCAAGTCGTATTTGGAAAGCGGCAAAATAAAAATATGCATGTAAACTGCAAAACAATCCCAATCACCACCCAATCCAAATGTCTGAAGAACAAACAGCATTTTGATTGCTTTCACACTCAATGAAACAGTGTAATTTGGCAGGCAGAATTGATATTCAGCAATGCATTCATCTCGATTTAGTCTGCGATAATACCATAAGAGATCAAAGAGTTCATATTGGTTACTGATGTGATAATGAGATAATTAGGACTTAATGAAAATCAACAGTTATTAGCTAATCAGTTTAGCTTACTGCCTTTTGCCCTCTTCTTGTAGAGAACGAATAATTAAACAGCGTTTAAGGTATGAAGGAATACTGACTACAATCGGATGCAAACTCATAAAGTCTCTAAGTGGCCTTTATTAAATCATCTGTTATGGGTTGCTGTGGCAACTTGCCATTATAAAACTGCCTCGCTCATGCATTTAAATATTAATTTTAGTAGGGAAAAATTATTTGAGGAATGAAAGGTTAAGCGGGGGTAAGGGGCAGTGCAAAACAGACAAAGGAGAGAACTAATAATAATTTAAAAATTTCATTAATAAATAGGTATTGTACACGCTAAATTAAAACAAAAAAAACACTCTATACTAAATTTTTGTCCTACACTGATGATCGCTTTTTGTTCAGAGCAGGGGGCGGTGCTGGGCTCTGTGACTGATGGCTAGATACAGATGTGCCTGGCAATCAAGCAGAGAGGCACCGACTCTACCGATCAGTTAAGGCACCCAGTGCCGCACTAGTGTAACCCCACTTACAGAAGTCACAGTACACAGGTGTGGTAGCTGATGGTAAGGGTTAATTGGATTGCAGCATAGGGTGAAGGTAAGGTGGCACTTCAGCAGACAAACATTTAACGGCAAGACAGCAACGATGAAAGAATCAGCTTGTTTTATTGTTGCAGGTTCATGAAAACAAAGATTAATGCTTTAGCCCTTTAAGTGCCAGCCTACCTGGAGCATTCTTCATTCTCTGTTGCCAGACCCTTTTGCACTATTTTGCGATCCGCATGTTCAACTGTGATTTTTGAAGGGATTTCCAGGGATTTCCCAGGGAAGTTAAATATTCTTTTTTTAGGTGACATTTTTTAGGTGTATTCTCAATATTTTGGGGGTGAAGTAAAGTAAAAATAAAAAAAAATCATTTTTTTACAATTTGTAGTGTTTTTTGTAATAAAAAAAGTAATTTTGTCAATAAAATCTTATTGCGTGTGAAATCCTAATTTTTCCTGGTTACAGCGGTACCACATATGTATTGGTGGACACCCTTTCCTGCCCAGGAGACTCCCCCAAACTGAAACAGCGCTTTAGGAGATTTTCAGATAAAATATAAATATGCTAAGCCCTAGGCACACCTTGCAGTTTTTCAAGAAAAACAACCCTTTACATTTGAAATACCCCCGACAAACTATATATTCTCTGAAAGTACACACCAAGCTTTCTAGGCGTACCAGGCTTGTTGACATGGGTGCAGTTTTCTGGATGTAATTCCTCAATGAATTCTTTGGTAGCACAGAGTTTCACTAAAAAAGCTGAATCAAACTCATATTTTCCTAAAAAAAAATATGCAAACAAGAAAATACAAGCCCAATCTGAAAAAGCAGGGTCCCCTGGACAGAACAATACCCAACCTGCATAGTTACTGTCAAGGAAAGAGTTGTAAAACACCACAAAGTAAAGCATGTGCCTAAGGGTCATTTTATTTGAAAATTTCAGCTCTGCAGACAAAGTGCGCACCTTGTACTTTTTCTACCAAAACAACCCTTTACATTTGGAATACTCCCCCACAAACCAGTCTGAAAGAGCACATGTTAAGCTTTCTAAGCGTACCCAGCTTGTTGCAGTGGGCTTATCATTTTAGAAGAAATCCCTTGAAGAATTCTTAGGTTGCACGAGGTTTCCCTCAAAAAAATTCTAAAAAAACAGAATAAAAACACATTTTCTTAAAAAATCAATATGCAAACAAGAAAAAACAAGCTAAATCTGAAAGCACAAGATCCCCCGAGCAGAACAATACCCCACATGCATAGGTACTATCAACCCTTTTAATTGCTCGTCTACACGACAGGTAATTTTTCACCATTTTGCACCATGTTTAACCATGATTTTTGGAGGAATTTCCAGGAAAATTATAGATATATTTTTTTGCAGCAGAGTTTAGGCTTTAACATGAAATGTCTATATCTATATTGTTTTAATCTTTCTACTGTTTTTTAGAATATTTTTGCGTAAAAATTATTTTTAAGAAAATTGTCTCCTTTATTTTAAATAAAACATTTACTTTATTAGAGAAAACCATATTGCATGTGAAAGCCCCATTTCTTCCGATTATAACGGTACCACATATCTATTTGTAGCCCCCAATTTTTGCCCAGGAGACCCCCCAAACTGAAAAGAGCACTTTATAACATTTACAAATAAAATACAACTACTATCCACACTATAAACATAAGGGGTTAATTAAAAAAAAAGGCATAGGGTCCCCCCTCCCAAGGGGAACCCCATTTTTTTTTAAATTGTAAGGGATAAAACCCTTAAAAAAACAACAAAACATTTACATAGGGCCCCCCTACCCGGCATAACCAGCCCGGGACCTGGTTGGCAGGGCTTGTAGAACAGGGTACAGGAGCCAGCTTTGGTGGCCCCCCACCCTGCAGGCTACAAGCCCACATAGCCGCAGGCCGGCTCTTCTGCCCCCCACCCCTGGGCTTTGGGGAGGCAGGTAATTGGGGTGCCGGGGGTTAATGGAAAGTCACCCGCTAGCCGCAGGTGACTTGCTAGCCCCCAGCCTTGTGAACTGGTATAGGGGTCTCATGGATCCCTTACCAGTTCACAAGGGCTTAAGTGTAAAAAAAAAAACACAGACACAGGGAGAAAAAATATATATTTTTTTTGTTTTTATACTTACCTCCCATTCATCCCTGGGCCACTGTGTCTCACGCTGATCACTTTGGCTTCTGCTCTCCTGCTGCTGGAAGCCTTTTATAGCTGCTGGGCGACAGAGCATAAGGAGTTAATTTAAAAAAAAATGTCATAGGGTCCCCCCTCCCAGGGGGAATTTTAAGGGTTAAAAACCCTTAAAAATCCAAATTAAAAATGAAATGGGGTCCCCCTTACCCAGCATTACCAGCCCGGGACCAGCTATGGGGGCTTGTAGGAACAGGGTGCAGGGGCCAGCTTTTGTGGCCCCCTACCCTGCAGCCTACAAGCCCACATAACCTGTGTGGGCCCAGGCTCTTCTGCCCCCCCCCCCGGGCTTTGGAGAGGCAGGTAATTGGGGTGCTGGAGGTTAATGGCAAGTCACTCGCTAGTTGCAGGTGACTTGCCAGCCCCCAGCCTTGTGAACTGGTATAGGGGTCTCATGGACCCCTTACCAGTTCACAAAGAGTTATCAGTAAAAATAAAAACACAGAGACATAAGAAAAAAAATGACATTTATTACTTTTTTCTTTACTTTACTGACCTCCGATCCTCCTCTGTCCCCTGGCGATCTGTGATGACAGCTGACAGCTGCGGGTGCTGGGTGGAGGGAGGCTGGGGTGGTGAGGGATCACAGCCCTCTCCCCACCTCCAACCTCTCTCCTTCCAGCACCCGACAGGACTGATCATCTCGGGTGCTGGTCTTAAGAAGCTGGCTGCCGGGTGACATCATAGTGATGTCACCAGCCCCGTCCCCAAGGGGCGGGGCTAGCAGACGCGATCCAGGAAGTGAAGGGGAGGGTGATTTATTGAGGGGGGGCGCTATTCCGGGGGTTCTCCTGGAGCCATCCGAGCCCCCACGGGGGATCGGATGGCACCAAATTAAAGAGGAGACCCGGCCGGATCCATAGAGTAACACCTACGGGCTTGGCACTTAAGGCCCGGACAAGCCAACCCGTAGGTGTTACGTGCTTGGCCCTCAAAGGGTTAATCTATGTCACAGTCAAATACACAGTTCATAGGCCAAAATGGGAACACAGGGACATTTGCTTTATAATATATCAATATAAGGGTTAAACAGTCTTGTGTCTTTCAGGCATAGAATACAGTACACTTGCTTATCAGAAAGTTTTGGCGTAAGGGCTAGGCAGTATTGTTTTTCCCAATTAAGTCGCGACCCCAGCGGGGGTTGAACGACTAAAACACAGGGGTCGCCTAAAGCCATCGGAAAATACATATTTCCAATGGCTTTAGCCGCTGAAAAGTTACGCTACCATCTGCAGCAGCGCTATTCAACTGTAACGCACGCCGTTATGGATGCGCGTTCCAAACTGAATGCCTGCGCGCATGCACAGATGTGATTGCATCATCCGTCCGGGGCCTAAGGGGCGGAGGAAGCGGGGGGAACGTTCCACAGCAGCACATTATGTGTGTCTGGCGCTTGCTGACGTCATCAGTGGGCGGACGCAGCAAGCGCCGGAGGACAGAAGCCTAGGAGGCGGAGAGGCAAGAGAGCCTGCGAGACAGCCTGCTGGTGTAAAAAAGGTTAATAATGTAAAAACAGTACACACACCATACACACAATACTGTGTAAGTGTAAGGGGCTTTGTGTGTAATCAATACACAGTACACAAAGCAGCTTACACTTACACAAAGCACCATACATTTACACAGTGTGAACTACATTGTTCTTATACTATAAGAGACCACTATAAGATGTAGTTCACACTGTTCTCCAATGTATAATTATCTCCCTTATCTCCCACTATTTTTCATATTCTGAATGAGGAAACTGCTGAAATCAGCGGTTTCCGGCATTGAATCCGCCTCCTATTGATTTCATTGTGAGTGCAGTGGATTTTGAGAGCTCCCGAGAATCTCTAGTTACCACACAATCCGCCGCAGCCTCCTATTAATTTCAATAAGAGGCGGAGAAATGACAGCTTCCGACACATTTCTTCCTCTCCAATTTAAGTCAATGGGTGGCTGCGGCGGATTCCGCTCAAATATAGAGCATGTTGCTTAATTTTTCCACACTATCCTTTTTCCTAGCGCGGAAAAAATTAAACAACATGCTCTATATTTGAGCGGAATCTGCTGCGACCTCCCATTGACTTGAATAACAGTTAGAAACATGCACCAGAACTGCATTTCTGCCGTACAGCGGATCTCTCCTCTGCAGAATTCACAGGTCTCCCATTAAAGTAAATGAGATGTGGATTCCACCGCAGAAACCACCACTTCATAGTGTGAAAGAGCCCTGAAAGATGCCATGCTGTGCAGAAACTGCAGTGTATCCTATGACATAGTTCACACTGTTCTATATAGTAAACTTGCCACTAATCTGGAAAAAAACAGATCCTTTAGTTAAGCATGTGAATACGGCCCCCTGGTCATAGTAACAGGTGTGTAATAGAAAACAACACAGGGAATAGTAAATAATAGGAAACTTTAACAAACTCCTTAAAAGCGAACATCTTTTATTTTTTCTTTAGCAAACCTTCTCATGACAATGGATCGCGTAGACATGAATATTAGGAAAAGAAAATACACTGAGGATTTCTTGTAGTATGGTTTTACCTCAATAATTACAGCAGGAATTGAGAAACCACAATGTGTTATTTGTTGTGAAGTTCTCTCAGCTGAATCTATGAAGCCAAACAAACTAAAACGCCATTTTGATAGCAAGCATCCAAGCTTTGCTGGCAAGGATATAGACTATTTTAGAAGCAAAGCTGATGGACTCAAAAAATCTAGATTTGACGCTGGTGGCCAGTACCACAAACACAATGTAGCACAAGAAATGTTTCTCAACATATAATTAAATATTGCTTTTGTGATTAATCACTAGGTTTAACTTGTGTTTGATTTGTAGCAATGAAAATACATAATGCATATCAGGTATTTACATTCAGAATCATAACTGTAGCAAAATTACAGGTTCAGGTGGCACCATGCTGAATCTAGTCGCATGCATCAGCCATTGGTGGGTGGAAATCCTGGCTGATCCATCCCTGATTCATTTTGACAAAGGTGAGTCTCTCCACATTTTAAGTTGACAGACGAGTTCTCCTCGCCATAACTATGGCCCCCGCCGCACTAAACACCCGCTCAGATTGCACGCTACTTTCCGGGCAGGACAGCTTTTCCAGGGCAAACTCTACTAGTTGCTGCCACAAGCCAAGTTTGGCTGCCCAGAAGTCCAGCGGATCCTCAAGGTGTGTTGGCATGGTCATGTCAAGGTATGACATGACCTGCTGGTTGAGGTCCTGCTCCAGGTCTTCCTGCTGCTCATGAGTAGCATCACTATGCGGGTGTAGAAAGCTACTCATTAGCGACTGAAGACTGAGGCTGCTGCTGATGGAGCTGCTGCTGCTGCTGCTGCTCCTGCCAACCACCCCCCCCAGCAGCCATGGCAGTGGAAGGTGAGCGCAGAGGTCCCCCCGAGTCAGACCTGCGAGAGTATGGACCATGGCGCAGATAGGCATCGGTCAACTGACTACGTAGAATGTCTTTGAAGTAGTTCAGTTTGTCCTCCCTCTCGGCAGGTTTAAAAAATGCCCCTATTTTGTGCCGGAAGCGAGGGTCCAATAAGGTGGACAGCAAGAAGTCATCCCGCCGACAAATGGAAACAATTCTGGGGTCACTACGCAAGCGCGCGAGCATGCTTCCTGCTATTTGCGCAAGTGACTCGGAGGGACTACCTGTCTCCATCTCCACTGCATACTGCCACGGTGTGTCTGGGTCCTCTGTCTCGCCTTCCTCAAAACCCTCTAGCTCCTCTGGCTGCTCCTGCTCCTCCTCTCCTGTCCGCTGACTAGATAAACCAGCCATTTCACCAAGCCTAAACTGTGCTTCACTGGGCCACTCCTCCTCCTCTTCCTCCTCCTCTTCCAGTTCTGCTCCAACGGGGTTCATGTGGCCGTAAGATGTAGACGCCATGTCTCCAGTGCCTTGACCAGCCATGGTTTCCAACATGTGCTGTAGTACATGAAGCAGTGGAATCACGTTGTTCATCCCGTAATTCTGCCGAATGACAAATAAAGTGGCTTCCTCAAAGGGCCTGATCAAACGGGAGGTGTCAAGTATGAGCTACCACTGGTTGACATTGAAGTTACACAGGGGAGTCCCTCTATCCGCTTGGATCATCAGGAAATCCGTGATGGCTTTTTTCTGTTCATATAATCGGTCCAACATGTGAAGGGTGGAATTCCAACGGGTGGAAAAACATCGCAAATCAGACTATGTTGGGGCTACCATTCTGACGCTGTAGCTCAAGAAGGGTGTGTTTGACAGTGTATGAGTGGCTGAAGTGCATGCAAAGATTCCTTGAAGTTGTTAGGATGTCTTGCAGATGGGGGGAACACTTCAGAAACCGCTTGACAACCAGATTGAAGACGTGAGCCATGCAGGGGGCATGGGTCAGGCTTCCTTGGTGCAGCGCAGACAAAATGTTCTTCCCATTGTCGTTAACCATGATTCCCATTTTAAGTTTTCTTGGAGTAAGCCATGTTTAGATTTCCTGATGAACAAATTTAAGCAGTTCCTCCCCTGTGTGACTCCGTTCGCCAAGACAAACCATGTGAAGCAGAGCGTGACACCTCCGTGCCCTGCACACATGGTAGACTGGAGGGGCACTGAGACTTGAGCCTACAGTGGAGGGTGAGGAGATGAGAAGGTCGAGTCGCGCAATGTCACAGGCCCAACGGGCAGGTAGCGCGGAGGCCGAAGCGGCGTGACGTATCCAAGTTGCTGCTGCTGCTGCAAAGGGACCACATTCACCCAGTGGGCCGTAAACGACATGTACTGTCCCTGACTGTAGTTACAGCTCCAGACGTTGGCGCTGCCATGCACTTTGCTACATACGGACAGGCTCAAGGACTGGCCCACCTTCTGTTCAACAAAAGTGTGCAGCGCTGGTACTGCCTTCTTGGCAAAGAAATGACGGCTTGGGACTCTCCACCTCGGCTCGGCACAAGCCATCAGTTCTCTGAAAGGTGCAGAGTCCACCACCTGAAAAGGGAGCAACTGCAGCACCAGCAACTTGGACAGGAGCACATTCAGCTTATGTGCCGTAGGATGAGTGGGCGCATACTGCTGTCTTTTGGACATGGCTTTGCTGATGGATTGCCAGCGGGATGCATGACTTGGAGGAGGAGGAGCAGGAGCGACAGAGGATGGGTATGATGCACAGCTGCCTTCGGCTGAGGTGCTGGAGCCTTGGATGACAGAAATTGGGAGCGGCGTGCCACTTGGTGAGGAAGCAGGCTGGACCACCTCTTCAGAGCCTAGGTTCTCCCAGGCCGCTTTATGGTGACGCATCATATATTGACGCAGGGAAGGGTGCCAACATTTGGGCCCTGGCCACGCTTCACCTTCTGTCTACATATTTTGCATGTGGCCATGTTACCCTCCTGCGGATGCTTCAGGAAAAACTGCCACACTGCCGAGTAGCTACTTTTCCCACCAACAGGCCTCACTGATTCACTGCTACTGTCGCCAACACCAGGAACCCCTGCTCCACTACCTCCCAATAAGGTAGCCTGCCGCGCAGCAGGTGCTCTACCCCGGCCCCGTTTGGCTCCAGGCTTTACAATTGTGCCCCCATGCTGACTGCCAACCATGCTGCTAACACCTTCCTGCCTCAGCTGCTGACTCCGGGGCAACCTGCTCCCCTCTTCTCCTGATGATGATGATGAAGCCCCTTCTGCACCCGGCTCCCAAGTGCGATCGGCTTTATCATCATCATCATCATCATCATCATCACCGAGTTGTGGCTGCACGTCACTGATGTTCTCGGTTTCCTCAACAGTGTTTGGTGCAGGAGCTGGAACGCTCGCAACACCCACAACACTGTCCACATCATTATTTGTCTGCCTAGCTAAAGAAGCCACCTCCATTTCTTGGCTGGGCAGTAGCTGCTGACTGTCCTCTGATCGTCCTCCTCACTAAAGAGTGGAGCTGAACCCAAAGCATAGGATACGTCGCTGGGGGAGGGAACGGCGTAGGACAGAGGCAATGGGAGGACAGGGACTGCTCTCGGGGCATGCCAACTCAGGGTTGTGTCAGAGGAACCTACGGACCCTAGACTGGGGGTCTCAGATGTAACTTGTGATGATGTTGATGAGCGCTTTAACCAATCTACCACGGCAGTTACTGGTGGAGACACGACCGCTAGCAGATACTGGCAGATCAGGTCTCTCACCGTGACTCCTGCTGCCACTCGCTCCAAGTCTGCTGTGACCTCTGCCTGCTGAATCTTGGCCTCTGCCACTCCTCTTTGATCATCCTTGCACTTGTCTGCCTGACATTTTTATGTGTTTGAATTGCGAAATAGGTACGATAAAAATGTGTTTACTTTAAAAAGAAGAAGCTAAATAAAGTGAGGAACTGCTTCTCTGCACCAGATACTATGAAAATTGGCAATATGAGATACCCTGCGGCCTAGTGTTTTGGCAGCAGACCAAAACCAATTCAAAATGCAATACTTTGATTAAGCTGAGGAGGATCAACAAGCGTATTTAGTATAACAGATAGGCTGCTAAGTGCAGGTTTGGGATACCCAGGTGGGCTGGTGTTTTTTTTGTTAAAGGCAGACCAAAAACCAATTCAAAATGCAATACTTTGATTAAGCTGAGGAAGGATGAACAAGCGCATTTAGTATAACAGATAGGCTGCTAAGTGCAGGTTTGGGATGCCCTGTGGCCTAGTGTTTTGGCAGCAGGACAAAAAACTTTTCAAAATGCAATACTTTGATTAAGCTGAGGAAGGATGAACAAGCGTATTTAGTATAACAGATAGGCTGCCTAATGCAGGTTTGGGATGCCCTGCGTCCTGGTGTTTTTTTTTTGTTAAAGGCAGACCAAAAACCAATTCAAAATGCAATACTTTGATTTAGCTGAGGAAGGATGAACAAGAGTATTTAGTATAACAGATAGGCTGCTAAGTGCAGGTTTGGGATGCCCTGCGGCCTAGTGTTTTGGCAGCAGGACAAAAAACAATTCAAAATGCAATACTTTGATTAAGCTGAGGAAGGATGAACAAGCGTATTTAGTATAACAGATAGGCTGCTAAGTGCAGGTTTGGGATACCCAGGTGGGCTGGTGTTTTTTTTGTTAATGGCAGACCAAAAACCAATTCAAAATGCAATACTTTGATTAAGCTGAGGAAGGATGAACAAGCATATTTAGTATAACAGATAGGCTGCTAAGTGCAGGTTTGGGATGCCCTGCGGCCTGGTGTTTTTTTTTGTTAAAGGCAGACCGAAAACCAATTCAAAATGCAATACTTTGATTAAGCTGAGAAAGGATGAAGAAGCGTATTTAGTACAACAGATAGGTTGCTAAGTGCAGGTTTGGGATGCCCTGCGGCCTGGTGTTTTTTTTGTTAAAGGCAGGACAAAAACCAATTCAAAATGCAATACTTTGATTAGGCTGAGGAAGGATGAACAAGCGTATTTAGTATAACAGATAGGCTGTTAAGTGCAGGTTTGGGATGCCCTGCGGCCTAGTGTTTTTTTTGTTAAAGGCAGACTAAAAACCAATTCAAAATGCAATACTTTGATTAAGCTGAGGAAGGATCAATCAACAAACGTATTTAGTATAACAGATAGGCTGCTAAGTGCAGGTTTGGGATACCCAGGTGGGCTGGTGTTTTTTTTTGTTAAAGGCAGACCAAAAAATATTTAAACTAATCCAGTTATATATTATGATAAATGCTTGTTTGTAACAGATAGGGTTAAATAAGCCACTGCATAGATGGCATGCACAGTGGCAAGGCAGATTTACAGCACAAAGAACTGAAATCGAATTGAAAAGTGATTTGGCTAATGAAAAAAAAAATGTTTCACTTCTAAGCTGTCCCTGGCTGGATGGTTCCGGTTTTTCCCTATCTTTCCCTATATTACCCTGGCTCTGTCTTCCTCTCTGTCTGCCTCTCTGACTCTCCCTACCTATCTCTAACTCTCTGTCCCTGTCTGTAACTAGCTGTGCTCTGGCCGCAATGCAAGGCTGAAATGTGCACAAGCAAGATGGCCACCACTTTATATAGCACGGTGATGTCACCGGGCTTCCTGGCTGCTGATAGGCTGCATGTGACTTACCCATGATACCTTGCCCCAGGGGATATGCCTGGACATGTTCATCCACCATTTTAGAATGCCTGTAATTGAAATAAATGGAGTTTAAAAAAAAAACTCCGATCGATCGAATCGCGGGGAAATTCGGATTCGTTCAGAATCGAATTTTCCATGAAATTCGGAACCAATCCGGGTTCGTCCGTATCGATTCGCTCATCCCTAGTTATGAGTGCAGTAAACGCTGTATTAAGGGGGCATGCAAAATGGACCCCTTCAACCAAAACAAACCTTTGTTGACATACCAAGCTTGTTGTAGTGGGAACATCTTTCTGGAAGTTATCTCTTAAAGAATTCTTTGGTTGCACAGGGTATCTCTAAAAAATGTATAAAAACGATGAATAAAAACACATCTCCTAAAAAATCAATATGCAGACAAGAAAAAACAAGGTCACCGAACAGAAGAATAACCAACATGCATAGGTACTTTTAACGGCCAGCCTACTTGAGATGTTGTCACCCTCTGTTGACAGGTTGTTTTTCACTATGTTTAAAAAAATAAACCAAAATTATGTTTTTTAAAATTTGCTTCATTAATTTTAAATAAAAACTGTATTTTATTCAAGAAAACCATATTGCATATGAAAGCCCCATTTCTCTCGATTCCAACGGTACCACATATGTATCGTTAGCCCCCGTTCCTATCCAGGAGACCCCCAAACTGAAAAGAGCACTTTATAACATTTACAACTAAACTACAACCACTATCCACACTAAAAAGGGTTAAATTAAAAAAAAAGTTGGCGTAGGGTCCCCCTACCCATGGGCGGGCCCACGCTTTATTTATTTTAAGTTAAGTTAGGTTAAAACCCTTGAGAATGTAAAAAAAATGGTGTGGGGTCCTCCCTTCCCAGCATAACCAGCCCAGGGACCAGCTATGCAGGGCTTGTAGAACAGGGCACGGAGGCCAGCCTCTGTAGCCCCTTGCCCTAGAGGCTACATGCCCGCATAGAGTCGCAGCCTGGGATCTTCTGCCCCCCTCGCCCTTTTGGGAGGCAGGTAATAGATGGGACATAGAGGGTTAATTTAAAAAAATAACATAGTATCCCCCTTTCCAGTTAAAAACCCTTAAAATACCCCCCAAAACGTCCTCCCTACCCAGCATAACCAACCCGGGGATCAGCTATGCAGGGCTTGTATAACAGGGTGCAAGGCCAGCCTTTGTAGCCCCCCCACCCTGCCAGCTACAAGCCGACAAATCCTAAATGGTCCTGGGCTCTTCTGGTCCCCGACAGGTATTGGGGGACTGGGGGTTGATGGCAAGTCCTCTGCTAGCCACAGGTGACTTGCCAGACCCAGAGCCTTGTGAACTGGTATAGGGGTCTCTTGGATCCCTTAGCAGTTCACAAAGGGTTAACAGTGAAAAAGATACCACACATTAAAAATGACTTTATTAAAGAAAAAATGTTTTTCTTTGCTTACCTCCGATCATCAGCTCCTCTGTCCCATGGTGATCTCGATGACAGGAGCGGGATGATGTCAGCAGGGTGACATCATCTACCCCATCCCCAAAGATGCCGGCAGCAATGCCATAAGCAAGCTAAGGGGGGGCGTTGGGCCTTCTCCTGAAGACTGAAGAGCCTGGGATGGATCGGAGACCTGGCGGGAGGGATCGAGCACGGAGGGGAGTAAATGTCATTTTTATTTATTTTTCACAGTAATTGGCAGCGGAGGCTGAAGTGGGGGGAGGTCTATTCCAGACCCTCTCTTGAAGCCGGAGGCGTCCGGGGGATCAGAGGTGAAGAGGAGACCCGGAGAGTTCGATTAAGAGGTCAGGGGCTGGTGTTTAACGGTAGGAGAGACAGCCATGTAGTTTTTACGTGGCTAGTGTTAGGAGGGTTAAGGAAACTGATCCTGTTATGATGAACTTGGCTAAATGGGCCCACAAACAGTCAGGGCATTTGGGTCAGAAAACCACATATGAATAGGCTCAACAGAGAGGCTTGCCAATAAACATGGACATGATAAACACTGTGATAAAGAATTGCACTGTGTGTGAAGTTGGCCATTGCAAAAACATTCCTCCGTGTCTACTAAAAGAGGAACTGCAGATATTTGACAGATGGATTTTATTGGCCCCCTTTCACTACAGAGCAATGAACTGTGGTTTTGCTGCACTACAGGGGACAACTTCTCAGGAATTTTACTTGTCCATCTCAACAAAAGAGCACATTAAGCCTCAACCCTTCAGATGCTCCAGAAACGGACATTAGCCTATGGGGTTTCAAACCAAGTTCAAGGAACGCACTTTACTGGAAGAACTGTTCAAGAATGGGCCAAAGATTTGAGGGTGTACTGGATGTTTCATGTGTCATACCATCTGCAAACAGCTGGTTTGATTGAAAGATACAATGGGCTATTAAAGGATCAGATAAGGACAGTTGACAACTTTTTAAGAATTAGGGGCAATCTAGAGGGGAATTTTGATGTTGTTTTTACCCTAGACACTATTCTGGAAGATGAAGGCTGGGAGGCCAACTGGTTGATTGATAGTTCCCAGTCTGAGTGGATGGTAAAGCTGTATAATCTCAAACCTTTGAAAATACCATGCAAGACTCCTCTTGGTAGCATTGGTGCATTTCCTCTCCTTCTTATTGAAGTCATTTGGAAGGATAGTAAATAGGTACAGGTTGGCAGCAAAGTGATAGAGACCCAGGCAAAGTACCAGTAAAGGGTGAGATAGTAGCTGAAGGACCTGGATCTACTATTTTGTACTTTTCCAAGGAACAGATAATCCTCTTTGTTTTCCGCTCCCCAGATTATCACCCATTTTAGAAGCCGTCCACTGAATGGGAGAAGGTAAGAGAAAGAAGAGAGTAGCCTTGAGAGCTTTGAAAATGAGGAAGAGACTGTTACCAATATAGTTGGTGTGCCTTTTCCCCCATATGCTTGGTTTCATTAATTTGCCATATTATATCAAGAACAACAGGGTGTTTTTTATGGACTGAACCGTGAAAAACCTTGTAGAGATGGCCTCTGCATTGGGATCACCAGGCATCTGCCTCCTTATGGAGTGCTGAATTAACCCTTTGTAGTACATTATCCTCAGAACTCACTGTTATCAAACTAATAGACAACATTTTTAGCACATTGCAATAAATCTGTGCCAAAGCAAATCAATAGATTACAATAGGTCACATAGAATAAATAAGAAAAAGTATACTGCCTTGTATGAGTATATCCTCATCCTCAAGTGCATGATTATAGAGTTAGACAGCCAGACAGCCCATGCCAATTCTGACAGGTGTGAATGAGGTGCTATGTATTGCACATGTTATATTATTATTATTTCATTTAATTGTCTTATTTATTAAGATGTTTCTATGTAATTAGAATATATCTGTTTGTTCTGCTCTGTATACTACCAAGTGTTATTAGATAGCTTTATTGTTTATATTTGGAGTTGGTGCATTTGCATCCCTCCTAATATATTTTTTGATATGGGACTTAGGGACTCTATGAGGCTGCTGCTGCTGCTGCTGCTGTTAACCACCCTCCACTGGATGCCATGGGCCTTAGAGTCTCAGAGAAACTGATGCTGATGTAACCCCCCCCCCCCCTGCACTGGCTTCCACAAGCCTAAGGGACTCAAAAAGACTGCTGCAGCTGCTACCCCCTGCACTAGATTTCATATGCCTTAAGGGTTTAGAGAGACTGCTGTTGCTGTTACCCACTCTCCACTGGCTTTCATAGGCATTATGCTGCTGCTGTTAACCCGCTGCACTGGCTTTCATAAGACTTAGGGGCTCAGTGAGACTGATGATTCCACTGCTGCCCACCTCCACTGGCTGTTAGAGGCCTTATGGGCTCAGAGAGACTGCTGCTGCTATTCCCCTGCACTGTCATTCACAGACCATTGGAGCCTCAGAGAGACTGCTGCTTCTTGGGCTGCTGTGTGTTTTTGTCCTGCCACTGACAAGAACCTCAGAGCACCTTTCATGCTGGACAAAACATTCCCGTTTATTTGGGATAACTGGAGGGTGAAAACAGGAAGAAAAAAATTAGTGGAAGGAGGGGAAGGTGACAAATGTGGTTCCCCAAAAAGGGAACCAGTGGGCAAATGGGGGGTGTTCCTCAACGCTAAGCAGAGACCCCTCTAGCAATTCCCAAGGTTTGATGAGGCATCACACACATAAAAGAAGGAGAATTAATGGTAGGTTAAATAGTAGATGGGGAAGGTCTCCTTCTCTCATCCTGGATCATTTTCCTGGTAAAAGTCCTCATAGGCTGGTCCAGGGGTGGGTTCTATGGATCCCTTGGAAGGAGTATTGGGACTACTGCATGGTCCTCATCCTCTAGAAGGCCTAAGAGCATATTGTCGTTCCATGGTTAGGCTTGGTGGGGGATAGAGGCCAGCTTTGATAGCTAGGGGGGACAGGTACTTGAGACACCTAAAAATACCTATGTAATAAAAAAATACTGGAAGGAGGTAGATTTTGCCCTTATGTGAGTACTGCTCTTCCTCTGGGATGAACTCTAGTGGGGGTGGAGACCCAAGGTCATCCATAGTCTCTGGGGGAGATTATCGGGCTGCCCTGTGCAGAAAGGCCCTCTGGGTGGTTTCCAGAGCATCTGTAGGTTCAGCGGCACCAGGATTGGACAGGCTACTGGTCTCCATTATGGCTTACAGGAGGGACAGAAGAGGACCATACACTTTGATTAGCAGCTTTGGGAAAGGAAGATATGGTGTCCGTGCCCTGCCCCTTCCTGTTGCAGGTCAGTCTCTGCTTGCTCTGGGCATTGAAAAAATGTTCCCAAATGCACCTCTATTAATTTGGCTGCTTTACTTTTAGTTAAAGGTTCAGTTTGATTTGCTCAAACTTTAGAAAAAAATTCTAACTGAAATTTTTTAAAGTATGCTCATCTTTACTCATGTGTATACCAAGGAAAAAAGGGTTTTTAGCTTGCTCAAAAATGTATAGCCACTGACAGAGATTAATATTGAGGGAGGTGCTCGGAATGAATTTATTGTGTGTTCCACAAAGATTAAAGTAAATGTTAATCAAGCAGCACTTCCCAAGCAAAACTAAAACTTAACCTTTACTAGAATAATAACATAAAAAAGACCCTGATACTATATAATGTGGGTGCCATTGGTAGGCGACTCGTAGTTCAGGAGCACAACATCTGCATAATCTACAACACCTGCACGTGGAGCTAAGCCCTCTCAAAATGCTAACACCACTGATCATTAGAAGGGGGGGTTAGAGCAGATTTTGGGAGGTCTGCTTTAATAAAATGTATAGATGTTGCTGCCTTTACTCTTTCTCAAGGCTGAAAACAACTGGTTACATAAAACTAGTTGAGATACCTCATGTCACTATTGTGTTGAAATTGGATATGTACCAAATTGGGATAAGCTGCTACAGTGTTTCAGACATTGGGATAAGCTGCTACAGTGTTTCAGACACCAAGTGGAGCATGTCCTATCATAAAGCCAGCCTGTGCATGGTCTTTTTTTTCTGGAAATCTCTGTAACTGGGAAACCCGCTCATATTATTCACAGCCGTGTTCTGATAATATGTTGTTCATGTGTAAGGGGGCGTATTTGCTATTTGTACCCATACAGTTTAGCTGAGCCTTTACGGAATGTGCAAATTAGTCTCAGAAGCCGAGTTTATTACCTGATTTTGGATGTAACTTGCTGATGAGCTCATTGTTCTCGGTGTGCCGTATCCTTGCATTTCTTTCTGGTGCATGTCTTTCCTTGTTGTAACCAGCTATTCTAATGTACTTACCGACATCCCTGTCATTGTACCCATGGTACCTTTATTCCCCCTTCTAGCATCTAGAGCATCCCATGTAGTGTGCATGTCCTTCACCATACCTACCTTTCTTCCCCATGCTACCATCTAGGGCATCCCATGTAGTCTGCATGTCCTTCACCATACTTACCTTTCTTCCCCCTTCTTCCACTATGCAGACCCCAGGACATTCCCCAGTGCGGGCCCAACTATGGAGTCCACAGCTGAGCCCCGTGTGGAGCCAACGAGGGAGCCAAAGGCTGAGCAGCGTTGCCACAGCCAGGCCTGCTCTTTCCCCAGACAGTAGCCTGGAATCATTTAATGCTGCCCAACTGGAGGTTCTGCTGAATGGTGTTGCCAAAAATTATGATTTATTGGCTGGGTCCCGGTCACGCTCAATATCCAAAATGTTGTGGGAGGAGTTAAGGTTGAAGATTACTCATAACATGACGGGGGCAGGCCAGAACCCAAGGATGGTGCCCAGGCCAAGAAAAAGTGGGATGACCTAAATGTGGTGGTTCGTCGGAAATTCAGCACCAGAAAGGCTGAGGGGTAAGAGCTGAACATCCAGAGGGCTACTTGTACAGGGAGCATTGGACAACTCACTAAAGTCACCCTTTCCTTCATTTGAATCTAGCTTGCAAACTGGTGTCAGACTCCTCAAAACTCTACACTTTACCCATTCTGAGGAGCAGGTGTTGGGGATGCTCCACCCAAACTCCTACTAGGGACACTGGGCATCATGGACACCAATAGATGGCATGTAGCCACCAGCGGTAATACTTGTTAGCAAATTGTAGTTTGGCCAAGGCATGAGTAGGCCAACCAAACACGCCACCCTTGGCTACCCCCAAGGAGGAGGTGGGTGAACCCAGGGTAAATTTGGAACCCTGTGTGGTAAAAACACTTATTTTTACCTTTCTCCACACATACAGCTCCTCTACTAGATGAAATTAATGAGCTAGAGGAAGGACACTCTGAACATCTGGAGAAGACCTCCAATATTATCAAGACACCTCTGCTAGCTGCTGGCACCACTGACACTGGCCATCACCACTCCTCCCTGGAGTGCTCCACAGAGTGCCCAGGAGAAAAAACAGGCATCACCTGACTTTGGTAAGGCAGTGCCAAATCATGGAGGAAAACTTGCGGGCCAACAGTGCCACTTTTCACCAAAAGTCAGGAAAGTTATAAGAAGGAACGTCCATTGAAATGTATGGGAGAGCGGACGGTAGTGTCAGGTCTTACTTGTCGCTCTGGAAGCTAGTGCGCCAGGGCTCTACACTGAGCCATCTGTAATGATGAATCTCACACTACATGGCACTCTTCCAATCGCTCAACGAAATCGCTTTAATACACATGGTATTGCGTACAGCGCCCAGCGTTCAGCAGACACTGCCTGACACTACGAAGCACTACCTGGCGCTAGAGCTTCATGAATAAACTCCTAAGTCTGCTTGTTTTAAACAGAGTGCAGGCATAGAGAACGGTCGCATCCCTGGTTTCCCTGCAGTGTATGCCACACTCCTGCGGTAGCGTGCCTCACCTCCAGGGCTGGAGTTGGTCGACTTTAAATGGAAAGTCCACTTTCAATGATATCTTTGAAAGTGTATATTTTTGTGCAAAAAAACATTACCTCAAGGTGCTGAGCCTACCTAGCCTTTTTTATTCTTATGTTGGTAATTTATGTTTTATTGGAAAGCAGACTTTCCCTTTAATCACTATCAAAGATTGTAACACACTAGTCATAGTATCTGACAAAATATGTTGCTTTCAGGGGTGCGCCCAAGATGGAGGGGGTTCCCCCAGTAAAGCAGGGTAATGTTTTTTTTTAGCTTGTTTAGGGAAAGAAAATTAATATATTTTGTTTTTATTGCACACCCTGGGTACAGTGGTTACATAAACCATGCATGGTGGGATTGGATGATTAGGTCTCTGTAATTAAAGTCACAGCAGGCCTAGAAGTTTAACCTCAAGTTGTCCTCAATTTGAATGTGAGTTTATCTAGTCTATCTGTTGCTATTGGCAACTGTACGCCAAGATCTACAAGAAGAGAAAAGTGAGCTCAGTAACGGAACACTGCTGCTGGCCATGTTTGTGTGTGAATAAACTCCCTCACCTCAGCAGCGGCCATAAAACAAACATTTGCTAAAATAAGAAAAAAATGAAAAATTTTAAAGAAATGTTAGATCAGCTGAGGACATAATTTTGATATGCAAAAAATATACACTTTCAAAAATTCCAGTGAAAGTACAGTTTCCATTTAATGAGGTACAAAACATTTGGGATTCTTTTCTCTCTGGTGGGATGCCCCCCCTGAGTGTATCCCATGGGACACCCATAAACTCACCCTTTATATAATAATGCATGGCATAAAGTACTGTTTGTGATGGAGCTCTGAGATAGAGAAGAATGAGTGGCCAATTTAGGGATACCCCAACCCCTTAAGAGTCTTATAGACTCTTATAGCTGTTCTTTAAATTGGACCAAAGTTGGGGATCTTATCCATCCCAGATTTTGGACCATTTTACTGGGGCTAAACATTTTTTTAAGCTCTGTTAAGCTCTGTTTTTTTTAGGCTGACCTGAACCTTGGTGCATGTGCAGCCCCATCAGCCGTTCACCTCCCCATATTTCATTAATATGCATGACACATTAATATTAGCATACTGCCCCATATTTATCAAGAGCTCATTTATTGGGTGTGGGCCCATCCCCAGCCTTCCTGTGGCCTGTGGTGTCCCCAGAATGGCTGGGTGGGGTAGCACACCTCAGCTACAGGTTTGCAAGAGATGTTGCTGTGTGGGAGCCCCAGAAAAGTGAGTGAATGTGGAACGATCTGGGAGCTCCCACAGTGGTTGCTTCACCTGCCCTGGAGTCTTTTAGGGGCAGCCAAGCAGGTGGTTGGTCCATTTTAAGGGGGTCAGTCAAGAGGAGCAATACATTTGTCAAGCGACCAAAACAGCCTGAGGGATCGAGTTTGTGGTATACTGGGCAAGTATAGCCTTCTCCCACACATAGCCTTTTACTCTTTCAGTGCCAGCCTACCTAGATATTTTGGAACCATTTTCAGCTTTTTGCACTATATAGGTTTAACTGTGATATTTTCAAGAATTTCCAGGGATTTCTAGAAAAATTATATACAGTTTTTTCAGCAGAGCTTGGGCTTTAACATGAAATATCTTGTTTGCATTTTTTTCAGTGCTCTCCTAATAGTTTTGGGTAAAATTAGTGAAATAAATTTAAAAAAATCAAGCATTTTGTTAATTGAAAAATGTAAGTTTTTTTAAGAAAATCATCTTGCGTGTAAAAGCCAGATTTTTCCCAAATGCAACGGTATTACATATGTATCAGTAGACATCTATTCCTGCCCTGGAGACACCGCAAACTGAAAAGACCGCTTTATGAGATTTTAAAAATAAAACACAACTACTATGCACACTGTCAGGGGGAAAACCCTTAAAAATAAAAACAACAATGTAAGGCCCCTTCTATTGGGGGGGGGGATGCTTTTCATTTTTAAGGGTGAAACCCTTAAAGATTAAATAAGAAATGGTATGGGGTTTCCCCTCACCAGCAAAACCAGCCTGGGCACCAGCTATGAGGGATGGCAGAGTAGGGCACGGAGGTGCCTGCCAGCCTGCTTAGCCCACATGGACACTGCGCTCTTCTGTACCCCCTGGCCTTTGAGAATGCAAGGAATGGGGCAGGAGGTGTTTGGCTAGTCACCCGCTTGCCAGCAGGTGATTAGGGGTCTCAAATACCCCTAACCAGTTTACAATGAATATAAATGTATAAAAAAAATGCATACACACATTAAAAATCCCTTTATTATTTGCTCGCCGCCTTACCACCTTCTATCCCCGGGAGCTGTCCCAGGCTGCCCGATTTTCAACTGCATCCTAATTCGGGATACTCTACTATGTGAAACTTACCTTTCTGGCATTATCTGCCTCCCTGCAGCAGAGGCATGCAGGAGCACCCTACAGACTGCAGGGAGGCCTGGGATGCAGCCACTTCCTAAGCTGGAGCTTTGGCCACATACACCAATGTGTGCCATATATGAATATGCATGGCACATAGTGCTAATGGGACCATAGCCAATGCAGAATGGGAACCTAAGGTTTTGTGGGAGACCTAGGGGAATCACAAAGTGGGGCATCCCAAACTGAGATTCCCCAAGGGTAAGGACCAAAATAGAGGACAGTGAAAATTCAGTATTTGTATAGTCTGCATCCTGCTTAAGTCCATCGGTGCTACCCTTTAGCTGATGTGCGCCACACCAGCCAAGAATAAATGTCTGGCATGGGTACGGGCATCAGCTGGGAAAAAACTAGTGATGCTGCCTTAGGGGGATAGGCAATTTGGTAAGTATACCGGGCGACTGGAGAGGTTTCACAGGCCTGGGCATCCCTCATCCCAACCCACAGTTAGCTATACTCACCTACAGTATTCCAGGTTGGTCTTCAGGAGATGTGAGAAACAGCGAACACTGCAGTGGGAGACATGGGCTGCTGCACCTCCCTAGAGCAGAATTTATCAACCGGCCCTGGACTGTTTTAGATGGTCGGTCTTCTTAAAGCCCTGACACATGCTGGGGGGGGGGTAATGTTAGGGGAGCTGGGTAATGCTCCATTTAAAGTGGACCAGAACCTCATATTTCCACTATCCTGGGTTATTTTCCTTGCCCCGGCAACCTGTTTTTTTTTTCTTCTACAGTACCTTTCAGATATGTTAGTTGGCAAATGGTGATTTTTTTCTGTTATCTACAGATGTATTCCTGCTATTAAAACTTTTTTTTTTCAATTAAAACAATATAGAGCTGCTCCAATTTGACCCAAATTTTTTCAATTATCTGTTTTGACCAAACCGAACCAAATCAGCACTGCTAACACTATTTATGACCATTTTATCACATGTTCCCTATTACCAGAACAATGCATAAACAAGCAAAGAATGCTTATTTTAAACGGAAGTAAAAAATATTCTAAACATGCATTTGGTATTTATAGTAAATAAATGTGAACAAGCCTGTTGCAAAAAGGGTTGTATGATTTCTAAAATTATAAGAAAAAAAACATGATGTGGCTATTTATTATGCAAACAATTCTTAGAGAGTTCTTGTTTCGAAAAGTCCTATTTAATCCCCTTTAAGCCACCATATAAATGCTACAGATGAACAGAACTCTTAACATTCCTCCATGAATATTCATAATGCGAGTTGTTTTTTGTAGCCTGCCTAGTCAGCAGTCACAAAACACATGGTGTATGTTGGCAGCATCTTGCCTAGGTAGAGGGCTATGGACTAAGGCAATGGCAGGAACCAGGACCTGTGAGGCTGACTGACATTTCCATCTGTAGATAAGGCTGGTAATTAACAGGAAGGAGTGTGCCTGCAGCACTGCACCATCTGCTAGGGAAACGGCTCAATAAGAAAGGAGTTGGATAGCATCTCTGTGGTGGCTCGATCTGGTTCCGACATGAGGTTGGGCATCTGTTAGCTGAGGAGATAGGCTATTAGGAAATTCATATGGGAGCAAACAACACGGAAAGCGCACTCTGACCTAGACCATAAAAGCAGCTCTTCAGAAACACTCTCTTTTTATCTTACTTCTAGCAGTTCTGTGAAAATGATCTGCTCCGGGACCATTACCACTTTGTTCCAGGGTGCACAATGCTTTTTTAGTGACGCTCTGTTATTTTACTGAGCGAGCTTTCTGGAAATGTGGATTCAGCTGTCATCTTGCCGACAACGTACTAATTTTATACAGGAAATGGGGCTCGATGTTTTTTACCGTTTTCTTGTGTCTTTTTGAAGGGGACAATGTCATCTAGCTCAGAATATAATGTTCAATAGAAGTGTCAAAAATGTCTGTGCATAACTTTTAAAAAGTAATATGTGGAGACTCATACAAACAATTATTTAACTAAGATAATAGAATATGAGGAGCTGTGCACACCTTGCATCAGTCACGCGAAGAGCCCCTTGCCTCATGTGGGAAGGTAAGCAAGGTTTCCGAGAGATCCCCAACTTAATACACAATCAAGTACATGAAAAGATCATGCACTTTGTTTTCAAAAATCCAATGATTTGGTTTTAATGTAAAGACATTCTCCAGATGAGGTGATGTGACCTTCAGCTAATTAACACAGACCAAAAACAACTAGTACATACCTCCCAAGTGTCCCTGATTTGGAGGGACTTTCCCTCATATCTCCAGTATCCCAAACCAGCACTGGGGGAGCAGTGGTAAGGTAAGCGGAAGAACCTCTGTACCACCATCCCCTCCCCCAGTGCCAATGATAATCGGGTGTGGGGTATTGGTAGGCTACCCACCTCTGGTCCATTGGTTGGTTTTGGTCCCTTTTCTCTGGGGCATTCCAATTTGAAATTACATGCTATGTAAAACCCCCACCTATCAAAACTCACATTCCTGGTTTCCCTCTAGATTCCACATTCCTGGCCCCCCTCCAGCTTAGCCGTGTGCTGAATGGCAAGGCACCACCAGAGTGTGCCTCAACAGCAAGACATTGGGCATGCGACTGAAAATGCACCATGCGATCACCATGCTGGTGATGTGAGTATAGGGGCAATCCCAGGGGATTTAAAATAGCAGGGTATTACAATTAAGGATGCCATGGGGCTGGGAATATGCTAGCGCTGGAGTCTCTTAGATTGGACAGGGTCCTCTCTGCAGCTCCACTGTATTTCACTGAATTTCCAGGGTTTTCTCCAGGTCTGGTTTTGGCTCCTTCTCTGCTGATCCGCTAGCATCTGATATGCAGTGGGACAAAGATTAACCATCCTTAAACACTTCTAATCTGCAGGGAATTTTGCACCTAAGTGGTTAGTATGGGTTGCGAGTTACCTGAAATAATGTCAAAATAACAATAATTTGAAGTTCATGAAAAAAAAATGCACACATAGTTTTTATTAATTTTTATACAACTTTTGCAAATTAGGCTTGGGTGAGTTATAGATGGCAGCATGCCTGTTTCTAGGGGGGCCGAGCAGGGTGGTCACCCTGGGGGCCAAGGTCAAGGGGGGCTGCCTCTATCCCAGCCATCCTGTTTTCTGTAGATGAGTCAGAGCCACTATTAGTTGTACAGGGAATGAGAAAGACCTCACCCCCATATTCGCCTCATTCGTGGGAAGGGGGCACTGTCTGCTTCTATGGTACAGGCACAGCAAGTTTGTATTTTCCTTTCTGCACTGAGTGCTATTATGCTTAGAAACTGCCCTGGATGGCAGCAGATCAGGTTGGGGTACAGTCTGCACTTGACAACTCACCACCTGATAGGATCTCCAGATCTTGGCTAACTGTTAAAGGGCACGAAAAACCCACAGCGATTGGCCTGGGAATCTATAAGACTCCTGGGCCAATTGATTCCCCCCCCCCCCCCCCGGGGCATCCAAAATCGGGATGTGTTAAACCGCTGTGTGAAACCCCCCAGGGCGCCTCACACACCTTCTTTCCTGGTCCAACTGCGCATGTGCAAGCTGCAGCAGCATCCCCGCTATCCCTCTAGCAGGGGGGTTGCCCACGGCAGGCATTAGTGAATTGCCGGTGTGAGCAAGCTCCATGTTAGAGGGTAGCGCGGAATGTGACGCCAACTCCGAGCACGCTGATTGGACGAGCGGCCGTGCATGCACCGCAGGACTGGGAAGAGGTGGTGGTTTCATACAGGGGGGCAAGGGCCAAAACCCAGGATAGTCAAAATCATGAGTTTTGGTCCACTTTAAGCAGCATCAAAATCACATTATCCAGTGCATTATAGATATCATTACATTACCTATCTCCCCTTCTACCACTTATCGATGAAAGAGAAATTATTTTACCCGTTATGCTATGCTATGATTTTTGCATGTCATGTTAAATAAAAAGTGAAATTCTACTTCATCATATACACCTACAGTAATTGCTGTCCTGCTGCCAGTTTAGCCAGACCTAGTGTAACCCCAGAGCTAAGCAACAAGCCATTTTTAGAAGTGTTAGAAGAGTGTTTGTTCAGCAGATGTGGCATAGAAGGCTTTAATTAGTGTTTCCTCATTTTTTTATTTCAATTTGTTTCTAGTTTTGCTCAGAAACTTGCATTTGTTACATGTAGAGTGTTCAAATGTCTATGCTTTGCAACAAGGAGAGGCTTTAGCTTAACGAGAAACAACCACCCCTCTCGAGTCTATAATGCCCCACTATGTGAGCGGATAGCCTGATACAATCACTTCTCAGTGATCCGCCACATCCCCAACATTTCTCTAGTGAAGCATGCACCTGTGGCAAGCCTTTCTTAATGGCCGGCGTGACAACGCCCACAGCTAGAGGCTGGGGCGGGGATAAGACTAGCTGCACTCACTTCACTCAGATTTCCTTTGCAGCACTGTTCACTGATTCTTAGCAGCAGATGATTAGTGTCCAGATCTTTATTACTCACCTGTTTTGTATGTGCCCCATTCTCCTGGTCCCACCAGCATCAGTGAATGGTTTGCTCCATTTACTGTGTACTAAGACAATATTTCAGGCACTGCTGGGGCTCATTAAAACAATTCTGCTTAACCCCTCACATGTTCTAAAGTCCAAGAATGGCAAGTAGTCAAAATGTAAATAAAACTTGACATTTATTTTAAAGCTTAGAATATCAAAGAAATCTCTCACCTGTAGAAGTGTTAGATGGGGCAAGGTAGAACCATAAAAACATAGACTACATGTCCAGTGCATCAGTGCATCCAGTTTTGGGCATTATATGTCATTAATCAGGATGTCAGAGTAAATGTCTCCTTCCTCTCCCAAGTCCTCCCCCTAACCAGGCACATAGGCGGCAAATAATGCTTCTGCCCCATTTCTGCTGGTGAAAGCACCACTGCCACACTTCCACCAAAGAAAGCCAGAAATGACACAGATTTCTATTCACACTGGAGTCAGAATAGTGTCGGCCACCAGAAATCAAAGCTATGCCGAGATGCATCTCCCTGGCAACTAAAAGGATGATACCTGTCTTCCATATACATCAATTGCATAAATCAAAGAGAGATAATCAGATCCCTAAGAGTGTATCACATTGTAACATTATCATATCTATCCAGTTCAAACTAAGAAAATACATATGTAATAACACTATATGTGGGGAGCTATCTACCTTTTCCATTGGCTGCTCCAACTGACAGAGGACTCAACAATGGTATGTGGGTGCAGCTGTTTACACATGTGTCAGATAGAGCAGTGAAAGCAAAAAATACCTCCTTGGTCTGTGGGGCACATGAGCTTTGGGAGGCTGTGGGTTAAAGTACTGTACTGTACTGTATTATAACACCACAGGGTTCAAGACCACCACCCCAGGTCACCCCAGCCATCCCAGGATGGTCATCTGTTAAAAACTCTAGGGAGATCCTGTGGTGCTTGATGATTCAGAATCATCATACAGGTTTCCAACATTGTGCTGATCTATTAGAGATACTACGTCTGGCTGCTCTGCATTTTTTACCTGCTGTCATAATAGTGCCTGACTGACACCCCCTCCATACATTTTTTGACCTGATGCCATATTATTATAGGATCATGTTGCCACTCTAACAGAAGAGCTACTGATTGGCTTAGCTCCCCTCACCCTTGTTGTGCTGGATTGTCGGAGCGCAGCACGCACAGAGACGATGTGAAGCAGTGTGCAGGACCTCCCAAAGGACCAATTTCTTTTTAAACATCCCCATAGGGAGTGAGGGCCATATAATTAAAGGAACTTTTGCCCAAAACATGTCATCTGGTCCCTGCGGCCTTGGGGATTCATGGATCTTCACTAATCTTGTGGCAATTTCCTGGGCACTATCGATATCCAATATGGAGTATAAGTTAAGTTTTAAAGTATCAAGCTGGATCTTTGGTAAATAAAGGTTTCCAACATTGCAGGAGGGGACAATTGTAGTGAGGCAGAGAGCTCTTCCCCGGTCAAGGGAGATATGTTCAGTACTTGGAGGGTGGAGAATTAATCTTCCATGCCCAGCTGTGGACCCAGCTTAACCTAAACTATCTATTACAGTGGCTCTATAGGACTTTTCTCCTTATGTAATGAAATTAATAAATAAGTTACAATTAAAGTTATACTATTTTTTGCCTAGACAATACCAATCACACGGTGACAAGTAATTGTGTGAGTGGTGCAGTGTTGGCTCCATCAAAGCTGTTTGGTCATTCCAACAAATAACAAATGGCCACTTAAAAACCACAACAATAAAGACAACAATAAACAGTAAAGAGACAGTCTATCCTAGTCACAGCTTAGCAAACTTTCTCTTTCAGTAACAGCACAGCAGAATTACTCTCTCTCCCTGTAACCACACAGCGTGCTCACTGTCTCACTCTTTCTGTCACAGCACAACACACACAAGCTAACTTTCAGCACAAACTTTTCTCAAAATCACTATGGAGGACTGGCAGCGTCCTTCGCCTTCACTAATTTCCACTATTCTGGTAGCTGACCCTTGACCTTTATAGTTTCTGAAGCTGCATACGCTCATACGTCATGCCTTCATCACTGATGCATCACTGTTTTGTGTGTTTGCTGCTGCATTGAGTGACTGACCAGCAATCATGTATGCAGCATGGGCATCTGTGCATTTGGGTGCTCTAATAAAGCCAGTTAGCATATAACCACAGGTAGGTACTGATTTTAGATGTCTTTGAGACCCTTGATAAGCTAGCTGGCGCATGGAGTTTTTGGTGCTTTTTAGTCACATGTGCTTGGAGTTGCTTGTATAGTTTGTTGTGCCCAATGTGCCGTGTTTGCTGACTCAGGATTGCTAGTTTAAAGTGTGGTTGATTACAGTGTGTGTAGAATGACCCCAGTATACAATTGAGCTTGAATGAAGGATGGCATTTCGGGTTCTTAGTGCCTCTCATGTCATCCAAACCCTAATGAAGAAAGGGAGTTTATGGCACATGCCAGACAGCGTGTGTCCAGATTTTTTGCTGCTCGAACATGTCTTGATGATACGCATGTGGTGTAGATTTGATTTAAGCTGCACAGCCATTCACAATTTGTATGAACAAATTCCTGACAACATTGATCCAAGCACTTCTAGAAGCCATGCTGTGCAAGGGATGGTCAGACTGCTGGCAACATTGTATATTCTTGGGAGAGGTAGTATAATAAATGAATGAATAAATAAATAAATTTATATAAACCAGAAGAATTATAGAGCAGACTATCGGACTTCTCAAAGCAAGGTTTTTGTGTCTGGCCAAACCTGGAGGAGCTGCTTTATAGCCCTGAAAAAGTTTCAAAGATAATTATTGCATACTGCATTTTGTACAACCTGTGTCTCCCCTCCCGAGGTGGTGGACATAGAACCAGATATGTTTTGGCACTGAGCAGTTCGATCAGAGGGTATTTTGTATCATTTTGAGACACCTGGTCTCTTTTTAAATGTAATTAATAAACACTATGTTTTGATCATTAGTGGCTTGATTGTGGAAGTAGGTAATTATTTGGACTTTCTGGACCAGCATGAAGTGTGGAGCATCCCCTCTGCTGAATACAATTTTGACTGTTGATCCTAAAGCATAAATAACAGATCAGCATTAGAAAGATGGCTCACCTAGACAAGCATGAAATAGTGACCCCCCCCCCCCCCCGCACCAAGCACGATATCATTAAAGCATAACAACTACTAAAAAATTAGACAATAAACAATAATTCGGTGCATCCAATATCATACTAATCCCTTCCAGAATTGCTTCTACCGACCGCTGGATTGAGTACCCTCGTGACTGCCTGCAAAGTTGCCTGCCCAGCAAACTTTACTGGCTGCCAGCTGTTACAGAGGACCCTGATGGAAGATCAGATCCCAGAAGAGGTGAGTAATGCTGCTGGGGAATGTGCTTCCCTGGCCAGTATGCAGTGTGGGGCATCCAGCAATTAGATGCCCCCCTACTACTAATTAAAGCCATTTGCTGTGCATACTAATGCTCGACAAATGGCTCCGTGCAAGGTAATTGTCATTGAGCGTGGGCACATCCTCGGACACAGGCATGCATTGACCTCCAGCCTATCTGAATGGCTGGGTGAAGGAGTGCCTTAGCCCAGAGATGCTGGGGATACAGCCACCACATTTTTAACTATCATTCCCTAGTTTTGCCAATTTTTCATGCTCCTGCTTCACTCTAATACCAGATAATGTCTCTTATTTTAGCTGTAATGCCCCACCTCCTTCATTCATTGCCATTGTTGTGTGTGGCAATGATGTCATTGACACACTAACGTAATGACTGTTTGTCTGCCATCTTACAGAGAGGGACAGCAAAAATAAAGATTCAAAAACATTTCTAGTTCTACACCCTAATAAGGGAATATCAGCAGGGGCTATGGCCAAATGTATTTCACAAGTTCGGTGGGTTTTGGTCCTCTTTAATACCTTTTAAATGTAGTTTATAGAACTTATGTTGTGATTTTATAATATATACATTTTAGCTGCTCCTTTGTGAAAAAATTAATGATTTGTAGTTTGTCCTCAACTATTTGTTGCTTGGAGTTTTATTTCTAAAGACACAAGAGAGATAAAGAGCAATGAGAATGTTTGTACTGTATGTACTGGAAATCTCAAATATAGGGGTTATTTAAAAAACGCTAACGCCATGTAGTGCCACGTAGTGTCAGGTGAACGCCGGACGCAGTATGTGAAAACCACATGTATATGAAAGTCAATCTGGTGAGTGCCTCTAATAGCGTCATGTAGCATCACATGTATCACTAGCGGTGGCTCAGTGTAAAGCGCCGGCGCTGTCTGTTCAGCAGCGCCATGTAGTACCTGTCGTACAGTAGCGCTCTCCCATACATTTCAATGGTGTTTTATCTGGTTGTGTATAAATAGCGTTTCCCTAAAGTAATGTTCTAAATTTTTTGGTTCAAATGATTGTGTGACCTCTCCTGCCCAGCACCCAAACATTTTTATTGTGTTTATTTTATTTTATGCAGAGTTGTATGTGTTGATCTGCCATTGCAGTGTCAGTGTTACAGTGTTAAAACAATGTCATTCCATATGTTTTCGCTCTGCTGGTGTATATGTGTTGAAAAACAGAATTTTTGCACATAGGGTCTGGTGCTCGTGGCTAGAGCGCCCAGTTTTAGAGCAGCAAAGCTGGTTGTATGTAGTTTTTTCTTGAATACGGGCTACAGCAGCAGGTAGTGTCTTGTGAACGCCGGGCGCTGTATGAGAAGCCACATTTAAGAAAGTGAATCTGGTGAGCGCCTCTAACAGCGTCATGTAGCATCACATGTATTATTAGAGGCGGCTCAGCGCATAGCGCCGGCACTCTTGGTGCAAGAGCGCCACGTATTACCTTTCGCTCAGTGTCGCTCTCCCATACATTTCAATGGGCTTTCATTTGGTTGTGTTAAAATAGCGTGTTTGGCAATTTTTTTTTTAGTTCAAATCATTGTATGACCTCTCCTGGCTGCAAACTAATTTTTTTGACTTTTTATATTTGTATGCAGAATTGTATTTATAGAATTGTATTTACTGGTGTATATGTGTTCTAAAACAGACTTTGATCACGCAGCGTCTGGCGCTCTATGCTACAGCGCCCAGCTTTAAAGCGCCAACCCTGTGTGTGTGTAGTTTTTTCTTAAATATGGTGTGGAGCGCCAAGTGCCGGACGCACTGAGCTGGGGCTTCCTATTGCTCGCTGCAGTGTTATACTGTTGTTAGAGCTCCCAACACACATCACATCCATCAATGCCGGCCAGGATACTAAAGCGACCGCAACGCTAGGTTACAGCGCCCGATACCTGCTTACAGTGTCTACTAGCGGTGGCTCTAAGCACCGCTATACAGACGTTCACAAGCCGATATGTGGCGTAGTAAATCAGTCTCAATAACTATTTCTTATATGGAAGTGCTCATCCTCCTATTCTCTAGATTGCCAGCTCCTCAGAGATACAGCAACCAATCCCAAATGTACTAAATAGGCCAAATAATGAAAGTATTCTCCAAAATAAAATGAAAGGCATTTCGTGTTCCAGTTTATGCAGAAAGTATTTCTGTCAGAAGGAAACTGTGGGCAGGCAGCAGTGATGGTAGGAAAGGAAAGCTCCCCCCCCCAGCACAGAATGGCAATATGGCAAATGAGGGCTTATCGCTGTGCTCACAAAGGGTTATATTTCCATTTGTCAGGGATGCAATCCTAATTATTCATTGGCCTTTGAAAAGCCTTTGTTTTGAAATCTTTGCTCTAGAAAACACAGACAGATATTAATTTTTAGCCATGTGTCTCATAAATGAAGGCCATTCTGCTATACTTAATGACAAGGCTGAGGCAGCAAGATGTCATTTGTTTTTTTTTTTCTCCCTCAGTTTTCAAATTGCTTTCTAAATGAACTACAGCTGTGAGGGCCAGGTGCAGTGATCCCCTTAGAAAGAGCAGGAAATGATGAAATCCAAAAATTCAAAGTGTGATGGATGTCAGCTACCGATTTTGTATGTGAGGTCACCCTGGTGCACCTGGTGCTATCTCCACAACACAATTACTGTACATGGCTGCGGCAAATAAATAGATGCACATGTCTAATGTGTGCAGCACACTAGAAAACAGCGCTCCTTAATTATTCTTTTGTCAGTTTTTTTGCCTTCAGTGGCTTTTATCTTTATTTAGTTTTTATTTATTTATTTTATATTTATTATTATTATTATTATTATTATTATTATTAATATTTAGCTGTTTTCACTATACAGTATGATGTGTAGATTGTGCTTAATGTTTTTGTTTTATTTTGCATTGCATTTACTAATAATATCTGGATGATTACGTTGCATTGCCATTTATTTTCTATGAGGTTTGCGCTAATTCATTTTTGTATTTGTCCAGATTTTAGAGTAGATCGACCTGTGATTTATTTAAAGTTATAGGTGAAGAATTATTTGGTTATTGCTGCTGTTAAACATCCCAAATCAGGATGATACTGGTGCCATGCTATGTGACAGTCGTCAGCTAATCATGTTTGCTCGCGCATTCCTGTTAGACAAGGCAATTGGCCTTGATGACATGGGGCAAAGCCCAGCTGCCAGAAAACCAGCAGCAGGATGAGGTAAGTATGGGGCCACTAGGGCCGGTCTTAAGTGGAGAAAATGCAGGGGGCTTAAGCAATCAAGATGTCCCCTCCATGGTAGGCCAACTGTCTTTTTAAAGCGGACCAAAAAAAAAAAAAAAATAAGGTGCTCATTTTATGTCTGTCCCATATGTTTCTTTTCCATATCCCACAGCGTGCTTTAGAAGCTGTAGGTAGCAGTGGTCCAAAATGTTCCTTTTCTTTTCATTCCATTCCTCCATGGCCTCCTCTAAATGTGGTTGCATGGCTGCCCCTGTACCGCACTTGCCATGCTTAATCGCACTTGAAGCCCTGAGGGACAGGGGTGGCCGTTTGTCCACATTTGAAGCGTGGTCATGGAAAAATGGAAAGGAGGGGCACATTTTAGAGCCCTGCTACAACATTAACAGCTCCTGCTGGACATGGAAGAAAGGCACTTTGGACAGACTTTAGGGAAGTATCTTGCTGCCTTATTATTGCCATTGCCTGGACTGTCCCTTTGAGTATTATTTAAATATGTCACATGGTTATTAGAGTGCTAGGAAACGCGTGCAGCTCAGACTTGAATTAGTGCATATACTCTATCCTATATAGAGATTAACAAATCAATTCAACACAAATCATATTTGGTCTGAAATGACTTAGATTTCAGGATTGAACCAAGTCAAAAACATGTAATTCACAAAAAATTACATTAAAATCCCCTAAACACTCTCTAGCAATTCTGTGACATGGAGGGTCATAGAGACACTACACTAGCCTAATATACCCCTTCACACCATCAGTGATCCCTGCATTAGATGAGATCATGGGGATCGGGCTCACCCACCACTCTCTATTCTCTACCTCCTACAAGACAGAATTACTCCTCAATGCATGCCCAGTCCAATTATTGTCATTGAGGGAGTGTACTGTCTCAACCTCGACAACCCCCACCCCAACGTAGCACGCTCCCTCTATTGCAATAAATGGTGTGTGCATGAGGAGGGACATGATTTTGTCTTGGAGGAGGCATAAAATATAGAGCAGGGAGGGGGAGCTCTTGATGGGTACTTTTTACAGCATCAGAACAGAAGTTCTGCGGAGAAAAAGGTGTATAGATATTTTTGTTCAGGTCTGGAAAGGGACTAAATAGGCCACTAAAAATAAACTTCAAATTAATGGGGACAGCAAGAGAAGTGAGGAGCCAATCACAATGCTTAGGCTTTTAGACTGCAGGTTCATGGCACACAGGTCCACTCTAAAGGGATGGGGGGAGACAAAGCAGGCCCACCTCTAAAGAGACTTTTCTAGCAAAAAAATATCCTCCTTGTTGCGATTTTAGGACTTCGAATCACAATTGCTCCCCAAGCTTATGGAAATGCATTCTCCCAATTGAGCCACTGAACTTGTATAGAATAAGATATTCATAAAACTATATATTTTTTGTCAATAAAATTAGATTCATTTAGAAATTACAATTGCATATAAATCACAGTGCTAAAATTACATCTCTAAGCACCTAGCAATTGCTTTGATGTGAACGAGGTCATAGTGAAAACACGCAACATAGGGCAATAGGATAAATAAATACAAAATAGCTACATCCTGACGAAGTGGTGGGGGGACCACCACGCAATGCGTCGATGGTGTGAGAAGTGAATGGTGAGGGGACCCGGCTCTGCATAACTGATCTACCAACTTGGTAATATCTCTCTTAACTAATCTTAATGCAGTCTTTTGCACATAAATATGGCACTTTATATATTGTGCCACTCACTTTATCTGTTTTTCTTATTGTTATGGCAGCACAATTGGAACTTTACCCGTGCACTGATTTTTTCTACAATACCAATAAAATTGAGGGTTTTTTTTCATTGGTTGATTAATCATTGTTTAGCACTGTAGCACTTTCAAGACTGTGTTTACTGTGTTATTCCTGATCAAATTTATCCTTATTGTATTAGAACTTTAATCATTTTTTTAATTGTCTTTGTTTTTAATGTTGTAATGTTGGTGTTTAAATAAAGGCATGTTATAGATTTTTTACAATTTTGCTAAGTGCGGCTTATTGTTAGGGGTCTTTCTTTTTGGGTCTGTACTGGCAGCCCAATTATCTTTGTCTTGTTTTGCAATAGGATAAATAGTTTTCTTCCTGTAATAGTCTAGTGTAATAGGTTCTAGGGAGAGGGATGGTATATACATTTATATATGTGGATATATATATATATATATATCGTGAAAATATAGAAGGAATAAACGCAGTCCTGTGGCAGCTAAACTCCAAGCAGTCTTTTTACAAATAAATGATATTTGGGTTTACAGATTTGATTGTTTGTAAAACAGCAACTCTAAATAATGCAGATTGTAGGTAAACTGGCAGATGTCTGAGCACAATTACACGAAACACAAGTCGAGGAAACAAAGCATGAACCAGTGAACACAAAGCTCTCACACACATTCATAAAAAACTGAATAATACATGTAAAGCTAGCTCTTTACACAGCAACCAAGTCATTGACAATAATTGCAATGAATAGTATCTGTTCTAAAGGAAAGGAAAAAGACATTGAAAGTAAACATCAATCAGCTGCTGGTCACCTCTATACTGTGTTCAATAGTAAATTACGCAACTATTTACTAAGTGGAGAGATTTCACTCAGAGCTCTCGCACACCAAGCCTTGTATTATGACTTGGAATTTGTCATGCATGAGAGTGGCTGCAGAAGTGGCAGGCTTGGGTGGCATATGGATCTTCTGTAGCCATGGGCAGGCAGATTCATTACTAGTGGCAGGTAACGGCAGATGAGCGCCTGTACAGCGGCGCTAAGAGCGACCGCTAGTGATCGCCCTGATCAGCCGTGAGTCGCTATTAAAGAGCGCCTCAATCACTGTAGTAACCTGGCCGGCATTGATGAATTTGATATATGTCGGTCGCTCTAACACCAGTACAGCGCTATATGGGAACGAATGGTAGCGACTGTTCAGTGTGACGACTCACACCATATTCATCAAGAAAACAGCCTCACAGAGCACCGGCGGTCAAAATTGTGTCGCTGTATTCCAGATGTGGATTAAAGTCTGTTTTTGAACACATATCCACCAGTAACAAAGCGAAAACACGTGGAATGACATTGTTATAATATTGTGACATGAACATTTTAATGCCAGACCTGTAATGACAATTCTGCTTAAAAATATTTAAAATCCAAAAAGTTTTCAAAAATGACTCTTTCTAAGCCATAGGAGGTGACACAATTATTTGAGAAAAAAAAATAAAAGAAAACCCTGTTTAAAAAGAAGAAAAGGAACGTCCATTGAAATGTATGGGAGAGCGACAGGTAGCGATGGCGGTATACACTGAGCCATCTGTGATGATGAATTGGACGCTACATGGCGTTGTTGCAGTGGCTCACCAGAATCGGCTTCATAAATGTGGTATTGAGTACAGCGTCCGGCATTCACCAAACGTTACCTGCCGCTTACAAGGCACTACCTACCCCTATCCATTGATGAATAAACCCCTTACGCATCAATTCTGTAAACTTTCCTTAAAATAGCTGATTAAAATTAGATCAGTTCCTTCCTATACTTCAAAACATGATCTGAGAAAAAATAAGGAGTGATTCGAAAAAGGGCGGAAGTTAGAGCATGATTTCCCCCTATGACTTTGACCTGTGACAATATATTTCATTTATTTTGTATGTTAAACCTGAATTCTGCCCTCCATGAAGAGAACCGTTTGTCCTGCTTCACTCTAATCCCAGATAATGGCGGCTGCTTTAGATGTAAAGCTCCTGCCACTGTTGTGTGTGATGTCATTGCCACACCTATGCAACGACTGATTGCCTGCCATCTTACAAAGAGAGACCGCAAAAAAAAAAAAAACAGTGTTCCAGGAAGATTAAAAAAGGGAGGTATCCATTTCTAGCTCTACACCCTAAGAAGAGTGTATCAGCAGGGGCTTTGTTCAAATGTATTTCACAAGTTCAGTGGGTTTTTTCTGCTATACGTAAATCTTAGGTTTCATAGCCAAAGGCTTTGGCCCTTATTTTTCAAGGGCTAGCGCCAGGTAGTGTCTGACGAGCGCCAGGTACCGACAGCTAACGGTGGCTACCGACTCAAGTACGCCCGGCGGCGGTCACAATGACGCATTTATCACGCTAAATGCGGCTAGCGCCGGCGAGAGCGTCAGCTAGCGCGGGATTCATCATGTAGCCGACTGCAACGAACAGCGCCGCTACTAATCCCATCACAGCGCCAGGTATGACCTGTCGCTCCCTGGCGCTCTCCAATGCATTTCAATGGAGCAATCTTTAAATATTCATAATTAATTGAGTTTATGTGTTTTTTTTTTGTTTTTTTTTAACGGCAAAAATTCTGTGACCACTACGGCAATGTTAGATTTTTTTTTGAAGGTAAAAAAAAAAAAAAAAATAAATATGTGCAGAATTGATATTACAGGTCTGATATTCATGTATTCATATTACAAAATGTTTAGAAAAACTTGTATAATTTTTACATTAAAAAAAATGGTTGTTTGGGGGTTAAAAACTACTTTACACACATCGCCGCCAGCGCTCTGGGGTTTAAACAAGGAATTCACAGCGCGAGAAATTTTTGAGCGTGATTTGTTAATGAATCTGCAGCAAGCCGTTCGCTCTGGCATTTGCTGTCAGGCGCACCCATACAGCGCAGAACGTGTGAAACAGCAACCCCTAACCCCGTATTCAACATTACCGCACACCGACTGAGTCGCTGTCAACAAGCAAACCCCGGCCAAGCACAGCGAATACTAGCTGGCGCTGTGAAAATCACGCTACTGACGCTCATCTGTCGCTACCTGGCGCTATTAATGAATCGGCCTCCCCGTTTCACTACCCAAGAGCATAAGTTCTGAAAGCCGACCTCCAGTCAATAAAATTAGGTTTAGAAAATTGCTCCTCTAAACCACCCATCTGATGATCAGTGGCATATGTTTTTTTGAGAGGCTTTAACCCTATGTACCGTATTTGCCGGCGTATAAGACGACCCCCCAACATTTCCACTGAAAATATAGAGTTTGTTATATACTCGCCGTATAAGACTACTCCCTCTTCCGCACACTGAATAAAACGTAAAAGTACATCAGATTACACTGCAGCCGCATCCCTGCTCGCCTTTAGTTTGGGATGTGCCCACACTGGCTATTCAGAATGCGTCCCAGCTAAAGGCATAGTAGGGATGCAGCTGCAGTATAATGTGGTTTGGGCTCTGGGAAAAGGACCAGATGGGGGGGGGTTCACACAGTGGAGGATCACAATTTGGGATACCCCTGGAGTAGGGAACAAAACCCAGTGGGGCCTCCCAAATTTGGAAGCCCACTGTGTGAAATACCCCTGACTGGCCTTTTTCCCAGAGCGCACATCAGATTACACTGCAGCTACATCCCTGCTCACCTTTAGTTGGGGACGTGCCTGTGCTGGCTATTCAGAATGTGTCCCAGCTAAAGACATAGTAGGGATGCAGCTGCAGGGTAATGTGGTGTTGGCTCTGGGAATAGGGCCAATAGGGAGGGTGTTACAGTGGGGCATCCCGAATTGGAATGCCCCAGTGGGTTTGTTCCCTACTCCAGGGGCATGCCAAATTGGGTTTCCTCTACTGTGTGAAACCCCCCAACTGGCCCTTTTCCCAGAGCCCAAACCACATTACACTGCAGCCACATCCCTACTATGCCTTTAGATTGGACGCATTCTGAATAGCCAACACAGGCCCCAACTAAAGGCGAGCAGGAATGTGGCCGCAGTGTAATGTGTTGTGGAGTCTGGGAAAAAAGCCAAACGGGGGATTCAGACAGGGAGGCATTCCATTTTGCTGCCCCTGATGCAGGGAACAAAACCCAGTGGGGCATCCCAAGTTGGGGTGCCCCCTGTGTAAAGTCCCCCAAGTTGGGATGCCCCATGTGTAAACTCCCCCAATTTGGGGTGCCCCCTGTGTAAACTCCCCCAAGTTGGGATGCCCCCTGTGTAAACTCCCCCAAGTTGGGATGCCCCCTGTGTAAACTCCCCCAAGTTGGGATGCCCCCTGTGTAAACTCCCCCAATTTGTGGTGCCCCCTGTGTAAACTTCCCCAATGACCCCGTTTCCCAGAGTCCACACCACATTACACTGCGGCCACATCCCTGCTCGCCTATAGCTGGGGACATGCCTGGGTTGTTTAGAATGTGTCTCATCTAATGGCATAGTGTGTAATGTGTGGGGTCTGGGAAAGGGGCCAGTTGGGGGTTTTACACTGGGGGATGCCCCATAGAAACTTTTTTTTTTGTTTAATAAATGTTAAATAAATCACACCTCAGATCAGATGCTGAAGAGTCCCCTTCAAAGTGGAGAGCAGCGAGGGCGATGTCAGGAGCGTGTGCCAGGAGCCAGCCCCCTGCCTGCCCACACAGTGCCTGAGAGCAGGAAAACTGATCTGCTCAGCGCTCACCCTGCTGGCCTGCTCAGTCTCTCCCTGCTCTGATCAACTAGTGCTGCCTGAGCAAGAGCATCGCTCTGCAGGAGGAGGAGGACGATCGTGCTGCCCAGCTTGGTGAAGGTAAGTACATTTATATGAATGTGACCCAGGTGCACCCGGCGTATAAGACGACCCCCCCCCCCCACTTGGAGGCATGGTTTATAGGGGGAAAAAGTTGTTTTATACGCTGGCAAATACGGTAGATATTAAGTGTGTCTTGCAGTGTGAATTGCATCCTGCATCTGGGTGAGATTTTTAATATTTGTTTCCATTTTTTTCAAACCACCAGTACCTATGATTGGATATTTTTACAAATGAGATACATCATTTTTTCAGTGAGGTATTTTTTTTAGGAATTTAGAAATAACAGCACCCTACAGAAGAAGAAAAGGTACTTCCAAATTTTGAAATCAATATCCTTACTTCAGTGGAAAAAAAAATGCAGAAATGCCACATTGCAGGTAAATTATTCCAACATGAGGATCCCACAATTCCCCACAAAACCACCCCCACAAAATCAGTGGCACCACTATTTGTATCAAATAATGTGTACAAGCTTTATTAATGCATCTATTTATACTACACAATTGAGACAAATTAAAATCATAAAAAAACACATAACAATAACTACAGAGGGGGGGGGGGGAGACAAAAAGGGGACACTGAGATGGAAAAAAAAGGGGGCAGCTTAATTCTGCTTCAAGTAATCAGATGTAGTAAAGGCTCTGTCCATTTATCAGGCTGGCAATAAGGTGCACTACTCATAACCCATCAGTACAATATATATATTTATATTATATAAACCTTATATATCCCTAAAACATATACAATAAATATCAAAACCTATCTACACATAATGCATTAATCTATCTAATAACAACCCTCATAAAGTGCAATGTGCCTCACAGTGTTAAATATATACATAAAGATTATTGAAGAGGACCAGCCGGATGAAAAACAGTACAGACATACACCCCATAACGTGAAAAGTATTATATATACGGGAGCAGAGCCGCGGCAGTGTTGCCCCCCCTAACACACACCTCACTGCCGACGCGTTGCGTGACGTCACCATGTCACTTCCTCAGGGCAAGTGAGGCTCCCCAGTGGCGGATACCCTTATATACTCACCGCCCCTCCTCGCTCCCGCGCACCACCAGTCACCACCGCAATGGAGAAACGCCGTCCGCACTCCGGCCGGAAGTGCGTCGGCGGTCCACGATCACGTGACCGCTGGTGTCCTTCCTTTTTTCACTTTTCTCTGCTTTACGCTGTCATCTTTTCTTGTTCCTTTCTTTAACCCTTTAAGTGCCAGCCTACCTGGGGAATTTGTCACTCTCTGTTGCCAGAACCTTTTCTGACATTTTATGCTGTACACGTTAAACTGTAATTTTTGAAGGGATTTATAAATATTTCCTAGGAAAATTATATATTGTTTTTTTCAGCATAGTCTGGGCTTTAATATGAAATGTCTTATTTGTAAGTTAGTCAGTGTTATTTTGTTATTTTTATGGAAAATATGTTCAAAAAAATAAAAAAAATAAATTTTTCACATTTTGTAATGTTTTTTCCTTAATAAAACATGAAAGTTTACTTTGTGTAAAAGCCCTATTCCTGCCCATTACGACAGTACCACATATGTAATGGTAGACACCCTTTCCTGTCCAGGAGACACCCAAAACTGAAAAGAGTGCTTGAGGAGATTTTCAAAGTAAACACAACTATTTCGCGCTCCTTGCAGTTTTTACACAAAAACACCCCTTTAGATCTGAAATACCCCCCAAAACCATATATATATTGAAACTACACACCTCAAGCTTTCTATGCGTACCAGGCTTGGTGTTGTCGCCACAGATGTCCAGGTGGAATCCATTGACAAATTCAGGTTTTTCACAGGGTTTCTTGACGACAATAATAAAAAAACAGAATCAAACCCACATTTTCCTAAAAAAAAAATTCTAATCATAAAAAAAACACCAGAATTGGAAAGAGCAAGGTCCCCCGAACAGAACAATACCCAACATGCATAGCTACCTGCAAGGGTAGGGTTGCCAATCACCCAAAAGGTAACCATACGCATGAAGGGCATTTCACTTGAAAATTCTTACTCTGCAGACAAAGTGCACACCTTGCACTTTTTCAACCAAAACAACACTTTGCAATTTAAATACCCCCCATAAACCATATATTCCCTGAAAGTACACACCTTAAGCATTCTACGCGTACCAGGCTTGTTGTCGTGGGTTCAGCTTTCTGGACGCAAACCTTCGATGAATTCACTGGTGGCACAGGATTTCTCTAGAAACATAGTAAAAAGGCGGAATCAAACCCACATTTTCCTAAAATAAATTATGCTAATCATAAAAAATCACCCCAAAGTTAAGCATATGTTATGAAAAAACAACAAAACAATCCTTAACATTTCTTACCTGCACTAAGAGGTGCAATTAGGGTTAGAATGGTGAGGTTGGTGAGGTCCAATTAGGATACAGTAGCTGTGGCATCAGATTATAAGATCAGTGATCAATATCAGGTATCAAGAACCTGTAAAGGGGCCCATGTTTTTAATCATCACTTGCCACAAATATCCAAGCTGCTCCTGCTCCAGCGCTTCCCTTTGCATCAGTAACGTAAGAAACTAAAAAAAAAAAAAAAAACACTGACCACACAGAAAACTTATACATTATAGTGGAGGTCCAGTCTCAGGCTAACCCTGCCACCCTCCCCTGGTGCTAAGGCGGGGAGTTACAGAGAAAAAAAATCCTTACAATGCCCACCGTTTAGTGCCGTTCTTCTGGGCCAGTATGACCTCTGCACATAAGACACAAGTGGCAACCCCTGCTATGTACCTGCTCCTGCCTGTCCATTGAAGTGAATGGACGGGTGGGGCCATGTACAGAGCAGGGAAGCCGCTCTGTTTTTTGCCCAAAATGGGGCCACCAATAGCTGGAGCTTGCCTGCAGGTGAGGTAAGTGTTTTCTGCCTTTGTAACCTGTGTCCTGCTTCAGTTTCAGCGGAGCGTGGCAGGGCAGGGGGTTACCTCTAAATCAAAAAAATAGTCTAAAATGAAAAGTATGCAGAAAAAAAAAAATTAAAATAAATCAAAAATCAAAAATAAAAAAAGTATGATAAACTTCAAAACAACCCTCAAAACACAGACCTGGTTGGCTGGGACATGTCGGGCAGTAGTACCGCGCATCCTTCCTAATGCCACGCTTCCTACATACCCTGCAGGCCTTTTGGGAATACTTTTTTTTATCGGTGGAGGGAATGCACTTTATAAAGTGCTTTCCAATTAACCTGCACTCATTGTCATTACCAGCTAAGTCTGGTGGCTCCTCACCATACCCAAAAAGCAAAGCAGGGAGTAACCGCTTCTGGTGCTGGATAAAGGTCAAATTGGAGCCTAGTACTGCTGCCTTGAAGACAATGAAGCTGTTAAAAGTTGCTAACTGGATCAAATGAATTGCAACTTTTTTTGTACCAGGCTCGCGATTTTCGGGTGGCGTTGTAGTATGTGAGAATTCGGTCGGTTTCATCCACGCCACCCATGAACTTATTGTAATCTCTGATACAACATGGCTTTTGGGTTGGGGCTTGGGGATCACGTTGCCTTACACTTGTTACTGACTCATCGTGGATGGTAGTCAGCAAAAACACATTTTTTTTATCCATAAATTTAACGTCCAGGAGCTCATCACTTCTCAGGGCGTAAGACTCCCCATGATTTAGCTTTTTATTCAGCAATGTCCTTGGCAAGCCTTTCCGGTTACGGTTGACTGTGCCGCAGGCGGGAGTGTCTAAGGTGTAAAGGGCTCTAAACAGGGGGACACTGGAATAAAAATTATCCACATATAAGTGGTACCCCCTCCCTAGTAGTGGGGTGATGAGCTCCCAGACGATCCGGCCACTGACACTCAAATCAAGGGGACTGCCAGGTGGGTCTAGTTGCGTGTCCCTTCCTTGATAGATTCTAAAAAAATTTGTGTACCCGGACGTACTTTCGCACAATTTATAAAACTTTATCCCATAGCGGGCACGCTTGCTAGGGATATATTGCCGAAATATAATGCGCCCTTTAAAAAGCAGAAGTGACTCATCGATAGTTAAATTTTGGGAGGGGGTGTACACATCTGCAAAGCGCTCTGACAGGCTTTCAACTAGGGGCCGTATTTTATGGAGCCTGTCATGACCGGGCATATCATGGGGAACAGCAGTGGCGTTGTTGTTGAAATGTAGAAACTGTAGTAAAATTTGATACCGGTTTCTGGACGTTATGGCCGGAAATAAGGGTGTTGCCAATATGGACTGAGTATCCCAGTATGATGCTAGGCTAAATTTTCTGAGAAGACCCATTGCCAAAGTGAGCCCCCAACATTTTTTCATCTCACTTATATTGGTGGGGTGCCATGCCTGAGCTCGGGCGTGCCTCTGTCGGGGGTTTTGTGCCATGACCTGCTCAGCATAGCGGTTTGTATAGAGGACCATATCCTGCAGGATGGCCTCTGTAACAGATAGAAGAAGTCAACAAGACGTAAGTTACTTGTGTCTATGTTGACTCCAGGGACCGAATTAAAGGGGGGAATATCGGGGGAATAATTACTAGGAGGCCTCCATGCTGGCTCTCCTGGACCAGCTGCAGCACTCGATGCCTCCACCTGCCCTACACTCTCCCCCAGCGTGGCCTCATCTTGCACGGCACTAGCCCTTCTGCGTTGGCTACCTGTATTGGTACCACTGCGTGGCCGTGTCTCCTCAGTAGAGGAGCCACTCTCTGACTTAGAGGGCAGATACTCTGAACCTGACTCACTAAAGTCCTCTGAGTCAGAGGCCATCAAGTAAGCCGCAGCTTCTTGAGCAGTGAACCTCCTCCGACCATATCCAATTCTGATTGAAAAAAAAAAAAAAAACTAAAGGCTAGGACTAAAGGCTAGGACTAAAGGCTAGGACTAAACAAAGTAAATTAAAATTACACAGTAGAAAAAGCTAAACAGAACACGATGTTAAGGAAGAAAAACAAACAAATCAAAATGCAGTCAGTATATTACAAAAAAAGTGTACCTAAATTGAAGAAAAAAAAAGGGCAATGTGTAGCTAAAGTGTAAAAATCAAAAACAAAAACATAAACCTCTAAATGTATATGTCCAAATATGTCCAATACGTTACAATGCGAAGCGGTGTCCGGAGCAGCTTCAAGTGGGCCGATTCATGGTGGGGGAGGGGAATAGGAGAAAAGAGGGGGACTGGGTACCAAAGAGGGGAAAGGAGGCTAGAAGGGTGGCGGCGGAAACGATCCACAGGCGGCGACGACGACGATCCACAGGCGGCGGCAACAATGATGATCCACAGGCGGGAACGACGACGATCCACAGGCGGGAACGACGACGATCCACAGGCGGCGACGCCGACGACGATCCACAGGCGGCGATGACGACGACGATCCACAGGTGGCGACGGCGACGATCCACAGGTGGCGACGGCGACGATCCAAAGGCGGGGACGGCGACGATCCACAGGCAGCGACGGCGGCGATCCACAGGCAGTGACGGCAACGATCCACAGGCTCTGAAGAAAGTGAACAGGAAGATTAGTTACAGGCAGTGGGGCAGCAACCCCCCATCACAGGCATGGCAGGATTACCCCCCCCCCCCCCAAAATCAGTGGCTGCGGGTACAAACCCCCCAATCCATCACAGGCAACATGGTGGATGGCGACGGCCCCTCACCCCAAGGCATCATCATGGCAAGAGGACACCCTTAGGCAGCATGACAGGAGGACCCCCCCCGCACACCAAGGTACCACTCCTTACGGTCGAGAATAACCCACACCAACAATGTATGCTGCTGCTGCAGCCGCCACTGCGATCAGAGGATCGCACTGGAGCGGCGATCTAACACACCCCCACCCCCCAGAAAAGCCGTCCGCAGCCTTCCTTTCCAAGATCGATCAATCGATCGGGCAGGGTGGCAGCCCCCTCCAAGATCGATCAATCGATCGGGCAGCTGGAGAAAAGGCAGCGGCAGATACAGCAGGTAGGGTGGATCGTTGTACAGTATGGACGGTGGTGACATCGGGAGCAATGGATATGTGAGTTTACTTTTTTTCTTTTGCCAATGGGCAATGGGAGCGGGGATGCCACACTGCCTATGGGGAGTGGGAGGAGGGGAAGCCACACTTCTTATGGGGAATGGGAGGAGGGATACCACACTGGGGATGGGGTATATGGGGAATGGACGAGGTGAAGCCACACTGCCTATGGGGAATAGGAGGGGGGAATGCCAAACTGCCTATGGGGAATGGGCGGAGGGGATGCCACACTTCCAATGGGGAATAGGAGGGGGAATGCCACATTTTTTTTGAGGAATAGGAGGGGGGAATGCCACACTGCCTATGGGGAATAGGAGGGGGAAATGCCACACTGCCTATGGGGAGCGGGAGGAGGGGATGCCTCACTTCCAATGGGGAATGGGAGAAGGGATACCACACTGGGGATGGGGTATATGGGGAATGGACGGGGTGAAGCCACACTGCCTATGGGGAATAGGAGGGGGAATGCCACATTTTTTTTGAGGAAAGGGAGGGGGGATGCCACACTGCCTATGGGGAATGGGAGGGAGGATGCCACACTTCCAATGGGGAATGGGAGGAGGGATACCATACTGGGGATGGGGTATATGGGGAATGGAGGGGGGGAAGCCACACTGCCTATGGGGAATAGGAGGGGAGAATGCCACATTTTTTTGAGGAATGGGAGGGTGGTTGCCACACTGCCTATGGAGCATGGTAGGGGGGGATGCCACACTGCCTATGGAGAGTGGGAGGGGGGATGCCACACTGCCTATGGAGAGTGGGAGGGGGGGATGCCACACTGCCTATGGAGAGTGGGAGGGGGGGATGCCACACTGCCTATGGAGAGTGGGAGGGGGGGATGCCACACTGCCTATGGAGAGTGGGAGGGGGGATGCCACACTGCCTATGGAGAGTGGGAGGGGGGATGCCACACTGCCTATGGAGAGTGGGAGGAGGGATCGTCGCCGTCGATCGCCGCCCCCACCCCCCCCAACAACTGAATCTGCCGGCCGGCAGCGCCGCCGCCCCCGATCACGGCCACCGCCCCCAATCACCGCCAGCCCCGGCCCCACACACCCCCCCCCCCAGAACAACTATCTGCCGCCGCCGATCGCCGCCCACACCCCCGCCGAAACAACTGCATCCGAGCGCAGCCGCTAATCGCTGCTGCCGCTGATCGCCACGCCGATTGCCACGCCGACCACCCCCACCCCCCAGAGCAACCACCGGCAACCTCCTTAACTGGTCACGCGGTCCAGGGTCAGGAAACGTGGCGCCTGCACCAGCTATTTATACAGCTAGTGCAGGTGCCGGCTGATGACAACCTGCTGCATCCTCATTGGCTCCTGAGAATCCGGGTCACAGAAGAGTCATTCCTGTGCTTGGCGCTTAACAGTTGGAGAAGCAACCACATAGAAACTACATGCTTGACATTTAAAGGGTTAATTGTATTTTTCCTGGTCTAAAATAGGTTATAACCTTGGTAATTCAGGAAAATAAGCAACACAAACCTTTTATATTGAGGAAAACATATTGTGTGCTCATGGGGATAGTGACGTCAGCTAGGACCTTGTGAAATGGCTTTGCTCACAGCTCATATCAGGGGAGGTTGCTTGTGATAGCTTATATGATATCCCCCTCCCCTGCCAATTACCTGCTCCTTTCATGAACAGCAGGAGAGACACGAATACCGTATTTGCTGGCGTATAAGACAACTTTTCCCCCTGTAAAAACATGCCTCCAAGTGGGTGGGTCGTCTTATACGCCGGGTGCACCTGGGTCACATACATACCCCCCAACTGTCCCGATTTTCCCGGGACTGCCCCAATTCTTTATCTGTGGTCCCGCGTCTGGCGGCGCATGCAGTTGTCCCGCGCTGTCATGTCCCACGCCATCGCAGGAAATGTACTTACCTTCACCAAGCTGGGGAGCATGATTGTCCTCCTCCTCCTGCAGAGCGATGCTCTTGCTCAGGCAGCACTAGTTGATCAGAGCAGGGAGAGACTGAGCAGGCCAGCAGGGTGAGCGCTGAGCAGATCAGTTTTCCTGCTCTCAGGCACTGTGTGGGCGGGCAGGGGGCTGGCTCCTGGCACGCAATCCTGACATCGCCCTCACTGCTCTCCACTTTGAAGGGGGCTCTTCATCATCTGATCTGAGGTGTGATTTATTTAAGATTTATTTAAAAAAAAAAAGTTTCTATGGGGCATCCCCCAGTGTAAGACTCCCAACTGGCCCCTTTCCCAGACCCCACACATTACACAATATGTCATTAGATGAGACAAATTCTAAACAACCCAGGCATGTCCCCAGCTATAGGCGAGCAGGGATGTGGCCGCAGTGTAATGTGGTGTGTACTCTGGGAAACGGGGTCATTGGGGAAGTTTACACAGGGGGCATCCCAAATATGGGGAGTTTACACAGGGGGCATCCCAACTTGGGGGAGTTTACACAGGGGGCATCCCAACTTGGGGGAGTTTACACAGGGGGCATCCCAACTTGGGGGACTTTACACAGGGGGCATCCCAACTTGGGGGACTTTACACAGGGGGCATCCCAACTTGGGGGACTTTACACAGGGGGCACCCCAACTTGGGATGCCCCACTGGGTTTTGTTCCCTGCATCAGGGGCAGCAAAATGGAGTGCCCCCCTGTCTAAATCCCCCGTTTGGCCTTTTTCCCAGACTCCACAACACATTACACTGCTCGCCTTTAGTTGTGGCCTGTGCTGGCTATTCAGAATGCGTCCAATCTAAAGGCATAGTAGGGATGTGGCTGCAGTGTAATGTGGTTTGGGCTCTGAGAAAAGGGCCAGTTGGGGGGTTTCACACAGTAGAGGAAACCCAATTTGGCATGCCCCTGGAGTAGGGAACAAACCCACTGGGGCATTCCAATTCGGGATGCCCCACTGTAAAACCCTCCCTATTGGCCCTATTCCCAGAGCCAATACCGCATTACCCTGCAGCTGCATCCCTACTATGTCTTTAGATGGGATGCATTCTGATTAGCCAGCACAGGCACGTCCCCAACTAAAGGCGAGCAGGGATGCAGCTGCAGTGTAATCTGATGTGCGCTCTGGGAAAAAGGCCAGTCGGGGGTATTTCACCCAGTGGGGCTTCCAAATTTGGGATGCCCCACTGGGTTTTGTTTCCTACTCCAGGGGTATCCCAAATTGTTATCCTCCACGGTGTGAAACCCCCCAATCTGGTCCTTTTCCCAGAGCCCAAACCAAATTATACTGCAGCTGCATCCCTACTATGAATAGCCAGAATGGCTGCAGTGTAATCTGATGTTCTTTTACGTTTTATTTGGTGTACGGAAGAGGGAGTAGTCTTATACAGTGAGTATATAACAAACTATATATTTTGAGTGGAAATGTTGGGGGGGTCGTCTTATACGCCCAGTCGTCTTATACGCTGGCAAATACGGTAGTGGCTGTTGGAACCAGAGCCAACAGCACTGAAACCTGACTGCAGCAGGCTGCAAGAATCAATCATGTATTGGCACTGTATTGGCACTGGCGGGTAGGTTAGGCTTTAATAGCTTGGACAGGAATTTTTACATTGCTTGAATATGGGCCGGAGTGCAAATCATATTACTTGCTGCCTGCAATGGCCCATGTAGGCCAGACAGGAGAAATAACCTGAGCCTGAAAACTTTTCAGATACAATGTGACCAACTCACATTTCTATGGCAGCCTTGCGTTTGGCAGTGTGGCATATCACCATACAGCCAATGGACTCCATTAAAAGAGTGGCTGTGTGGCATGCTGCCGTCTGCCTGCAATGGCACTTGTAGGGCAGACAGAAGAAATTGTGGTTTTACTGTTGTGTTGTTTCTCCTTAATTAATTACCTCCATAGTTTTGCCCTAACATAGACTTTACTCATCACCAAAACAAAAATTAATCCACAGTGGATATCTCGTCAGGGCCTAATAAACATATCTGCAAAACACTGCAATGTATTTTTAAACAAAAAAAACTGACATAGTATAGCTAGAGCAATTAGGCTTTAATCTCCCTGTGTAATAATTATTAGAGCAAACATGTCTCAATTCTAGGACAAGGTTACTTAACCAAATGTCAACACATTTACATGCCATATACACAGTTCATAAAATCTGTGCCAATTTCTAAAAGAAACCCAAGAGACCCAGCTCATTATAATCTTACTGAAAAAGTGAGAACGCAGACAGACTTCACAAAATTAACAGCAAAATAAAAGCGTTTGTGATCTATGCCATCTCTATTTCTGTTACAGCATTAGTTGGAAGTTATAAGTATTAGAATTTTATTATATATATAAATATTCCTTAACGCCATATACCATATTCAACCTTAATAGTTCAACAATCTGGACAGTTGTTGTGGACTGGACTAGATTCCAGCTTTGTTGCAGACAGGAAGTGCAAAAGGTGGTTTTACCAACAAAAACCATTGGGTTTTTCAGGAGACAAGGCAATGTGTTGAAAAGAAGCAACTGCTGCAGCAGGTTAGGGAGTAAGAAAAGAGACATCTGCTTCATCATCTAGAAAAAATGTGCCCCCCAAGTAAGGGGAGGTTGGTATTTACATTCTTGCTTTGTTTCAAGGGCAGGGTACAGATGCTACAGATGCTCATATACTTGTCTATTAGTAAGGCACTGATTTAGCAGGTTTGCAAGTAAGAAAAAGCAGGTTTGTCGAATTCGGACAAACTTGCCCAAAAAGTTTGGTTTGGGTTCCCTGAACCCAACTGAAGTTAATGGAACTTGAGGGCCCAAAATTGGTGACAGCAAGGTCTAGAGGGCTGCAAATCCGGGAGGGGGCCCTAGGAGGATTGTCCTGTGAAAAAATTGGGCAGGGAAAGTAACAGAAAACAAAAGAAAATACATTAAAAATAAGTATAAAAAATGTAATTATTAATTTTTATGGTTTTTTGAGCGCAAATGATCATGTAACACCAGGGATATTGACCTGCACAAAATGAGGTAGGGAATAAACACAGAAAACAAACAAATTAATAAATACATAAATAAATAAAAAATAAGTTTTTTCCGTGTTTAATTCATTCCCGCTGTAGGTAACTGCCTGTTGGTTTATTTTTAAATATTTTTTGGCATCATTGTTGGCATTTTTCAATGGATAAAATTTTTATCTAAGGAAAAATAGCCTGACTTTTAATTTTTTAATTCTATTTTTTCAGTTTTCAGGGTTGCATACTTCTGCAGATATGCATGGACCAAGTCCTCTGTTTTTAACAAGATTTAGAGAAAAGTTATAGGTCTGGCTGCAAGCTAACAGGGTTGAGTACTGTGGCTCCTTTAAGAATCTTAATATAAAAGCCAATCCATGGTGGCTCATCATGGATTCTTGCAGCCAGGAGGCGTGATGTTCCCCTCTTTGCTAAATGCTGCGAGGCATACTTGGTAAATGCCGCGAGGCATACATTTAAGAGAGTATGCATTGGAGCTTGAATTGAGAAGTAAATGTAAGTATCTTAATAAAGTTTAATAAAGGTTGTTTCTTCAAACATCTGTTGACGGTAGTCCAGAATAATACCAGAGGGGTTCTGATAATGGGAGGGGATTCAAACCTGGTAATAAACCCTGGATTGGACAGGCGGCGTTCAGGGCGACCTGGGACGGTGCTCCCAGCCCCAGATGCCCAGTCTGTGGTCTTCCGCGACCTCCTTAGTCGCCACAGCCTGTGCAATGTCTGGAGGGAAAAGAACCCCAGAGTCCGTGACTTCACATTTTATTCTAATCCCCATGGTACGTTTTGTAGGATAGATCACATACTAGTCCCTCAATCGGCGCTACCTTCTGCTGTTGACTCTAAAATTTACTCCACAGCCTGGTCCGATCACAGCCCAATAATGGCGGTCCTGGACCTCCTGGTCACGACTAAGCACTCTTATAGCTGGCGGCTCAATGATTCTCTTCTATCAAAAAACCCACCTGCCTTAAAATCCAAGAGGCCCTTCAGGAATACTTCTCGCTCAACTGGCTTGGTCTCTTCCCCCATCTCCTTGTGGGAGGCCCATAAGGCCACCATGAGAGGGAATATTATCTCTATAGCCTCTGCTGAAAAGCGTGAAAGATTAAGGAGATTGAGGGAGCTGACCTTGAGTTTTGAGCAAGCTGAGATCCAGTGGAAGGGGGCCCCGGAACGCTAGAAATAAAAGGGTTCTGGAAAAACTGCGATTAGAGCTTAATGCTCTCCAGGATGAGCAGGCTGAGAAACGACTCAGGTGGTCGAAACAAAGATTCTATTCAAGGGGCAATAAGCCGGACACGATGTTGGCCTGGAGATTGAGGGCCGCTGACCTTGATAGACGGCAACCCATAAAACTGAAACTCAGCTCGGGGGTAGTTACGGCGGACCCCAATAAAATTGTATCGACCTTTGGGGGCTTCCTTTCGGCTCTTTAATCTTTACAGGAATACGGCTGTGCGGGATGAGTTCTTTGACCAGGTTGAATTACCCCACGTTGAGCAGAGATATGTGGACAGGATGGAGGCTCCCATTACACAAAATGAAGTGCTCCTTGCCATTAAATCTTTGAAAACCGCCAAGACCCCGGGTCCGGATGGGTTCAGTGGCCTGTATTATAAAAAGTTTGCCCCCATTCTGGCTCCACATCTTTCGAACCTCTTTAATGCCTTTTGTGCAGATACCTCGCTTAACTCCAGTTCGCTGTTGGCGGACATCTGCATGGTTCCCAAGCCAGATAAAGACAGTCTGCTCGCTCAAAATTATAGACCAATATCTTTGATAAACATCGATGTGAAGCTGCTGGCAAAAGTTTTGGCGGCGAGGCTGAACACATCTGTAGCTGACCTTATACATGGAGACCAAGTAGGATTTGTCCCAACCTGTCAGGCCGGGGATAACATCAGGAGGGCTGCACATCTGGTCCACCACGCCCACTCCAGAGGTATCCCGGCCTTTCTACTCTCCTTAGACATACAGAAGGCGTTTGACTACCTGTTTTGGGTGCTTGGGAGTTGGGGCTTTGGGCAGCGGTTCCTGGAATGGGTGGGAGCCCTATACAAGTCACTTGCAGCCCGAGTACGATACCTGGGCTTTACTTCAGGGACATTCGGTATTGCTAGGGGGACTCGGCAGGGATGCCCTTTATCCCCGCTCCTCTTCATCTTGGCCATGGAGCAGATGGGCATAGCAATCCGAAACTCTCCTAGCATTAAAGGCCTGGAAGTAGCAGGCGTCCAGCACAAAGCTATGTTTTTCGTGGACGATGCCCTGCTTGCCATAACTCAGCCGGTCACCTCGCTCCCGAACCTGTACAAAGTCCTTGGCCAATTTGCCCAAGTCTCAGGCTTAACAATCAATAATGAGAAGTCAAGGGCATTAAATGTGTCTCTGCCATTGGACGTGGTGGATCAGATCAAAGCTAACTTCCCTTTCCGCTGGGCAACAGGGCCGCTTCCATATCTGGGGGTGCACATTTCAGCTAAATATACCAACCTATATGAAGCCAATTATCCTCCTCTGTTTAAGTCCCCAACCCGCCTATTGGAGGTCTGGAGGTCATACCCGATCTCTTGGATAGGTCACATTAACGGGGTCAAGATGACGATTCTCCCGAAATTGCTCTACCTCTTCAGAGCGTTGCCAACTAAAATCCCGTTGTACATGCCCCGGGTGATGCAGAGGAGGATTTTGGCTTTTGTATGGTCTGCGGGTCGCCCGAGGGTATCCAAACGTACTATGCTAGCCCACAGAGCACAAGGGGAGCTGGGAGTGCCCGACATATTTAAATATTATAAAGCCTCGCAGATCGCCCAGCTGGTCCCCATGCACTCGCCCCTTAGGCCCCCACTGTGGGTTTTCCTTGAGCTTCCCAATTGCGCACTGATGCCTATCGACGGCTTACTTTGGACGGACCCCGGACTTAGAGCCAAAACGCTTAGCCCCCTAATGAGACATTCACTTGCAGTATGGAACTCGGTTAAGCATTCTGCCTTCTTGATGTCCCCCCTAGCACATCTATGGGATAACCCTAGTTTTCCCCCAGGTGTGCAGAACAAATTGGCTTTTAAGTGGTGGCAGGGCCAGGGTATAAATAAAATATCTGACCTACTCATGGAGGGAGGCCTGGGGTCTTTCCGCGACTTGCAGGAGAAATATGGTATCCCCCACAAGGAATAATTCCGTTATATTCAACTAAGGCATTGGATTCTGCCCCTGACAAAACTGTGTCCTTCCTCCCGGGCGATAACCCCTTTCAAAGGGGAATAATCTCCCTCATGCATATGTGAGTAACTGGGAAAGGGATCTGGGTCCGCCTGGGGGTGAAAGGGGGTGGGCAGAGATCTGGTCTCGTATCTCAAAATGCTCTATTAAAGTCCTGACAGATGAAACGGCCTATAAGGTAATGCTCCGCTGGTACCTTGTGCCGAGCCACTTGAGCAGGATGTTTCCGGGGCAGGCTAAGTCATGCTTTACGGGCTGCAGTACAGATGGGGACTTTATGCATATTTGGTGGACCTGTCCTATGCTGGCTCGCTCTTGGAACCAGGTGTTCAGGATGGCCAATTAAATCTTCGTATCTAGCATGAAGAAAGATCCCTGGGTAGCCCTCCTGCACTGTAAACCCTGTGCATTGTCCAATAAGCAACACAGACTTTTTGTCTACCTTCTCCTGGCGGCCAAGCAGACTATAGCTAAGGCCTGGAAGAAGCAATTTACCCCAATTTCGGAGGTGTCGGCCAGAATGAACGGCTTTCTCATTAACGAGAGGTTGTCTAGTATCCTGACTGACTCCCATGACAAATTCCTCTCGGTATGGGAACCATGGATAAGATTTGCCTGGCCTGGCGAATCTCTGCGGGCACTATAATAACCATATGTGGCATCTGGTGGAGCGCGGGAGTGACAACCCCTCCCCCCCCTCTATACTTTGGCCCCCACGTGGGGTCACCTTATTTTTCCTTTCTTTTTTTGCAATACAATAGCTTTAATGTTTATTGAAGGTTTTCTTGATGGTTCTTTCTGTACATGTGCACGACTGTGTGGGACAGCCCACTGGCATACCTCAATGGTCATGTCGTGACTAGCACGAGATCATGGGTGTACGGATGGCGGTGCTGGCTGCGGATACCGTGAGGCTGCGTGGTCCGCGCGGTCCCGGACACAGTCGTGACGTAACGTAAATTGCACTGGTAGTACCAAGCTCATGTCCCGTGCCTCTCCATGCTTGCAGTTACTATGAGAATTGTTAGAACACTTGTTTTGGTTCACCTACTGTACTGTAAAAACGTACACCGCTAGCCCTTTTCATTTTCTATACACCTCCCCTGCGTGGGATGGCAATACAATGCTGTATGTCTTGAAGATCTGTATCGTTGGAAACTTCAAGAAAAATATTGAAACAAAACATGGACGTGATGGTGCAGATGAGTCCAGTGGCCCATAGCATGGGTCGACGTTGGGGACCAGATTTATGCTATATAGGGTATAAGCGCTTGTAAAATCTGACCCCGACCATTACACGCTCTTATGCCTTATAGCATCCCAAGCCTATACCAGATGGCATAAGGACTTGTAACTTGCAGGGACAGGGGCTGCCAATACTTTGGTCTCTGAGCCTTGGGATGCAAGCCCTTATGCTTGCTGCCCAGGCTGGTAGTCTTTAGTGGGGCCCAGATTTTGTTTTCTTTTTAAATGTAAGAAACATTAAAAAAGTGGCATTTAATCAAACAAGGGAAAGTGACAAAAAAAAACAGTCAAACTTTTTTGATTTGTATTTATTGTAATGATATTTATTTATGTTTCTTTATAATAAACCCACAGGCAGTTTCAATGTTAAATTGCATGCCAGTAAAGCGGCATTCAGTAAAACACTGAAAAAATACAATTCAAAAATAAAAAGGCAGGCTATTCTTCACTAAATAAAAATTGTATCTAACAAAAAAATGCCCTAAAATTACCCAAAAATCTAAAAAAAAAATCTGTGTGCAATTTCAATGTTAAATTGAATTCAACATTGAAAACTGAAAAGATACAATTAAAAATTACAAGGTTAGGCTATTCTTAATTAGATACAACTGCATCTAATGAAAAATGCCAATAAGAAATACAAAAAAATATTAAAAGTGAAGATTTTGGCTCATAGCAGATTGTGTGGCAAAGCCCCCCCCCCCCTCTTTAGCAGCCCATCAGCCAGCTTTTCCATGTTTGACTGAAGTCGGCTGAAGTCTGTGTTCAGGTTCGGGGGTTTGAGCTTGCAAATTCCAGTACAAAACCGATCTTTGCAGCTCGGGCTTACTCAACCCTAGATATAATATTATTGACTTTATGATTCAACTATATTTGCTGCTAGATGTTAGTAAAACAGTATAATAGCTTGTAAACTGTAGTATTTCTTACAAATGAAAGAGGAACCTGTTAATATCTGTTTAGGTAGGGGTAGATTGTTGGGGGGCTGTTTTCCCCTCAACATGATTTCTAAACAATTTTTGCAACCCTGCGGCCGGAATAGAATCTAAAATATATTGGATGCCCCGTTGTTCTTACCAGGCAGATCCCGTAATGCGATCTCTGCTGGCACCACATGCCTGGCTTCTCTGCAGCCCTCAAAAATTGTTCCATTTGTAATGGACGGTAGCAGCTGGATTCGCACCCTTACATTTTATCTGTAGTGACAATGGTTTTTGTCAAACCTTGCCCATTTTGGGCATCACAGCAGAGGGTGGCATGCTGGCAGTGGCACTGCTGTTGGTGCTAATCAGTGGCATCAGGCACAGGGGTTTTAAAAACATCACTTATCCATGCTTGATTCATCTTTTAAAAAGTTAGTTTCTCCACGCTTTTGGTGGACAACCTTGGGGGGATGCCACCACCTGTTGCACTGAAAACCCTTTCCGATGCTACACTTGAGGGTGGACAAGACAGGCAAACTGTGCTAGCTCTGAGCAATGGTCCAGTCTGCTCACCCAGAAGATCAAGGGGTATGAGCTCAGTGTATCTCCTGGAGAAAGGGCACAGCCGTGGTAGGAGTGCACCTGGCTGTTCAGGTTGTGGTGTTGTTGCTGGTGATAAGCATCCCTTCCATGATGATGTGTGTCAGGTGGCCGTACATAGGGTGTAATAACTTGTAAATCATATTCTCAAGAGTGGGTTGCATGCTGCTGCCGCTGTCTGTTGGAGAGGTAGCGTGTTGACTCGGCAGGGAGCAGAGAGTAGAGACACGGTCAGACATGCTTGCGGCAAGTTCTCTCTGTAATAAGCCATTTTTGCCTTTCTCTCGTAAGGTGTAAAAAATTCCCCCATTTTGGCTTAATTCCGAGAGTCTAAATGTGTAGCGACCCAGTGCTTGTTTTTTTTCTATGGGAACAAAATATATAAAAAATATCATAGCTTCACAATCCACCCAGTTGTTCCCTATGAAATCTTAAAAATCGGCAACAATCAGTCTGACCAATGTCCCTTTCAGCTTCTGGTGACTGAAAAAAACAGCATAAAAAAACACTTTGAAAAAAAAAACTTCTGGAAAAAGTCACCAAATCCAAGTCCTTAACTCGTATCAGGGCCCAGGCAAAGTCAGAATGTCTTTCAAGTGTCCCTGCCGCTGTAATTCGACTTTTCAAAGTTCCACCGCATCACCCACTCAACCGTTGCTCGACGCCATTTTCTTGCCCATCTGGTCAGGCTGGGACTCATCACCTCATGGAAACGGCTGTGGGAACAAAGAAAAGTACAGCAGAATTACCTGTCCTTTACAAAGCATTCAGATCAGGAACATTTTCTGATACTGCCTTAGCTCTTATTTCATTATAAGGCAACTTTTGCTGCCTAACTGCACTTAATCCAAAACGAGAATTAAATCTGGTAGAATGTGTATCAATATCACGTTTGGAAGTTGTGGGGTGTGCAACACATGTGCGCCTCCGTCCCACATCACTATGTGCAGTATTACAATTACTGGACAAATGCCCACGTTTCTTGCAGGTAAAACATATGATTCTATGTCCAGTTACCCTCTTCCATTTGTTCCACAACTCCTCATAAGGGATCCCATCTATCTCTTGCTTTGGAACCCCTGATTTCAATAAATCCACCCAGAGAATCTTGCGAGGAATTTTCCATTTCCTTTTCATTAAGTCATTCTCGGGCTTTTCAATAGGTACAGACTGCACCTTCTCAAGTGGAGGCCCACTCAGTGCACGTGAGGGGGTCTTAGGCTTAAGCAATGGCTGCTTAACCACCTGGCTTGCTGCAGGCTGGCTCACTATATTTCTGACCTCATCAACTGAGCTAGATACAACTTTGCTTGACCTAACCTTAGAGCCTGACTTCCTTTCACTACTCTGGGAAGTATTACTGGCTACAGACAAAGCTTTGTACTTATTTCCCAGCTCAGAAAACTCATTTGTAGTGTTTTGGAGGCATTCTAAAGCTACTACAAGTTAATCACTCAAAGATACAACTTCCTCATTAGCTTTGAGTTTTTCCGCCATCTCAGCATGAAAAACTTCTAATAGTAGCCACCCCATCTCTGCCACTGCAACTCTAGCTTGCTTATTGAGATGGAAACGTTTAAAACTAAGTTTAGCTAAATGGCTATGTATGCTACCCTCACCCAAACTAACACTAGGGGGAGCATATTTACCAAACTCTTTAGCAATGGACACCCATGGACTCTGATTAACCCAGCTTGGGACATTACAATCCTCAATTTCCCATTGTGAAGTATGCTTAACCCCAGCCTTCTTAAACAGCTTGTGAAACATTTTCTACCCAAACAAAGGTATAATGAAAAAATAACTATCTACAATTTGTGCACGGTTTCAGTTGGAAATTAGTGCAAATCACAGCACGAGCCCCCAATTGTCTTGCTTGGGCGTAATTTATCTAAAATTTACAAAATATATTTGCAACCCTCAAATATATAAGGGAACTTAAGAGCGCAAATATATGTATATCTCCAAAAATTACGCCTTGTTTGTCTAATAAGTTCATTTGCCAGTAATCTCCAAGGAAGATGATGCACTTTAAAGTTATTTTATATACCTTGCAAAATGTGCAAAACAAAAATACTACAATCCGTGTTACAACATAGAAAGCCTAACAGGGCAAAAGCATATATATATATTAAAACGGATTACTCATTTGTTTTAATTGCTCCACTGAGAAAATCAGCAGACCACATCCAAACAAGATGGCTGCTGTACTTGGCTTCACAATGCAGGTCTCTCTACCCAAGGCAAAGTCCCATCATCGTCCGTCTGGTCAGGCGCACCAGCACATCTTTTCTCCAGCTGCCCTCCAAAAGAAATCTCTCTTCTCTCTCCAGCCTACTGTCTTTTATCAGGTGGACCCTTTGTTCCATTTTGAAATCTGCAGGTCGTCTGTGATTGGCCCAGGCAAAACTCACACATGATACCCTGGCCCCGCTAAGTCTATCTCAGGTAGCCAGCTTAATTTGCATACAAATGCACACCTGAAACTGGAGCTACAGTCAAACCAGTCTTCAAAGAACAAAGGTGGGTACCCACCATGCTGCACCAAACAAAAGGGATTGTCCTATGTACAGTGATTGCATGTATAAGATTTTTTTTTTACAATTTCTATGGGAACAAAATATATAAAAAATATCATAGCTTCACATTGCTTCATGCTAACTATGCGGCTGTCAGCACGCAAGCACCAGAGCATACAACTCGCCATCCTCGCCAGGATTTGTATGAGGGCCTGGTTGGATCCCCTTCACTCTATATTTCCATGTTTGTTCAACATAATCATCGTCATCACTACCACCATCGTGATGGCCATCGTCATCATCATTGTCATCATCTTGTGCCTCCTCCCATACCCCTTCCTGTGATAAGTTGGCTGTTTCCATCTCCAAATCCACCTCCTGTGGTCTGATTTCCTCACCCTCCTCCACCTCCTCTTGTAGATCCAAAGAGCCAGGAGACAGATAGGATTCTTCCTCTGTCCCTTGCTGATTCATGGCCGTGAGCATTTGCTCCAAAATTAATATCAGTGGCATAACATCATTCATTCCGCTGTTGTCCCTACTGACATATCTTGTCGCCTCTTCAAAAGGCGACACATGTGTCTGATCATCTGCCAATGCCAGAGCTGACAATCTGGCTAGAAAAGCTGGCCAATTTCTGCATGAAGAAATAATTCACAGCTTTGCGCTGGTGACGGTCCATATGAAAGTCCAGCACTTCGGAGCATCGCAGATTAACCAATGTTCAGGCAGAACATTCTGGCGCTGCAAGCCTAGTAGAGTGTGTTTGAAGGCATAGGATTGGCTATAGTGAAAACATACCCTCCTTGACATGGCCAGAACATCCACCAGACCAACATATGTTTTTAAGAAGCATTTGACGTCCGGGATGTCCTGGGCTGGCTGTGGGCTGGCCAGGGAAAAGTAAAATCCCAAGCTAAATTTTCGCCCCACTCCATTCATGACAGTATGAATATAACTTTAATTTGGTGAGGCTTGTATATTGCATTGTAATATAGAAGTTATGGCAGGTACTATATAAGAGAACATAGGAAAACTATGTAAAACAGCAGACTGCTTGCAGCAGCTTCAGCCATACTACTTGAACCAGCTTGGAGATAAATTAGTAGTTGGTCAATAAAAAGAATCATTGAAAGGGGTATGATTTCTAATATGCAATATAACCATGGGTGAATCCAGGTCTGGAAGGAGATAACATTTACAGAGAAAGCCTGAGACATTCTATAGGGAATAAAAGAAAAAACAGAGGCAAAGGAAGAAGCGTAGGGGGCAAAGTTCCTCAAGAAATGTGGCCTCCCACTAGCAGGTAAAAACAACTTAATTTGTATTTCAAAGTTACCAGACAGTTGCAGATGTGAGAGTAAAGCTTTTTTGTGTACACACAAGCAAACTTTCAGAGGTTTTTGTGACTTAAATGGAAGTTAAAACTAGTTTACTAATATCATCCAAAGGAAACAGCTTTCTGCATAGAAGACTGAACTTATGTGGTCATTAGCAGATGCTACATGAAGCAACCAAAAACATATACATTTAAATCTTAAGCACAGCCTCTGTACACCACACAGATGGTTTCCAAGAAACTGTACCCAAATTGATTACGATAAAAATGATCTGCAGCAATTGTTTCTGTCAAAAGGGAGAAGAGAATTTGTCCCAATGTGTCGCTCTGCCCACTCAAGCAGAGAAGCCAGCTGCTGGGACAGATGTTGCTCCAAGCATTTTATTTTAGGGTCATTAAAAATGGTTACAGGGGTTAGTCATTCACTGTTTTATAAATTGTGCTTACTAGCTGATCTTAACAAATGCTAAAAATACTTTTTTTTCTGTTCAAATCGGAAGTTAGACTCTGCACATTATCTACCTTGTCATTAGGTTTGTTAAAAACAGGGTCAGCAAAGCTCTAAGAAATGCAGTGATTTGTGTGGACAATTAGGCTAATTCAATGAAGCAAAGTAAATAGCAATAATGATGACAACCCAAGATGGCAACCAATCAGATATTAGTTTGGCGCAGTCAGATGAGTAAAAAGTAGATTCTAATTGGTAACTAATTGGTAGCTTTGTGTTACCTTTACACTTTTTCTGCCAGTATCCATATCCTGTTTTTTTCCCTATGTTGGAAATACAATTTTTTATTTTACCATGTCACAATTAAATGACTTTCTGTCTAACAAATAAACTGAAAATTAGTAAATCACAGGCACACTTCTTTCTTTCTTAAAGCTTTATGTTTCTTTCCCGCATTGTCAAGAAATGCGGGAAAGAAAGGAAGAAGAAAAAGAAGAGAGAGGGATAGTTTGAGTGAGAAAATGGCAGAATGGCATTCTTCTGGTGGGACACCTAAATTGAAGGAGGACGGGGAACTGTTTTCTCATTAAGAACAAAGTACTGATGAGGACACTGCAGATGCTGCCAGTGATGCCAAATATATCGCTGGGGCATGCTGCAGACCAGTGCCCTGTTTCACCTATTCACCATTTGAATTGGTTTCACAAAGGTACTTAGAAAGGGAAATAAAATAAATCGGAGTACCCTTATGTCCTATTCTGTCTAAATGTAACCCTGCACTTCCGCTCAAACAAGTATATCGTGCTGGGTGAATATACAGCCTGGTTCATTAAGCACTTCTGCCAGACAATGTAATTTCAGTACAAATTAGAGTAGTGCAAAATATGATTGAATATAAATACCACTAATGTCTTAGTAAATGCATTTCCGTGCAACCACATGCGCAAGTGTGAAAAAAAAAATTATAAATGATATTGTTCACGACTTTCATTTGTGGCATTGTCTGGTATAAGTGCTTGATAAATCAGGCCCTAACTGTATTGTGTCACCTAATGCTAATCTAGCTATTGGATTAGATACAAAACCCATTTTATTTCATTACTTTAAAAAAAAAACAGTAGTGAGCACCAATACCCAGGGTGTTCTGTGGTAACTTCAGGCAAGGAAACCATGATACATATGTGCATATGACTGCACACTTATTTCATAATGTATACGTTCCAGTTTTCACAGTAGTTTTCTCTTTATTTACCTCCTATTCAGAAAAATCTTCTACTATATAAAGAACAGATTTTCTTCAGTCATCTCACTGACAACACAGTATTTAAGCACCTTTCACAAGGTAAACATTATCAAACAACGCTACTTATAATAACATAATGATTAATCATGCCCGTCATGATGATTCCACTGCTGCGGAAACCAATTTACCTGCGATTCCGGCTCATGGGCCTTAAGGGGCCAGGCACTGCTGATGGCGGATGATTCTTAATGCGTGGAAAACCTCTCGACCTCCAGTGTGTCCATTCTGTTGCAAAGTCCCTAGAAAAGCTCAAGTAACTTCTACACCGTACGGTTCTTTATGCACTTAAGCTATCATAATCAAGTGATATGCTAAATAAATCATTGTAGAAAAACCCTGTCTGTACAGAACATGAAATTCAATGTGTGTGTAGTTTGTAAGTATGCCTAATAAGTAACACAGGGTAGCCGTAAGCTAAGTGTGAAGTCAAAGCATACTTAATGTACCTTATTTCATACGTAGCCGATGCCCACCAACAAAAAGGTAGAGGGGTGCTGAGTGTTATTCAGCATTTTATAACCATGGCACAATATTTTATTCATACTCCCTTCTGGTAAGAGTATAGGCAGATCCTCCATTCTATCCCTTCTTTCATTGCAGCACTTTGTGCAGGGAGAGATGCTTGGTCAGTGGTCCAATAATTTGGGGAACAAGCATTGGTGGATGGTCAGCTTTAGTTCATCACATTTATTACATGCTCAATCTCTACTTATGTTATGCAGCATGCCAGGTTGGGAGTGACACTGGGGGATGAAAGTGATCTAAACCATTAAATGATGGATGCAGCTGATTTTTGTTAAAACAGACCTGGCTGGTATAGGTTTGAATAAAAGTCAAATGGACATTCCCGCCCCTGAAATGAACATGAGATAGCAAGTTAATACACTAAGGGGGTTATTCATGAAGGGATAGCGGCAGGTAGTGCCTCATAGCGTCAGGCAGCACCTGGTGAACACTGGGCGCTGTAGGCAAAACCACATTTATGAAGGCGATTCTGGTGAGTGACTTTAACAGCACCATGTAGCGTACGATTCATCATTACAGGTGGCTCAGCATATCGCGCCGGTGCTCTAGCTTCCAGAGCACCAGGTATTACCTGTCGCTACCTGTCGCTCTCCAATACATTTCAATGGACGTTCCTTTTTTCTGTTTAAATAGGGTTTTTTTTTTCTTAGTTTTTCCTATCAAATAATTGCGTGACCTCTCATAGCTTAGAAAGTCATTTTTGAAAACTTTTTTGATTTTTTTATGCAGTCAGTGTTAAAACAATGTCATTCCATGTGTTTTCACTGTGTTACTGGTGGATATGTGTTCAAAAACAGAAGACTTTATTCACACAGTGTCTAGTGCTCTATGCTATAGCGACCAGACTTAGAGTGCCAACGCTGTGTGTCCTTTTTTGATGAAGTATGGTGCAGAGTGCTGACAGTCGGTTGCACTGAGCTGGCACTACCTTTCGCTCCCTGCAGCGTTGTACTGGTGTTAGAGCGCCCAACATACATTCACATTCATCGATGTTGGTCAGGTTACTAGAGCGACTGAGGTGCTCTGTTACAGCACTCGATACCCACTTACAGCATCTACTAGCGGTCGCTCTAAGCGCCGCTATACAGACGCTCATCTGCCGATACCTGGCGTTAGTAATCTGCCTTCACATCAACCCTTTGACTGGACAGCCCCACTACAAATTAATTTCCTGGCCCCATACCTATAAATTGTTTGAACCCCGCTATAACCTAAATAACTCCAGACACACCAGCATTTGCTGCATTGCCATTCAAGGGATAATGTCATCCTAGTCAACTTCCAACATCACACTTCTGTCCCCTGTACCAGCCAAAGACCCTACCTACTGTTCTTCACACAATCCCTTGTGACATATTTTTCAACCCTAAGAAACATTTGTTTCCCAAAGACCCCCTCATACAATCTTGAGTATTGCTGGTAACTAGGGATGAGCGAACCGGTTCGGACGAACCGGAATTCGCTCCGAATTTCAGGGAAAATTCGATTCGGCACGAACCCGAATTTTTTTTGGTTCGTGCCGATCGAATTTTCCCTGAAATAAGAAAAAAAAAATGCCGGCATGGTGGGAGCGGGCAGGCCGGCCACGCTGTCAGAAGGCGGCGGAAGCCGGCCTGCTGACAGCGCAGCCGGCCTGCCCGCTCCCACCATGCCGGCATTTTTTTAAAAAGCAAACACTTACCTGCATGGTCGGAGCGTGGAGGCCGGCACCGCTCTCAGGCGCCCTCTGATGACGCGTCCTCTGATGACGCGTCCTCTGATGACAGCTGAGAGCGGCGCCGGCCTCTCAGCTGTCATCAGAGGACGCGTCATCAGAGGGCGCCTGAGAGCGGCGCCGGCCTCCACGCTCCGACCATGCAGGTAAGTGTTTGCTTTTTAAAAAAATGCCGGCATGGTGGGAACGGGCAGGCCGGCTGCGCTGTCAGCAGATATAAGGGTCGATTCAAAGAAACATGTAACAGCTTGGATTTTGGTGCCGATCATCCTATTTTTCCCGTACGCTCGTGCGTTCGTATGAACTTGCGAGTGATTCTATAAGCAAATACGTTTCTATCCTAAAATGTACGTCCGTTCGTATGGCAGTTCGGGAATCAGACCTATGTCAGTTTCCATCCTGAATTTTCCGTTTCATTTCTCAGGTTGCAACATTGGTTTTGGTTTTGCCCTTTTTCCTTTTTTGTCTGGACGTAAATCCTTCTGATCTTGCGGCTGCGCACTACAAACTTACCTCATTAAAGTGCATTCTAAATATTTGGTCTTTTATTTTTCTTTATTTCTTTCATTTTGTAGTAACCAACCATTAATGAATGCATTTGCATAAGTAAATCTTACTTTGTTTAATTTTTAGTTAACTTGCATTTTTTACTTGTGGATTTAATTTTAATATTTTGGCTTCAAATGGTACAACTTAAAATTTTGTGTGTGGTTACCCACACCCTCTACATACAGATTGCTCTCAAATATAAAAAAACACCAAGCAACTTCTGCATGTTATGAGTCTAGAAACAGCCAAGATGGCGGGTCAGGTATTATCGGGCAGCCTGCAAACAGAAAGGGCCTTGTGACTGTGTTGCTCTGCATTCTTTGATTTCTGACCTTTCCGTGCCCCCAGCTCTGCTATGTCTGTGCAAAATACAGCAGTAACCCACATCCTGCACTTTATCCCGCTCTCCTCTCCTCAGTAAGTGTGATGCATCTGACCAAAGATGAGCTTAAATAATTAAACAAAGCAAAGGTAAACAACTACACCAATAAATTCAATCTAAAAATATTATTCTAGTACATCAATTTAAAAATAAATAACAAAGGACATAAGTTTCTTTAATTAACGCAAATATATGGATGTATTGCAAAATAAAGGTTTACATGCAAAGGACTAATTAAGGTCCACATTAAAATGCTTTTATAAGGCATACATGAATCAGGTATGCATTGCTATACAATTTATGGCCTCGGCCATGCTGATACATGCAGTTCATTGGAGCTCAAGACGCGCAGACTCCTCCACATAGCCAAAAAACCTGTTCAAGAACAGCAATACGACTGCTAAAAGGTGTCGGCAGTGGCTTTCTTTTAAAACGGATTTAGAGGTTGGAAAACTGTTCTCTGAATCATACCTAAACACATCCAATTATCCTAAGTTTTACGTTTTGATCCTAAGTTTTAGGTTTTGATCCTAAGTTTTACGTTTTGATCCTAAAATTTAGGAACGAACTTGCGATGATCGTAAGAGCATATACGAATTCGTACGTAGGCTCGTACGAGTCGGAAATGGCCAAAAAAACAGGAAAAAATGACTAACACCCACCCAAACTTACGATTCTCGATCCGAAATCAATTAACTTTTGCTCTTTGAATCGAGGGGATACTGTATAATAGAATATTTAGAACAATAATAGTAGAAGAAATAGTATCATATTTATTTATCACCAATTACAGCTGCAATCTGTAATCTGTAAGTCTGTTAGGATGTGTCTCTATCAATTTTGCACAGAAGATAAAATGTTGCCCATTTATCTTTGCAAAATAGATATAGCTCAGTCAGATTGGACGGAGAGCGTTTGTGATCAGCAATTTTCAAGTCATGTCACATATTCTCAATGGGATTTAGGCCTGGACTTAACTGGGCCATTCCAACACATGAATATGCTTTGATTTAAACCATTGCATTGTATATTTGGCTAAATGTTATTGTCCTGCTGGAAGGTGAACCTATGTCCCAGTCTTACATTCTTCAGGCTTTAACAGTTTTTTTCTCAAGCATTGCCCTGCAATTTTCTCATCAACTCTGATCAGCTTCCTAGATCCTGTTGAGGAAAATCATCCCCACAGCATGATGTGACTACTGCTCACATTGGATTTTATTTTATTAGCTCAGCAAAACAGAAGAGTGCAATTTGTTTCTAAATTCTGGAGGGCTCTATGTAAACAAATGAAGATTTTCTTCTGCTTTTTCTGGCCAAGTGGAAAGAGTTAATGAAGTCCTCGGCCTTTATCTTTGCCATTTTGTTTCTGCGCGTCAAGATGATTGGGTCGATCTTCTTCCCTGGGCGGAGTTTTCCTATAACTTTAAGGATTCTGAATCTACAAGAAAATCTCTGTTCTTTGTGGTGTACAGTCGTCATCTTCTTCCGCCACTGCCCTTGTTCACGTCTTCTGAAGTACCCGCCGTAGAAGAACTCACACAGGATTTTTCCACCATCTGGCAAGAGACTCAACGTGCTCTTTCTCAAGCCTCCGCTCGTATGAAAAACAGTGCTGATATATATATATATATATATATATATATATATATATATATATATATATATATATATAGAGAGAGAGAGAGAGAGAGAGAGAAGAACTCCTCCTGTTTACTCTCCCAGAGATAGGGTGTGGCTTTCGGCGAAATACATCCGCTTCCAAATTCCCAGCTACAAACTGGGTCCCCGCTACCTGGGCCTTTATAAAATCAAGCAACAGATCAATCCGGTTTGCTATAAGCTTCACCTTCCAGCATCTCTTCATATCCCCAACTCCCTTCACGTCTCTTTCTTGAAGCAAGTGATTTGCGATCATTTTTCTCCGAAAGTCTTGGTGCCTGCTCCAATTTCTGGTGCCGCAAACGTTTTCACGGTGAAAGAGATCCTGCCTCTAAGGTCTCCAGAGGCAAAAGATATTTTTTGGTCGACTGGGGAGGCTGTGGCCCAGAGGAAAGATCTTGGGAACCCGAAGAAGAACATTCTGGACCATAACCTCATCTCTGATTTTTTTGATCCCAAGGGGGGGGTACTTTTAGGGCGAGTGCCGCGCGCCCATCTTGCGGCCCTCCCCTTACCTTCTCTGGTGCTCCTGCTGCCTGGGCAGGCGCTGGGGGTCCATCTTGGGGCGTCTCTCCTTCCCCCTTCTCGCCCGCTTCTGTCGGCGGGTCCGCGGCCGCTTGTCCTCCTCCTTGCTCTGACGATCCGGTCCACGCATGCACCGGTTTCTTAAAATTTAAAGGGCCGGTACACCACTGATTGGTGTCCGGCCATTCAATCTTGCTTCCTCTTCCCCTATTTAAGGGGTACTTCCTTTGCATCTAGTGCCGGATCTTGGTCTCTTCATGGTTGATGTTTGTCAGTTGTTCCAGTATTGCTCTCCCATGTACCGACCTTGCCTGTCCAAAACTCTGAACCTTCTCTGCCCGTCCCGACCTTTGGCTACTTACCTTCGATCTCGAGAGTGTGCCGCCTGCCCCGACCTCTGCTTGAACCTTGACATCGTCTTTGCCTGCCTTCTTTGTACCACGCTGTACTTCGGCTGACTGTGTGGCTGAGCCGTTGTTGGGGGGTAGCGACCTGGGGGTCACTCGCCACTACAAGACCAACCTGCCTTGCGGCGGGCTCTGGTGAATACCGGTGGCCTCTTAGACTCCGCTCCCTTGACACGGTACCCGCTACCAGCAACACAGTCACAGTGGATCCACACCTGTTCCGCCACGTCCAGTCCATGACACGTATGGCCTTGTTTTAGTGTATTTCCAATATTTTTGGGGGAAATATGTAAAATATGTGCAAAAAATATATAAAAACTCTTTTTTACAATTTGTAGTGGTTTTAAATAAAATCATATTGCCTGTAAAGGTCCCATTTCTCCTGGTTACAGTGGTATGACATATATATTGGTTGACACCCTTTTATGTCCAAAATGAAACAGTACTTTAGGAGATTTTCAGATAAAATACTAAAGCTCTGCGCACCTTGCAGTTTTTCAAGAAAAACAACCCTTAAAATGTGAAATACCCCCCAGAAACTATTTTCTGTAAGTAAGAATCTTAAGCTGTTTAGGCGTACCAGGCTTGTTGACATGGATGCAGTTTCTGGAAGTAATCTCTCCATGAATTCTTTTGCAACATAGGGTTTCTCTAAAAAAAGAATAAAAAAGAAACAAAGCCACATTTTCCTAAAAAATATATATATACAAACAAGAAAACACAAGGTAAATCTGAAAAAGCAAGGCCCCCTGGACAAAGCAATACCCAACATGCATAGGTACTCTCAAGGGAAGAGTTGGCAAACATCCCAAAAGTATGCCGGTAAGGGTAATTTTACTAGAAAATTTCAGCTCTGCAGACAAAGTGTGCACCTTGCGCTTTTTCAACCAAGAAGACCATTTACATCTTAAATACTCCCCTGAAAGTACACATGTTAAGCTTTCTAGGCATACCAAGCTTATTGTAGTAATCTTTCTGGAAGTAATCCCTCAAAGAATTCTTTGGTTGCACAGGGTTTCCTTAAAAAAATGTGTTAAAAAGCAAACTAAAAAAACTCACATTTGCCTAAATTATCAATATGAAAACAAGAGAAAACAAGTTAAATCTGAAAGTGCAAAGCACTTTATAACTTACAAATAAAACACAACTACTATCCACACTATAAAGGGATAAATAAAAAAACTGGCATGGGGCAAGGTAAGGTTAAAAACACTTAATTTTTTTCAAAAAATGGCATGGTGTCCCCATTTCCCAGCATAACCAGCCCGGGCACCAGCTATGGGGGCTTCTAGACGAAGGCACGGAGGCCTGCCTCAGTGGCCCCTAGCCCTGAAAGCTACAAGCCTACATAGCCTTCACTCCCCCTGGGCTCTTCTGCCACCAATCTCCCAGGCTTTAGGGAAGCAGGAAATGGGGACTGATGGTTAATGGCAAGTCACCCCCTACCTCAAAAAGGCAGGGTAAAAGTGGGGTGAAGGTGAGGCTACAGGTGGCGGCTACTATTGATGACAGTGGCAGCGGAAATGGGGGGCCTGTCTCCTAAATCTAAAGGCGCCCCAAGGGCAGATCGGATGGCACGCCCGGGTAAAGGGAAGACCCGGCTGGATTGATCGAGTGGTCAAGTGATTTTCTGTCTTTTTTACTCTTTTTTTAATTCCAGCTTAAAATCAGCTACTGAACTTGAGTTTCACGTAACTGGGCTGGCACTTAACGGTTGGAGAAGAAGCTACGTGAGACTCACATAGCTGCTACTAGAAGGGTTAAATAGGCTGAATGCAAGTTTGAAGACCCCTGTAGTGCTAATTACAAACCTTAGTTTAGCATGTCCATATTGTCCACTCCCATTCCCACTCCACATTCCCACTCCACATTGCCAAACATTTCTAGGGCTACCATCAGTTTGTCCAGGACAGTTTAATTTACTAACCTTCATTCAAATAGGATTGAAAAACTCATGGTAGTAAAAAAAATCACTTTTCGAGAAAAAAGCCTGAGAATGTCATTGTTACTGAATCACCAGATAGGAAGACAAAGTAAATGCCACTTTTTACTGTGGAGGCTGATTCCTTACTAGCGCCACGTATTGCCAGATGAGCGTCTGTATAGTGACTCTTAGAGCGACTGCCAGTAGACGCTGTAATGGGTATCGGGCACTGTAACAGAGCGCCTCAGTCGCTGTAGTAACCTGGCCGGCATTGATGAATGTGATGTGTGTGCGCTCTAACACCAGTACAGCACTGCAGTGAGCGAGAGGTAGTGTCAGCTCAGTGTGTCCGGCACTCCACACCATATTTAACAAAAAACTACACACACAGTGTCTGCGCTCTAAATCTGGTCGCTATAGCACAGAGCGCCAGACGCTGTGTGATTAAAGTCTGTTTTTGAACACATATCCCCCAGTAACAAAGCAAAAACACATGGAATGACATTGTTTTAACATCGGGACAATAACACTTTAGTGCCAGACCTGTAATGACGATTCTACATAAAAATATAAAAAGTCAAAAAAATGTATAAAAGTGTTTGTTTTCAGCCAGGAGAGGTCACACAATGATTTGAGCAAAAAAATAAATAAATAAAAGGAAAAAATTACCAAACACGCTACTTAAACACAATTAATGAAGCCCTATTGAAATGCATGCAGGTAGTACATGGCGCTCCTGAGCCTAGAGCACCGGCGCTATACGCTGAGCCGCCTGTTATAATACATGTGACACTACATGGTGCTGTAAAAGTCGCTCACCAGATTTGCTTTCTTACATGTGGTTATGCGTACAGCGCCCAGCGTTCACCAGACGCTGCCTGCCGCTATGAAGCACTACCTGCCGCTATCCCTTCATGAATAACCCCCATAGTCTAAAAAGGGGTAAAATGCTCTCTACTTTTCTTAGGAGTAAAAAAGTACCATTTCCTTTCATTGTTTTCTCATGCTTTTTTCTCATAAATGTGATTAAAAAGAGAATCTTTTACTACCATTAGAATGTTTTTCAACTTTTTCTGTTGAACTACGATTCAAAAGCAGTGTTTGATTTTCATTAGTTGAATTTCAGTAAATAAACATTTATAATGACTTTTGTTGAGTTGTCATTATTTCAGCGAGTTGTGGGTTTTATTCCTTCAATGGGTGGGTACCAATAATGCTGTCCATGTGTGTATACATGTTTAGCACCGTTTGAATGTCTGAAAGCTTGTACAGCGATGCCCCTTGGGTCCCTGGATTGCTGGATTTTATGATTCGAAAATCTACATTACTGATGAAGCTGAGCAGAGTGCCAGTGGAACTTTTTACTGCCTTAAAGCGTTCCTATGCCCGTTTCCTAGCTAACAGGTGTGGGGCAGCATCGGGACAGGCTCAGATGGCTTCTAGATTCCTGAAGGCCTCTGTGCAATGCCCCCCGCAATACCCCAAAATCATTACCTGAACCTCAATCCCCTATCAAAGTACAGTCCTCCGACAGGCCGCTGGTGGTCACAGGGGCCATCTTTCCCAGACGCCTCACGAGACACAATGCAGCCCCACGCATTATAGGCAGTGTGACTGCACTGGGCCCAGAATGTCAGGGGACCCATCATGTTGCTGCTCCACCATATTTATTAGTTTCGTGCTCACTTGACCTCATTTAGAGAAAGGAAGCACTATTTGTCTCTGCTGTTTTAGTGATTGGTTGCCTAGCTGCATCCAATTGAGGTTAAAAAAAAAGTTTACTGTATGAGCCTTGAAAGGGCCCCATTTAATGTTTGCACCAGGACCCCATCATGTAAATGCCACTGTAAATATTTATATGTATATTATAGTAGAATACAGGATCCCAGAACCTGCCCAAATAAATTGCAGGTGGCATTGGCTCCCTCTGAACCCCATTTACAGAAAATTGGCAGAGCCCCATGCTGGAGTGAGGCCTGTAGTGCCTTGATGGATGCCCTCTAAAAACACATAACCTTTTAGGCATATTACGTGGTGATGTGCTGCTTCTGTAAGGCTCAGAACTTTGGCAAAGGCATACATACAGTAAACAAAACAGGGTGAAGGGTTACTCATATAACCGGGGTTCCGGCAAACAATATTAATAGGTGTGGTCACAAATCATCACTGCACGTGTGGAAAGTTTAACACCTGGCTGTGTGTAGGCGGCACTCATGTCTCCTCATCTTCATCTATCATCCTCACTAACTTTTTGTACAAAACCACATCCTTTCGCTTATTGTACTTTCATCTTTATTAAAACCTAAGATGAATAAGGACCATACCGAAAATATAGCTTGTTGGAAAATGGAAAATAACAATAAATGAAAATAACCAGCAGCTAAGATGTAACTCAATATATACACGTTAATGGAAAGTCTAGTCTATTTATAAAAGTCTTGAACGTTATTTTGTTATCAATCATATACATGACATTTATAAGAAACAGAGGCAGAAAATATGATCTGCAGAATAACTGCAATTTAACATATAATATTATTCATCAACAGTATGATGGGTGCTGTCATTGTGACATCCAAAGTGGCCAGTGCAAACTAAGCAGTATAAGAATGCCAAAGACTGGCCTTAGATTACTGTAAATGTCGCTCTGTGCTAGTTTTCATAAATGTCCCTCCAACAAACACTAATATATATATTCAAACACTAATATATATATTCAATCACTACTAACGCCAGGTATTGCCATATATCGGCGTTTAGAGCGACCGCTAGTAGACGCTGTAAGCGGGTATTGGGCGCTGTAACAGAGCGTCTCAGTCGCTGTAGTAACCTGGCCCGGCATTGATAAATGTAATGCGTATTGGGCGCTGTAACAACAGTATAGCGCTGCAGCGAGTGAGAGGTAGCGCCAGCTCAGTGCATCCAGCACTCGGCTCTCCACATCAAATTTAACAAAACGCTAGACACACACAGCGTCGGCGCTCTAAAGCTGGGTGCTGTAGCATAGAGCGCCAGATGCTGTGTGATCAAAGTCTGTTTTTGAACATATATACACCAGTAACAAAGCGAAAACACTCGAAATGACATTGTTTTAACACTGGGACAATAACACTTTAGTGCCAGACCTGTAAAAACAATTCTGTATAAAAATAGAAAAAGTCAAAAAAATTTATAAAAATGTTTGTTTGCAGCCAGGAGAGGTCACACAATAATTTGAGCAAAAAATAAATAAATAAATTGCTAAACACGCTGTTTATACACAACTAATGAAGCCCCATTGAAATGTATGGGAGAGCGCTACAGAGCGACAGGTACCACATGGCGATCCTGAGCCTAGAGCGTCGGCGCTATACACTGAGACACCTGTATTAGTACATTAGACGCTACATGGCACAGTTAGAGGCGCTCACCTCATTCGCTTTCTTAAATGTGGTTTTGTGTACAGCGTTTACCAGGCGCTGCCTGCCGCTACGAAGCACTACCTGGCCCTATCCCTTCTTAAATAGCCCCTAAAAAGAGACATAGAGTGAGAGAGAGAGAATACATAACATAGAGGCAGAAGGAACAAATAAACAGTAAGAGAACTGGGTATGTTGGAAAGTACAAGATAAAGGGAACACAGAGAGATTGATGGAGTACAGGAAAAACAATGGAGGGTAAAAAAAAGAAAGTTAGTTGGAGAAAAGAGAGACAGGGAATGTGTTAGATATATATATATATATAGAGAGAGAGAGAGAGAGAGAGAGAGAGAAATTTCGTGCTTGAAGGGAAAGGTAAAGATAGAGAGAAATGGAGAGAAGGAGAAAACAAGAAAGACGAGGGATGGAGAAAGAAAGAGAAATGGAGGGAAGCTGTAAAAGACAGAAAGAAAAAGGGTGTAAATGAGACAGCAAGAGAGGGAGGCCAGAAAATAGAGAAAGATTCAGCACCAGGTACAAAAAGTACACTTACTGATTGATGCACCTTTAATTAAATTTGTACCTGCTGCTAAATCGATGGAAATGGATAAATCCGGTGCTAAAAGTGCATTAATCTATCTTTAGAGTAAAAATTGTCATCCCCATTCATTTTGTACTTAGGGGTCAATTCAGCATTATGTGTAAAAAGAGCACTTATGGCTTGATGCAGAGCCTCCCCGTTCAGCTATCCCGTGCATTTTCCCGTTGGTTTTGGGCTTTGATCGGGTCAGGAAAGGGTGCTACGTTGATTTTAGTGTGCGTTTATGCGCTCAGGTGTGCGCTCAGCCGCCTTTCCGATTGTCGGCTCGCACGAGGCTGTTTCCCGGGAAAACGGACGCCTAGTTCATTGGTCCGTTTTTTTCAGTGATGCAGAGCCTTGATTTCCGATTGAAATCACCCTAATAAAACGGGGCCGCCGAGCCTTCACTTACGGCAAGTCAGAGCAGCCGTATTTGCACTCAGGCAATAATATGCAGTCCTCTGTTGGAGCACATCAGCGGCGCCAGCTCCGCGGTCTTGTCCTGCTGAGTATGGCAGAAACCAGGCTGCACCGCACGCCTTTGGACATCGATGGCATGAGTATTTGATATTTTTTAGGGGGGTTTTTTGGGGTCCTTTTTACAGGGTCTCCCTAATTTTTTTTTGATTGTCTGTGTGCAGGAATTTGAAGATGGACATAGGATAAATGTGCAGGCACTGGCTGGCCCTGATTTGGTTTTTGGGAGTCGTTTTTCTGGCTTTCCCTGCCTAGGAATTCCTGCCTAGATGAGCGATTCAAATCAGCCAATCTATTTGGTGGCTGGCTACTGGGTATGTGTATGAAACTTGTATTGGTTACGCACCCTGTCTGACTGTGTTTTTTCCCTTAACCCACTATTTGGTAAATATTTTCATAGTATATTTGGAGCCCAATTATTGAGCTACAAATTAAATGGGTTAAGTGATTGTACCCTATTGCGTCATGTTCTTGCCCTCTTATGTAAGTAGTATTCCCCAGACTTTTATAATGAGAGTACAGGTTGGATGTGCATGTAGTCTCATTACAAATGTCCTTTCCTCCCACCCTACCCCGCTCACCTATTTGTCCCTCTTTTCTATTGTTGCAATGCACACCTTTTTTAAATATTTTTTTTGGGGGGGTTTTAGGGCAGGAGACTCTGCCTATCCTTTGGTCCCCTGGATGAAGACCCCCATCCTGCACCGATCTTCACAGGCAGAGGAGCGCTACAATACTGCCCCCAGGAGGACTCGCTCTGTGTTGGAGCGAGTCTTTGTTCTCTTGAAGATGAGGTTCCGTTGTCTTGATGAGACTGGGGGGGCACTACAATAGACGCCTGCAACGGTCTTAAACCTAATCATGGCTTGTGGGCTACTCCACCACCTTTAGTTTCAGCCCTCCCCACCCCTCCTTTTTCTTGCACCCAAAGTGGCACCGCGCAAACCATACGTGCACACCGTTTTTTCAGAGCCCACAATTTTTTGGGGGGTATTTTGTTTTTTTTTATTTTTCAAACAATTTTTTTTTTGTCATTTGTTTTTTATGGACCAAAAGAAAAATTACACGTGGGGTCAGAAAATGTATTCCCCACAAATTAGTGGTATGTTGGGTTGCATGGTGACGAGGAATGATGTTGTGCCTGCAAATTGGCTGCAATGTGGGCCAGGCTTTGATTAATCTCACCCATATGGCTGGTTAGGGCAGAGATATTTCTGTTTAATACCTCTAATTGGGCGTTGAGGTTTGTGAGTTGGGTGCACACAGTCTCATTGAATTGCTGTGTTGTCGCAGCAAAGGCAATATTTTCCTGCCTCCACGCTTCCTCCAAAATTTGAAGTTGCCTTCTTTGGGAAATATGGCGTCTAGACTGGGCTGGAGCAGTGGGACGGGTGGTTGGTTCTGGTTCCGAAGGTGGTTGTGGATGTGGTGGCTGTGCCGGGGTTGACTGTGTTGCTGCCACTGGTTCAGTAGTGGTTAGTGACATATGTGGGGTGTCCTCCTCCAAATCTCGTATATGGTCGATGATGGGTGGGCTTCCTGTGGTCTGTAAAGAAATATAGCATCCTTTTAGTTTATTTCTGTCCACAAAAGCTCTCAAATATCATTGTTAAAAGTACACACCAAGGACCATTGACTTACCTCATCGCAATCCACAATTTGGGTTTGTGGTGTAGAAGCCTGGTGTGCCCTTGGCCTCGGTGCTAACGCAGGGGTTTGGGGGCCTGGTGTGTCCTGTTGACTTGGTCCTTAGAATGTAGATAGGAAGATTAGCTAAATGGCCAAGTACAGTGTGTTGTGTAGCATAACACTGCCTTCTTGAACTTTTTGTAATAGGTCATGGCAAAATCAGACTCACCTTGGGACCTTACATTCCGGTCTGTGTCTTGTGCCTCTGCCAGGCCCTGGATGCTGGCCGGGTGTATGTATGTATATACATGTTCCTCGGCGGGAGTAAGGATTATTTTAGTGGGTAAGCCACCCCCTGTCAGTTGGCTGGGGAAGATTAAATCACACCTAATAAGTGTTACATCCTTTTAACCATGCGACTACAAATGCATTTAATTTGCCCTTTACCTCTGCTACACCCCCTGTCTGTTGGCTGGGGAAGATTAAATTACACCTAATAAGTGTTACATCCTTTTAACCATGCAACTAAAAATGCATTTAATTTGCCCTTTACCTCTGCTGACGGCGCATGTCCATTTTTTTTTTTACTGTAGTATTTCAGGTCCCCAAATTTCCTTTTTATTTGTTGAATATCTCGCCTGACAGATCCCACACTATTTACTTGGCGGCAAATATTCGTCCAGATCTCCAGCTTAGCCTGCTTAGTGGTGGATTTGGAGGTCCTGCCAAATAGGGCATCATAATGCTCACAAACTGCATTTGCCACAGCCATGCTTTGAGCATCGCAAAAACGTGCAGTTAGGGAGCCACGGCGTAGTTGTCGGCTACATGGGTGTGTGGTGTCCCCTGCATCTGTGGAAATTGATGGTTGGCTATCTGGTGAGTCGTGTGTGGTTCTGGGGCTTATGGGGGAGGGTGATGTGGTGTGTGTGCTGGTATGGCTTAATGTCTGGGTTCCTGTTGAGCTATCAGATGTGGAGCTGCATGTGGAATGTGAGGTACTGGAATTGGGAGAACCAGAGGGTTGAGGTGGAGGGGTGGGTGACCTTGGTGGGGTGGTGGGTTTGGCAATACGCTTTCCCTTGCTGATGTGTTTTGTTTTGTGGGTAAGTTTTGTGCGTTGAGGCTGAGGATGCTGCAGGGTCTTGCTCGACTTTTCACCCTTGTGTGTTCGTGCTTTTTTGGCAGGTGGTGGTGAATGGGTGAATGTCTCCTTGGTCCTGCGTTTTTTTGAATGTGCCTGTGTGTGTGGAGTATCCTGCGTTTTAGTTGGGGCATGTTCTGCCTGTGTCTGGTGCCTGCTCTTCTGTCTTTGGGAGGATGAGGCATGTGTGCGGCTGCTATGTGCCTCGGCCCTTGGTTGGCACTTTTTGCTCCCTTTAGGTCTGCCCATAATGATATGGTATCCAACACAGAGCTGAGTGCCCGTGTGGGCGTAGTCAACAGCGTGTGCGCGCCTGCGCGCACGCACGCACGTCACCGCGGGGGAACGTCAGAGCTATACCTTGCAAACCAAGAAAAGATGCCGCCCGCCATCTTTACCCGGAAGCAGGACGACATCATCATGGATGTGAGTATGCGAGCGTGCGAGCGTGCGTTTATGTGCGCGCACACAGTCCTTCTAATAAAAAAAAAAAAACGCAAGAATAGTCTGAAACAACTTAGTTTGTGACGTGAAATACAAGCCCACCTTAGTTTAACACATGTCCGCAGCTACAAACTAGCCTACATGCAGATAGCAGAACTAGAGCAATGTGAGGCAGCAAGAGGTTAATAAAGTGACTTCAGTTAGGCCAAGAAACTTGTTAATGTATTTGGTGTATTAATGGTGGGTCCTTGTATCTATTTTTGACAGATGATGCTGAGGAATCGCTACGACTTCCTGCCGTCAGATTATGACAAGCGGACGTTGGCCCTGGCGGTGGTGGACGCGATTGAACGAAGATCCCAAACCACCTATACCTTCACCCAGATCGCCCAACACTGGTCTGATTTAAAAAGAAGACATAAGCCCCGGGTGAGGCGGTACTTCGCAAAACATTTCCCATGTAAGTGTTGAAAATGTAAATGCACCTATAACCCTGGCCTCGCCTGGGCGTGGTTTAATGATTGTGTTTGTATTTCAGCCCATGAATGGAATTTGCGGTTCCGCCCCACCCGGACCAGGACACGCAGCCCAGTGTTGGGCGAAACAGGTGAAGGTGTAGCTGGCCCACCACCAGTGTCAACGGCCACCCCCTCCTCTGCCAGTGAGTATGAGGAGGCTCTGGACCTCAGCATGCAGGGGAGGGGGCAATCTGACGGCAAGGAGTCGAGCAGAACAGAGCCTCAACCGGACTCCGGTAAGGGAAAGAAAGTTAGATATGTGGTAAGACATGCATTAAATACAGATACTCATGTGCACTATTGTTTTAGATTCAGACGTCACTGGAACATCCCAAGGGATGAGTGAGGAAGGGGGCGAGGAGGAAGAGGTTGCTGGGGAAGGTGAGTAAATTGATACCTAGAAGCCTAACATAATATTATATTAATGAAAGAACAACAGTCTCTAATATCAGTGTGTTTGTCATTCATACAGATTCCCAACTGCCACAGAGGGAGGATGAAGGGAGACTCCGCCCCCAACGCAATGTGCGGCCTAAACCTTGTAAGTGGTGTTTATTTAAACTAAAGTAAATGAGCAAACAATACCATTAGAAAAAAAAAAACTTTAACATTTCCATCAAAATGTATCCAAAAAAGCCCGTAAAGCGGACCTTAACTATGAATAAGAGGCTATCTTAGATAGTTCCCACACCCTGTACATACAGATTGACCACCTTACAAATCATCTTACCAACCTTTTCCAGAGCACAGCTCGGCTCTGCTAGCACAGCTGAGCAAAGCACAGCTATAACCCACCCCCTGTACCTTATCCCACTCTCCTCTCCTCAGTAAGTGTGATGCTTCAGAGTCAACATGGCATTGCACGTATCCTAAATTCTGGGACTGAGTTGCAGCCCAGTGGGGGAAAGAATAATAATTGATTGACTAAAAAATTAAGATATATTAGTTTAAGATGCTGTGGAAATGTTTCTGAAGAGTTTGGCCTTTTCATTAAATCACGCAGAAGGTCCGATTTAAAATGTGCACAAACCAAAAAAAAAACAAAAAAACAAAAAATAATGCTAAAGTAATGTTGTTTTTCATTCACAGATCAAAGAAACGTTTCTGTTGGGTTTCCCCATCTGTGTGACCCTTAAAATTTGCCCCTCTGTTGTGTTCTTTTAGTGGGTACTTGGTCAGGATCAACTTAATTGCATACTTTTAGAGGGTCCGGGGTCAGGCTCCCCCGGGTGTTTGTTTTAGATCCCTGACTGAGACCACACCATTTGTAAAGATTATTACAATTTAATTAATTATTAAAATACAGTACATAATTTATGCATATTTATATACAAATTGTGCTCCAAAGTATCATTACATTGAAGGTTCCCAATCCATTAACTGTTGTTCTACAGAGTACCTTTCAGGTGGGCAGACATGTTTCGCCTTGTGTCAAGGCTTTATCAATGCCCTATTTACCTGAGAAATGAAAATATACATAAAAAGGGGAGATCAGATTATTTGGAACCACTCTATGTTACACAATGTATCATATCTTATATTCTGATAAATTCATCAATTAGTGCTTTCATTTAAATTCATCATGCTTAGTATATATGAGGAAAGATGCAGACTAGGTTACCTTATTGAAAAGTTTCTTTTTGTGTATTCTAGTGGGAAGCTGTGTACAGGAGTTTTTTCCAAGAAATGTCTGGTCCATACATCCTTTTGGGAACGGCGTACACCATATTGGTCTATTTTAGATATGCTGGCCCTTTAAGGGAAATTGACCCGCAGTGTAGTACTCATTCATTCATAGATGTTTTACCACTACCTTCAATAGATTTATGGTTTAGTTAGTCCTATTAGCCCTTTATGTTAACCAGTGAGTTATTCCCTTATTCATGGGTCCTACCTGAGTTCCCTGGATTCTGTGATTCCTTAGAATTCCTTTAATGGCCTCGCACGCTTAACCTGTGGCACTATAAATACAAAGATGTGCCAATATTATTACATCAGGATTTTATCCTCATTTTTGTATGCTATTTACAATTTTAGACATTTTGTCAAGATTTTTTTGTGAGATAAAGCTAGTAACAGTTATGTTAGGCATTATTTGCAGGGGTGACATAAGTAGGGTTGTTGACTATTTATATGAGAAGGGAGAGACATCAAGATTCATTAGGTGTAATAAATGCAGGTTACCTTGCAGCCAGGAGCGCCGGGGGATAAAGAGACTAATCCCCTTGAGAGTGAGAGGAACTCCGTCACGCGTGTCACCCGTCCGACGGTCAGGGATGTTCTGCGCTCCTCCGGTGACGCGTTTTTGTGTGTGCGTCCCGGGCTCCGAGCGCAGTGTGCGACGCCGGATATGACGTCGTGCGCTCCAGAGCCCGGAACGCACACCTGGCTCTTCCGGGATAACCACCCGATAGAGCCCGACGCGTCACCGGCCAGATGGGGCTGTTAGGCTTGAGGCTCCATTATGACGGAGACCTCCCATCGCCTGAGGCTCCATTTTCTTGGAGACCTCTATTTGAACAGGGGCAAATCATTGGCAAAGTGCTGTAGGATAACTATATTAGTGTTCATACATGCCCTGCCATAAACATCCATCTCTAAATTCTATTAGATTGACATTGTTGCTCTTTTGTCATGCTCTGATTGTCCTGTATTCATGTGTCAAATTAAGGGTTATTACTTAAACTTGATTCACTATACTATTCATTCCCTATATTTACATATCAAGTTAAGGATTATTACTTGAAATTAATTCACTGTATTACACTATACTATGAGAACATAAGTTCCCATATGGTATATATATACTTAGATGATAGTCTATACATGTTCTCATGTGGTATAAGTGTATCTAATTTGCATATGTGTTCAATATGTGTGGGTTTGGAATATTGTCTTATCGATGGTCTCGCAGGGGCTATATTTAAATATCTAGATAATCAGGATAAAATATATTCGTCCCCTGTTTAGCCCTGCTGGTGCTGCCTATTACCTGCTCATTTTGATTGAAATTTTTCAGTATGAGTATCTCTATGGAACTGTCAACTTTAACCTTTTAATGTCTCTCCCCTGTTTTCTTTATATTGAAGAGATAATGGCCTGTGACATTTTGGGGTCTTCAATTCAAATGATTATCTAGGGAGTTAATATAACACCCCTAGCCGTGTGGTACCAGCATCATATCACACTGTTGATGTCTTGATATAAACTGGGGGCGCCTGTTTCTGTCTCCAATCGATGCCCCTAGTAAGCCTTGGATGCCCACAGATATATTTCCAGACATTTCTTGTTTACATAGTTCTCCATAACATTTGTAGCTCTATATACACACATTTGTCAATCATTCATTAACTTCTTTCGTTATTTATTTTGTCTTTGTTCATACATTATACATGTTCCCACTAATATATGTACTTACTTATCTACCCTTCTCCTTGCACTATTCCTCTCTTTCCCTTTCCCTATTGTTCCCCTCTTCTATCTACCTGAATATTCATTTCTACCTATGGTTCTATATGTATGAGGCAAAGCTTAGGGTATCGTTCAGCCCTGGATATTGTGCGGCCTTCAGTTGATATATCCATTTGGTTCCCCTTTGTACCGTTATTTTTTCTATATTGCCTCCTCTTTGGGATGTGTGTATACGGTCTAGTCCGTATACTTTCAGAGATCCGGGATCACTATTGTGATGTAATACAAAATGACGTGCTACTGGTAGTTTTTTGTTTCCACATTTTATGCTATATTGATGTTCATAAATTCTACACTTTAACTGGCGGTTAGTCTTTCCTATGTAGAATCGCCCACATCCACAGGTTAAGAGGTAGACCACATTTTTGGTCTGGCAATTCACATAATGTTTGGCCTTATACATCCCGTTGCTGGGGATCATTATCGTTGGGCCTGTGTTAAGATAGCGGCACATACTGCACCCTCCACATCGATAAGTTCCCTTTTGCTTACAGCAGTGGTCTTTAATATTTGTATTATGGTGGCTGTGGACTAAGCGATCTCTAATATTTTGTGATCGTCTAAATGTAATTTTTGGCACCTTTGGTAAAAACCTTTTGAGGTATGGATCGTTTAAAAGGATCTGCCAGTGTTTTTTTAGAATTTGTCGTATTTGTGTTTGTGATTGATTGTAAGTAAGGATGAGAGCAGGACCTTGTTGGGTTTTTGTTCTTCTAGGTCTGTATAACAGTGTCTGCCTGTCTATCTTAGCTGCTTTTTTATATGCTGCTTTTAAGACAGTTTGATTATATCCTCTTTTAGCCAGCCTATCCCGTATGGTCCTAGCCTCATCCTGGAATGCTTCCAGAGTGCTACAGTTGCGCCGAGCGCGCAAATACTCCCCGTAGGGGATACTTTTAAGAAGATGGGACGGATGGGAGCTAGATGCTCTCAGAGTTGTATTTGCTGCTGAACTCGTTGACTTGTTTTAAAGCCTTCAATAAGTTATCATCGAGATTTGAAGGATGTTTCTTCGAGTTGCCTATCTTTTCTAAGTCTGATGTTACCATGTTCAACAAGGTGTGATTGATGCCCGCACGGCTGGTTTTCTGGAGTCCCCATGCCCGACAATACCTACCTTTTATGCACTGCCTAAAGTGCATAAATCTATGAGTCGACCCCCAGGACGACCTATAGTGTCGGGCATGGGGGCCTTAACCCAGAACGCCAGCCGGTACGTGGACCATCACTTACAACCTCTGGTGATGAGCTTGCCCTCATACGTAAAAGACACGGGCCATATAGTCCGTGTACTGGACGATATTTGGGTAAGTCCTGAGGCTCTCTTGGTGACTCTGGACGTGGAGGCCCTGTACTCCAGTATCCCTCACAAGAAGGGGCTGCAGGCGGTTGAAAACTTTTTAAACGAATTAGACCTAGAAAAACACAACCATAATCTCTTCCTGCTTCGGCTCCTCAACTTCATCCTCACCCACAACCTCTTCTTATTTAAAAACCAGCTGTACCATCAGATACAAGGTACAGCGATGGGGACAACATGTGCCCCATCGTTTGCTAACTTGTATCTAGGCTGGTGGGAGAGGGGGTTGTGGGCGGAGGACCAGATGGCCAAGTACCTGTGCCATGTCTCGGCATGGCACAGGTACATCGATGATATCTTGGTCATCTGGGAGGGGCCGAAGCAGGAACTGGATGAATTTGTGTCACTGTTAAATCATAACACAGTTAACTTGAAATTCACATGTGACTACGACCAATATAATGTGACTTTTCTAGATATCACAATTAGCAAAGACCCGATGGGTCACATCACAACCACATTATATAGAAAGAGTTCAGCAGCAAATACAACTCTGAGAGCATCTAGCTCCCATCCGTCCCATCTTCTTAAAAGTATCCCCTACGGGGAGTATTTGCGCGCTCGGCGCAACTGTAGCACTCTGGAAGCATTCCAGGATGAGGCTAGGACCATACGGGATAGGCTGGCTAAAAGAGGATATAATCAAACTGTCTTAAAAGCAGCATATAAAAAAGCAGCTAAGATAGACAGGCAGACACTGTTATACAGACCTAGAAGAACAAAAACCCAACAAGGTCCTGCTCTCATCCTTACTTACAATCAATCACAAACACAAATACGACAAATTCTAAAAAAACACTGGCAGATCCTTTTAAACGATCCATACCTCAAAAGGTTTTTACCAAAGGTGCCAAAAATTACATTTAGACGATCACAAAATATTAGAGATCGCTTAGTCCACAGCCACCATAATACAAATATTAAAGACCACTGCTGTAAGCAAAAGGGAACTTATCGATGTGGAGGGTGCAGTATGTGCCGCTATCTTAACACAGGCCCAACGATAATGATCCCCAGCAACGGCATGTATAAGGCCAAACATTATGTGAATTGCCAGACCAAAAATGTGGTCTACCTCTTAACCTGTGGATGTGGGCGATTCTACATAGGAAAGACTAACCGCCAGTTAAAGTGTAGAATTTATGAACATCAATATAGCATAAAATGTGGAAACAAAAAACTACCAGTAGCACGTCATTTTGTATTACATCACAATAGTGATCCCGGATCTCTGAAAGTATACGGACTAGACCGTATACACACATCCCAAAGAGGAAGCAATATAGAAAAAATAACGGTACAAAGGGAAACCAAATGGATATATCAACTGAAGGCCGCACAATATCCAGGGCTGAACGATACCCTAAGCTTTGCCTCATACATATAGAACCATAGGTAGAAATGAATATTCAGGTAGATAGAAGAGGGGAACAATAGGGAAAGGGAAAGAGAGGAATAGTGCAAGGAGAAGGGTAGATAAGTAAGTACATATATTAGTGGGAACATGTATAATGTATGAACAAAGACAAAATAAATAACGAAAGAAGTTAATGAATGATTGACAAATGTGTGTATATAGAGCTACAAATGTTATGGAGAACTATGTAAACAAGAAATGTCTGGAAATATATCTGTGGGCATCCAAGGCTTACTAGGGGCATCGATTGGAGACATCAACAGTGTGATATGATGCTGGTACCACACGGCTAGGGGTGTTATATTAACTCCCTAGATAATCATTTGAATTGAAGACCCCAAAATGTCACAGGCCATTATCTCTTCAATATAAAGAAAACAGGGGAGAGACATTAAAAGGTTAAAGTTGACAGTTCCATAGAGATACTCATACTGAAAAATTTCAATCAAAATGAGCAGGTAATAGGCAGCACCAGCAGGGCTAAACAGGGGACGAATATATTTTATCCTGATTATCTAGATATTTAAATATAGCCCCTGCGAGACCATCGATAAGACAATATTCCAAACCCACACATATTGAACACATATGCAAATTAGATACACTTATACCACATGAGAACATGTATAGACTATCATCTAAGTATATATATACCATATGGGAACTTATGTTCTCATAGTATAGTGTAATACAGTGAATTAATTTCAAGTAATAATCCTTAACTTGATATGTAAATATAGGGAATGAATAGTATAGTGAATCAAGTTTAAGTAATAACCCTTAATTTGACACATGAATACAGGACAATCAGAGCATGACAAAAGAGCAACAATGTCAATCTAATAGAATTTAGAGATGGATGTTTATGGCAGGGCATGTATGAACACTAATATAGTTATCCTACAGCACTTTGCCAATGATTTGCCCCTGTTCAAATAGAGGTCTCCAAGAAAATGGAGCCTCAGGCGATGGGAGGTCTCCGTCATAATGGAGCCTCAAGCCTAACAGCCCCATCTGGCCGGTGACGCGTCGGGCTCTATCGGGTGGTTATCCCGGAAGAGCCAGGTGTGCGTTCCGGGCTCTGGAGCGCACGACGTCATATCCGGCGTCACACACTGCGCTCGGAGCCCGGGACGCACACACAAAAACGCGTCACCGGAGGAGCGCAGAACATCCCTGACCGTCGGACGGGTGACACGCGTGACGGCGTTCCTCTCACTCTCAAGGGGATTAGTCTCTTTATCCCCCGGCGCTCCTGGCTGCAAGGTAACCTGCATTTATTACACCTAATGAATCTTGATGTCTCTCCCTTCTCATATAAATAGTCAACAACCCTACTTATGTCACCCCTGCAAATAATGCCTAACATAACTGTTACTAGCTTTATCTCACAAAAAAATCTTGACAAAATGTCTAAAATTGTAAATAGCATACAAAAATGAGGATAAAATCCTGATGTAATAATATTGGCACATCTTTGTATTTATAGTGCGACAGGTTAAGCGTGCGAGGCCATTAAAGGAATTCTAAGGAATCACAGAATCCAGGGAACTCAGGTAGGACCCATGAATAAGGGAATAACTCACTGGTTAACATAAAGGGCTAATAGGACTAACTAAACCATAAATCTATTGAAGGTAGTGGTAAAACATCTATGAATGAATGAGTACTACACTGCGGGTCAATTTCCCTTAAAGGGCCAGCATATCTAAAATAGACCAATATGGTGTACGCCGTTCCCAAAAGGATGTATGGACCAGACATTTCTTGGAAAAAACTCCTGTACACAGCTTCCCACTAGAATACACAAAAGAAACTTTTCAATAAGGTAACCTAGTCTGCATCTTTCCTCATATATACTAAGCATGATGAATTTAAATGAAAGCACTAATTGATGAATTTATCAGAATATAAGATATGATACATTGTGTAACATAGAGTGGTTCCAAATAATCTGATCTCCCCTTTTTATGTATATTTTCATTTCTCAGGTAAATAGGGCATTGATAAAGCCTTGACACAAGGCGAAACATGTCTGCCCACCTGAAAGGTACTCTGTAGAACAACAGTTAATGGATTGGGAACCTTCAATGTAATGATACTTTGGAGCACAATTTGTATATAAATATGCATAAATTATGTACTGTATTTTAATAATTAATTAAATTGTAATAATCTTTACAAATGGTGTGGTCTCAGTCAGGGATCTAAAACAAACACCCGGGGGAGCCTGACCCCGGACCCTCTAAAAGTATACAGATCAAAGAAAACAGGCTACAGACCCCGAGGCCTAATTTTAAATTTTTTGTTACACAATGTAAATATTTTTTTTTACGTTTTAAAAACAAAAATGTTTTTATGTATAAAAAAAACAAAAAAACTAATAAATAATTATTAAAATTTCGAGAGTTGTGTTTCCTGCAAAAGTACCATCACATAACATCAGCACACATTTACATGACACACAAAAGGTTTAGATATGGGACAATAAAACATAAAAATACACAAACAATAAAGGTATGCATTAAGGACAAGGAAGAAGGAACTACTGGATGATTAAGGTATGCATTAAGGACAAGGAAGAAGGAACTACTAGATGATTAAGGTATGCATTAAGGACAAGGAAGAAGGAACTACTAGATGATTAAGGTATGCATTAAGGACAAGGAAACCCCCACACAAAAAAAAAAAAAAAGATGTGTGTCAAATTTGCATTTGTGGCCATATGCATATTCCAATGGAGTTTGAGGGATGTGCGCTTGCGTGTAGCCAGATTGGCAACTGAAGAGCCATGGAGATGTAAGTATACTTGCTAAAACCACCAAAATGGAAGGTCAAATACGACGGAAACCAAGCAGGTACGTTCAAAAAGGCAGGAAAAATCAGGGAAAAACGGGCCGCCCGTGTGAACGTGAACGGGAGCCCCGATCAAATTGAAGGCACCCGAGAGAGCAAAAAAAAAGCTTTCCGAGTGAAGTCAAATTGACGGATCAGTTAGGGAGCCATTCCGACGGAGGCTCTGCATCACATTTGAGCCACGATTCAAACGGGAGCCCCGGACAATCGGAAGGTTTTAAGGGCAGTTCAGAGGAGGCTCTGCATCAGGCCCTTATACCTTATTTATCTTATGTTAACTTTTTGAACCTGGCGCTGACCAGTAAAATCAGATAAGAAAGAAGCAGGATCTAAATGGTACATTTGTAAACTCTGATTACCATACTGTATTTACTTAAAATATGCCCTCCAATCAGGGGCAGACTGGCCATAGGGAGACCCAGAGGATTCCTGGTGCCGCAATTCTTTGTACCCAGTTGGGCTGCTGCTTTTCCAGAACTCCAAATTCAACCACACCACACAGTAGGCTCGATTCAGAGAGACCAAAAAAAACTTCAGTTTTAGTGCCGATGTCGTATTATTTTCAAATGTTCCCGCTCTCGTATGAATGTGCGAGCGATTCTATGCATGCCTTGTAAACCTTCTGTAAAGTTTCCATCCGTTCGTATGCCAGAGTACGAGTACGAGGATGTCATTTTCCATCGAGACTTTTCTGATTCATTTTATCAGGTAACAACGTAGGCTTTCGTTTTTGCCCTTTTCCCATTGTATCCTCATGCGAATCCTTTACGTTTCCCGATAGATTCTGTTTCCCTTTTACAAAAAATAATCGTCCAGACGGAAATCCTCATTAAAGTGCTCGCCTACATATTTGACACCCTCACTTCTACTACAATGTTTAGCTAAACCACTTAGCACTATCCTCCAGCTTCCCTTTTGAATCCTTAAAACTTATCCTAAACACTTAGCACTATCCTCCAGCTTTCCTTTTGAACCCTTAAAACTTACCCAAATCACTTTGCGGTTATGTTCTTCTTCCATTTTAGGTCCCTAAAACTTACCCAAATCACTTCGCGGTTATGTTCTTCTTCCATTTTAGGTCCCTAAAACTTACCCAAATCACTTCGCGGTTATGTTCTTCTTCCATTTTAGGTCCCTAAAACGTACCCAAATCACTTCACCGTTAGGTTCTTCTTCCATTTTAGGTCCCTAAAACTTACCCAAATCACTTCGCGGTTATGTTCTTCTTCCATTTTAGGTCCCTCGAACTTACCCAAATCACTTTGCGGACATCTGAATCTTGAGCTCAAAATATGTATTTGCCCCTTTGTTTGTTTTAAATGTATGCGTTTCAAGAAATGACACTGAAACGTTGGTTTCTTTAGTTTTTTTTTTTTTTTATATTAAATATTTGTATATTTTAAAATTTAATTTTTTTTTATTAAAACTTTTTGGGGGGGATTTTGGCTTGGCTAATCAAACTTTGTGTAGAGTTTTTTTTTTTAATAAAACAACTTGGTTAAAAGTTTTTTAACTTATAAAATTTATAAAAATTGGGTCAACAGAACAGGGCCAGGACCCAGGACTCTACTCCTCTTCGTCTTCTTCTGTTGTCCCCAACGAGTCAACCATTACCTTCATATCGGCCACCAACGCAAGGAGCCTCCGATTCATTTCCAAAATTTTTTGCCGTGTGGTCCCTGTAGCAAATAGAGAAAAAATCATTAGTTTGATACCAATACATGTTTGCCACCTGTGGATTGAATGTTTTTAACCAAACCAAAATAAATAAAGGCGACATATGTAATTCTGTTAAGTCATTAAGCTAAGGAAGTGGCCACAGGTCAGTCTTATATTGCCATTGGCTAGGGCTTGATGTATCTGTGTGTTCATGTCAAGTACCACATAAATGCAACTAATGGCATGACTACTTACTTGGTTGGTGGCCGAGAGATGGCTCGTTGGGGACAACACGATGTCCTGGGTCCTGGCTCTGCTGTGAAGAAGTGCCTGTAGAAACATGGGAAATACGGTCAGTTTAAATGTCTTATTCCACAGTCATCAAATGTATCTTGCAAAGTCTGGGTCACATCACTCACCTTCTCCAGGTTCTGCTTGTAGCAGATCTGCTGCCTCTTCCCCCACCTCACCCGCTGCCGAAGCATCTAGAAAAACAGATGAAAGGAATCAGTTTGGTAGTAGATAGCATGTATATGTGTGTGCGTATACATGAAGAGTGACATACCAGAGGCTCCCGCATGCGTGGCAGGGTACGACTGCCTGTCCACGCCGTGCCGCCCCTCCTCTGTGGTAAGGTCCAGGGGCTGGTCGGAGGACCCAACAGAGGAGGGATAGGACCGTTGCCCTGGAGATCCACCACCTTCACTTCCAGCTGCAGAACTGTTCGGCCTGTGCGCCTCCAGGTGCAGCGAATGGGGTAATCCATTTCCAACACTACCAAAGAAAAGGCATTATAAATAAAGGGGTACCTTCTGTTGTAGTTACATCTTGCATGCAATCGCTATGTACTTACTTGGGAAATGGATTGCGAAAAACCTCCGCACCCGGGGCATGTGCAGTCGTTTCAGGTCCGACCAATGCTGCATGATCTGCGTGTGGGTGAAGGTGGTGTTGGTCTGCTGTTGGATTTCAGAGATGATCTCCAGGGCGACGTTGCGTTTTTCAAAAGAGTTGGGCAGTTAGTCGTACCTGCGCTCCAGCATGGTCTACAAAACAGAAACAAAACATAGCAATTAATTATAAATGCCTATCAATATGTGGCAACAATACATTATTTTAGGAAATGCCATTAACACACACACATTTCTAGGCTAAGGCAACTTTTGAATCTGGCCGCACTGTTGTTTGGCATGTGTGTGCCGTGCCTTTGGTTGTGCATGTAGTTTAACACATTTTGAAATAAAACCCTTCCTTCCTTCCTGCGCATCCTTAGCATGTAGAGCAGCATTTAGATGTCAATTGAAAGGGCTACGAATACACTTACGAGCATGATGATCTCTTCTTGTTGGCGGGTGAAGATAGTGGGCGCCATCTTTCTTCTTCTTCTCGGCATCAGATAAGTAATGCCCCAGCGGTTCCCGGGTTCCGCATGGCCGTGCAAATGGCCGGCGTCACACACCGGCTACCTTATTTAAAGGTCCCTGGACACACAGCTCATTCTCTTTGAGAGTCCAATCAAAATGGCCCCCAAAAAAGCACCATCCAAAACTGCAAAGGAGACAACGGTCAAGAAGGCAGCCAAGCGGCATGAGCATGCCGAAGGCCCACAAACCAGGTCTCAACAGGCCAAAGCCAAGTTAAGGCCTACTACCAAGGCTCCGCCAAAGCAGCATCCAAAGCCAACTACCAGCTATGCCAAAAAAAAGGAGGCGGCAGCAGGCAAAGGCAAGACGCAGGCCCCCAAAGCCTACAACATCTACTGGGCTAAAAACGGGTAAGAGGGTACAAAGCCCCACCCCACCCTGCCCCACATCCCCCCCACGTGGCACCCAGACACTTGGCATTGGCCCAAAACTGCTCCTTCCAAGGGCCCACAGAGCCACAGGGCCACAAGCACCAGTTCCAGCTCCTCAAGACCCTCTCTTCCTCGCCCACATTCCCCACCGGCACAGGTTGGCAGGCAATCACCCTATGCCACATCAACACCTGCAACTTCTGTGGCCACCCAGCCATGAACACCCAGTCCCTTTCCCAGTCCAGTACGATCAGCAGCCAGCCTCCAGTTCTTGATGTCTCCTCCCTTGAGGTCTGCCTGCAAACAATGGGGAGCCACAACCACCACAAACAGGGCGCACATTGCGCAGAGGCCACTTGAGTGGCCGTTTTGGTGAGTCCCAAACTCTGGCATTGGCTAGTGGGCTAACATTATATTATAATGAGCTATATGGGAGCAAATCCAATCAACTAGCAAGCAGTGCAAATCTGAGATTTTGGCAGAACTCACCAGACAAGTCAATGCAGCGGGGGACGAACTCAAAGATGTAGAACAGATTCAGCGGAAAATATCGGACCTCAAATATGCCGCACGGAAGAAAGAGAATAAAAGGCGGCAGTACAGGTACATATCTTATTTGTTGGTTTTTATTCTTCTTGTAAAGACATCAGTGAGCTTATTTCTGAATACTATGTTTTTCAGCTTACAAACTGGTGGAGGATTCCCCACTAAATTGAAATTTACCCAGGCTGAGGAGATGGTGCTGGGCCTGCTACATCCTGTTGCATTAGAGGGACACTCGGCACAACAGGACACGGACAACAATTTCAGCAGGTTAGTAATGTGTGAATTTCCCACAAAATGGACCAAAAAGTCAAATTAGCCAGCAAGGCATATCTAAACACATGCCCCTAGGGTGTGCCTTGTAGTGGAGTGATCAATTTGACCAGGGTGTGTCGACGGGTAATGTGCAAATTAGCAGGACCATACATGATGTTTATGAACAATTAGGAAGAGTAGTAAAGTATGGAGATTAGTAAAGGAATGCGTGCTATGTATTTTTATTCAATCACATGCAACACTTACATCTTTTTCTGCTGGCCACTTTGGTTAGATCTGTGCCTGGGGCCCAACTGCTTAAGATCGTGTGGTTGCAATGTTTTAATAGATACAATGGTAACCACCAGAATCATATTGTAACTGCTATTTGCCAGCTGAGTGTGTAAACTTAATGGCCTATAAGGGATGTTTAAACCCACACAACAGGCAGTACTTGCATGTTTGTTTGGCTTCACGTGACCAATGTGTCTGTTCTTGTTTCATAATCCATTTTCAATATAATGGCATTCATAGTGAAGGTCAAGTTGCACCGTTGTGGGAGTGGCCACTCCAGCTTGGCCATGTGTTTGATTTAAGCATATGTGTTATTAACCATCACCAAGGCATAGTTGTGTGTTTTCGTTTGTTTTCTTCTAATGCAGGCCAGCCTCATCCCTCAGCTAGTGGGGAATCCTCTGCCGTTTTAACTATGCCGTCTTCTTCCGTGCTACCTCGGACCCAGGATCCGATATCTACAGTAAGTGTTTTTTGATGCTGTTGCATATGCATGTGGCTTGCCATGTTTTTATTGCCTGATTTACATATGTATTCCCCACACTGAACCTTTTTGTTTTACATGTCCCAACAGAGCCACACACTGATGGAGGAAATCCAGGAGCTCAAGGAGGATGGAACCTTCCTTGGAGCTTATGAAGATCTCCCCCTGGGCCAGAATCTGCAACTGTCCCAAAATGTTTCACTGACAAATCCGACAGAGGGAAGCTGGGTGCATGCTGCCTGCACATCGTGGGCATTTTGGAACATTTTGGAACAGTTGCAGATTCTGAATGCCACACAGGCCCAGGTTAGGGCCCACCCCCAAGGGCCACAACCTGGGTTCTATAAGCATCCCCCATATTAATGTGTATTTGGCCTGAATCTGTTCTACATCTTTGCTCTACATCCCCACTGTATTGACTTGTCTGGTGAGCCCTACCAATCTAGCATTTTGATCTGGCTTTGCTTGTATGTTTTGGATTTGCCCCCATATAGCTCATTAAAGTCCTGAGGTAGCCCACTAGCCAATGCCAGAGGACAAGCCTCACTGAAGCGGCCACTAAAGCTGTGGCGCTACAGCCTTGTCCATAATTACATTGGTTGTGGCTCCTCCTGTTTGTAGGCATGATTGTGTGACATTCTGGCCTGGCAAACTAAGACCTTGGACCCTGGCTGTGATTTTACTGTACTTGGATTGGGACTGGGTGTTCTTGTTTGGGTGGCCCACTGAGTAACAGGTGTAGATGTGGCATAGGTATGTCTGCTTTCAACCTGTGCCTGTGGCAAATGTGGGCAAGCAGGAGAGGGCGTGTTTGTGTCCATATTTTTACAATGTAACATCTGTGATTTGTAACGTTGACAATGCTTGGCACACATATGTGACTGTTATTTTGAAGGTTAACTTTATCCTGGAGTAAATCCAGGCTGTGTGCAATTGGTCTGTGGCATGTTTTGACATTAATTTCATGTCCATGTATTCCCCCTAACTATGTGAGTGACCATCACCTACAATTCTGATGTTTTCAAAATTCAACCTTCAAAAATTATAAAAACGTGTTTCTAAGTTACTGTCTGTCGGTTTTTGGTTAAGAAATATGACTTAAAGTAGCCCCAAAAACCAACACACACAAATATTCTAAAAAGAGGATAAATACATTGTTGTTGGTTTGAGTAATTAATTCATTATTGTTTTGTTCTTAATCAAATCAAAATAAACAAACAAATGGCACAAAGCAATAACAACAAACAATGTAAAAACAAACAAAAAAAAAGGAGAAAACAATTAAGCAAAATGTGTTGCTATTAAATTAGCATGGACGGCTTGGCCAGACACACTGTGCTGCCCAACATAGGCGTCCTCTGGCTCATCGGCGGGTGTAGAGGGTGGCAAATCCACATACCGGGGGACCCGCTGCAAGATAGCAAAATTATGCAGCGCAGCACAGGCCATGATGATATCTATGGGTCATACTGAAGGGATCCCCCGGTATGGTCCAAACATCTAAATCGGGGCTTCAATATGCCAAAGGCCCTCTCCACCACTGCCCTGGTTTGGCGGTGCGCCCTATTATAGGCCTCTTGGGCAGCATTCTGTGGGCGTAGTACAGGCGTCAACAGCCACGGGAGGAGTGAATATCCAGAATCTGCTGGCAAAATTAAAGGAAAAAACATATAAAGATTAATGCATACATTTCAGCACAAAAATGCACAAAATACCTGAATAAGAGGCTAGGTGACAGTGTAAAAAAAACATGAGCATACATATTGCACAGGGCAAATCGACAAAGAAACATCTCTAATAGATGGTGGGCCAAATTAGAGAACTAATATTGCGGATGCTGGCCAATCAGCCAGACTGTTAAGACCTATTGGTTTAGGTCTGTGCTGCTCAGCAATCTTGAATGGATTAAGTTTGCATGACCCATTTTCTTCTTTGTCTGAGTCCAAAACAGGTCTAAGCCGGACCCTGCACTTTATCCCGCTCTCCTCTACTCAGTAAGTGTAATGCATCTAAGCAAAGATGGCGCAGACCCTATGATAAAGTCAAGAACAGATTTTCAGAAAAGTGTGGGGAAGACTGATTACTAATTTGGCTCAAATTACTCTTTAGAGTTTTAACAATGCGGGACAAACATTTGGCCAGCCTTTGTTGTTTTGCTAATGTCATGGGTACAGTCGTGTTTCCCTTTTTACCAAGGGGAGGAAAAAGGCATAGTTTAAGAAAGTGGAACCAAACAACAATCATAGCCATACCTAGAAAAGAAAATGATGTTATTGGACTCAACTTACCAAGGAGCCATGCACCGGCAAATTCCCCAGACTCAAACCGACGGAACAATCCAGATCTTCTAAGGATGTAGGCGTCATGGGATGAGCCTGGGTAGCCGGCGAGGACGCTAAGGAACCGCATGTCCTGGGCCACCACTGCTTGCACATTCAGTGAGTGGCCCATTTTGCGGTTCCTGCAACCAAATCCTGCAACCAAAGCAAAGGTAACCCACTAAAACAATAACTCCTACAACAAATTAAGATTCAAGTTCAACAATCCAAATATAATTCACAAAGTCTAAAAAAATATAGCAATTATATGGATGTGTGGGAAAATAAATGTTTACATGCTAAGGACTAATTAAGGTCAGCATTAAAATGTTTCTATAAGGCATACATGAAATGTATTGATTCAGGTATGCATTGCTATACAATTTATGGCCTTGGCCATGCTGATACATGCAATGCCTTGGTGCTAAAGGCGCGCAGACTCCTCCACATAGCCGCAAAACATGTTCAACAATAGCAATCCGAGCCCTCAAAGGTCCCGAAAGTGGATCGGAAATGAAACGGATTTATAGGGTGGTGGCCCGTTGGAAATCAGCTCTCTGAATCAGACGGAAACCCATCCCAACAACGTTATCTGAACAAACAAAATATCAGATTTTGTTTGGAAAATGATCCGAACTAACAGAAATGTTCCGATTTGCTTCCGTTCATCGAAAGCGCATATACGGATTTTCCCGAACGTTCGTACGAATGAAAAATAAATGAAAAAAAGACTAACACCCACCCAAACTTTCACAGACAGCTACGGAAGTCCGGACGAATGTGTCTTTGAATCGAGGCTAGTGACTTTTTTGGGCCTCAGAGGAACTCAGCGTACAGTTTAACAACTAAAAAAACGCTAATGCCGATACAGCCACCACCTAGCGTCATATTTAACACTAGCACCGAAAAGGATGCTGCACTGTGGTTAAAGATCCTATAGAGCACAATGGACAGAACTGGATTGTAGTGTTTAATGCTTATAATTACTATTAAATGTATTTGTACAGAACTTTCAGTAATCACAGGACCTAGATGGGCCAAAATGTTTTTGGGGGTTATTAATAGGGATGAGCGAATCGATCCGGACGAACCCGGATTCGATCCGAATTTCAGGAAAAATTCGATTCGGATCGAATCCGAATTTCCCCGCGATTCGATCGCTCGAAGTTTTCCTTTAACATCCATTCATTTACATTACAGGCATTCTAAGATGGCGGACGGGACATGTCGAGACATCAACCCCGCGCCAGTGCAAGCTGGGACAGTCACATGCAGCCTATCAGCAGCCAGCAAGCCCGGTGACGTCACAGCGGTATTTAAGGCCGGCCATCTTGCTTTCCAGCCTCATTTCTCTATTGCATTCGTGAGAGACAGAACGCTGTGTAGCTGAGGGAGAGACAGACAGTTAGACAGGCAGGGACAGACAGGGACAGGCTGGAGACAGGCAGGAGACAGACAGGAGACAGACAGAAAGTAAGCGAAAAACAGGGAAAGGAAGGGAAAATCGGAGGCTGTCAGTTTTTTTTTTTTTTTTCATCCAGCCTGCTTTGTTAGCGTTTTCAGGCTGCTTATACTAACTAACTGTGCATATATACTGAACTGATCTTAAGTCTGCTGTGAGGCATCCCATTCTGTGACTACACCAGCCTCTATTTAATAGCATAATAACCATTTGCACTTATTCTCATAGAAATCAGGCCTGATAAAGACACTTTTGCTGTGCATGCTCTCTGGTTTTTGTGGCATCCCATTCTGTGACAACACCAGCCTCTATTTAATAGCATAATAACCATTTGCACTTATTCTCATAGAAATCAGGCCTGATAAAGACACTTTTGCTGTGCATGCTCTCTGGTTTTTGTGGCATCCCATTCTGTGACTACACCAGCCTCTATTTAATAGCATAATAACCATTTGCACTTATTCTCATAGAAATTAGGCCTGATAAAGACACTTTTGCTGTGCATGCTCTCTGGTTTTTGTGGCATCCCATTCTGTGACAACACCAGCCTCTATTTAATAGCATAATAACCATTTGCACTTATTCTCATAGAAATCAGGCCTGATAAAGACACTTTTGCTGTGCATGCTCTCTGGTTTTTGTGGCATCCCATTCTGTGACAACACCAGCCTCTATTTAATAGCATAATAACCATTTGCACTTATTCTCATAGAAATCAGGCCTGATAAAGACACTTTTGCTGTGCATGCTCTCTGGTTTTTGTGGCATCCCATTCTGTGACAACACCAGCCTCTATTTAATAGCATAATAACCATTTGCACTTATTCTCATAGAAATCAGGCCTGATAAAGACACTTTTGCTGTGCATGCTCTCTGGTTTTTGTGGCATCCCATTCTGTGACAACACCAGCCTCTATTTAATAGCATAATAACCATTTGCACTTATTCTCATAGAAATTAGGCCTGATAAAGACACTTTTTCTGTGCATGCTCTCTGGTTTTTGTGGCATCCCATTCTGTGACAACACCAGCCTCTATTTAATAGCATAATAACCATTTGCACTTATTCTCATAGAAATCAGGCCTGATAAAGACACTTTTGCTGTGCATGCTCTCTGGTTTTTGTGGCATCCCATTCTGTGACAACACCAGCCTCTATTTAATAGCATAATAACCATTTGCACTTATTCTCATAGAAATTAGGCCTGATAAAGACACTTTTGCTGTGCATGCTCTCTGGTTTTTGTGGCATCCCATTCTGTGACAACACCAGCCTCTATTTAATAGCATAATAACCATTTGCACTTATTCTCATAGAAATTAGGCCTGATAAAGACACTTTTGCTGTGCATGCTCTCTGGTTTTTGTGGCATCCCATTCTGTGACAACACCAGCCTCTATTTAATAGCATAATAACCATTTGCACTTATTCTCATAGAAATTAGGCCTGATAAAGACACTTTTGCTGTGCATGCTCTCTGGTTTTTGTGGCATCCCATTCTGTGACAACACCAGCCTCTATTTAATAGCATAATAACCATTTGCACTTATTCTCATAGAAATCAGGCCTGATAAAGACACTTTTGCTGTGCATGCTCTCTGGTTTTTGTGGCATCCCATTCTGTGACAACACCAGCCTCTATTTAATAGCATAATAACCATTTGCACTTATTCTCATAGAAATCAGGCCTGATAAATACACTTTTGCTGTGCATGCTCTCTGGTTTTTGTGGCATCCCATTCTGTGACAACACCAGCCTCTATTTAATAGCATAATAACCATTTGCACTTATTCTCATAGAAATCAGGCCTGATAAAGACACTTTTGCTGTGCATGCTCTCTGGTTTTTGTGGCATCCCATTCTGTGACAACACCAGCCTCTATTTAATAGCATAATAACCATTTGCACTTATTCTCATAGAAATTAGGCCTGATAAAGACACTTTTGCTGTGCATGCTCTCTGGTTTTTGTGGCATCCCATTCTGTGACAACACCAGCCTCTATTTAATAGCATAATAACCATTTGCACTTATTCTCATAGAAATCAGGCCTGATAAAGACACTTTTGCTGTGCATGCTCTCTGTTTTTTGTGGCATCCCATTCTGTGACAACACCAGCCTCTATTTAATAGCATAATAACCATTTGCACTTATTCTCATAGAAATCAGGCCTGATAAAGACACTTTTGCTGTGCATGCTCTCTGTTTTTTGTGGCATCCCATTCTGTGACAACACCAGCCTCTATTTAATAGCATAATAACCATTTGCACTTATTCTCATAGAAATCAGGCCTGATAAAGACACTTTTGCTGTGCATGCTCTCTGGTTTTTGTGGCATCCCATTCTGTGACAACACCAGCCTCTATTTAATAGCATAATAACCATTTGCACTTATTCTCATAGAAATCAGGCCTGATAAAGACACTTTTGCTGTGCATGCTCTCTGGTTTTTGTGGCATCCCATTCTGTGACAACACCAGCCTCTATTTAATAGCATAATAACCATTTGCACTTATTCTCATAGAAATCAGGCCTGATAAAGACACTTTTGCTGTGCATGCTCTCTGGTTTTTGTGGCATCCCATTCTGTGACAACACCAGCCTCTATTTAATAGCATAATAACCATTTGCACTTATTCTCATAGAAATTAGGCCTGATAAAGACACTTTTACTGTGCATGCTCTCTGGTTTTTGTGGCATCCCATTCTGTGACAACACCAGCCTCTATTTAATAGCATAATAACCATTTGCACTTATTCTCATAGAAATTAGGCCTGATAAAGACACTTTTGCTGTGCATGCTCTCTGGTTTTTGTGGCATCCCATTCTGTGACAACACCAGCCTCTATTTAATAGCATATTAACCATTTGCACTTATTCTCATAGAAATCAGGCCTGATAAAGACACTTTTGCTGTGCATGCTCTCTGGTTTTTGTGGCATTTCATTCTGTGACAACACCAGCCTCTATTTAATAGCATAATAACCATTTGCACTTATTCTCATAGAAATTAGGCCTGATAAAGACACTTTTGCTGTGCATGCTCTCTGGTTTTTGTGGCATCCCATTCTGTGACAACACCAGCCTCTATTTAATAGCATAATAACCATTTGCACTTATTCTCATAGAAATCAGGCCTGATAAAGACACTTTTGCTGTGCATGCTCTCTGGTTTTTGTGGCATCCCATTCTGTGACAACACCAGCCTCTATTTAATATCATAATAACCATTTGCACTTATTCTCATAGAAATCAGGCCTGATAAAGACACTTTTGCTGTGCATGCTCTCTGGTTTTTGTGGCATCCCATTCTGTGACAACACCAGCCTCTATTTAATAGCATAATAACCATTTGCACTTATTCTCATAGAAATCAGGCCTGATAAAGACACTTTTGCTGTGCATGCTCTCTGGTTTTTGTGGCATCCCATTCTGTGACTACACCAGCCTCTATTTAATAGCATAATAACCATTTGCACTTATTCTCATAGAAATTAGGCCTGATAAAGACACTTTTGCTGTGCATGCTCTCTGGTTTTTGTGGCATCCCATTCTGTGACAACACCAGCCTCTATTTAATAGCATAATAACCATTTGCACTTATTCTCATAGAAATTAGGCCTGATAAAGACACTTTTGCTGTGCATGCTCTCTGGTTTTTGTGGCATCCCATTCTGTGACAACACCAGCCTCTATTTAATAGCATAATAACCATTTGCACTTATTCTCATAGAAATTAGGCCTGATAAAGACACTTTTGCTGTGCATGCTCTCTGGTTTTTGTGGCATCCCATTCTGTGACAACACCAGCCTCTATTTAATAGCATAATAACCATTTGCACTTATTCTCATAGAAATCAGGCCTGATAAAGACACTTTTGCTGTGCATGCTCTCTGGTTTTTGTGGCATCCCATTCTGTGACAACACCAGCCTCTATTTAATAGCATAATAACCATTTGCACTTATTCTCATAGAAATCAGGCCTGATAAAGACACTTTTGCTGTGCATGCTCTCTGGTTTTTGTGGCATCCCATTCTGTGACAACACCAGCCTCTATTTAATAGCATAATAACCATTTGCACTTATTCTCATAGAAATCAGGCCTGATAAAGACACTTTTGCTGTGCATGCTCTCTGGTTTTTGTGGCATCCCATTCTGTGACAACACCAGCCTCAATTTAATAGCATAATAACCATTTGCACTTATTCTCATAGAAATTAGGCCTGATAAAGACACTTTTACTGTGCATGCTCTCTGGTTTTTGTGGCATCCCATTCTGTGACAACACCAGCCTCTATTTAATAGCATAATAACCATTTGCACTTATTCTCATAGAAATTAGGCCTGATAAAGACACTTTTGCTGTGCATGCTCTCTGGTTTTTGTGGCATCCCATTCTGTGACAACACCAGCCTCTATTTAATAGCATAATAACCATTTGCACTTATTCTCATAGAAATCAGGCCTGATAAAGACACTTTTGCTGTGCATGCTCTCTGGTTTTTGTGGCATTTCATTCTGTGACAACACCAGCCTCTATTTAATAGCATAATAACCATTTGCACTTATTCTCATAGAAATTAGGCCTGATAAAGACACTTTTGCTGTGCATGCTCTCTGGTTTTTGTGGCATCCCATTCTGTGACAACACCAGCCTCTATTTAATAGCATAATAACCATTTGCACTTATTCTCATAGAAATCAGGCCTGATAAAGACACTTTTGCTGTGCATGCTCTCTGGTTTTTGTGGCATCCCATTCTGTGACAACACCAGCCTCTATTTAATAGCATAATAACCATTTGCACTTATTCTCATAGAAATTAGGCCTGATAAAGACACTTTTGCTGTGCATGCTCTCTGGTTTTTGTGGCATCCCATTCTGTGACAACACCAGCCTCTATTTAATAGCATAATAACCATTTGCACTTATTCTCATAGAAATCAGGCCTGATAAAGACACTTTTACTGTGCATGCTCTCTGGTTTTTGTGGCATCCCATTCTGTGACTACACCAGCCTCTATTTAATAGCATAATAACCATTTGCACTTATTCTCATAGAAATTAGGCCTGATAAAGACACTTTTGCTGTGCATGCTCTCTGGTCTTTGTGGCATCCCATTCTGTGACAACACCAGCCTTTATTTACTAGCATAATAACCATTTGCACTTATTCTCATAGAAATTAGGCCTGATAAAGACACTTTTGCTGTGCATGCTCTCTGGTTTTTGTGGCATCCCATTCTGTGACAACACCAGCCTCTATTTAATAGCATAATAACCATTTGCACTTATTCTCATAGAAATTTGGCCTGATAAAGACACTTTTGCTGTGCATGCTCTCTGGTTTTTGTGGCATCCCATTCTGTGACAACACCAGCCTCTATTTAATAGCATAATAACCATTTGCACTTATTCTCATAGAAATTAGGCCTGATAAAGACACTTTTGCTGTGCATGCTCCCTGGTTTTTGTGGCATCCCATTCTGTGACAACACCAGCCTCTATTTAATAGCATAATAACCATTTGCACTTATTCTCATAGAAATCAGGCCTGATAAAGACACTTTTGCTGTGCATGCTCTCTGGTTTTTGTGGCATCCCATTCTGTGACAACACCAGCCTCTATTTAATAGCATAATAACCATTTGCACTTATTCTCATAGAAATTAGGCCTGATAAAGACACTTTTGCTGTGCATGCTCTCTGGTTTTTGTGGCATCCCATTCTGTGACAACACCAGCCTCTATTTAATAGCATAATAACCATTTGCACTTATTCTCATAGAAATTAGGCCTGATAAAGACACTTTTGCTGTGCATGCTCTCTGGTTTTTGTGGCATCCCATTCTGTGACAACACCAGCCTCTATTTAATAGCATAATAACCATTTGCACTTATTCTCATAGAAATCAGGCCTGATAAAGACACTTTTGCTGTGCATGCTCTCTGGTTTTTGTGGCATCCCATTCTGTGACAACACCAGCCTCTATTTAATAGCATAATAACCATTTGCACTTATTCTCATAGAAATCAGGCCTGATAAATACACTTTTGCTGTGCATGCTCTCTGGTTTTTGTGGCATCCCATTCTGTGACAACACCAGCCCATATTTAATAGCATAATAACCATTTGCACTTATTCTCATAGAAATCAGGCCTGATAAAGACACTTTTGCTGTGCATGCTCTCTGGTTTTTGTGGCATCCCATTCTGTGACAACACCAGCCTCTATTTAATAGCATAATAACCATTTGCACTTATTCTCATAGAAATCAGGCCTGATAAAGACACTTTTGCTGGGCATAGCACTACTGGTCCCAGCCAGGTCCACTTCTTTTTTTGGGGCATCCCATTCTGTGACTATAGCAGCCTCTGTTAAAGACCATATAACCATTTGCTCTTATTATATTTGAAATTAGCCTGATAAAGACACTTTTGCTGGGCATAGCACTACTTGTCCCTGCCAGGGCATCCCATTCTGTGACTAAAGCAGCCTCTGTTTAAGACCATATAAGCATTTGCTCTTATCATATTTGAAATTAGCCTGATAAAGACACTTTTGCTGGGCATAGTACTACTGGATCTTTTTTGGGGGCATCCCATTCTGTGACTATAGCAGCCTCTGTTAAAGACCATATAACCATTTGCTCTTATTATATTTGAAATTAGCCTGATAAAGACACTTTTGCTGGGCATAGCACTACTTGTCCCTGCCAGGGCATCCCATTCTGTGACTAAAGCAGCCTCTGTTTAAGACCATATAAGCATTTGCTCTTATCATATTTGAAATTAGCCTGATAAAGACACTTTTGCTGGGCATAGTACTACTGGATCTTTTTTGGGGGCATCCCATTCTGTGACTAAAGCAGCCTCTGTTTAAGACCATATAAGCATTTGCTCTTATTATATTTGAAATTAGCCTGATAAAGACACTTTTGCTGGGCATAGCACTACTTGTCCCTGCCAGGGCATCCCATTCTGTGACTAAAGCAGCCTCTGTTTAAGACCATATAAGCATTTGCTCTTATTATATTTGAAATTAGCCTGATAAAGACACTTTTGCTGGGCATAGCACTACTTGTCCCTGCCAGGGCATCCCATTCTGTGACTAAAGCAGCCTCTGTTTAAGACCATATAAGCATTTGCTCTTATCATATTTGAAATTAGCCTGATAAAGACACTTTTGCTGGGCATAGTACTACTGGATCTTTTTTGGGGGCATCCCATTCTGTGACTATAGCAGCCTCTGTTAAAGACCATATAACCATTTGCTCTTATTATATTTGAAATTAGCCTGATAAAGACACTTTTGCTGGGCATAGCACTACTTGTCCCTGCCAGGGCATCCCATTCTGTGACTAAAGCAGCCTCTGTTTAAGACCATATAAGCATTTGCTCTTATTATATTTGAAATTAGCCTGATAAAGACACTTTTGCTGGGCATAGCACTACTTGTCCCTGCCAGGGCATCCCATTCTGTGACTAAAGCAGCCTCTGTTTAAGACCATATAACCATTTGCTCTTATTATATTTGAAATTAGCCTGATAAAGACACTTTTGCTGGGCATAGTACTACTGGATCTTTTTTGGGGGCATCCCATTCTGTGACTAAAGCAGCCTCTGTTTAAGACCATATAACCATTTGCTCTTATTATATTTGAAATTAGCCTGATAAAGACACTTTTGCTGGGCATAGTACTACTGGATCTTTTTGGGGGGCATCCCATTCTGTGACTAAAGCAGCCTCTGTTTAAGACCATATAAGCATTTGCTCTTATCATATTTGAAATTAGCCTGATAAAGACACTTTTGCTGGGCATAGTACTACTGGATCTTTTTTGGGGGCATCCCATTCTGTGACTAAAGCAGCCTCTGTTTAAGACCATATAAGCATTTGCTCTTATTATATTTGAAATTAGCCTGATAAAGACACTTTTGCTGGGCATAGCACTACTTGTCCCTGCCAGGGCATCCCATTCTGTGACTAAAGCAGCCTCTGTTTAAGACCATATAAGCATTTGCTCTTATTATATTTGAAATTAGCCTGATAAAGACACTTTTGCTGGGCATAGCACTACTTGTCCCTGCCAGGGCATCCCATTCTGTGACTAAAGCAGCCTCTGTTTAAGACCATATAACCATTTGCTCTTATTATATTTGAAATTAGCCTAATAAAGACACTTTTGCTGGGCATAGTACTACTGGATCTTTTTTGGGGGCATCCCATTCTGTGACTAAAGCAGCCTCTGTTTAAGACCATATAACCATTTGCTCTTATTATATTTGAAATTAGCCTGATAAAGACACTTTTGCTGGGCATAGTACTACTGGATCTTTTTTGGGGGCATCCCATTCTGTGACTAAAGCAGCCTCTGTTTAAGACCATATAACCATTTGCTCTTATTATATTTATATTATAAGACACTTTTGCTGGGCATAGGCTTACTGCTGCCTGCCAGGTGCACTTCTGTTGAGGCATCCCATTCTGTAACATAGCATACCCCTCTTTATTTACACTAAGCAGCTCTCTTATTTACACTAAGCAGGCCTGTTGGAGGCTGAGTGTTACTGCTCACTTTTGGTGTGCATTATATTCTGTTTCATATAGACCCACCGCTGCCCGGGGGATCTTAAAATATCACCTACTACCACGCCAGTTAGACTATGTCGGGCAGACAAGTGCCTGGAAGTGAAAAGAGGAGTGGCAGAGGCCAAGATTCCGCAGGCAGAGCTCGCATCAGACTGGGGGCCAGTAGCAGCAGGAGTCACGCTGAGAGACCTAATCTGCCAGTATCTGCTAGCGGTCGGGTCTCCACCAGTAACGCATCTGCCGTGGTAGATTGGTTGACGCGCTCATCAACAACATCATCACAACTTACGTCTGAGACCCCCAGTCTAGGGTCGGTAGGTTCCTCTGACACAACCCTGAGTTGGCATGCCCCGAGAGCAGTCCCTGTCCTCCCATTGCCTCTGTCCTACGCCGTTCCCTCCCCCTGCGACGTATCCTATGCTTTGGGTTCAGCTCCACTCTTTAGTGAGGAGGACGATCAGATACAGGAGGACAGTCAGCAGCTACTGCCCAGCCAAGAAATGGAGGTGGCTTCTTTAGCTAGGCAGACAAATAGTGATGTGGACAGTGTCGTGGGTGCTGCGAGCGTTCCAGCTCCTGCGCCAGACACTGTTGACGAATCCACGAACATCAGTGACGTACAGCCACAACTCGGTGATGATGATGATGATGACGATGAAGCCGATCGCACTTGGGAGCCGGGTGATGAAGGGGCTTCATCGTCATCATCAGGAGAAGAGGGGCGCAGGTTGCCCCAGAGTCAGCAGCTGAGGCAGCAAGGTGGTAGCAGTCAGCATGGGGGCACAATTCCAAAGGCTGGAGCCGGCCGGGGCCGGGGCCGGGGTAGAGCACCTGCTGTGCGGCAGTCTACCTTATCGGGAGGTAGTGGAGCAGGGGTTCCTGGAGTTGGCAACAGCAGCAGTGAATCAGTGAGGCCAGGGGGTGGGAAAAGTAGCTACTCGGCAGTGTGGCAGTTTTTCCTGAGGCATCCGCAGGAGGGTAACATGGCCACATACAAGATATGTAGGCAAAAGGTGAAGCGTGGCCAGGGTCCAAATGTTGGCACCACGGCCCTGCGTCAACATATGATGCGTCACCATAAAACGACCTGGGAGAACCGAGGCTCCCAAGGGGTGGTCCAGTCTGCTTCCTCACCAAGTGAGCTCCCAATTTCTGCCAGCCAAGGCTCCAGCACCTCAGCCGAAGGCAGCTGTGCGTCATACCCATCCTCTGTCGCTCCTGCTCCTCCTCCTCCTCCTCCTCCAAGTCATGCATCCCGCCAGCAATCCATCAGCGAAGCCATGTCCAAGAGACAGCAGTATGCGCCCACTCATCCTACGGCGCAGAAGCTGAATGTGCTCCTGTCCAAGTTGCTGGTGCTGCAGTCACTCCCTTTTCAGGTGGTGGAATCTGCACCTTTCAGAGAACTGATGGCTTGTCCCAAGCCGTCATTTCTTTGCCAAGAAGGCAGTACCAGCGCTGCACACTTTTGTTGAACAGAAGGTGGGCCAGTCCTTGAGCCTGTCGGTGTGTAGCAAAATACATGGCAGCGCCGACATCTGGAGCTGTAACTACGGTCAGGGGCAGTACATGTTGTTTACGGCCCACTGGGTGAATGTGGTCCCTTTGCAGCAGCAACTTGGACAGGTCACGCCGCTTCGGCCTCCGCGCTCTCTGCCCATTGGGCCTGTGACACCGTGCGACTCGGCCTCCTCATCCTCCGCCATCTCCTCACCCTCCACTGTAGGCTCAAGTCTCAGTGCCCCTCCAGTCTACCATGTGTGCAGGGCACGGAGGTGTCACGCAGTGCTTCACATGGTTTGTCTTGGCGAACGGAGTCACACAGGGGAGGAACTGCTTAAATGTATTCATCAGGAAATCCAAACATGGCTTACTCCGAGAAAACTTAAAATGGGAATCATGGTTACCGACAATGGGAAGAACATTTTGTCTGCGCTGCGCCAAGGAAGCCTGACCCATGCCCCCTGCATGGCTCACGTCTTCAATCTGGTCGTCAAGCGGTTTCTGAAGTGTTCCCCCCATCTGCAGGACATCCTAACAACTTCAAGGAAACTTTGCATGCACTTCAGCCACTCCTACACCGCCAAACACACCCTTCTTGAGCTACAGCGTCAGAATGGTATCCCCCAACATAGTCTGATTTGCGATGTTTCCACCCGTTGGAATTCCACCCTTCACATGTTGGACCGATTATATGAACAGAGAAAAGCCATCACGGATTTCCTGATGATCCAAGCAGATAGGGGGACTCCCCTGTGTAACTTCAATGTCAACCAGTGGCAGCTCATACGTGACACCTGCCGTTTGCTCAGGCCCTTTGAGGAAGCCACTTTATTTGTCAGTCGGCAGGATTACGGGATGAACGACGTGATTCCACTGCTTCATGTACTACAGCACATGTTGGAAACCATGGCTGGTCAGGGCACTGGAGACATGGCGTTTACATCTTACGGACACATAAACCCCGTTGGAGCTGAACTGGAGGAGGAGGAGGAAGAGGAGGAGGAGGAGTTGCCCAGCGAAACACAGTTTAGGCTTGGCGAAATGGCTGGTTTATCTAGTCAGCGGACAGGAGAGGAGGAGCAGGAGCAGCCAGAGGAGATAGAGGTTTTTGAGGAAGGCGAGACCCGGGCACACCGTGGCAGTATGCAGTGGAGATGGAGACAGGTAGTCCATCCGAGTCACTTGCGCAAATGGCACGAAGCATGCTCACGTGCTTGCGTAGTGACCCCAGAATTGTTTCCATCTGTCGGCGGGATGACTTCTGGCTGTCCACCTTATTGGACCCTCGCTTCCGGCACAAAATGGGGGCATTTTTTAAACCCACCGAGAGGGAGGACAAACTCAACTACTACAAAGACATTCTACGTAGGCAGTTGGCCGATGCCTATCTGCGCCATGGTCCATACTCTCGCAGGTCTGACTCGAGGGGACCTCTGCGCTCACCTTCCACTGCCATGGCCGCTGGGGGGGTTGGCAGGAGCAGCAGCAGCAGCTCCATCAGCAGCAGCAGCCTCAGTCTTCAGTCGCTAATGAGTAGCTTTCTACACCCGCATAGTGAGGCTACTCATGAGCAGCAGGAAGACCTGGAGCAGGACCTCAACCAGCAGGTCATGTCATACTTTGACATGACCATGCCAACACACCTTGAGGATCCGCTGGACTTCTGGGCAGCCAAACTTGATTTGTGGCCGCAACTAGCAGAGTTTGCCCTGGAAAAGCTGTCCTGCCCGGCAAGTAGCGCGCCATCTGAGCGGGTGTTTAGTGCGGCGGGGGCCATAGTTACGGCGAGGAGAACTCGTCTGTCAACTAAAAATGTGGAGAGACTCACCTTTGTCAAAATGAATCAGGGATGGATCAGCCAGGATTTCCACCCACCAATGCCTGATGCATGCGACTAGATTCAGCATGGTGCAAAACATATTTATGTCTTTAGGCCATTTTTTGGGCTCCTGCTGCTGCTGCTGCCAACTTCTGCCAACTCCAGGGTGTGATTCATCCAATTGTTGGGCTCCTGAAGCCAACCCCAGGGTCTCTTTAATGTAATATTTGGGCTCCTGCTGCTGCTACTGTCAACTCCTGCCAACTCCAGGGTGTGATTCATCCAATTTTTGGGCTCCTGAAGCCAACTCCAGTGTATATTTGGGCTCCTGCTGCTGCTGCTGCCAACTTCTGCCAACTCCAGGGTGTGATTCATCCAATTTTTGGGCTCCTGAAGCCAACTCCAGTGTATATTTGGGCTCCTGCTGCTGCTGCTGCCAACTTCTGCCAACTCCAGGGTGTGATTCATCCAATTTTTGGGCTCCTGAAGCCAACTCCAGTGTATATTTGGGCTCCTGCTGCTGCTGCTGCCAACTCCTGCCAACTCCAGGGTGTGATTCATCCAATTTTTGGGCTCCTGAAGCCAACTCCAGTGTATATTTGGGCTCCTGCTGCTGCTGCTGCTGCCAACTTCTGCCAACTTCAGGGTGTGATTCATCCAATTTTTGGGCTCCTGAAGCCAACTCCAGTGTATATTTGGGCTCCTGCTGCTGCTGCTGCCAACTCCAGGGTGTGATTCATCCAATTTTTGGGCTCCTGAGGCCAACCCCAGGGTCTCTTTAATGTAATATTTGGGCTCCTGCTGCTGCTACTGTCAACTCCTGCCAACTCCAGGGTGTGATTCATCCATTTTTTGGGCTCCTGAAGCCAACTCCAGTGTATATTTGGGCTCCTGCTGCTGCTGCTGCCAACTTCTGCCAACTCCAGGGTGTGATTCATCCAATTTTTGGGCTCCTGAAGCCAACTCCAGTGTATATTTGGGCTCCTGCTGCTGCTGCCAACTTCTGCCAACTCCAGGGTGTGATTCATCCAATTTTTGGGCTCCTGAAGCCAACTCCAGTGTATATTTGGGCTCCTGCTGCTGCTGCTGCCAACTCCAGGGTGTGATTCATCCAATTTTTGGGCTCCTGAAGCCAACTCCAGTGTATATTTGGGCTCCTGCTGCTGCTACTGTCAACTCCTGCCAACTCCAGGGTGTGATTCATCCAATTTTTGGGCTCCTGAAGCCAACTCCAGTGTATATTTGGGCTCCTGCTGCTGCTACTGTCAACTCCTGCCAACTCCAGGGTGTGATTCATCCAATTTTTGGGCTCCTGAAGCCAACTCCAGTGAATATTTGGGCTCCTGCTGCTGCTGCTGCCAACTTCTGCCAACTCCAGGGTGTGATTCATCCAATTTTTGGGCTCCTGTAGCCAACTCCAGTGTATATTTGGGCTCCTGCTGCTGCTGCTGCCAACTCCAGGGTGTGATTCATCCAATTTTTGGGCTCCTGAGGCCAACCTCAGGGTCTCTTTAATGTAATATTTGGGCTCCTGCTGCTGCTACTGTCAACTCCTGCCAACTCCAGGGTGTGATTCATCCAATTTTTGGGCTCCTGAAGCCAACTCCAGTGTATATTTGGGCTCCTGCTGCTGCTGCTGCCAACTTCTGCCAACTCCAGGGTGTGATTCATCCAATTTTTGGGCTCCTGAAGCCAACTCCAGTGTATATTTGGGCTCCTGCTGCTGCTGCTGCCAACTCCAGGGTGTGATTCATCCAATTTTTGGGCTCCTGAGGCCAACCCCAGGGTCTCTTTAATGTAATATTTGGGCTCCTGCTGCTGCTACTGTCAACTCCTGCCAACTCCAGGGTGTGATTCATCCAATTTTTGGGCTCCTGAAGCCAACTCCAGTGTATATTTGGGCTCCTGCTGCTGCTGCTGCCAACTTCTGCCAACTCCAGGGTGTGATTCATCCAATTTTTGGGCTCCTGAAGCCAACTCCAGTGTATATTTGGGCTCCTGCTGCTGCTGCTGCTGCCAACTTCTGCCAACTCCAGGGTGTGATTCATCCAATTTTTGGGCTCCTGAAGCAAACTCCAGTGTATATTTGGGCTCCTGCTGCTGCTGCTGCCAACTCCAGGGTGTGATTCATCCAATTTTTGGGCTCCTGAAGCCAACTCCAGTGTATATTTGGGCTCCTGCTGCTGCTACTGTCAACTCCTGCCAACTCCAGGGTGTGATTCATCCAATTTTTGGGCTCCTGAAGCCAACTCCAGTGTATATTTGGGCTCCTGCTGCTGCTGCTGCCAACTTCTGCCAACTCCAGGGTGTGATTCATCCAATTTTTGGGCTCCTGAAGCCAACTCCAGTGTATATTTGGGCTCCTGCTGCTGCTGCTGCCAACTCCAGGGTGTGATTCATCCAATTTTTGGGCTCCTGAAGCCAACTCCAGTGTATATTTGGGCTCCTGCTGCTGCTACTGTCAACTCCTGCCAACTCCAGGGTGTGATTCATCCAATTTTTGGGCTCCTGAAGCCAACTCCAGTGTATATTTGGGCTCCTGCTGCTGCTGCTGCCAACTTCTGCCAACTCCAGGGTGTGATTCATCCAATTTTTGGGCTCCTGAAGCCAACTCCAGTGTATATTTGGGCTCCTGCTGCTGCTGCTGCCAACTCCAGGGTGTGATTCATCCAATTTTTGGGCTCCTGAAGCCAACTCCAGTGTATATTTGGGCTCCTGCTGCTGCTGCTATCAACTCCTGCCAACTCCAGGGTGTGATTCATCCAATTTTTGGGCTCCTGAAGCCAACTCCAGTGTATATTTGGGCTCCTGCTGCTGCTGCTGCCAACTTCTGCCAACTCCAGGGTGTGATTCATCCAATTTTTGGGCTCCTGAAGCCAACTCCAGTGTATATTTGGGCTCCTGCTGCTGCTGCTGCCAACTCCAGGGTGTGATTCATCCAATTTTTGGGCTCCTGAGGCCAACCCCAGGGTCTCTTTAAAGTAATATTTGGGCTCCTGCTGCTGCTGCTGCTGTCAACTCCTGCCAACTCCAGGGTGTGATTCATCCAATTTTTGGGCTCCTGCTGCTGCCAACTCCAGTGTCTCTTTAAAGCAATGTTTGGGCTCCTTCTGCCCCTCATAGTGATGCCACTTCAACTCTCTGCAATTGTGCCGCTCTGCGATTCTATTAGCGATGCCTCTGATCTGCATGTGATATTTCTTCAAAGTATTATTTAACTAACCCAGCACGCATCCTGTGCGTGTTACAGCAAGGCAGAATGGTTTACAACCCTATTGAGGCTCTAGGAGGCTCAGAAATAGCCGTTTCTAATAGCGATTCGTCGCGAATTTATTCGGGTCGAAACGATTTTTGTCGGAAAATTCGGCTAATCAGTCGAATCGAATTTTTCAAAAGTTCGCTCATCTCTAGTTATTAAAATTGATTTTAATGGCTTATTTTTCTTAACAATGTTTAATTTGTATACCAACAACTAAAACGCAGCCAAAATGCACTGCAAAGTTTGTCCCCAGCGGTGATTTCTTGTAACTGTAATGAAAAAATGCTGACCAGCACCAGAAAAATACAGTACAAAAGAAATATGCTGGGAAGCCCCAAAAAACAGCAGTACAAAGTGGTGCTCACTGGAGCTGGGATAATTGGACGGCGGTGCAGCAGGTGCTGACATAGGCCGCCAATACCTAAGGGCATCATTCAAAGCAAATTAGTTAGCGTTTGGAGCAGCGACTGCTAGCACTAATGTAGTACACAGCACAGGCCAGATAATACGGGAATGCCGGTACTCCGAAGCTGGTACTATAACCACAAAAACAATTCTAAAAGGCACATATCATAAACAAGGCATTTAGTCTCCCTTTTAGGCTCCTGTATCCAGTCTCATTACACCCGCGAGCTAAGAAACCTCAGCCCCCAATGCTATAGGCCCAGCATCCTGGTTAAGGCAGCCTCATTAGAGATGTCTCGGGCTGGCCATAGGCTGGTAAGATCCTGGGCTGATTTTTGGCCCCAGTCTGCCACTGCCTCCATCCTTCCCCCAAATTATCTTTACAGGAAGAAAAAAATCTAATTTTTAAAGCCTTCCTCTCTGGCGTTGTGATCCTCATACCCTATGCAAGGTACTAATTCTCAAAGGTATCATGAAAACAAGCAGTAGGGTGGTACAATACTATCATTATTAACAAGGTAAATGAACTAATTTTTCAAACTAAAATCTCACCTATGTTCTCAATCGGCCCTGCTGGCTAGAGATAATTCTGGTGATAGAAATATGTTTTCTAAATGTAGGAATACACAAAATCAGGTTGGTCAAGTTTAACTGAATTATATCAAAACTTCTATTTGATAAATGATGCCCCAAGATTTGCCAAATGGCATCGGCAACTTTCATTCCCAAAGCAGTCATTTGGATACAGTTTTGGAAACTAAAACAATCAGGTGTCTGATACAAAACAATTATCAATAAGAAGGTCAGTTCATTAAAACTTGGGAGCCCAACTTTTGAAAGTAAAATCTCATCCTCTTTCCGGATGTTGTGGTTCCTGACCCCATACAGGCTGGGGACAATGCCGGTGGTAGAAACCTGCCTTCTGGTGGTAGAACTATGTTAAATCAGGTTCTACAAGATTCATTCACATAAATAAAAAAATTGTTCTTATCATTCCACATCTCAAGATCAACCACTTATTGACCAAGGACCCGCACAGCAGCGTAACATACATTTTTGGAGCCATCTCTGATAAACAATTATAAACCAATTAGGTATAGAGGTAATGTTTACATATAACATTGAAAAGTAAGCCTTTTGCTGTTATTGATGGGTGAGGACATTTTTCCCAGTTGCGCATTTTGAAGCAGTAAATGATCTGTGAGTCCCATAGATGTTTATTTTGAAGTTTAAAAATTGCCAATAAGGTTTCACATTGATTCAAAGTTAAGTGCCTACTGCCGTAGATGGTAATTTAGTAATCAATCTAAGGATCCTAAATCGCAGCCACGCCATCTATTTAATTAATGATGCAGCAAGATTTTCCAATTGACACCAGGTACTAATCAGCAACTTTAGTTCCCAAAGGAGTCATTTGGATCCACAGTTTTGTAAATTAAAACGAAGAGTAGAATGGTACAAAACTATCATTAATAAGAAGGTCAATGAATTATAACTTAAGAGAAAATTACGAGTGACATAATTGTATTTGTACACTCTAAACTTCCAAGTTTAAATCACTTTGTACATGGCACTTGTACAGCTAAATCAGAAATGAATCATTAGAGAAAACCCTATTATATTTTACACTGCTCTGATAATGTATATACATGTAATTAAAATCATATACCCCTAATATATATTTACTGTTAAACAAATGGTCTTGCCTTACTAAAAGTGTTTAAAGGGCAAATTGGGGCATAAAATGCACCATTTGCATACATTTTACTGTGTATACCCTTCATGTCTAATTTTTTTTTTCAATCTCAATCAATTTTGGAAATAAAATGAGAGGAAAGGGATATTAAAAAGTGAAAGATAAGGAAAAGGACAAAGGGGTCATGTAGAGTAAAATATGTAGACAGAAAAGACAAGAAGCAAGAAAAAATATAGACATTTCCTGGTTGCCCTATCAAATGGAGATGATGCCTGGGTGATTGCACATCCCACAGATCAGCTATGATAGTGCTAACTAACAAATAGGACCTGTTAGGTAAAACCCCCAAAAACATGAGTTCTTGGCTGACCAAGCTATGGAGGCCAATCTTTAGGCTACAGAGGACCTTGCAGTAATGGCATTTACGTGATGGGTGCTTCCATGGAATCCAGTAAAAGATAGCGGATTGTTTCCAAGGGCCAAAGAGGAGGATCAGTAACATTGCAAACACCTTCTAAAGCACATTCGTCCCAGCTGTCACTTCTCACACTGAGAGTCTATCCTGCCCCTAAGATCTGGTTTTTGATAGCTCCCTGCATACCTGCCAAAATGATTGTTGATGTTCCTAAATACAAGTAGAAAGTTTAGAATATGAGTTTCTGTTGTCTGTGACCCCATTGTGGAAATTACTCCAAAAGATTTTGGTGAGGCCTTGCCAACTGCATTTGGATACCGTGCAGTGAGCTTGGAGATTATTGAAGAGCAAACCAATTCTAACAAATAGAAATTCACTCCAAATTCAGGGTAAAATAGATTAGACACGAACCCAAACGTTTTTAGGAATTGTGCCGATCGAACTTTTCCTTGAAAAAAAGACAATTCTCCACCCATGCAGTGTCCCATGACGACTGTCACAGACAGGGTGTCATATGCCTTTCCCTGCCAGGGTGTCCCATGCTGCTGGATAGTGAGGCAGCCGGTGACTTCATTGTTCTTTATCACAATTCATTAAAATTTGATTTGTATCAATTGCGTTTTACACTGACACTTTGGAATTGCATTACAGCATCCGGTCTCAAGTGCGTTCCACCATGGTGCTTCCGGGGCCATGCGCTGATGTCAGCGAGCAGTCATGCTCACGCTTGCTCAGTTTAGCATGATCAGCACCCTGTAGCTCATCTAGCATGATCAGTGCACTTTTACATCTGGGAGCTCTAGAGCACTGTTTCTCAACCTGCAGTACACGTATCCTAGGGGGTACATGGCAGTGTACCGGGCAAACCTTCAGGGAATGTCTGACTGGTCTGGTATGTTATTTTACAAGTAAAACCTAATCCCTTCTTGCTTTAAAAGTGGCACAAGGCCTAAGGTCTACCTATTTTTGTACTATTTATAATGAATCACCCCAATTGGGGTACTTGTTTTGAACTTCTTGTCACTAGGGGGTACTTGGCGCAAAATGGTTGAGAAACACTGCTCTAGAGGATCTATTCTGCGGGTGTAGAGGGCAGAGATGGTGGCCCCAATCCAATCCTGGACCTGGCAGGGAAATGGTGAGATTACGGACCCCAATTTGAATGTAATTCTTTAATACTATTAAAGCATGACTAATATCTAAATATAAATACTATTAGGACCTAATTATTTGATTTGCTTCTATCTATTTATATCTATTCTATCTATTAGAGTATGGCATCATAGATGTAACAAGCCTCTGATTACATGGTCTGGTGTCAAGTCACCACTTCATTCATTTGTATGGCAGCAAAATACATAAAATCGTGTGACCATTGACAACCATTCAAGTTTGATGAATAAGACTACTCTGCAAACCCAGTAAGTCACTAGCAGTCACATGATTGGCAGCCATAAAATGAATAAGGAAGTGGTAAGCACTGGCTGAAATGACTTTAATTCATCCTTAAATCTTGTAGCACCATCGAGTCCTCTAATGCTGTGTATTGGTGGTTCTATGTTTAGTGTATTTGTATTGGTAGTTCTATGTTTAGTGGCTTAATTGTATCATATTCAGTTACAAATTAGCATCATAAGGACAGAATATAAAAGGAAATGGGTTATTATATAAACAAGTATTTAAAATGGACCCCCTGTAAAAAATTAATTATTGTTCATATGAATTATGTTCTCTTGAACTACCTGGGAGTTGCCATCTTAATTCACAGTACACCCGAAAACCCTGCTTCTGAAAAACTCAAAATTACCTCAAATTTCTGTGCAATCCCTTATTTCTAGCCAGAAGTAGAAATCCATTAGCTGTAATGACTCATCATTGATCTGCTCACAGCAGAAATCTCCCAGAAACATTTTAGATACATTATTACACTTTCTAAATGCTCTGTGGATGCCGCACAATTGACATAACACGAAGAAACAAATGCTACAGTTTCCCCCTCACACAGAATTCCTCCAGCATCTCTTTTTTCAGTGTTTGTAGAATGATAGACAAATTGTTCTTTGTTTCTGAGGCCTATATATTACCCAGTTTGGTGTGAATTGCTGCTGGCTCAGCCTCCCCTCATGAATCTGATCATGTAAAAGCAGGACCATCAGGTGTGTAGTAAGATGGCCACTGCCATGTAATTTAGGAGCGCAGCTATTCCACAAAATCGGCATGAGGTTAAGGCCTCTCAGACAGCTTATACCACTGGTCATCAGAGGTGCGGTTTATTTTTTTACTTTATTTTTTGACTGGAGGTCCAGTTTAAGACTGCACCAGGGCCCAGTTATGTTTTTTTTTTAATAGAAGAGGTTGAAATTTATGTATGTATTTTTTGCATATCATACAGCTATTTTCTTATATTCACCTGAATATCTTTTGATCGTCTGTGCATTATTTTTTATCTTATGAGTTTGCCCATCACTGGAATAAAAACAATTTCTCAGAAAGAGGGTGGAGGTTTGATGAGCATGTCTCTTTGAATATTGGTTTTGCGTAGGTGTAGAATTAAAACCACATGCACAGCTTTGACATTCTATGCTCTTAAGTTATTTTTAAGTGTAGATTTACCAGCTGATGCAGTATATACATCTTACGGTTATACCTGAATATTTTGTATGTATAGCCTTATACCTGGGAAGGTCCAGGATCTATAAACTTCATCACAAAAAACTCTTACAGAAGCATGAACTGAGGCCGGCCAATATGTGTGAAAAGTTCTACCCTGACACAAAATTCACCAAACAAAGGGAAATTCAACCTACCAATATGGAAATATACAGTAGCAATTACAGTATTAGAACAAATATAGCAAGCACATGAAAGATGTTCCAAAAAGGATTTAAACAAAACTATCAAGACTTTGGCACCATAATCCTATAAAGCCAATAATCACCCCCTGCCCAATTTACTAGAGTAGTGTCCCCTTTTTTTTCTCCTCCCCCCCCCCCCCCCCCCCCTCAGCAAGTACTCCAACTTTTAGCGGTTGACACCTCGATGACCCATCATCGATTCCATATTTTATACCCTGACCACCTATTAGTAAGACCAATTAGTTAAAGGGTTCCACTAGGGCCTTTATTGGTATTTTTTGTCATCCTTTTCCTTTCCTCTTTGCCTTCTTCCTTCCAACCCTTATTTTTAGAATATATAAATCTCCTGATTTTTTTATCTAGTTCTACTTTGCATTCTCATTTCTTTGGGTTGGCATAACATTTAGGGAGTGATTTACAAATCACTTTGCTATTCATTTGCCGGGTTTTCGCAAGCTGACACAGATTTCTTTAAAAATGTCGCCATTTTCAAAACCAGGTTCTATCAGGTTCTATCAAGCAAGATGCAACAGACAAAGCGAACTGAAACTAGAAGAAACCAGAAAAAACTAATGAATGTTGTAAATCGGGCTCATAATCTTGGACTGCTTGACTCCATTGAAATCCGTACAGTCATTCAGATAAGCTCAGTTATTATGAATTATTTTGCTTATCTGAATGACTGTACGGATTTCAATGGAGTCAAGCAATCCAAGGGGCCCAAATGCGATGGAAAGTAACCTGCTTATCTAATAAGGTAAATTACAATTTTTCATTCACTATTGCAGCGTGGGTGTTGGTTTCTCATAGTCTCCCCCGAATGCCCATAAATCTTACCTTTACCTCTGTCCTCTGCGCAGAATCCAGCACAGTGATTGGCCACCGGCGCCCACACGGGAAGCACATTCCAGGCAGGGTGACAGTGGGAAAAGGTAATATTTACGGACATTTGTGCAATTATGTGCAGGGGGGCTCCAGCGTTCTGGATGCCCCCCCCCCAGCCTGTCATATAAAGGTGGAGACCCTGCTTAAAGTTCAACATACATTCAACATACTCCCCTGAAATCACAACACCCAGGGGCCTTCTTCTCCATAGTCCACTTACCAATCATAATCTAGAGGCGGGGGTCATTCAAATCATTTTGAGAGCTTCTTTTCAATCAATCTTTATAGATTCTGGGACCTGGCAGTCTTGTGGGTTCAGCGCTATTGGGGCACAACCAGTCCTCAGAACCTGATACCTTCTAGTAGGCCACAGTGGAGGCAGTGTCAGTTGCCACTGGGGCAAACCCTTTGATTTGGCTCTGCTACATAGGTCCTAGTAAGTGGTTCCTGACATGCATATACCATCAGTTAACCCCTATCAGAAATAATAGCCTAAGCAGGAACACATTTGCTAATTTCAAAAATAGTAAAGCATAAATTGTAAGTATTTTTAAGATACAGTACCTTAACTAGAATATGGCTCTGCCTAAATCTGCCACAGTGCAGTGGGAGAGGATCATCATGATCATGGAAGCCATATAATCCTTATGACATAAGCCTATCCCAAACATTAAAGTATAGTACTAGAAAAGTATAGTACTAGAAAGCATCAGCTTGATAGTTTATTGAGCGTGAATCCTCAGTAACACCCAAAGATTAAATACGAATTACGAATACGAGTGCACTCTGGCATTGGAAGCTGCCAAGATAGGTAAGTCTGCACATTTTTGTCCACCTGCTTGACTCTGACATTGCCCAGCTATAGGGCAATATGTACAATCCCAAACTCACCGGTGTGCTAGACCTCCATGGGTGTTATAATTTATCAGATAGTCCACAAACCGCAAGGGAGCCATATGTACCTCTTAAGCTAAGGCACATGCATACATGTCCCAGATTTTAGATCATCTAGCAACAGATAAATTGGGATATAGCTCACTTGAGGTTGCCCTTATACCTCTGGTGCTACACATTGGAGGGTCAACACTCTGAGCTTATCACATTAACAATTATAAGAAAGCCCATGGCTAAATATTAATTATTATTCTTATACAACGAATGCAAAAGCAATACATACGTTTTACAAAGCATATTTCTCATCAAGAACAAAAAAGGAACTATGGATAAACAACCATATGATCTCCTTAAGAAAGAGCAAACAATTTCTCATCAAATGACAAATATAGCAAAAGGACCCAGGCAGCCAATGCCAATGTCTTTTAAATCTAATTGAAGACAAACACAGAGTGCATTATGAAATTTTGCAGCTGGGTGAGCAGTGATGAAATATCCATTGATCCATACGGCTTTATTAGTTGTGAGAGATTTCAGTTGATATGACAGTAGGAAGTCTCCCATGGCAAACAATCAAATAATTCCAAGCCCAAAGTGTATATAATCATTGTAATTTTTCTCTTTGAGATTTGTCACATGAACAGGACAGCTGGGGTCCTAGGAAACAGTTTAAATTGAAGGTTTCCTTAATGCACACAGTGCAGGAAACAGATTTGTCCCGAAAAGCTTTGTGAAAAATGAGGCACAAACACTGAGATGAAAACAGCAAAAAGAAATGAACAGTGATTGTTGGACATGTCGAGGTTTTTTGTGTGAAATAATAATAGACTGTAAAATATAATGCACAAGGCTCTGAATAGTGTGGGGTATACAAGTCTTTTATGTGACACAAACAACAGCTGAGTCCCTTAAAAATAGATTCCATACAAATAGTGTTTTCATTATTCTCATTTATTTTATAAATGGACTATAAAAATGTTAAAGGAGCTGTATCGCAAAATCGCTTAATTTTAAATATCCTTGTAAACATGCTTGATAGTTAGAGGAGGAGCTAATTATACTAGAAAAATACCCGCAAGCTTGTGGTTTTTTTCTACTGGAAGAAATAAAATCCAGGGGTGACGTGTTTTGCACACCATTCCACTTTTAAAGAAGTGATGTGCTTCATTGCAATACTGTTCTCTTGAACCAGCCTTTTGGGAGAGTAGCATAAACCTATATAACATCTGCTCCAGTGTGGGATTGGGATGTATGGTGCACACATTCACATGGAAGTATTAGCAGCTTACATTCAGGGCCAGTGTACAGAAATATTCTGCCAAACTGTATACACTTGTGGTGCCACAAAGTGTCATATGTGGTTCAAGATTTTGGGGGTAAAGGCTCTTAAAGGGGCCCCTGGGACCAGGATCTTAGTAGCGCTGTGGGCCAATCTAAGACTGATCTGCATCTATACACACCAGAAGGATTGTAATAGCAATTAGGCCATTAGAGCTAAGCAAACCTTTCTTGTAAAAACAAAACGGTACATTTTAAACCTGTCACCCCTGATTAGTATTCCTTCCATTAAAATAGAAGGAGCCTGGTGTTAGGGCGAGTGCCGCGCGGCCATCTCGCAGCACTTCCCTCAACCCCGTCGCTGCTCCCGCTGCCTGCGTGTCCATCTCACAGCGTTCCCCATTCTCCCTCCTTACCCGCTCCTGACGTAAGGTTGCTCCCGGTCATCTCCCCTCTCCTCACTCTGCCTCCTCGCATTGTCCGGGGCACGCACGTCCCTGTCCTCTAGGGGGCGCACACGTGTCGGCTTCCTGAAGTTTAAAGGGCCGGTACATCACTGATTGGTGCCCAGTCATCCAATCCTGTATCCACTTCCCCTATTTAAGGGGCACTTCCTTTCCAGCAGTGCCGGATCTTGGTCTTCCTATGTATGCAGAAAGTCAATTGTTTACAGGATTGCTCACCCATGTACCGACCTTTGCCTGTCCCCTTCGCTGCCCGTCCCGATCTTGGCTACTTATCTTCGATCTCGAGGTTATGCTGCCAGTCCTGACCTCTGCTTGAACTTTGACATCGCCTTTTGCCTGCCTCCTTGCACCACGTAGTACCTCGGCTGACTGTGTGGCTGAGCTGCTGTTGGGGGGTAGCGACCTGGGGGTCACTCGGTCCGTGACAACAGGTTTTGGTGGATTTATTTTTAGTAATAGTGCTCCTTCAAAGGAAGAGCATCATATGCCTCCTCTTCTGGTAATGGGCTGGATACACATTCTTCTCTGGTAGTAACAATGAAAAGAATGTAGCGAACTTTTATCAGCTGAAAAAACAAAATTGTATGCTACTCCAGCTGATAAAAAAAAAATTATATTATCTGCTGGTTAGAGGCAGAGGCATGTGTATAAAGAAGATATCCCCAGCACATCACCAGAAGAATAGGCAGATGATACCTGTCCTTTAAAGTGGACCAACACCCAGGATTTTGACTATCCTGGGTCTTGGTCCACTTCGGTGGGGCACCCCCGATCGGGGTGCCCCGCTGTGTGAAACCCCCCCAATCACCCTAAAAACTCACCTCTCCCTGCTCCCAGCGCCGACGGACAAGCGATCTGACAGCCGCTTGTCCGTGGCTCCTCCGCCGCCGCCTCCCGCGCGTCCCACTTGACGCGCGCGCCCCTGCGCCGGCCATTCACAGACGGACGGCGCGGGGGCGCGCACGCCTAGAGGGGGTAAGGGGGTTTGGGGGTTTTTGGGGGGTTTCACCCCGCGGGACATCCCGATCTCGGATGTCCCGCGGGGAGGGAGGTGATCGGCCCGGGAATCTTATAGATTCCCGGGCCGATCACCCTAGGGGGATGGTCCACTTTAAAGAATAGCGTGACTTGGATGCAGTTCAATGTTACATTTTCGGTTTGGTTTGGCCAAAACAATTAAGGCAAAACTAGACAATCATTCCTTTAAAGAGTAAATGGCAAATAAAAAAAGTATATAAATAAGATAATTAAAATGACTAAAGAGAACATTCACACATAAGAGCAGACTAGATGGACCATGTGGTCTCCTTCTGCTGTTAACCTTCTATGTTTGCATGTGTTTAATTCACAAATGTCAAGCTCAAGCCTCAGAGGCCGAATGCGACCATCAGAGCAGTTTTTTGTGACCTTCTGTCAGGTGCCAGATGTTGCCGGCTGGGCAGTGACTCTTCTAGCCGCATCGCCCACTCCATGGCTTCTGTGTGTGGTGCCGCAGAGTGCCAGTACATTATGCTCCACTGTGCCCCCGAACACAGTATTTATAAAAGCAGCTGGTGTGTGCCTTTTTCATGTTCTGCTGGAGAAGACAGTAGTGTCAGCAATTGTTCAGTGTCTCTGAACAACCAGTTCTCACCATACAACATGGACCCCCTTAACCCACCAAACTTTCTGCCACAGCAGAGGTTACTACATCTGCTCCAGGGGTTTAAGCCAGCTATTACTAGGTAGGTTAGAAAAATTGATTGGGGGGTTATTCTGGCCCAAGATGTATGTGGCTGCCCTAGGAAAAATAATTATGCATCTGTCCTGGGAAAACAATTCCATGACAATCCTGGCCAAATGAAAACAGGTTGAAACACAGTTTAACCATACATTTCAATACACTTGGTTGCATTATGTTTTGTGTTTGTTATTTACTTGCCTCCTGGAAGGCACCCAGAATCCCAATGTCGACCTCTTTGAAAATAAGTTCGACACTCCTGTTCCAATACATTTTTACATGGAGGTCTGATACATTAGGTAATACTAGTACACTAGTTGAGTTTAGGTGTTGAATGATGATATAGATAGAAGATTAGATTAGGTACATCTTCCTGCTGCCCACCCAGGCTGACATTTTAAGGTGCCACATGTTGGACTATAGAAGTGGACAGAGTAGGAAGAGTTGAGAGCGAGATAGGGTAGATCTTCCTGTACTCGAAGTCTCCTTACAGGCAGCTATTCCAGGGCAGGAAGGAGATCTTGGACAAGGAATTGGAAGAATAGAATACAAGACAGCAGTCAGTAGGTTAGGAATGGGAGATTTTAGGAGCTGAGTCAGGTTCAGGGTCAAAGCAGTACTGAACCCAAAAGAAGCATGAGTTAGCGGGCAAATTTAGGGAACTACACCTGCTCCATTGTGGGGCATGGTTGACATATTCAATTTTCTAAAATCTATGTATTCCAAAGCTTCATCACATAGAGATGGGGCGGGGATAGGACAGAGAGGCACTTGAATTCAGATCTTCAATTTTACAGCCCTTGGACAAGCTGCCACCAGCAGCTCCCAGCAGCAACATAAGCAAATACTCTTTGTTCTACTCAGGGGAGAAATGGCTGTCCTCTGTCTTTGGCCATCAGTAGCAATAAGTAAATGCATCAACATATTTAGGAAGAATTGCCATAGCATACCCAACGCTGCCTACTCAGTGGGTTTCTGAGTACTTGGCATATCAGAGAGACAAAAAAGATCATTTGCAAGGCTGGTGTGTACTTACACACTGCTAGTCTACTGAGCCAATCTGTGCTGGGTTAATGCTATTGTAATTCTTCTTAAATATGCCAATGCGTTTACTTAATGTTACTGATGGCCACAGACAGAGGACAGCAAGTTAGAGTTGAGCAGTTCTCCCGGAGCAGCTCTCAGCATGAGACCTGCTGCTAAGTAGTACTACAGAACTAGTAAACTTTGAGTTTAGTTCCGCTTTAAAGAAGTTTGCTTTCTAACGCTAAGTCACATTCATATGATTCTGGGCATTATACAGTGCATTATCAATCATTTTATGTTTTACATTTTTGTTGTAAAGTGCATCAATTTTAAGAGGGAAAGTCTGTCCAGAACTACAGTCAAAATTGACTATAGTTCTGCAGTACTATTTAGCAGCAGGTCACGTTCTGTGAGTAGTACTGCGGAGCTACAGTCGTTTTTGACTGCAGTTAGTTCTGCTTTAAATCTCATACATCTAGGCGATATCTAAATAATCAGGTTGGTGTGTTTTGCATTATTGCTTTGTCAGAAACCTTCATTACCTACTGTATATTTACTGTATATAGCGTTTACTTCATTGTGGATATTGTTTAACACTCATTTATCTAATATAAATTATTTGTTATTTTACATTTTTGGTGTTAAGTACATTACATTTGATGGAGGTGATGGAGGGAAAGGCTAATATATTGTACAGAGTATGCCTATTATCTTTTTTTTTTAGTAATAGCAAATATTTTAACAAATTATACAGTTAATTTTCTTCCTTTTCGTTTTACTTTAAAGTGCATCACAAGTACTGGAAGCAAAAGTTTTTCCATTTACTTTGAAATGGAGATCAAATCTTCTTCTACAGTGAATGCAGCGTGGAAGAATGGTGTGTGTTATACTTCCGTAAATGTGAGAGCTTGTCAGAAATTACATCTATAATTGGTCCTCCTTCGAGTAGTTAGAGGTAGCGCGTTAAGAATGGCATGGCTGCATTACAATGACTTTTTCTGTGTAAATTCAATTTACAAAGCATAATACTACCAAGGAGCAATACTGTCAACTTTAAGATATCATATTACAGTGAAAGCCCAGGCTACTCTGCTCTACCAAATCAATTTTTTTTCATTTTATGGTAACTAGAGATGAGCGAACTTTTGAAAAATTCGATTCGACTGATTCGCCGAATTTTCCGACAAAAATCGTTTCGACCCGAATAAATTCGCGACGAATCGCTATTAAAAACGGCTATTTCTGAGCCTCCTACAGCCTCAATAGGGTTGTAAACCATTCAGCCTTGCTGTAACACGCACAGGATGCGTGCTGGGTTTGTTAAATAATACTTTGAAGAAATATCACATGCAGATCAGAGGCATCGCTAATAGAATCGCAGAGCGGCACAATTGCAGAGAGTTGAAGTGGCATCACTATGAGGGGCAGAAGGAGCCCAAATATACACTGGAGTTGGCCTCAGGAGCCCAAAAATTGGATGAATCACACCCTGGAGTTGGCAGAAGTTGGCAGCAGCAGCAGGAGCCCAAATATACACTGGAGTTGGCTTCAGGAGCCCAAAAATTGGATGAATCACACCCTGGAGTTGGCAGAAGTTGGCAGCAGCAGGAGCAGGAGCCCAAATATACACTGGAGTTGGCCTCAGGAGCCCAAAAATTGGATGAATCACACCCTGGAGTTGGCAGAAGTTGGCAGCAGCAGCAGCAGGAGCCCAAATATACACTGGAGTTGGCCTCAGGAGCCCAAAAATTGGATGAATCACACCCTGGAGTTGGCAGGAGTTGACAGTAGTAGCAGCAGGAGCCCAAATATACACTGGAGTTGGCCTCAGGAGCCCAAAAATTGGATGAATCACACCCTGGAGTTGGCAGAAGTTGGCAGCAGCAGCAGCAGGAGCCCAAATATACACTGGAGTTGGCCTCAGGAGCCCAAAAATTGGATGAATCACACCCTGGAGTTGGCAGAAGTTGGCAGCAGCAGCAGCAGGAGCCCAAATATACACTGGAGTTGGCTTCAGGAGCCCAAAAATTGGATGAATCACACCCTGGAGTTGGCAGGAGTTGACAGTAGTAGCAGCAGGAGCCCAAATATACACTGGAGTTGGCTTCAGGAGCCCAAAAATTGGATGAATCACACCCTGGAGTTGGCAGAAGTTGGCAGCAGCAGCAGCAGGAGCCCAAATATACACTGGAGTTGGCCTCAGGAGCCCAAAAATTGGATGAATCACACCCTGGAGTTGGCAGAAGTTGGCAGTAGTAGCAGCAGGAGCCCAAATATACACTGGAGTTGGCCTCAGGAGCCCAAAAATTGGATGAATCACACCCTGGAGTTGGCAGAAGTTGGCAGTAGTAGCAGCAGGAGCCCAAATATACACTGGAGTTGGCTTCAGGAGCCCAAAAATTGGATGAATCACACCCTGGAGTTGGCAGAAGTTGGCAGTAGCAGCAGCAGGAGCCCAAATATACACTGGAGTTGGCTTCAGGAGCCCAAAAATTGGATGAATCACACCCTGGAGTTGGCAGGAGTTGACAGTAGCAGCAGCAGGAGCCCAAATATACACTGGAGTTGGCCTCAGGAGCCCAAAAATTGGATGAATCACACCCTGGAGTTGGCAGGAGTTGACAGTAGCAGCAGCAGGAGCCCAAATATACACTGGAGTTGGCTTCAGGAGCCCAAAAATTGGATGAATCACACCCTGGAGTTGGCAGAAGTTGGCAGCAGCAGCAGCAGCAGGAGCCCAAATATACACTGGAGTTGGCTTCAGGAGCCCAAAAATTGGATGAATCACACCCTGGAGTTGGCAGGAGTTGACAGTAGCAGCAGCAGGAGCCCAAATATACACTGGAGTTGGCCTCAGGAGCCCAAAAATTGGATGAATCACACCCTGGAGTTGGCAGAAGATGGCAGCAGCAGCAGCAGGAGCCCAAATATACACTGGAGTTGGCCTCAGGAGCCCAAAAATTGGATGAATCACACCCTGGAGTTGGCAGGAGTTGACAGTAGTAGCAGCAGGAGCCCAAATATACACTGGAGTTGGCTTCAGGAGCCCAAAAATTGGATGAATCACACCCTGGAGTTGGCAGAAGTTGGCAGCAGCAGCAGCAGGAGCCCAAATATACACTGGAGTTGGCCTCAGGAGCCCAAAAATTGGATGAATCACACCCTGGAGTTGGCAGAAGTTGGCAGTAGTAGCAGCAGGAGCCCAAATATACACTGGAGTTGGCCTCAGGAGCCCAAAAATTGGATGAATCACACCCTGGAGTTGGCAGAAGTTGGCAGTAGTAGCAGCAGGAGCCCAAATATACACTGGAGTTGGCTTCAGGAGCCCAAAAATTGGATGAATCACACCCTGGAGTTGGCAGAAGTTGGCAGCAGCAGCAGCAGCAGGAGCCCAAATATACACTGGAGTTGGCTTCAGGAGCCCAAAAATTGGATGAATCACACCCTGGAGTTGGCAGGAGTTGACAGTAGTAGCAGCAGGAGCCCAAATATACACTGGAGTTGGCTTCAGGAGCCCAAAAATTGGATGAATCACACCCTGGAGTTGGCAGAAGTTGGCAGCAGCAGCAGCAGGAGCCCAAATATACACTGGAGTTGGCCTCAGGAGCCCAAAAATTGGATGAATCACACCCTGGAGTTGGCAGAAGTTGGCAGTAGTAGCAGCAGGAGCCCAAATATACACTGGAGTTGGCCTCAGGAGCCCAAAAATTGGATGAATCACACCCTGGAGTTGGCAGAAGTTGGCAGTAGTAGCAGCAGGAGCCCAAATATACACTGGAGTTGGCTTCAGGAGCCCAAAAATTGGATGAATCACACCCTGGAGTTGGCAGAAGTTGGCAGTAGCAGCAGCAGGAGCCCAAATATACACTGGAGTTGGCTTCAGGAGCCCAAAAATTGGATGAATCACACCCTGGAGTTGGCAGGAGTTGACAGTAGCAGCAGCAGGAGCCCAAATATACACTGGAGTTGGCCTCAGGAGCCCAAAAATTGGATGAATCACACCCTGGAGTTGGCAGGAGTTGACAGTAGCAGCAGCAGGAGCCCAAATATACACTGGAGTTGGCTTCAGGAGCCCAAAAATTGGATGAATCACACCCTGGAGTTGGCAGAAGTTGGCAGCAGCAGCAGCAGCAGGAGCCCGAATATACACTGGAGTTGGCTTCAGGAGCCCAAAAATTGGATGAATCACACCCTGGAGTTGGCAGGAGTTGACAGTAGCAGCAGCAGGAGCCCAAATATACACTGGAGTTGGCCTCAGGAGCCCAAAAATTGGATGAATCACACCCTGGAGTTGGCAGAAGTTGGCAGCAGCAGCAGCAGGAGCCCAAATATACACTGGAGTTGGCCTCAGGAGCCCAAAAATTGGATGAATCACACCCTGGAGTTGGCAGGAGTTGACAGTAGTAGCAGCAGGAGCCCAAATATACACTGGAGTTGGCTTCAGGAGCCCAAAAATTGGATGAATCACACCCTGGAGTTGGCAGAAGTTGGCAGCAGCAGCAGCAGGAGCCCAAATATACACTGGAGTTGGCTTCAGGAGCCCAAAAATTGGATGAATCACACCCTGGAGTTGGCAGGAGTTGACAGTAGTAGCAGCAGGAGCCCAAATATACACTGGAGTTGGCTTCAGGAGCCCAAAAATTGGATGAATCACACCCTGGAGTTGGCAGAAGTTGGCAGCAGCAGCAGCAGGAGCCCAAATATACACTGGAGTTGGCCTCAGGAGCCCAAAAATTGGATGAATCACACCCTGGAGTTGGCAGAAGTTGGCAGTAGTAGCAGCAGGAGCCCAAATATACACTGGAGTTGGCCTCAGGAGCCCAAAAATTGGATGAATCACACCCTGGAGTTGGCAGAAGTTGGCAGTAGTAGCAGCAGGAGCCCAAATATACACTGGAGTTGGCTTCAGGAGCCCAAAAATTGGATGAATCACACCCTGGAGTTGGCAGAAGTTGGCAGTAGCAGCAGCAGGAGCCCAAATATACACTGGAGTTGGCTTCAGGAGCCCAAAAATTGGATGAATCACACCCTGGAGTTGGCAGGAGTTGACAGTAGCAGCAGCAGGAGCCCAAATATACACTGGAGTTGGCCTCAGGAGCCCAAAAATTGGATGAATCACACCCTGGAGTTGGCAGGAGTTGACAGTAGCAGCAGCAGGAGCCCAAATATACACTGGAGTTGGCTTCAGGAGCCCAAAAATTGGATGAATCACACCCTGGAGTTGGCAGAAGTTGGCAGCAGCAGCAGCAGCAGGAGCCCAAATATACACTGGAGTTGGCTTCAGGAGCCCAAAAATTGGATGAATCACACCCTGGAGTTGGCAGGAGTTGACAGTAGCAGCAGCAGGAGCCCAAATATACACTGGAGTTGGCCTCAGGAGCCCAAAAATTGGATGAATCACACCCTGGAGTTGGCAGAAGTTGGCAGCAGCAGCAGCAGGAGCCCAAATATACACTGGAGTTGGCCTCAGGAGCCCAAAAATTGGATGAATCACACCCTGGAGTTGGCAGGAGTTGACAGTAGTAGCAGCAGGAGCCCAAATATACACTGGAGTTGGCTTCAGGAGCCCAAAAATTGGATGAATCACACCCTGGAGTTGGCAGAAGTTGGCAGCAGCAGCAGCAGGAGCCCAAATATACACTGGAGTTGGCTTCAGGAGCCCAAAAATTGGATGAATCACACCCTGGAGTTGGCAGAAGTTGGCAGCAGCAGCAGCAGGAGCCCAAATATACACTGGAGTTGGCTTCAGGAGCCCAAAAATTGGATGAATCACACCCTGGAGTTGGCAGAAGTTGGCAGCAGCAGCAGCAGGAGCCCAAATATTACTATAAAGAGACACTGGGGTTGGCTTCAGGAGCCCAAAAATTTGATGAATCACACCCTGGAGTTGGCAGCAGCAGGAGCCCAAATATTACTTTAAAGAGACACTGGGGTTGGCTTCAGGAGCCCAAAAATTGGATGAATCACACCCTGTGGAGAGTCATGTGGAGAAAAAGTAGCTTAGTTAGTAATATCTACATAAAATTATGAATAAACAAATGCAAAAGTATTGCCAAAGTGAAGTTTTGTTTGAGGGTGTGTTTCCACCTTTTAATTAAATCAGAAACAAGAAGGTATCATTGCCTCTGACTAATTAGCCCTCAAAAATTCTTGGAATTTTTAATCTGGAATCATGTCTGATCCGTCTTATCCGAAGAATATTAATAAAAAGTAAGAGTAACGGAAAGGATTTTTTATCAATACTTACTTGTGGTCCGATGCGGAGGAATGTCTGTAACTGGAGAGCAGCGCCTTAAATCTGTTTTGCACGATCCATCTTTCTTTAGTGTAGGTCTGGCCCCGTCATCAATCTACTGGAATACATCAGGCATTGTTGGGAGGAAAGCTTGGATGATCCAAGCGCCATTCATTTCCACGCAGGGCAGTCTCTGGAAAAAAAAAGTCTGTATAAACCAGGGTCTTTTTCATATAAAAACAAATGGTTATTCTTGCTTGTAAACCATATGTTCCACAGATTTACCAGTCATTGTGTCAGCCAATGAAGCAACTTTGTCTCGAAGTGCTGCAAAAGCAGTCCACTGCATCACAAGTGGCATCTGACACCCCCAGTCAACTGTCTGTCTGTTATGCTTTGGGTTCAGCTCCACTATCCATTGATGAAGATCTGATAATCATAAAATTCAGCAGCTACTGCCCAGCCAAGAAGTGGAGGAGACACTCGCCTCTTCTTCCAGTAGCCGGCAATTAGTGATGAGGAGAGTGTCGTGGGAGGAGGTGTTGCAAGCCGAGGTAGTGGAAGAGGGTCCCTGGAGTCTGCGGCGGTGGCGGCGGCAGCAGCAGCAGATTATTGCGGACTGTTGTTCGGAAAAATCAGCTACTCAGCGATGTGGCAGTGTTTCATGCAGCATCCTGGGGAGAAAAAGTAGGTTAGTTAGTGTATATACATAAAATTATGAATAGACAAATGCAATAGTATTGCCAAAGTGAAGTTTTGTTTGAGGGTGTGTTTCCACCTTGTAATTAAATCAGAAACAACTAGCTATCATTTGCCTCTGAATAATTAGCCCTCAAAAATTCTTGGAATTTTTAATCTTGATGTCTGAGGGATTTCTCCTCTCAGACAGCGTCACCATAAGTCCAGCCTGCTGCATTACACTTGGAAGAACATCTTGTTTGCGCTGCGACAAGGAAGCCAAAGTCATGCGTCCTCACATGGCACACGTGTTCAGTCTAGTTTTTAAGTCTTGCCCCCATCTGAAAGAACAACAGGAAAGAAAGTTAGCATGCACTTCTGGCACTCCTACACCACGAAGCACAACCCTATTGAGCCTCAGCGTCACAACGGTGTACCCCACCATAGTCTGATTTGCGATGTTTCCACCCGTTGGAATTCCACCCTCCATATGCAGGATCCACTATAGCAGTGGTCCCCTACCCTGTCCTCAAGGCCCACCAACAGGCCAGGTTTTGCAGATCTCCACAAAGATGCACAGGTGGAGTAATTAGTGCAGCTGCAGAGCAATAGAGCTGGCTATTTGGAGATCCAAAAAACATGACTTGTTGGTGGGCCTTGAGGACAGGGTTGAGGACCACTGCACTATAGGAACAGAGAAAAGCCATCACGGATTTCTGGATGATCCAAACGGATAGGGGGACACCTGTGTAAATTCAATGTAAACCATTGGCAGCTCATACGTGACACCGACCGTTTGCTCAGGCCCTTTGAGGAAGCTACGTTATTAGTCAGTTGCCAGGACTATGAGATGAACGATGAGATTCCACTGCTTCATGTACTACAACACATGTTGGAAACCATGGCTGGTCAGGGCACTGGAGACATGGCACATACATTTCACAGCCACATGAAGCCTGTGGGGGCTGAAGTGGAGGAGGAGGAGGGGGTGGGGCAAAGCAAACCACAGTTTAGGTTTCACAAAATGACCATTTTATCTAGTCATCTGACAGAAGAGGAGGAGCAGGAGCAGCCACAGGAGCTAGAGGGTTGTGAGTAAGGTGAGACAGAGGACCCAGACACACCGTGGCAGTTTACAGTGGAGATGGAGACAGGTAGTCCCTCCGAGTCATTTGCACAAATGGCACGATGCATGCTCACATGCTTGCGTACTAGTGAGCGCAGAATTGTCTCCATTTGTCAGCGGGAAGACTTCTGGCTCTCCAACTTATTGGACCCTCGCTTCCGGCACAAAATGGGGGCATTTTTTACGCCCACTGAGAGGGAGGACAAACTGACCTACTACAGAGACATCCCACGTAGTCAGTTGGGCGATGTCTATCTGCGCCATGGCCCATACTCCCGCAGGTCTGACTCGGGGGGACCTCTGCGATCACCTTCCACTGCCATGGCTGCTGGGGGGGTGGAAGGAGCAGCAGCAGCAGCTCCATCAGCAGCAGCCTCAGTCTTCAGTCGCTAGTGAGTAGCTTTCTACACCCGCATAGTGAGTCTACTCATGAGCAGCAGGAAGACCTGGAGCTGGACCTCAAACAGCAGGTCATGTCATACCTTGACATGACCATGCCAACACACCTTCAAGATCCACTGGATTTGCTGGGAAGCCAAACTTGACTTGTGCCCGCAACTAGCAGAGTTTGCCCTGGAAAAGCTGTACTGGCCGGACAGTAGTTGATTTAGATGGCAACTGGGCTGCTCTATATAACGAAGCAAAATGGCAAATTTACCTCACTATATGAGCTATTGCCCCTCAGATTTACACAGGGGCTGCTCTATATTATGCTGCAAAGTGGCAAATTTACCTCACAATATAAGCTATTGCCCCTCAGATTTACACAGGGGCTGCTCTATATTATGCTGCAAAATGGCAAATTTACCTCACAATATAAGCTATTGCCCCTCAGATTTACACAGGGCCTGCTCTATATAACGAAGCAAAATGGCAAATTTACCTCACTATATAAGCTATTGCCCCTCAGATTTACACAGGGGCTGCTCTATATTATGCTGCAAAATGGCAAATTAACCTCACAATATAAGCTATTGCAGCTCTATATAAATAAAAATAAATAAATAAAAAAAGGGCCTGTAGAAGCTTATTTAGTATAACAGATAGGGTGACATGTGCTGGTTTGGGATGCCCATATGGGCTAGTGTTTTGGCAGCAGTACAAAAACCAATGCAAAATGCAATAGCTTAATAAAGCTGATGCTGATCAACGCTTATTTAGTATAACAGATGGGGTGCAACATGCAGGTTTGGGATGCCCTGCGGCCTGGTGTATTTAAAGCAGACCAAAACCAATTCAAAATGCAATAACTTAATAAAGCTGAGGCTGTAGATGCTTATTTAGTATAAACAGGTAGGGTGCAAGGTGCAGCTTTGGGGTGCCCTGCGGCCTGGTTAAATGAAAGCAGTCAAAAAGGAAGTGCAAACTGAAGTAGCTTAATGAAGCTGATGCTGATCAACGCTTATGTTGTATACCAGATAGGGTGCAAGGTGCAGCTTTGGGGTGCCCTGCGGCCTGGTTTATTAAAATCAGTCAAAAACAAGTGCAAACTGAAGTAGCCTGATCAACGCTTATGTTGTATAACAGATAGGTTTAAAATAGCATGTGCCTTGGGATGCCCGTGTGGCCTGTTATATTTCAAGCTGAACAAAAAGTAACAATAATCCAAGTATGAGACATCATTTTGACCTTCTTCACAGCGCCATACTTTGAAAAAAAAAAATTAATTTCATGCCGATCAATCCAAAGGTCAATGCCCCTAACAAAAATAGTGTTCGGCATAAGTTTTCCTTCTGGAAGGACGTAACCTTTAGTTTACATGGTTGGGGTAGGTTATCTTACAAATTGGGATACCACAGGCAGCAGTGTCATTGAAAGAGACAGATTGTAATGCAGGCCATACGCAAGCAGAGAAACTCAGGCTGCAACAGGCCTATTTAGTTTACATGGTTGGGGTAGGTTATCTTACAAATTGGGATACCCCACTGTATATGAAACCGAATATAAATGCACACCCAAAAGTGGACACTCAGCCTCCAAGAGGCCTGCTTAGTTTAAATAAGAGAGCTGCTTAGTATGGTAGGTAGGTTATGTTATGTTACAGAATGGGATGCCCCAAGCAGACTTGAGATCAGTATATATGCACACAGCAGCAGTGTGTTAGCAGGCTCATACAGGCCAAATTTCTTTAAATAACTGTGCAGCTTACAGTTAATGCAGAGGCTAATGGTATGTTACAGAATGGGATGCCCCAAGCTGACTTGAGATCAGTATATATGCACACAGCAGCAGTGTGTTAGCAGGCTCATACAGGCCAAATTTCTTTAAATAAATGTGCAGCTTACAGTAAATGCAGAGGCTAATGGTATGTTACAGAATGGGATGCCCCAAAGCAGACTTGAGATCAGTATATATGCACACAGCAGCAGTGTGTTAGCAGGCTCATACAGGCCAAATTTCTTTAAATAAATGTGCAGCTTACAGTAAATGCAGAGGCTAATGGTATGTTACAGAATGGGATGCCCCAAAGCAGACTTGAGATCAGTATATATGCACACAGCAGCAGTGTGTTAGCAGGCTCATACAGGCCAAATTTCTTTAAATAAATGTGCAGCTTACAGTAAATGCAGAGGCTAATGGTATGTTACAGAATGGGATGCCCCAAAGCAGACTTGAGATCAGTATATATGCACACAGCAGCAGTGTGTTAGCAGGCTCATACAGGCCAAATTTCTTTAAATAACTGTGCAGCTTACAGTTAATGCAGAGGCTAATGGTATGTTACAGAATGGGATGCCCCAAGCAGACTTGAGATCAGTATATATGCACACAGCAGCAGTGTGTTAGCAGGCTCATACAGGCCAAATTTCTTTAAATAACTGTGCAGCTTACAGTTAATGCAGAGGCTAATGGTATGTTACAGAATGGGATGCCCCAAGCAGACTTGAGATCAGTATATATGCACACAGCAGCAGTGTGTTAGCAGGCTCATACAGGCCAAATTTCTTTAAATAACTGTGCAGCTTACAGTTAATGCAGAGGCTAATGGTATGTTACAGAATGGGATGCCCCAAAGCAGACTTGAGATCAGTATATATGCACACAGCAGCAGTGTGTTAGCAGGCTCATACAGGCCAAATTTCTTTAAATAACTGTGCAGCTTACAGTTAATGCAGAGGCTAATGGTATGTTACAGAATGGGATGTCCCAAAAACCAGAGAGCACCTGGCAGGCAGCAGTAAGACTATGCACAGCAAAAGTGTCTTTATCATGCCTAATTTCAATTAGAATAGGTGCAAATGGTTAGGTTCTTAAATAGAGGCTGGTGTAGTCACAGAATGGGATGCCCTAAAAACCAGCAGTAAGTACACCTGGCAGGGACAAGTTGTGCTATGCCCAGCAAAAGTGTCTTTATCAGGCCTAATTTCAAATATGATAAGAGCAAATGCTTATATGGTCTTAAACAGAGGCTGCTTTAGTCACAGAATGGGATGCCCCGGGCAGGAATCGAGCTGGCAGGGTCCAGTAGGCCTTTGGCCAGCAAAAGTGTCTTTATCAGGCCTGATTTCTATGAGAATAAGTGCAAATGTTTATTATGCTATTAAATAGAGGCTGCTTTAGTCACAGAATGGGATGCCAGTGCCACAAAAACCAGAGAGCATGCACAGCAAAAGTGTCTTTATCAGGCCTGATTTCTATGAGAATAAGTGCAAATGTTTATTATGCTATTAAATAGAGGCTGCTTTAGTCACAGAATGGGATGCCATTGCCACAAAAACCAGAGAGCATGCACAGCAAAAGTGTCTTTATCAGGCCTGATTTCTATGAGAATAAGTGCAAATGTTTATTGTGCTATTAAACCGGACCTTCACCATGATTTAATGAAAAGCCCAAACTCTTAAAAAACAATTCCTCAGCATCTAAAATTAATATATTTTACATGTTTAGTCACTAATTTATTATACTTTCCCCCACTGGGCTGCAACTCTGTTCGGGAATTTAGGATACGGGCGCCGCCATCTTGACTCAGAAGCATCACACTTACTGAGGAGAGGAGAGTGGGATAAGGTACAGGGGGGCAGGTTATAGCTGTGCTTTGCTCAGACAGAGCAGAGCTGGGGTCAGGGAAAGGTCAGCAGTCCCAGAATGCAGAGCAGCACAGTCACTTCCTGTTTGCAGGCACTTCCTGTTTGCAGGCTGCCTGCAAAAATGGCAGCTTCCATAAGCCGCCATCTTGGATGTTTAAAGGCTTATAAAATGCAGTAGATGCAGGTAGGATGATTTTTAATGTGAGCAATCTGTATGTACAGGGTGTGGGAAACATATAAGATAGACTCTTATTTAGAGTGAAGGTCCGCTTTAAATAGAGGCTGCTTTAGTCACAGAATGGGATGCCAGTGCCACAAAAACCAGAGAGCATGCACAGCAAAAGTGTCTTTATCAGGCCTGATTTCTATGAGAATAAGTGCAAATGTTTATTATGCTATTAAATAGAGGCTGCTTTAGTCACAGAATGGGATGCCAGTGCCACAAAAACCAGAGAGCATGCACAGCAAAAGTGTCTTTATCAGGCCTGATTTCTATGAGAATAAGTGCAAATGTTTATTATGCTATTAAATAGAGGCTGCTTTAGTCACAGAATGGGATGCCAGTGCCACAAAAACCAGAGAGCATGCACAGCAAAAGTGTCTTTATCAGGCCTGATTTCTATGAGAATAAGTGCAAATGTTTATTATGCTATTAAATAGAGGCTGCTTTAGTCACAGAATGGGATGCCAGTGCCACAAAAACCAGAGAGCATGCACAGCAAAAGTGTCTTTATCAGGCCTGATTTCTATGAGAATAAGTGCAAATGTTTATTGTGCTATTAAATAGAGGCTGCTTTAGTCACAGAATGGGATGCCAGTGCCACAAAAACCAGAGAGCATGCACAGCAAAAGTGTCTTTATCAGGCCTGATTTCTATGAGAATAAGTGCAAATGTTTATTATGCTATTAAATAGAGGCTGCTTTAGTCACAGAATGGGATGCCAGTGCCACAAAAACCAGAGAGCATGCACAGCAAAAGTGTCTTTATCAGGCCTGATTTCTATGAGAATAAGTGCAAATGTTTATTATGCTATTAAATAGAGGCTGCTTTAGTCACAGAATGGGATGCCATTGCCACAAAAACCAGAGAGCATGCACAGCAAAAGTGTCTTTATCAGGCCTGATTTCTATGAGAATAAGTGCAAATGTTTATTGTGCTATTAAATAGAGGCTGCTTTAGTCACAGAATGGGATGCCAGTGCCACAAAAACCAGAGAGCATGCACAGCAAAAGTGTCTTTATCAGGCCTGATTTCTATGAGAATAAGTGCAAATATTTATTGTGCTATTAAATAGAGGCTGCTTTAGTCACAGAATGGGATGCCAGTGCCACAAAAACCAGAGAGCATGCACAGCAAAAGTGTCTTTATCAGGCCTGATTTCTATGAGAATAAGTGCAAATGTTTATTATGCTATTAAATAGAGGCTGCTTTAGTCACAGAATGGGATGCCAGTGCCACAAAAACCAGAGAGCATGCACAGCAAAAGTGTCTTTATCAGGCCTGATTTCTATGAGAATAAGTGCAAATGTTTATTGTGCTATTAAATAGAGGCTGCTTTAGTCACAGAATGGGATGCCAGTGCCACAAAAACCAGAGAGCATGCACAGCAAAAGTGTCTTTATCAGGCCTGATTTCTATGAGAATAAGTGCAAATGTTTATTGTGCTATTAAATAGAGGCTGCTTTAGTCACAGAATGGGATGCCAGTGCCACAAAAACCAGAGAGCATGCACAGCAAAAGTGTCTTTATCAGGCCTGATTTCTATGAGAATAAGTGCAAATGTTTATTATGCTATTAAATAGAGGCTGCTTTAGTCACAGAATGGGATGCCAGTGCCACAAAAACCAGAGAGCATGCACAGCAAAAGTGTCTTTATCAGGCCTGATTTCTATGAGAATAAGTGCAAATGTTTATTATGCTATTAAATAGAGGCTGCTTTAGTCACAGAATGGGATGCCAGTGCCACAAAAACCAGAGAGCATGCACAGCAAAAGTGTCTTTATCAGGCCTGATTTCTATGAGAATAAGTGCAAATGTTTATTGTGCTATTAAATAGAGGCTGCTTTAGTCACAGAATGGGATGCCAGTGCCACAAAAACCAGAGAGCATGCACAGCAAAAGTGTCTTTATCAGGCCTGATTTCTATGAGAATAAGTGCAAATGTTTATTATGCTATTAAATAGAGGCTGCTTTAGTCACAGAATGGGATGCCAGTGCCACAAAAACCAGAGAGCATGCACAGCAAAAGTGTCTTTATCAGGCCTGATTTCTATGAGAATAAGTGCAAATGTTTATTATGCTATTAAATAGAGGCTGCTTTAGTCACAGAATGGGATGCCAGTGCCACAAAAACCAGAGAGCATGCACAGCAAAAGTGTCTTTATCAGGCCTGATTTCTATGAGAATAAGTGCAAATGTTTATTATGCTATTAAATAGAGGCTGCTTTAGTCACAGAATGGGATGCCATTGCCACAAAAACCAGAGAGCATGCACAGCAAAAGTGTCTTTATCAGGCCTGATTTCTATGAGAATAAGTGCAAATGTTTATTGTGCTATTAAATAGAGGCTGCTTTAGTCACAGAATGGGATGCCAGTGCCACAAAAACCAGAGAGCATGCACAGCAAAAGTGTCTTTATCAGGCCTGATTTCTATGAGAATAAGTGCAAATGTTTATTATGCTATTAAATAGAGGCTGCTTTAGTCACAGAATGGGATGCCAGTGCCACAAAAACCAGAGAGCATGCACAGCAAAAGTGTCTTTATCAGGCCTGATTTCTATGAGAATAAGTGCAAATGTTTATTATGCTATTAAATAGAGGCTGCTTTAGTCACAGAATGGGATGCCAGTGCCACAAAAACCAGAGAGCATGCACAGCAAAAGTGTCTTTATCAGGCCTGATTTCTATGAGAATAAGTGCAAATGTTTATTGTGCTATTAAATAGAGGCTGCTTTAGTCACAGAATGGGATGCCAGTGCCACAAAAACCAGAGAGCATGCACAGCAAAAGTGTCTTTATCAGGCCTGATTTCTATGAGAATAAGTGCAAATGTTTATTATGCTATTAAATAGAGGCTGCTTTAGTCACAGAATGGGATGCCAGTGCCACAAAAACCAGAGAGCATGCACAGCAAAAGTGTCTTTATCAGGCCTGATTTCTATGAGAATAAGTGCAAATGTTTATTATGCTATTAAATAGAGGCTGCTTTAGTCACAGAATGGGATGCCAGTGCCACAAAAACCAGAGAGCATGCACAGCAAAAGTGTCTTTATCAGGCCTGATTTCTATGAGAATAAGTGCAAATGTTTATTGTGCTATTAAATAGAGGCTGCTTTAGTCACAGAATGGGATGCCAGTGCCACAAAAACCAGAGAGCATGCACAGCAAAAGTGTCTTTATCAGGCCTGATTTCTATGAGAATAAGTGCAAATGTTTATTATGCTATTAAATAGAGGCTGCTTTAGTCACAGAATGGGATGCCAGTGCCACAAAAACCAGAGAGCATGCACAGCAAAAGTGTCTTTATCAGGCCTGATTTCTATGAGAATAAGTGCAAATGTTTATTATGCTATTAAATAGAGGCTGCTTTAGTCACAGAATGGGATGCCAGTGCCACAAAAACCAGAGAGCATGCACAGCAAAAGTGTCTTTATCAGGCCTGATTTCTATGAGAATAAGTGCAAATGTTTATTATGCTATTAAATAGAGGCTGCTTTAGTCACAGAATGGGATGCCATTGCCACAAAAACCAGAGAGCATGCACAGCAAAAGTGTCTTTATCAGGCCTGATTTCTATGAGAATAAGTGCAAATGTTTATTGTGCTATTAAATAGAGGCTGCTTTAGTCACAGAATGGGATGCCAGTGCCACAAAAACCAGAGAGCATGCACAGCAAAAGTGTCTTTATCAGGCCTGATTTCTATGAGAATAAGTGCAAATGTTTATTATGCTATTAAATAGAGGCTGCTTTAGTCACAGAATGGGATGCCAGTGCCACAAAAACCAGAGAGCATGCACAGCAAAAGTGTCTTTATCAGGCCTGATTTCTATGAGAATAAGTGCAAATGTTTATTATGCTATTAAATAGAGGCTGCTTTAGTCACAGAATGGGATGCCAGTGCCACAAAAACCAGAGAGCATGCACAGCAAAAGTGTCTTTATCAGGCCTGATTTCTATGAGAATAAGTGCAAATGTTTATTGTGCTATTAAATAGAGGCTGCTTTAGTCACAGAATGGGATGCCAGTGCCACAAAAACCAGAGAGCATGCACAGCAAAAGTGTCTTTATCAGGCCTGATTTCTATGAGAATAAGTGCAAATGTTTATTGTGCTATTAAATAGAGGCTGCTTTAGTCACAGAATGGGATGCCAGTGCCACAAAAACCAGAGAGCATGCACAGCAAAAGTGTCTTTATCAGGCCTGATTTCTATGAGAATAAGTGCAAATGTTTATTATGCTATTAAATAGAGGCTGCTTTAGTCACAGAATGGGATGCCAGTGCCACAAAAACCAGAGAGCATGCACAGCAAAAGTGTCTTTATCAGGCCTGATTTCTATGAGAATAAGTGCAAATGTTTATTATGCTATTAAATAGAGGCTGCTTTAGTCACAGAATGGGATGCCAGTGCCACAAAAACCAGAGAGCATGCACAGCAAAAGTGTCTTTATCAGGCCTGATTTCTATGAGAATAAGTGCAAATGTTTATTGTGCTATTAAATAGAGGCTGCTTTAGTCACAGAATGGGATGCCAGTGCCACAAAAACCAGAGAGCATGCACAGCAAAAGTGTCTTTATCAGGCCTGATTTCTATGAGAATAAGTGCAAATGTTTATTATGCTATTAAATAGAGGCTGCTTTAGTCACAGAATGGGATGCCAGTGCCACAAAAACCAGAGAGCATGCACAGCAAAAGTGTCTTTATCAGGCCTGATTTCTATGAGAATAAGTGCAAATGTTTATTATGCTATTAAATAGAGGCTGCTTTAGTCACAGAATGGGATGCCAGTGCCACAAAAACCAGAGAGCATGCACAGCAAAAGTGTCTTTATCAGGCCTGATTTCTATGAGAATAAGTGCAAATGTTTATTATGCTATTAAATAGAGGCTGCTTTAGTCACAGAATGGGATGCCATTGCCACAAAAACCAGAGAGCATGCACAGCAAAAGTGTCTTTATCAGGCCTGATTTCTATGAGAATAAGTGCAAATGTTTATTGTGCTATTAAATAGAGGCTGCTTTAGTCACAGAATGGGATGCCAGTGCCACAAAAACCAGAGAGCATGCACAGCAAAAGTGTCTTTATCAGGCCTGATTTCTATGAGAATAAGTGCAAATGTTTATTATGCTATTAAATAGAGGCTGCTTTAGTCACAGAATGGGATGCCAGTGCCACAAAAACCAGAGAGCATGCACAGCAAAAGTGTCTTTATCAGGCCTGATTTCTATGAGAATAAGTGCAAATGTTTATTATGCTATTAAATAGAGGCTGCTTTAGTCACAGAATGGGATGCCAGTGCCACAAAAACCAGAGAGCATGCACAGCAAAAGTGTCTTTATCAGGCCTGATTTCTATGAGAATAAGTGCAAATGTTTATTGTGCTATTAAATAGAGGCTGCTTTAGTCACAGAATGGGATGCCAGTGCCACAAAAACCAGAGAGCATGCACAGCAAAAGTGTCTTTATCAGGCCTGATTTCTATGAGAATAAGTGCAAATGTTTATTGTGCTATTAAATAGAGGCTGCTTTAGTCACAGAATGGGATGCCAGTGCCACAAAAACCAGAGAGCATGCACAGCAAAAGTGTCTTTATCAGGCCTGATTTCTATGAGAATAAGTGCAAATGTTTATTATGCTATTAAATAGAGGCTGCTTTAGTCACAGAATGGGATGCCAGTGCCACAAAAACCAGAGAGCATGCACAGCAAAAGTGTCTTTATCAGGCCTGATTTCTATGAGAATAAGTGCAAATGTTTATTATGCTATTAAATAGAGGCTGCTTTAGTCACAGAATGGGATGCCAGTGCCACAAAAACCAGAGAGCATGCACAGCAAAAGTGTCTTTATCAGGCCTGATTTCTATGAGAATAAGTGCAAATGTTTATTATGCTATTAAATAGAGGCTGCTTTAGTCACAGAATGGGATGCCAGTGCCACAAAAACCAGAGAGCATGCACAGCAAAAGTGTCTTTATCAGGCCTGATTTCTATGAGAATAAGTGCAAATGTTTATTATGCTATTAAATAGAGGCTGCTTTAGTCACAGAATGGGATGCCAGTGCCACAAAAACCAGAGAGCATGCACAGCAAAAGTGTCTTTATCAGGCCTGATTTCTATGAGAATAAGTGCAAATGTTTATTATGCTATTAAATAGAGGCTGCTTTAGTCACAGAATGGGATGCCAGTGCCACAAAAACCAGAGAGCATGCACAGCAAAAGTGTCTTTATCAGGCCTGATTTCTATGAGAATAAGTGCAAATGTTTATTATGCTATTAAATAGAGGCTGCTTTAGTCACAGAATGGGATGCCAGTGCCACAAAAACCAGAGAGCATGCACAGCAAAAGTGTCTTTATCAGGCCTGATTTCTATGAGAATAAGTGCAAATGTTTATTATGCTATTAAATAGAGGCTGCTTTAGTCACAGAATGGGATGCCATTGCCACAAAAACCAGAGAGCATGCACAGCAAAAGTGTCTTTATCAGGCCTGATTTCTATGAGAATAAGTGCAAATGTTTATTATGCTATTAAATAGAGGCTGCTTTAGTCACAGAATGGGATGCCAGTGCCACAAAAACCAGAGAGCATGCACAGCAAAAGTGTCTTTATCAGGCCTGATTTCTATGAGAATAAGTGCAAATGTTTATTATGCTATTAAATAGAGGCTGCTTTAGTCACAGAATGGGATGCCAGTGCCACAAAAACCAGAGAGCATGCACAGCAAAAGTGTCTTTATCAGGCCTGATTTCTATGAGAATAAGTGCAAATGTTTATTGTGCTATTAAATAGAGGCTGCTTTAGTCACAGAATGGGATGCCAGTGCCACAAAAACCAGAGAGCATGCACAGCAAAAGTGTCTTTATCAGGCCTGATTTCTATGAGAATAAGTGCAAATGTTTATTATGCTATTAAATAGAGGCTGCTTTAGTCACAGAATGGGATGCCAGTGCCACAAAAACCAGAGAGCATGCACAGCAAAAGTGTCTTTATCAGGCCTGATTTCTATGAGAATAAGTGCAAATGTTTATTGTGCTATTAAATAGAGGCTGCTTTAGTCACAGAATGGGATGCCAGTGCCACAAAAACCAGAGAGCATGCACAGCAAAAGTGTCTTTATCAGGCCTGATTTCTATGAGAATAAGTGCAAATGTTTATTATGCTATTAAATAGAGGCTGCTTTAGTCACAGAATGGGATGCCAGTGCCACAAAAACCAGAGAGCATGCACAGCAAAAGTGTCTTTATCAGGCCTGATTTCTATGAGAATAAGTGCAAATGTTTATTATGCTATTAAATAGAGGCTGCTTTAGTCACAGAATGGGATGCCAGTGCCACAAATACCAGAGAGCATGCACAGCAAAAGTGTCTTTATCAGGCCTGATTTCTATGAGAATAAGTGCAAATGTTTATTATGCTATTAAATAGAGGCTGCTTTAGTCACAGAATGGGATGCCTCACAGCAGACTTAAGATCAGTTCAGTATATATGCACAGTTAGTTACTATAAGCAGCCTGAAAACGCTAACAAAGCCTGTCAGGCTGGATGAAAAAAAAAAAAAAACTGACAGCCTCCGATTTTCCCTTCCTTTCCCTGTTTTTTGCTGACTTTCTGTCTGTCTCCTGTCTGTCTCCTGCCTGTCTCCAGCCTGTCCCTGTCTGTCCCTGCCTGTCTCCAGCCTGTCCCTGTCTGTCCCTCAGCTACACAGCGTTCTGTCTCTCACGAATGCAATAGAGAAATGAGGAAAAGCAAGATGGCCGCCGTTAAATACCGCTGTGTGACGTCACCGGGCTTGCTGGCTGCTGATAGGCTGCATGTGACTGCCCCAGCTTGCACTGGCGCGGGATACATGTCCAGACATGTCCCGCCCGCCATCTTAGAATGCCTGTAATGTAAATGAATGGATGTTAAAGGAAAACTTCGAGTGATCGAATCGCGGGGAAATTCGGATTCGATCCGAATCGAATTTTTCCTGAAATTCGGATCGAATCCGGGTTCGTCCGGATCGATTCGCTCATCCCTAATGGTAACCAAGATAAATTGACAAGATTGACCTTCCAAGTAAATTGACAGCGTGCACTTAAGCAAAACGTAAGGCATTACCAGTTATATATTGTGTAAATCGCTATTTCTTGGGATTCTGATAGAAGAGCTATTTCAAGCCTGGCTATGGATGCTAAATTAGCTTCTTACCTGAAACCATCCTCTTTCTTCTTTACATATATACAGTATCCTTAAAATGCTCCCGTAAAACTAGGTCAGTGGCTGCACACAACCCGGCTTTGTTATCATTAATTCGAAAATAAGCTTATGAGTTCATTTCAGTTTTTGGGTTAAATGACACCATTTTAACATTCACCCCTAGTAAAGTGCAGAAGGCAGCCCTGTAGTAATACTGTATGACGTAATCTTGGAGAACATAACTAGATTAGCCAATTTCTTAAACATTTGACGATTTTCCCCCAAAAATTCTGTTCCAATGGAAACACATTTTTAATAAATTGCTAAAAAAAAATAACTAACTAGAGGGTTTTCCCTGGCTCTGGTGGCAGCGGTGGTGGCTCAGATGTCCTCATCTTCTTTCTTAACCCAGCTCAGCCAGTTCTCTGCCTTCCAGTGCAGTCATCGTTTATCTTAAGCTGGTCAATTCTTTAGACTATTTAGATCATTTTTTGTCTTGGCTGCATTGACTTGGATTTTAGTTGTTATCCATGAATGGCAGAATTGTAATGCACGTGCTACATCAAATACGTTTCTTATCCCATATGGGCTGGATATTTTTTACATTTCTATCATTTCAAGTGATCTGGCTTCATGATCTAAGCACTTTGATTGTGGTGAGCAGGTGAAGGTGAAGCTCATTTTTTAGATCCATAATTAATAAATTAGCTGTGTAAACGTATGTCTATGTAGTATGTGTGAAAATGTTACAACATGCTCTGGTCAGGTATCCAGATAATGCAGACTTAATTGTTCCTCTGGCGCATAATTGTGGGAAAGCTAAAGCCTGAACTCTGCTTTCCCAAAAGTTGTGGGAGGGACATCCCCCCGCGCATATATCTCCACAAACTCCACTTCACCTAGTGAAATTGGTCCCCACAATTATTATTATTTTTTATTATTATTGTTTATTTATATAGCGCCATCAACTTCCGTAGCGCTGTACAAAGTAGTAATTACAGATAGGGTAGAAACATACACATAGACTATTTCAGATGCAGTGTTACAGAGTTAAGAATGGATATTCTGAATACAAGATACAGTAGAAAAGAGAGCCCTGTCCTTGCAAGCTTACAGTCTAAAGGATGAGGGGTGGATACGAGGGAGAAGGATCACAAACAGTCAGTATTTAGCTTTGTGGCATGTGCCCTTTAGAAAATTGGTTAAGCCAGATTATATACTTGTCTGAATAGGTGAGTTTTAAAGGCACCTTAAAGGGCATTCCAGAAGGCATTCCAGAAGATTGAAGTTGCATGTGAGAAGTCATGGAGGCGAGCATGAGAGGAGGTGACCAGGGTGGAGGACAGGAGAAGGTCAGCAGCAGAGCGAAGGCTGCGTCGAGGTTGATATTGTAGAATTAGAGATGAGATGTAAGGAGGGGCCTGATTGGTGAGAGCTTTGTAGCCGAGAGTAAGAGTTTGGAACAGGATTCGCTGTGGGACTGGCAGCCAGTGTAGGGATTGGCAGAGAGGCGTAGAACTGGAGGAGCGAGAGGAGAGATGGATGAGGTGAGCAGCAGAGTTCAGGATAGATTGGAGGGGTGCCAGTCTGTTAGTTGGTAAGCCACAAAGAAGGATGTTGCAGTAATCCAGTCGGGATATGACCAGGGCATGCACTAATATTTTAGCAGTGTCAGATGAGAGGAAGGGATGGATGCGTGAGATGTTTTTAAGTTGGAGGCGACATGGGTGGCCAGGGAGTGAATATGTGGTTTAAAAGAGAGGGCTGAGTCCAGAATGACTCCCAGGCACCGAGCTTGGGGAGTTGCAGTTATTGTGCAATTGTTGACAGAAATAGACGAGTTAGAGAGGGGAGGGGAGTTAGATGGTGGGAAAATTACCAGTTCTGTCTTGTCCCTGTTTAGTTCAGGTAGCGAGATGACATGAATAAAGAAATAGCTACAAGGCAGTTGAGGAGATGAGATGGTAGAGAGAAGAGATTGGGGCCTGAGAGATATATCAGAGTGTCATCCGCATAGAAGTGGTATTGAAAGCCTAGTGAAGTATAATTTTGCCAAGGCCATAGGTATAGACTGAGAAAAGTAGGGGGCCTAGGACAGAACCTTGAGGCACACTGACAGAAAGTGAACGGGAGGATGAGACCGTGTTAGAATAGGATACACTGAATGATCTGTCAGAGAGGTAAGAGGTGAGCCAAGAGAGTGCAAGCCCTTAAACCCCAAGAGAGGAGAGAACATCAAGAAGCAGGGAGTGGTCAACAGTGTCAAAGGCTAAGGAGAGGTCAAGAAGCATGAGGATGGAGTAGTGACCTTTGCTTTTGGCAGTGAGCAGATCATTAGTGACTTTGGTGAGGGCAGTTTCAGTGGAGTGGTTACGGTGGAATCCTGATTGTAAGGGGTCAAGTAAGTTGTTAGTGGATAAGTAGTGTGCCGGTTCTGAGTGGACATGTTGTTCAAGAAGTTTGGAGGAAAAGGGGAGTAGTGAGATGGGGCTGTAGCTGGAGAGGGCAGAGGGGTCGAGAGAGGGTTCCTTGATTATCGGAGTAATAACTGCACGTTTGTAGGTGGAAGGAATGGTGCCAGTGGAGAGAGAAAGGTCGAATATAGAGGTTAAGGCTGGAGTGAGGGATGGAGACAGTTGAGGAATAAGGTGGGATGGAATAGGATCGAGGGAGCAGGTAGTCAGGTGGGCCCTAGAAATGAGGGAGGTTAGTCCAAATTCAGTTATTGGAGTAAAGAAAGTAAGAGAGCAAGGCATGGTGATTGTTTGAAGTGGTGAGGGAGTCTGAGGGGAAAATCCAAGTTGATTGTTGTCGATTTTTTCTTTGAACAATTGGCGCTCATTGGTCACACAGTCTGTGTATCAGCCGGTACCCATAGAAAAGAAGAGACTCTGCACCATGTTTCATGGAGGATTGCAGTGAAGAAGTGAAGGGGTCTAAAGGTGGTCTATGCATAGTAGGGCTTCAGCAATCAGGATGCCCCTCACAACTTTTACAATGCAGTCCAACGCATAGTTAGGGTGTTGAACTGCTTTAAAAAGAAGACGTTAAATCAGGCGATGCCAGAGGGCAAAAGACGCTGATCACTCACACACAGGTCCGCCATGAAAAGTTGGTTCCATGGACGGCCACACCATAGGATCTTTAGTTCAAGGTAAGTAACAGGAAAACGATTCGATTTAAGGCTAGACCTGCCACAACAGACAGTTCCTACACTTGCCCAAGAGCTACAGGTCTAATTATTTAGAGCACCAGATTTATAATATTGTATTCAAGTTGTATGCAAAGTGAATATATTAACTATCATGTTTAAAATGGGTATTTAATATACCATGCTTTGTTACTTTGCAGAGTATTTGTTTTGCATGGCTTCTCCTTTGTTGCAGAGCTGTTTTCCTAACAGATCTCTATTATTTCAGAAATATAATTGTATTAAAAATACATTTTCACGGCTAAAGTGACAGAGTCTCTGATGCATCGCTTTGTTATTTTGGCACAATGATCCCGGTGGCTGTGAGTAGGTGTAGTGAAGCACACTTTAATGATGCAGCAATAAGACTCTCCAGCTTGGAAAAGAGAGAGTTTCCAGTGCTTACTCAGGTTGCCCTCCTACAGTCCACACACATTATTCCCCAGCACATGGTATGCTGCAAAAAACAAACTTGACAGCAGGCTGTATGCCATTCTAGCAGATGGAGCCGAATGTATAGCCAGAGAGTGTTCCACAATGATATAAGAACACATAACTATTCTCTGCCGTGTGGGAGAACTCAGACTGAAGGCTAACTTGCTAATTTTTTCCTTTGGAAAATACAGTCTCATATTGTACTTCGTGTTAATCTGACATTATTTTAAAACAACCTTTTTTAATGTTTTCCACCTTGCATCATACAAATGATAAAAAATTCCAAGCTAAAGAAAGGTCAGTGGCCATCTGGTCTTGATGGCACTATCTGTACCCTACCTGCACTACAATAATGAAGAAGCCTGAAATCGGGCACAGCCATTCTTGTGCATGGTGCTTGCTGCATGAGCGTGTTTACCCAATTAGCTAATCGCTCACCAGTGGTCTTGTGGGGCAGAAGAATAGCTGCCGCCAGTAAGGGGGCTAGCTGAATTTAAATAGTTATTATTATTATTATTATTATTATTTTTAAAGCACCATAGTCCACTGAACGAGGTAGAAATTACAGGGGATAAGACATGCATGGTATTATGAGTCATATGTAACAGTAGTATAATTAAGCACACAGATGCAGCAATACATTTGGAGAGAAGGCCCTGCCCTTGCCAGCTTACATTCTAAAGGAAATGGGTGGAGAAGTTACCAGCTCTGGTTATTCATTTGTATTCCTTTTCCCTGCCTCATACATAGATAGATAGATAGATAGATAGATAGATAGATAGATAGATAGAAAGATGGATAGATAGATAGATAGATAGATAGATAGATAGATAGATAGGTTCCCTATGCCTATAATCACCTGTGTTGCTTTAGCTCATGCACTGCTCCTACTGACACAGAGCTGCCATTCCACGCACTGTGGTCAGCTTAGAGGCTGATTCATTACTAGCGGCAGGTAGCGACAGATGAGCGTCTTGAGAGCGGCGCTCTGAGCGTCCGCTAGTGTCCGCCACGATCGGCTGTCAGTCGCTATTGCAGGGCACCTCAGTCGCTATCTGCCGTTATTGGGAATCACGCTGACAATGGTGAATGTGATGTTTCAGATGTGCTTTAGAGGCGCTGTTGATTTTGGACACCGTGTTCAATACTGCGCCTGAGCGTTTTTGGCCTGTTGGATATAAATCAATCTGTTAGAACATTCTGTATAAAACACATAGAACCATGTTTGTTTTCTTAAATGTTATTTATTGTATATTATTTCTCGAAGTCCCCAAAATAGAAACAAAAGTGTATTATTTAATGTAGTTGTCTCCAAATGTTTTATTTTTTTTTTTTTGTTTTGGTTTGTTGAATGTAATTACATACCAAACCCCCTATTAAATTTAGAGACAGCCTTTTTTTTGTTGGTTGTTTTTTGCTCTAAAATTTCCCCCCACATATCGTTTTCTTAAATATTTTTAAGCTACACATTTTTTGTTTTCGAAATTTCTAAAAAACCACATATTTTTAAAACATTTTTAATAAGGGCCCTGTAGTACAGTAGTTGGAGTATAGTTAAGGTGATCTAGCTTACCAAAAAAAAAGAGGTAATCATGCTTTCCCGTTGTTCAAACCCAGTCTGGGTGTCCTCCGTACTGTTTGCGGCCATGTTGGGGACTCGGGCACCAGTGCTGTTTCTTCGGGGGGTTTGATTCGGTGACATATGCAAATATTGTGTAGGACACAGCATGCGAGGATGATTTTGGAGACCTTTTGTGGACTGTACAACATCTCCTCCTGGGCGTGCCAAACAGAGAAAGCGTGCTTTCAGCAGGCCGATGGTTCTTTCCACAATGCATCTGGTTTTGCGATGTGCTGCATTGTAGCGTATTTGGGCAGAGGTCTGTGGATTTCCATATGCCTTGTCCGCTGTTGAATAAACAGATTGAGAGAGCGAGCAATTAGTAAAGTTCAATCAACATAATGAAAACATTTTAGGTTTGGTTATATATTTGGTTCAGTTACTAGTCCACATATTAAACGTGTAAATAGGTGTCATGGATTATTAATTACCCAGTAGCCAGCCAGGTGGCATTTAATTGTTCTTAAACTTCTGGCACAGGAATGATTGCTGGAGCACGTAAGAATCATGGCATGAGCCAGGGAAGCCAGATCTCACGGCCCGCAGCTTCTTGTCATGGTCACATAGTACCATGAAATTCATGGAATGGAACTGTTTCCGATTCCGGTAATGCAGCTCCTGTGCACGGGGAGGCCGGAAAGGGATATGTGTACCATCCACGCACCCTAGCACATTAGGGATCCCTCCCATGCGGTAGAACGCACATTTGATTTTGGCAACCTCATCCTCAGGAAATTTAATATAAACAGGGATAAGGTCACAAATAGCCAGGACTACCTGGTAAAATATGCGGCTCATTGTAGCCTGGCTGCTCCCGCTCAGGAGGGCAGAGGTTGCCTGGAAATTCCCCTGTGCCACAATATTAGGCATGGCACATAGGCGAACTATGCCAGGGATGGATTGGGTGCGTCGGGTGGATGGATCGATTTTGGTCTTAATCTGATCGGCTTCCGCCGCCCGCTGACAGCGTAGCCAGCCTGCCCGCTCCCACCATGCCGGCATTTTTTTTTTTTTTATTTCAGGGAAAATTCGATCGGCACGAACCAAAAAAAATTCGGGTTCGTGCCGAATCGAATTTTCCCTGAAATTCGGAGCGAATTCCAGTTCGTCCGAATCGGTTCGCTCATCCCTACATATAACGAGGGCACAGGATTATTTAAAATGCACAAAATCACCCTGGAACAGACAAACACCAATTTGAAAGGCACTCACCAGGGGATGAACTGCCGCTGGTGTCCCAGGGAGGACTCTGAGGAGGAGACGTGGAGCCACGACTCCTCACAATCTGCCCAGAAGATCCCAAAACCCATGGGCCACCCTCCTCCCTCTCACTCCCTGATCCTTGAGGGAGTGTGGGTGAGTCCATGTCCTCCTCCCCACTTGGACTCCCCACTTGAGAGTGGCCACTAGGGTTTCGAGACTCAACTGACTCAGATTGTGAGGAGCTGAGGCTCCAGACTTCCCTCCCCCCAGCAGCTCGCTCCTCTGGGGCGTCATCCCCTTCCTCCCCTGGGTCCTCGAGATAGGACTGGTGAGAGGGCCCCTCCCCCGCAGAATCATCCGAGCCCACCACTCTTCTGCGGGGCAGGATACCCTTCCCACGTTTGCCCAGGGGAGGATGCTTATCTGTGTGGAAGGGGATAAAAAAGGACAGCTCAAATAAAATTCTAAAAAGGGACTACATTATAATACAACATTATCATTGGGGGCAGAATCTGAGGAGTAGCAGGGGAGACGTCGGGCTGGGCGTCTAGGCCTCATCATGAATCCTCGTAGGTGTAAACCGGAAGTGGAAAAAATGAAAGTGAAAGCAAAAAATCTGACACGCCTCGCCTTAATATGCAAAACTACGCTTAGAAAAACGCTAGGACACGCAAAGTAAAATAGCGTAAAAACTCATCCGCTACATGCACACACACTCAAATGGTTTGGAATTGTTGGATGCTGCGTAATTATTTTGAACAGCGTAATAGCAGCTAGATAGATGTGTGAATGTGTACAAAACCACACTCCTGATCTAGCTTGACAAACATTGGAATGCCTAAATAGTGTAAGGATTAAAAATGTGTTTCACAATGTGATGCCTAAAGGGTTCATATTTGCTTTAACTATGGTTTCAAGGTCATGGTAGTGCAGTCAGATGCGCGCAAATGTCTGCTGCGTATTCAAAACACCGACTCTGGGCGTTCAAAGTTAATTCATTGACAAAAAAATACAAAACATGTATGAACAGCACAGCGCCGCTGCCTGCGACACGTAGCGACTCGGCATAGCGACTGGCCCTCGCCGAAAGAACCCAGATTCAATAAGGGAATTTCTAGGAAACAGCGTGGGCGCTGTTTTTGGCTGACTGCGGCATAGAGCGCCAGTCAGGGTTACCAAAAAATGATTATTTGTGTGGTTGGAAACATTACAAAACGCTAAAAATAACAGAAATGACATTGGGGTAGGGCTGTGAGTTTAACATTAAAGTGACACATTACAATTTAACTTTTTAGAAAAAAAAAACAAAACACATGGAAACATTAAACACACTTCATAAATAAACTTTCGAACATTAACATTTGGAAAAAAAACAAAAAAACAAAAAAAAAAGGCAAAGAAACTACATTCCATTGTCTGCCATAGAAATGTATGGGAGAGCGCCAGGTAGCGAGAAGTCATACCTGGCGTTCGGCAAGGCTGAATGCAGGCGCTGTTCGCTGAGGCTGGGAACATGTTGAATATTACGCTACATGGCGCTCTCCCAGTCGCTAAACTGGATCGGCTTCATAAATGTGTGATTGTGTATTTGAGCCGGCGTTCTCGTGGCGATACCTCGTGTTGCCTGTCGCTAAATAGTCGCTACCTGGCACTATACGTTCATAAATAAGGGCCTTAGTTGCGTGGACACAAGCGCACATCTTCGACCCAAGGTTGAATTTTTCACTAGCCAGTCTAAGAAAATTTGTAGGCCCTTATAGGCTCATTGGTCATCCTCTTACAATCTCAGATCTGGGTATTCTATATTGCTTGGCTCTACTTCTGTAACAATATGAAATGGGCGTAGGTGTTTGGGGATGCAGCTATTTGGTGCCATTATTTTAATTTACATTTATGACATAGAACGCTATGGTCTGGTCCTACCTAGTACTGTTCTGACTAGAGATGAGCGAACTTTTGAAAAATTCGATTCGACTGATTCGCCGAATTTTCCGACAAAAATCGTTTCGACCCGAATAAATTCGCGACGAATCGCTATTAAAAACGGCTATTTCTGAGCCTCCTACAGCCTCAATAGGGTTGTAAACCATTCAGCCTTGCTGTAACACGCACAGGATGCGTGCTGGGTTAGTTAAATAATACTTTGAAGAAATATCACATGCAGATCAGAGGCATCGCTAATAGAATCGCAGAGCGGCACAATTGCAGAGAGTTGAAGTGGCATCACTATGAGGGGCAGAAGGAGCCCAAATATACACTGGAGTTGGCCTCAGGAGCCCAAAAATTGGATGAATCACACCCTGGAGTTGGCAGAAGTTGGCAGCAGCAGCAGCAGGAGCCCAAATATACACTGGAGTTGGCTTCAGGAGCCCAAAAATTGGATGAATCACACCCTGGAGTTGGCAGGAGTTGACACCAGCAGCAGCAGGAGCCCAAATATACACTGGAGTTGGCTTCAGGAGCCCAAAAATTGGATGAATCACACCCTGGAGTTGGCAGAAGTTGGCAGCAGCAGCAGCAGGAGCCCAAATATACACTGGAGTTGGCCTCAGGAGCCCAAAAATTGGATGAATCACACCCTGGAGTTGGCAGAAGTTGGCAGCAGCAGCAGCAGGAGCCCAAATATACACTGGAGTTGGCCTCAGGAGCCCAAAAATTGGATGAATCACACCCTGGAGTTGGCAGGAGTTGACAGTAGCAGCAGCAGGAGCCCAAATATACACTGGAGTTGGCCTCAGGAGCCCAAAAATTGGATGAATCACACCCTGGAGTTGGCAGAAGTTGGCAGCAGCAGCAGCAGGAGCCCAAATATACACTGTAGTTGGCCTCAGGAGCCCAAAAATTGGATGAATCACACCCTGGAGTTGGCAGAAGTTGGCAGCAGCAGCAGCAGGAGCCCAAATATACACTGGAGTTGGCCTCAGGAGCCCAAAAATTGGATGAATCACACCCTGGAGTTGGCAGAAGTTGGCAGCAGCAGCAGCAGGAGCCCAAATATACACTGGAGTTGGCTTCAGGAGCCCAAAAATTGGATGAATCACACCCTGGAGTTGGCAGGAGTTGACACCAGCAGCAGCAGGAGCCCAAATATACACTGGAGTTGGCTTCAGGAGCCCAAAAATTGGATGAATCACACCCTGGAGTTGGCAGAAGTTGGCAGCAGCAGCAGCAGGAGCCCAAATATACACTGGAGTTGGCCTCAGGAGCCCAAAAATTGGATGAATCACACCCTGGAGTTGGCAGAAGTTGGCAGCAGCAGCAGCAGGAGCCCAAATATACACTGGAGTTGGCCTCAGGAGCCCAAAAATTGGATGAATCACACCCTGGAGTTGGCAGAAGTTGGCAGCAGCAGCAGCAGGAGCCCAAATATACACTGGAGTTGGCCTCAGGAGCCCAAAAATTGGATGAATCACACCCTGGAGTTGGCAGAAGTTGGCAGCAGCAGCAGCAGGAGCCCAAATATACACTGGAGTTGGCCTCAGGAGCCCAAAAATTGGATGAATCACACCCTGGAGTTGGCAGAAGTTGGCAGCAGCAGCAGCAGGAGCCCAAATATACACTGGAGTTGGCCTCAGGAGCCCAAAAATTGGATGAATCACACCCTGGAGTTGGCAGGAGTTGACACCAGCAGCAGCAGGAGCCCAAATATACACTGGAGTTGGCTTCAGGAGCCCAAAAATTGGATGAATCACACCCTGGAGTTGGCAGAAGTTGGCAGCAGCAGCAGCAGGAGCCCAAATATACACTGGAGTTGGCCTCAGGAGCCCAAAAATTGGATGAATCACACCCTGGAGTTGGCAGAAGTTGGCAGCAGCAGCAGCAGGAGCCCAAATATACACTGGAGTTGGCTTCAGGAGCCCAAAAATTGGATGAATCACACCCTGGAGTTGGCAGAAGTTGGCAGCAGCAGCAGCAGGAGCCCAAATATACACTGGAGTTGGCCTCAGGAGCCCAAAAATTGGATGAATCACACCCTGGAGTTGGCAGAAGTTGGCAGCAGCAGCAGCAGGAGCCCAAATATACACTGGAGTTGGCTTCAGGAGCCCAAAAATTGGATGAATCACACCCTGGAGTTGGCAGGAGTTGACACCAGCAGCAGCAGGAGCCCAAATATACACTGGAGTTGGCCTCAGGAGCCCAAAAATTGGATGAATCACACCCTGGAGTTGGCAGGAGTTGACAGTAGCAGCAGCAGGAGCCCAAATATACACTGGAGTTGGCCTCAGGAGCCCAAAAATTGGATGAATCACACCCTGGAGTTGGCAGAAGTTGGCAGCAGCAGCAGCAGGAGCCCAAATATACACTGGAGTTGGCCTCAGGAGCCCAAAAATTGGATGAATCACACCCTGGAGTTGGCAGGAGTTGACAGTAGCAGCAGCAGGAGCCCAAATATACACTGGAGTTGGCCTCAGGAGCCCAAAAATTGGATGAATCACACCCTGGAGTTGGCAGAAGTTGGCAGCAGCAGCAGCAGGAGCCCAAATATACACTGGAGTTGGCCTCAGGAGCCCAAAAATTGGATGAATCACACCCTGGAGTTGGCAGGAGTTGACAGTAGCAGCAGCAGGAGCCCAAATATACACTGGAGTTGGCCTCAGGAGCCCAAAAATTGGATGAATCACACCCTGGAGTTGGCAGAAGTTGGCAGCAGCAGCAGCAGGAGCCCAAATATACACTGGAGTTGGCCTCAGGAGCCCAAAAATTGGATGAATCACACCCTGGAGTTGGCAGGAGTTGACAGTAGCAGCAGCAGGAGCCCAAATATACACTGGAGTTGGCTTCAGGAGCCCAAAAATTGGATGAATCACACCCTGGAGTTGGCAGGAGTTGACACCAGCAGCAGCAGGAGCCCAAATATACACTGGAGTTGGCTTCAGGAGCCCAAAAATTGGATGAATCACACCCTGGAGTTGGCAGAAGTTGGCAGCAGCAGCAGCAGGAGCCCAAATATACACTGGAGTTGGCCTCAGGAGCCCAAAAATTGGATGAATCACACCCTGGAGTTGGCAGAAGTTGGCAGCAGCAGCAGCAGGAGCCCAAATATACACTGGAGTTGGCCTCAGGAGCCCAAAAATTGGATGAATCACACCCTGGAGTTGGCAGAAGTTGGCAGCAGCAGCAGCAGGAGCCCAAATATACACTGGAGTTGGCCTCAGGAGCCCAAAAATTGGATGAATCACACCCTGGAGTTGGCAGAAGTTGGCAGCAGCAGCAGCAGGAGCCCAAATATACACTGGAGTTGGCCTCAGGAGCCCAAAAATTGGATGAATCACACCCTGGAGTTGGCAGAAGTTGGCAGCAGCAGCAGCAGGAGCCCAAATATACACTGGAGTTGGCCTCAGGAGCCCAAAAATTGGATGAATCACACCCTGGAGTTGGCAGAAGTTGGCAGCAGCAGCAGCAGGAGCCCAAATATACACTGGAGTTGGCTTCAGGAGCCCAAAAATTGGATGAATCACACCCTGGAGTTGGCAGGAGTTGACACCAGCAGCAGCAGGAGCCCAAATATACACTGGAGTTGGCTTCAGGAGCCCAAAAATTGGATGAATCACACCCTGGAGTTGGCAGAAGTTGGCAGCAGCAGCAGCAGGAGCCCAAATATACACTGGAGTTGGCCTCAGGAGCCCAAAAATTGGATGAATCACACCCTGGAGTTGGCAGGAGTTGACACCAGCAGCAGCAGGAGCCCAAATATACACTGGAGTTGGCTTCAGGAGCCCAAAAATTGGATGAATCACACCCTGGAGTTGGCAGAAGTTGGCAGCAGCAGCAGCAGGAGCCCAAATATACACTGGAGTTGGCCTCAGGAGCCCAAAAATTGGATGAATCACACCCTGGAGTTGGCAGGAGTTGACAGTAGCAGCAGCAGGAGCCCAAATATACACTGGATTTGGCTTCAGGAGCCCAAAAATTGGATGAATCACACCCTGGAGTTGGCAGGAGTTGACACCAGCAGCAGCAGGAGCCCAAATATACACTGGAGTTGGCTTCAGGAGCCCAAAAATTGGATGAATCACACCCTGGAGTTGGCAGAAGTTGGCAGCAGCAGCAGCAGGAGCCCAAATATACACTGGAGTTGGCCTCAGGAGCCCAAAAATTGGATGAATCACACCCTGGAGTTGGCAGAAGTTGGCAGCAGCAGCAGCAGGAGCCCAAATATACACTGGAGTTGGCCTCAGGAGCCCAAAAATTGGATGAATCACACCCTGGAGTTGGCAGGAGTTGACAGTAGCAGCAGCAGGAGCCCAAATATACACTGGAGTTGGCCTCAGGAGCCCAAAAATTGGATGAATCACACCCTGGAGTTGGCAGAAGTTGGCAGTAGCAGCAGCAGGAGCCCAAATATACACTGGAGTTGGCCTCAGGAGCCCAAAAATTGGATGAATCACACCCTGGAGTTGGCAGAAGTTGGCAGCAGCAGCAGCAGGAGCCCAAATATACACTGGAGTTGGCCTCAGGAGCCCAAAAATTGGATGAATCACACCCTGGAGTTGGCAGGAGTTGACAGTAGCAGCAGCAGGAGCCCAAATATACACTGGAGTTGGCCTCAGGAGCCCAAAAATTGGATGAATCACACCCTGGAGTTGGCAGGAGTTGGCAGCAGCAGCAGCAGGAGCCCAAAAAATGGCCTAAAGACATAAATATGTTTTGCACCATTTGGAAAGTGTAAAACGTGGCACCATGCTGAATCTAGTCGCATGCATCAGGCATTGGTGGGTGGAAATCCTGGCTGATCCATCCCTGATTCATTTTGACAAAGGTGAGTCTCTCCACATTTTTAGTTGACAGACGAGTTCTCCTCGCCGTAACTATGGCCCCCGCCGCACTAAACACCCGCTCAGATGGCACGCTACTTGCCGGGCAGGACAGCTTTTCCAGGGCAAACTCTGCTAGTTGCGGCCACAAATCAAGTTTGGCTGCCCAGAAGTCCAGCGGATCCTCAAGGTGTGTTGGCATGGTCATGTCAAAGTATGACATGACCTGCTGGTTCAGGTCCTGCTCCAGGTCTTCCTGCTGCTCATGAGTAGCCTCACTATGCGGGTGTAGAAAGCTACTCATTAGCGACTGAAGACTGAGGCTGCTGCTGCTGATGGAGCTTCTGCTGCTGCTGCTGCCAACCCCCCCAGCGGCCATGGCAGTGGAAGGTGAGCGCAGAGGTCCCCTCGAGTCAGACCTGCGAGAGTATGGACCATGGCGCAGATAGGCATCGGCCAACTGCCTACGTAGAATGTCTTTGTAGTAGTTGAGTTTGTCCTCCCTCTCGGTGGGTTTAAAAAATGCCCCCATTTTGTGCCGGAAGCGAGGGTCCAATAAGGTGGACAGCCAGAAGTCATCCCGCCGACAGATGGAAACAATTCTGGGGTCACTACGCAAGCATGTGAGCATGCTTCGTGCCATTTGCGCAAGTGACTCGGATGGACTACCTGTCTCCATCTCCACTGCATACTGCCACGGTGTGCCCGGGTCCTCTGTCTCTCCTTCCTCAAAAACCTCTAGCTCCTCTGGCTGCTCCTGCTCCTCCTCTTCTGTCCGCTGACTAGATAAACCAGCCATTTCGCCAAGCCTAAACTGTGTTTCGCTGGGCAACTCCTCCTCCTCCTCTTCCTCCTCCTCCTCCTCCAGTTCAGCTCCAACGGGGTTCATGTGGCCGTAAGATGTAAACGCCATGTCTCCAGTGCCCTGACCAGCCATGGTTTCCAACATGTGCTGTAGTACATGAAGCAGTGGAATCACGTCGTTCATCCCGTAATCCTGCCGACTGACAAATAAAGTGGCTTCCTCAAAGGGCCTGAGCAAACGGCAGGTGTCACGTATGAGCTGCCACTGGTTGACATTGAAGTTACACAGGGGAGTCCCCCTATCTGCTTGGATCATCAGGAAATCCGTGATGGCTTTTCTCTGTTCATATAATCGGTCCAACATGTGAAGGGTGGAATTCCAACGGGTGGAAACATCGCAAATCAGACTATGTTGGGGGATACCATTCTGACGCTGTAGCTCAAGAAGGGTGTGTTTGGCGGTGTAGGAGTGGCTGAAGTGCATGCAAAGTTTCCGTGAAGTTGTTAGGATGTCCTGCAGATGGGGGGAACACTTCAGAAACCGCTTGACAACCAGATTGAAGACGTGAGCCATGCAGGGGGCATGGGTCAGGCTTCCTTGGCGCAGCGCAGACAAAATGTTCTTCCCATTGTCGGTAACCATGATTCCCATTTTAAGTTTTCTCGGAGTAAGCCATGTTTGGATTTCCTGATGAATACATTTAAGCAGTTCCTCCCCTGTGTGACTCCGTTCGCCAAGACAAACCATGTGAAGCACTGCGTGACACCTCCGTGCCCTGCACACATGGTAGACTGGAGGGGCACTGAGACTTGAGCCTACAGTGGAGGGTGAGGAGATGGCGGAGGATGAGGAGGCCGAGTCGCACGGTGTCACAGGCCCAATGGGCAGAGAGCGCGGAGGCCGAAGCGGCGTGACCTGTCCAAGTTGCTGCTGCAAAGGGACCACATTCACCCAGTGGGCCGTAAACGACATGTACTGCCCCTGACCGTAGTTACAGCTCCAGATGTCGGCGCTGCCATGTATTTTGCTACACACCGACAGGCTCAAGGACTGGCCCACCTTCTGTTCAACAAAAGTGTGCAGCGCTGGTACTGCCTTCTTGGCAAAGAAATGACGGCTTGGGACTCTCCACCTCGGCTCGGCACAAGCCATCAGTTCTCTGAAAGGTGCAGATTCCACCACCTGAAAAGGGAGCGACTGCAGCACCAGCAACTTGGACAGGAGCACATTCAGCTTCTGCGCCGTAGGATGAGTGGGCGCATACTGCTGTCTCTTGGACATGGCTTCGCTGATGGATTGCTGGCGGGATGCATGACTTGGAGGAGGAGGAGCAGGAGCGACAGAGGATGGGTATGACGCACAGCTGCCTTCGGCTGAGGTGCTGGAGCCTTGGCTGGCAGAAATTGGGAGCTCACTTGGTGAGGAAGCAGACTGGACCACCCCTTGGGAGCCTCGGTTCTCCCAGGTCGTTTTATGGTGACGCATCATATGTTGACGCAGGGCCGTGGTGCCAACATTTGGACCCTGGCCACGCTTCACCTTTTGCCTACATATCTTGCATGTGGCCATGTTACCCTCCTGCGGATGCCTCAGGAAAAACTGCCACACTGCCGAGTAGCTACTTTTCCCACCCCCTGGCCTCACTGATTCACTGCTGCTGTTGCCAACTCCAGGAACCCCTGCTCCACTACCTCCCGATAAGGTAGACTGCCGCACAGCAGGTGCTCTACCCCGGCCCCGGCCCCGGCCGGCTCCAGCCTTTGGAATTGTGCCCCCATGCTGACTGCTACCACCTTGCTGCCTCAGCTGCTGACTCCGGGGCAACCTGCACCCCTCTTCTCCTGATGATGACGATGAAGCCCCTTCATCACCCGGCTCCCAAGTGCGATCGGCTTCATCGTCATCATCATCATCATCACTGAGTTGTGGCTGTACGTCACTGATGTTCGTGGATTCGTCAACAGTGTCTGGCGCAGGAGCTGGAACGCTCGCAGCACCCACGACACTGTCCACATCACTATTTGTCTGCCTAGCTAAAGAAGCCACCTCCATTTCTTGGCTGGGCAGTAGCTGCTGACTGTCCTCTATCTGATGGTCCTCCTCACTAAAGAGTGGAGCTGAACCCAAAGCATAGGATACGTCGCTGGGGGAGGGAACGGCGTAGGCCAGAGGCAATGGGAGGACAGGGACTGCTCTCGGGGCATGCCAACTCAGGGTTGTGTCAGAGGAACCTACCGACCCTAGACTGGGGGTCTCAGACGTAAGTTGTGATGATGTTGTTGATGAGCGCGTCAACCAATCTACCACGGCAGATGCGTTACTGGTGGAGACCCGACCGCTAGCAGATACTGGCAGATTAGGTCTCTCAGCGTGACTCCTGCTGCTACTGGCCCCCAGTCTGATGCGAGCTCTGCCTGCGGAATCTTGGCCTCTGCCACTCCTCTTTTCACTTCCAGGCACTTGTCTGCCCGACATAGTCTAACTGGCGTGGTAGTAGGTGATATTTAAAAAAACCCCGGGCAGCGGTGGGTCTATATGAAACAGAATATAATGCACACCAAAAGTGAGCAGTAACACTCAGCCTCCAACAGGCCTGCTTAGTGTAAATAAGAGAGCTGCTTAGTGTAAATAAAGAGGGGTATGCTATGTTACAGAATGGGATGCCTCAACAGAAGTGCACCTGGCAGGCAGCAGTAAGCCTATGCCCAGCAAAAGTGTCTTATAATATAAATATAATAAGAGCAAATGCTTATATGGTCTTAAACAGAGGCTGCTTTAGTCACAGAATGGGATGCCCTGGGCAGGAATGGACCTGGCAGGGTCCAGTAGTGCTTTGGCCAGCAAAAGTGTCTTTATCAGGCTAATTTCAAATATGATAAGAGCAAATGCTTATATGGTCTTAAACAGAGGCTGCTGTAGTCACAGAATGGGATGCCCCGGGCAGGAATCGACCTGGCAGGGTCCAGTAGTGCTTTGGCCAGCAAAAGTGTCTTTATCAGGCCTAATTTCAAATATGATAAGAGCAAATGCTTATATGGTCTTAAACAGAGGCTGCTTTAGTCACAGAATGGGATGCCCTGGGCAGGAATGGACCTGGCAGGGTCCAGTAGTGCTTTGGCCAGCAAAAGTGTCTTTATCAGGCTAATTTCAAATATGATAAGAGCAAATGCTTATATGGTCTTAAACAGAGGCTGCTTTAGTCACAGAATGGGATGCCCCAACAGGAATCGACCTGGCAGGGTCCAGTAGTGCTTTGGCCAGCAAAAGTGTCTTTATCAGGCCTAATTTCAAATATGATAAGAGCAAATGCTTATATGGTCTTAAACAGAGGCTGCTGTAGTCACAGAATGGGATGCCCCGGGCAGGAATGGACCTGGCAGGGTCCAGTAGTGCTTTGGCCAGCAAAAGTGTCTTTATCAGGCCTAATTTCAAATATGATAAGAGCAAATGCTTATATGGTCTTAAACAGAGGCTGCTTTAGTCACAGAATGGGATGCCCTGGGCAGGAATGGACCTGGCAGGGTCCAGTAGTGCTTTGGCCAGCAAAAGTGTCTTTATCAGGCTAATTTCAAATATGATAAGAGCAAATGCTTATATGGTCTTAAACAGAGGCTGCTGTAGTCACAGAATGGGATGCCCTGGGCAGGAATGGACCTGGCAGGGTCCAGTAGTGCTTTGGCCAGCAAAAGTGTCTTTATCAGGCCTAATTTCAAATATGATAAGAGCAAATGCTTATATGGTCTTAAACAGAGGCTGCTTTAGTCACAGAATGGGATGCCCTGGGCAGGAATGGACCTGGCAGGGTCCAGTAGTGCTTTGGCCAGCAAAAGTGTCTTTATCAGGCAAATTTCAAATATGATAAGAGCAAATGCTTATATGGTCTTAAACAGAGGCTGCTGTAGTCACAGAATGGGATGCCCCGGGCAGGAATGGACCTGGCAGGGTCCAGTAGTGCTTTGGCCAGCAAAAGTGTCTTTATCAGGCCTAATTTCAAATATGATAAGAGCAAATGCTTATATGGTCTTAAACAGAGGCTGCTTTAGTCACAGAATGGGATGCCCTGGGCAGGAATGGACCTGGCAGGGTCCAGTAGTGCTTTGGCCAGCAAAAGTGTCTTTATCAGGCTAATTTCAAATATGATAAGAGCAAATGCTTATATGGTCTTAAACAGAGGCTGCTGTAGTCACAGAATGGGATGCCCCGGGCAGGAATGGACCTGGCAGGGTCCAGTAGTGCTTTGGCCAGCAAAAGTGTCTTTATCAGGCCTTATTTCAAATATGATAAGAGCAAATGCTTATATGGTCTTAAACAGAGGCTGCTTTAGTCACAGAATGGGATGCCCCAACAGGAATCGACCTGGCAGGGTCCAGTAGTGCTTTGGCCAGCAAAAGTGTCTTTATCAGGCTAATTTCAAATATGATAAGAGCAAATGCTTATATGGTCTTAAACAGAGGCTGCTTTAGTCACAGAATGGGATGCCCCAACAGGAATCGACCTGGCAGGGTCCAGTAGTGCTTTGGCCAGCAAAAGTGTCTTTATCAGGCCTAATTTCAAATATGATAAGAGCAAATGCTTATATGGTCTTAAACAGAGGCTGCTGTAGTCACAGAATGGGATGCCCCGGGCAGGAATGGACCTGGCAGGGTCCAGTAGTGCTTTGGCCAGCAAAAGTGTCTTTATCAGGCCTAATTTCAAATATGATAAGAGCAAATGCTTATATGGTCTTAAACAGAGGCTGCTTTAGTCACAGAATGGGATGCCCTGGGCAGGAATGGACCTGGCAGGGTCCAGTAGTGCTTTGGCCAGCAAAAGTGTCTTTATCAGGCTAATTTCAAATATGATAAGAGCAAATGCTTATATGGTCTTAAACAGAGGCTGCTGTAGTCACAGAATGGGATGCCCTGGGCAGGAATGGACCTGGCAGGGTCCAGTAGTGCTTTGGCCAGCAAAAGTGTCTTTATCAGGCCTAATTTCAAATATGATAAGAGCAAATGCTTATATGGTCTTAAACAGAGGCTGCTTTAGTCACAGAATGGGATGCCCTGGGCAGGAATGGACCTGGCAGGGTCCAGTAGTGCTTTGGCCAGCAAAAGTGTCTTTATCAGGCAAATTTCAAATATGATAAGAGCAAATGCTTATATGGTCTTAAACAGAGGCTGCTGTAGTCACAGAATGGGATGCCCCGGGCAGGAATGGACCTGGCAGGGTCCAGTAGTGCTTTGGCCAGCAAAAGTGTCTTTATCAGGCCTAATTTCAAATATGATAAGAGCAAATGCTTATATGGTCTTAAACAGAGGCTGCTTTAGTCACAGAATGGGATGCCCTGGGCAGGAATGGACCTGGCAGGGTCCAGTAGTGCTTTGGCCAGCAAAAGTGTCTTTATCAGGCTAATTTCAAATATGATAAGAGCAAATGCTTATATGGTCTTAAACAGAGGCTGCTGTAGTCACAGAATGGGCTGCCCCGGGCAGGAATGGACCTGGCAGGGTCCAGTAGTGCTTTGGCCAGCAAAAGTGTCTTTATCAGGCCTAATTTCAAATATGATAAGAGCAAATGCTTATATGGTCTTAAACAGAGGCTGCTTTAGTCACAGAATGGGATGCCCCAACAGGAATCGACCTGGCAGGGTCCAGTAGTGCTTTGGCCAGCAAAAGTGTCTTTATCAGGCCTAATTTCAAATATGATAAGAGCAAATGCTTATATGGTCTTAAACAGAGGCTGCTGTAGTCACAGAATGGGATGCCCCGGGCAGGAATGGACCTGGCAGGGTCCAGTAGTGCTTTGGCCAGCAAAAGTGTCTTTATCAGGCCTAATTTCAAATATGATAAGAGCAAATGCTTATATGGTCTTAAACAGAGGCTGCTTTAGTCACAGAATGGGATGCCCTGGGCAGGAATGGACCTGGCAGGGTCCAGTAGTGCTTTGGCCAGCAAAAGTGTCTTTATCAGGCCTAATTTCAAATATGATAAGAGCAAATGCTTATATGGTCTTAAACAGAGGCTGCTTTAGTCACAGAATGGGATGCCCCAACAGGAATCGACCTGGCAGGGTCCAGTAGTGCTTTGGCCAGCAAAAGTGTCTTTATCAGGCCTAATTTCAAATATGATAAGAGCAAATGCTTATATGGTCTTAAACAGAGGCTGCTGTAGTCACAGAATGGGATGCCCTGGGCAGGAATGGACCTGGCAGGGTCCAGTAGTGCTTTGGCCAGCAAAAGTGTCTTTATCAGGCCTAATTTCAAATATGATAAGAGCAAATGCTTATATGGTCTTAAACAGAGGCTGCTTTAGTCACAGAATGGGATGCCCCAACAGGAATCGACCTGGCAGGGTCCAGTAGTGCTTTGGCCAGCAAAAGTGTCTTTATCAGGCCTAATTTCAAATATGATAAGAGCAAATGCTTATATGGTCTTAAACAGAGGCTGCTGTAGTCACAGAATGGGATGCCCTGGGCAGGAATGGACCTGGCAGGGTCCAGTAGTGCTTTGGCCAGCAAAAGTGTCTTTATCAGGCCTAATTTCAAATATGATAAGAGCAAATGCTTATATGGTCTTAAACAGAGGCTGCTGTAGTCACAGAATGGGATGCCCCGGGCAGGAATGGACCTGGCAGGGTCCAGTAGTGCTTTGGCCAGCAAAAGTGTCTTTATCAGGCCTAATTTCAAATATGATAAGAGCAAATGCTTATATGGTCTTAAACAGAGGCTGCTGTAGTCACAGAATGGGATGCCCTGGGCAGGAATGGACCTGGCAGGGTCCAGTAGTGCTTTGGCCAGCAAAAGTGTCTTTATCAGGCCTAATTTCAAATATGATAAGAGCAAATGCTTATATGGTCTTAAACAGAGGCTGCTTTAGTCACAGAATGGGATGCCCTGGGCAGGAATGGACCTGGCAGGGTCCAGTAGTGCTTTGGCCAGCAAAAGTGTCTTTATCAGGCTAATTTCAAATATGATAAGAGCAAATGCTTATATGGTCTTAAACAGAGGCTGCTGTAGTCACAGAATGGGATGCCCCGGGCAGGAATGGACCTGGCAGGGTCCAGTAGTGCTTTGGCCAGCAAAAGTGTCTTTATCAGGCCTAATTTCAAATATGATAAGAGCAAATGCTTATATGGTCTTAAACAGAGGCTGCTTTAGTCACAGAATGGGATGCCCTGGGCAGGAATGGACCTGGCAGGGTCCAGTAGTGCTTTGGCCAGCAAAAGTGTCTTTATCAGGCTAATTTCAAATATGATAAGAGCAAATGCTTATATGGTCTTAAACAGAGGCTGCTGTAGTCACAGAATGGGATGCCCTGGGCAGGAATGGACCTGGCAGGGTCCAGTAGTGCTTTGGCCAGCAAAAGTGTCTTTATCAGGCCTAATTTCAAATATGATAAGAGCAAATGCTTATATGGTCTTAAACAGAGGCTGCTTTAGTCACAGAATGGGATGCCCTGGGCAGGAATGGACCTGGCAGGGTCCAGTAGTGCTTTGGCCAGCAAAAGTGTCTTTATCAGGCTAATTTCAAATATGATAAGAGCAAATGCTTATATGGTCTTAAACAGAGGCTGCTGTAGTCACAGAATGGGATGCCCCGGGCAGGAATGGACCTGGCAGGGTCCAGTAGTGCTTTGGCCAGCAAAAGTGTCTTTATCAGGCCTAATTTCAAATATGATAAGAGCAAATGCTTATATGGTCTTAAACAGAGGCTGCTTTAGTCACAGAATGGGATGCCCTGGGCAGGAATGGACCTGGCAGGGTCCAGTAGTGCTTTGGCCAGCAAAAGTGTCTTTATCAGGCTAATTTCAAATATGATAAGAGCAAATGCTTATATGGTCTTAAACAGAGGCTGCTGTAGTCACAGAATGGGATGCCCCGGGCAGGAATGGACCTGGCAGGGTCCAGTAGTGCTTTGGCCAGCAAAAGTGTCTTTATCAGGCCTAATTTCAAATATGATAAGAGCAAATGCTTATATGGTCTTAAACAGAGGCTGCTTTAGTCACAGAATGGGATGCCCTGGGCAGGAATGGACCTGGCAGGGTCCAGTAGTGCTTTGGCCAGCAAAAGTGTCTTTATCAGGCTAATTTCAAATATGATAAGAGCAAATGCTTATATGGTCTTAAACAGAGGCTGCTGTAGTCACAGAATGGGATGCCCCGGGCAGGAATGGACCTGGCAGGGTCCAGTAGTGCTTTGGCCAGCAAAAGTGTCTTTATCAGGCCTAATTTCAAATATGATAAGAGCAAATGCTTATATGGTCTTAAACAGAGGCTGCTTTAGTCACAGAATGGGATGCCCCAACAGGAATCGACCTGGCAGGGTCCAGTAGTGCTTTGGCCAGCAAAAGTGTCTTTATCAGGCCTAATTTCAAATATGATAAGAGCAAATGCTTATATGGTCTTAAACAGAGGCTGCTGTAGTCACAGAATGGGATGCCCCGGGCAGGAATGGACCTGGCAGGGTCCAGTAGTGCTTTGGCCAGCAAAAGTGTCTTTATCAGGCCTAATTTCAAATATGATAAGAGCAAATGCTTATATGGTCTTAAACAGAGGCTGCTTTAGTCACAGAATGGGATGCCCTGGGCAGGAATGGACCTGGCAGGGTCCAGTAGTGCTTTGGCCAGCAAAAGTGTCTTTATCAGGCCTAATTTCAAATATGATAAGAGCAAATGCTTATATGGTCTTAAACAGAGGCTGCTTTAGTCACAGAATGGGATGCCCCAACAGGAATCGACCTGGCAGGGTCCAGTAGTGCTTTGGCCAGCAAAAGTGTCTTTATCAGGCCTAATTTCAAATATGATAAGAGCAAATGCTTATATGGTCTTAAACAGAGGCTGCTGTAGTCACAGAATGGGATGCCCTGGGCAGGAATGGACCTGGCAGGGTCCAGTAGTGCTTTGGCCAGCAAAAGTGTCTTTATCAGGCCTAATTTCAAATATGATAAGAGCAAATGCTTATATGGTCTTAAACAGAGGCTGCTTTAGTCACAGAATGGGATGCCCCAACAGGAATCGACCTGGCAGGGTCCAGTAGTGCTTTGGCCAGCAAAAGTGTCTTTATCAGGCCTAATTTCAAATATGATAAGAGCAAATGCTTATATGGTCTTAAACAGAGGCTGCTGTAGTCACAGAATGGGATGCCCTGGGCAGGAATGGACCTGGCAGGGTCCAGTAGTGCTTTGGCCAGCAAAAGTGTCTTTATCAGGCCTAATTTCAAATATGATAAGAGCAAATGCTTATATGGTCTTAAACAGAGGCTGCTGTAGTCACAGAATGGGATGCCCCGGGCAGGAATGGACCTGGCAGGGTCCAGTAGTGCTTTGGCCAGCAAAAGTGTCTTTATCAGGCCTAATTTCAAATATGATAAGAGCAAATGCTTATATGGTCTTAAACAGAGGCTGCTGTAGTCACAGAATGGGATGCCCTGGGCAGGAATGGACCTGGCAGGGTCCAGTAGTGCTTTGGCCAGCAAAAGTGTCTTTATCAGGCCTAATTTCAAATATGATAAGAGCAAATGCTTATATGGTCTTAAACAGAGGCTGCTTTAGTCACAGAATGGGATGCCCTGGGCAGGAATGGACCTGGCAGGGTCCAGTAGTGCTTTGGCCAGCAAAAGTGTCTTTATCAGGCTAATTTCAAATATGATAAGAGCAAATGCTTATATGGTCTTAAACAGAGGCTGCTGTAGTCACAGAATGGGATGCCCCGGGCAGGAATGGACCTGGCAGGGTCCAGTAGTGCTTTGGCCAGCAAAAGTGTCTTTATCAGGCCTAATTTCAAATATGATAAGAGCAAATGCTTATATGGTCTTAAACAGAGGCTGCTTTAGTCACAGAATGGGATGCCCTGGGCAGGAATGGACCTGGCAGGGTCCAGTAGTGCTTTGGCCAGCAAAAGTGTCTTTATCAGGCTAATTTCAAATATGATAAGAGCAAATGCTTATATGGTCTTAAACAGAGGCTGCTGTAGTCACAGAATGGGATGCCCTGGGCAGGAATGGACCTGGCAGGGTCCAGTAGTGCTTTGGCCAGCAAAAGTGTCTTTATCAGGCCTAATTTCAAATATGATAAGAGCAAATGCTTATATGGTCTTAAACAGAGGCTGCTTTAGTCACAGAATGGGATGCCCTGGGCAGGAATGGACCTGGCAGGGTCCAGTAGTGCTTTGGCCAGCAAAAGTGTCTTTATCAGGCTAATTTCAAATATGATAAGAGCAAATGCTTATATGGTCTTAAACAGAGGCTGCTGTAGTCACAGAATGGGATGCCCCGGGCAGGAATGGACCTGGCAGGGTCCAGTAGTGCTTTGGCCAGCAAAAGTGTCTTTATCAGGCCTAATTTCAAATATGATAAGAGCAAATGCTTATATGGTCTTAAACAGAGGCTGCTTTAGTCACAGAATGGGATGCCCTGGGCAGGAATGGACCTGGCAGGGTCCAGTAGTGCTTTGGCCAGCAAAAGTGTCTTTATCAGGCTAATTTCAAATATGATAAGAGCAAATGCTTATATGGTCTTAAACAGAGGCTGCTGTAGTCACAGAATGGGATGCCCCAACAGGAATCGACCTGGCAGGGTCCAGTAGTGCTTTGGCCAGCAAAAGTGTCTTTATCAGGCCTAATTTCAAATATGATAAGAGCAAATGCTTATATGGTCTTAAACAGAGGCTGCTTTAGTCACAGAATGGGATGCCCTGGGCAGGAATGGACCTGGCAGGGTCCAGTAGTGCTTTGGCCAGCAAAAGTGTCTTTATCAGGCCTAATTTCAAATATGATAAGAGCAAATGCTTATATGGTCTTAAACAGAGGCTGCTTTAGTCACAGAATGGGATGCCCCAACAGGAATCGACCTGGCAGGGTCCAGTAGTGCTTTGGCCAGCAAAAGTGTCTTTATCAGGCCTAATTTCAAATATGATAAGAGCAAATGCTTATATGGTCTTAAACAGAGGCTGCTGTAGTCACAGAATGGGATGCCCCGGGCAGGAATGGACCTGGCAGGGTCCAGTAGTGCTTTGGCCAGCAAAAGTGTCTTTATCAGGCCTAATTTCAAATATGATAAGAGCAAATGCTTATATGGTCTTAAACAGAGGCTGCTGTAGTCACAGAATGGGATGCCCTGGGCAGGAATGGACCTGGCAGGGTCCAGTAGTGCTTTGGCCAGCAAAAGTGTCTTTATCAGGCCTAATTTCAAATATGATAAGAGCAAATGCTTATATGGTCTTAAACAGAGGCTGCTTTAGTCACAGAATGGGATGCCCTGGGCAGGAATGGACCTGGCAGGGTCCAGTAGTGCTTTGGCCAGCAAAAGTGTCTTTATCAGGCTAATTTCAAATATGATAAGAGCAAATGCTTATATGGTCTTAAACAGAGGCTGCTTTAGTCACAGAATGGGATGCCCTGGGCAGGAATGGACCTGGCAGGGTCCAGTAGTGCTTTGGCCAGCAAAAGTGTCTTTATCAGGCTAATTTCAAATATGATAAGAGCAAATGCTTATATGGTCTTAAACAGAGGCTGCTGTAGTCACAGAATGGGATGCCCCGGGCAGGAATGGACCTGGCAGGGTCCAGTAGTGCTTTGGCCAGCAAAAGTGTCTTTATCAGGCCTAATTTCAAATATGATAAGAGCAAATGCTTATATGGTCTTAAACAGAGGCTGCTTTAGTCACAGAATGGGATGCCCTGGGCAGGAATGGACCTGGCAGGGTCCAGTAGTGCTTTGGCCAGCAAAAGTGTCTTTATCAGGCTAATTTCAAATATGATAAGAGCAAATGCTTATATGGTCTTAAACAGAGGCTGCTGTAGTCACAGAATGGGATGCCCTGGGCAGGAATGGACCTGGCAGGGTCCAGTAGTGCTTTGGCCAGCAAAAGTGTCTTTATCAGGCCTAATTTCAAATATGATAAGAGCAAATGCTTATATGGTCTTAAACAGAGGCTGCTTTAGTCACAGAATGGGATGCCTCACAGCAGACTTAAGATCAGTTCAGTATATATGCACAGTTAGTTACTATAAGCAGCCTGAAAACGCTAACAAAGGCTGGATGAAAAAAAAGAAATCTCCCTGTCAGCCAGCTCCGTTTTTCCTACCTTTCCCTGGCTTTCTGTCTGTCTCCTGTCTGTCTCCTGCCTGTCTCCTGCCTGTCCCTGTCTGTCCCTGTCTCCAGCCTGTCTAACTGCCTCAGCTACACAGCGTTCTGTCTGTCTGTCACGAATGCAATAGAGAAATGAGGAAAAGCAAGATGGCCGCCGTTAAATACCGCTGTGTGACGTCACCGGGCTTGCTGGCTGCTGATAGGCTGCATGTGACTGCCCCAGCTTGCACTGGCGCGGGATACATGTCCAGACATGTCCCGTCCGCCATCTTAGAATGCCTGTAAATGTAAATGAATGGATGTTAAAGGAAAACTTCGAGTGATCGAATCGCGGGGAAATTCGGATTCGATCCGAATCGAATTTTTCCTGAAATTCGGATCGAATCCGGGTTCGTCCGGATCGATTCGCTCATCCCTAGTTCTGACCCTTTGAATTTTTTTTCTATAATTTGGCTGACCATGCTCTGTGGCAACCAAAGAGGAGCATTTTGGGTCTCCTCTACCTTCTTCCGATTAGAATTTTTCTTTCATAGCCCCTACCCTCACTCCTCAACTAACAACTTTAACTGTTAAATACTCTCTTCACAGTGGAATACTGTGGCAGGAAATAGTGGCCCAAGTGGCCTATATAGCTATTATTGCTTGCCTGGAGGGGGGGGGGATCTGTCCAGGCCAAATAATTCTTGGGCAAAATAATTCTGCACCTACCTAGGCAAAATAATTCTGCATCTGTCCCGGGCAAAATAATTTAGTGTCTGCATCTGTCCTGAGCAAAATAATTCTGCATCTGTCCCAGACAAAATCATTTAGTGTCTGCATCTTTCCTGAGCAAAATAATTATACATCTGTCCTGGGCAAAACAATTCTGTATTTGTCCTGGACAGAATAATTCAGCATCTGTCATGGGCAAAAAAATTTGTGGCTGTCCTCTGCAAACTAACCTGATTGAGCTACATTTTGACCATACATTTGAACAAATTTGCATGGTTGTGTTTAAATTTTGTGTTGCATTTTATTATTAATTAGCCCTTTAAAGGCAACCATAATGCTGATGTGGCCCCTTGACCCCCTTGTCCTAAATGGTTCATTTATCCCTTTCAGCATAACACCAGCAAGCTAAAAAGCTTTCTGTATATCTTCAGGAATGTGTTATTGTTAGTGGTTTTGTGGCAGAAAAGCCTATGACTAAAGATATACTATATATACTGAATTAAAAAGTGAACTTCTTTTTATGAAGTACAAAGTGCCATGTTCATGCTCAACCTGCTGCCCAGGGGTCACATGTCGCCCTCAGAGCCATCTGCTCAGGCCCCTGACCTGCTGTGGGGAAAGTGGAACCCACAGTATCTTTTTGAGCACAGCTAAGACCAAGGGAAGGTGTATCAACAGGCGAAACCCATTCACTCACTGTTCGCTGGCTCCTGGCATTCTGGAGTAATCCACACAAATATCTGGTTGAAGCTGAGTCAGGTCCACTTTACTTATCCAAAGCTCTATATCCACACCTGGTGTGTTGAACAATCCTCTGGTCACAGTTGGACTTAATTCCATTAGGGTTCACTATCAAAGACAGTTTAGGTCCTCCTAGTTCCCTTCTCTGGTGGACCACTGGTGGACCAGGCTCTACACTCCCTAGATGGATCTTCTCTAGCTCTTCGGGTCACAGCCATATTCAGAGGCTTAGCCATAGCTTATATGTCCTCTCTTTCCTGTTGATGTTGATAACTCTTCCCCTCCATTTCTCTGTCAGCCAATCACCAGGGCCATCCCAAATACACAAGGTATCTTTTCCCTTCCTAAGGAAGAGGCTCTCAGACCTTTAGCTATTATCTGATCTTGACTCTGTTCCTTATCCCATGCCCCCATCTAGTGGCCTTTATCTGTCACTGCACTCAGCTTCTGATTTTCTATTTCTTTCAGACCTATTTTCTGCAAAAATCACATACCTACCTGTCTTGGCAATGCTGATTTTCCTCATTGGTCTCACAAATAGAACTGATGTGTAAATGTAGTAAAATAGGGGTACAGTAAGGATGGGAAGTTGCACCAAGATTTAGGAGGGATACACTGGCAAACAGAGGTGGCATCAGTGGTTCCTATATACGGGGTACAATGATTGTCAACACCACCCCTGAGTGAAATCTTTGGCACAATAATTCGGTAATATTTTTTCTGTGTTAACTGTATGCATGACATTGCTGGGGGTTTAGATGGAGTGAGTATAGGGACATGGTTAAGAAGTGGGACTGATAATACAGGGGCTATCTATTCATAGAGGTAAGCCAGTTAGCATGTGTTGGTAGCATGTGTGGAATGAAGGGGTCTGGTGGAAATAGTTACAAGTGTAAAAAAATCACTCTAATTGAGTTTGTGGAGATCTTCATTATGCTATTCATTTTTTGAACCTATTTATTATGACTCACTCCTGTGCTGGACTAAAGGTTGAGCACCCCTGACCTGGGGGTGATTCAGCACTATTTTTGTCACCTAAAGTGAACTTTTTACAAATGGCGCCGAAACAACCTCATAGTGTTTAGTGGACTGTCTGATCTGCCTTTTAAAATGAATATACTGTATTTATATTTTTTAAATTTTTTAAATTTTTTTTTTATTTTTCAGCACTTTTCATTTTATATGCCTAATAAAACCTGAAAGGAAATGTTGCAAAATGATTTATTGCATCTGTCATACATTCTAGGTATGAATTATTTAGGACCCTTTACGGAATAGCATGTGTGCCAGCTTGCTCACAGTCTGAGAAGTTGAATAGATGAATAATAGTTTTGCTATTAAACAGCATGTTTGATGTCACAGTACAACATCTGCTACTTAAACTATAAAAGTTAAAATGTGTCTGTCATTCGTATGGGAACATTTACTTTTAAAATCCATTGGTTCCTAATGATCTATTCGGATGTTGCCAGCAATAAACTACAATAAAGCACTTGCTGCTGTGAACAACAAAGTTGTTGCAGGAAATATGAACATTACGAGTTTGGTGATAGCTGCTAGAGGGAAGCACATAAAGGATGCAAATTATTTTTTGAGAACACCTTCTGGTACAGGTATTAATTTGCGTTTTGTCCTAAAGAAGAACTTGACTCTACTGATACAACCAAAAATATAAATATGAAGCTCTGAAAGTGAATGAGCATTTTTATAGGGTTGTGAACACCTAAACCTCAGTGATGAAACCTAAACCTGTAATTAGACATTTTTAAAGCAGTACAAAACCCTAAGTGGCTTCTGGTCTTCCCTAGGGCATTTCAAATCAGGATGCCCCACTCTGTGAAACCTCATGGCTCCCTAAATCAAACTAAACTGGCCGCCTGTATCCCCGGTTCGCCTGGGCTGAGTTGCACTCCTTTCAGATACTAGTGGGCACTGTCGATGCACCTACTGGTCTTAACAGAGCTGTTTTGCTTATGAATAATATGCATGGCATGAGGCGCTGATTGGAGGAGAGGCAACGCATATGCCATAGGACCCGGGGAAAGGTACATTTCTATGGCCGATCTGGAGGTCTGGGGGGGGGGGGCAGTCCAGTTTAAGTGTGTTATGTAGTTTGTTTAATGAAAATAAACACACAGCTTGTCGCCAGAGTAGCTGGCAAACAATACTTATCCTTTAACCCATTTGTTGCCAAGCACGTAACACCTACGTGCTCGCATGTCCAGGCGTTAAGTGCCAAGCACGTAGGTGTTACGTGATTTTCCCCCCCTGCTAGTTAAAAAAAAATGTAAAAAAATACTCACCTGACCCCTCTATCGATCCGCCGGGTCTCCTCTTTAATTTGGTGCCATCTGATCCCCCACGGTTTTTAACCCTTAAAATTCCCCAAAAAAGGGTTTCCCCCCTTGGAGGGGGGACCCTATGTCATGTTTTTGTTCAATATGTTTTTATTGGAAATATAGAAAAGAAAAGTACAACATAGGAGTGCTTTACATCACACAGCGCTGTCCACATCTAATCATTGCAATATAACAGAAATCAGCATCAACATCGACAATACCCATCCCCTAGGCCCTCTCCCCCTGGAGACATATAGGCAGAGGGAGGGCGTTGCCCCAGTATCTGCCCTTAAGTTGTGCTCCGCCTTCCCTAACCAGCTGCTACCCCCGTCTTCACTGCCTCCGACGACGATCCCATATGTCTTCACCGACTCCCCAGGGGGGTCCAAGCTGACCTTGTTATCCTCTTAAAGGGCCTCAATTTGGTTACTATGCATATTTAAGCCGCCCCACCTTGTAGACCTGGCCCTCGCGGCGTATAGACACTTAATGGCTAAGCAACTCCAAGAAGGAATAAGGGAAAGAAAAAAAAAAAGAAGAAAGGAAGAAGAAAAGAAGTATACCAATATATGTAACTATACTCGTATTCTTATATAATAACTGCAGGGAAGAGGGAGGTATGGGGGGGCAGGGAAGGGAGGGAAGGGAAGGCCGTGAGACCGCCACTGATTTAGCTAAGGACCGCCTCCTGGGGGGCAGGAAAGAGGGGGGAAAAAAAGTCTACCGGCCTGTCTGCAGTGAAGACAGGAACGCACTGAATTCAGGGGTGTTTCGACTCACCAACCACACTGTCCACGTTATGTCAAATTTCTGTCTCCCGCTCTCATCTCCTCCCAGCACCAGTTCCTCCATTCTCCTGATGTTCTCTACCTCTTGTACCCATTCCATAACCCCGGGCGTATTTCTGGTGTGCCAGTGTCGCGGGATCACTGACCGTGCTGCCGTAAGTAGGTGTCTAAGTAGACCCCGCTTTACGAAGAATGCTGACCCAGGCACCATGCATAGGAGAGCGACCTGAGGGTTATTGGGGACACTTTCCAGCGGCAAAAACTTGTATATGGAGAATACTTGGTCCCAAAACTTATGTACTGCAGGGCACTCCCACCAGATATGCAACATTGTGCCCTCCGCACTCTCGCATCGCCAGCATGTGCCCGAGTCAGCTCCTCCGAATCGATCTAAGTCCACTGGGCACTTGTACCATCGGGATACTATCTTATAATTCCTCTCTTGAGCCCCACAGGCCACAGAGAGCTTGTGTGTTAACATAGAAGATTTTACCCAGTCCTCATTGTCTATCCCGTAGCCCAGCTCTGCTTCCCATTTCCTAACATATCCAGGCCACTCAGAGGCCTCCCCCCCAGACTGCAGGACCCGGTACACGAGCGAGAGGGCATGGGTGGGCGCCGAATCTGCCCCCAGTATACTCTCGTAAGGGGTTTGGGGTCTAGAGAGAGAAGACACAGGGTTGAGGGACCTGAGAAAGGCCACCAACTGCCAATGAAGGAGCCACGATAACCTCCCCCCCCCACTCTCCACCTGGAGCTCCTGCAAGCCCAGAGGGTGACCCCTCCCGCAAAGTGTCCCCAAGTCATGTCCCCCGTGAGCTGTCCCAGAACAGAAACTTGCTGGTCCCCACACCGGGGGGAAAGGCAGGGTTGTCAAAAAGGGGTGTAAACGGGCTCAGTCTGGTCGATAGTTTACCCTTCTTAAGTTCTGAATCCCAGACAGACAGCAGCGAGCGCATCAAGACCGACAAGGTATGGGCCCTAGGTCTCAGCGTAGGGTCTATCCATGGGAGCGCCATCCACAGTTTATCAAACTTATGATGGAACCAGTCTGACTAAGATCGCTGCTGTGTGGTATAGATTAAAGTCTGGGAGGCCCAGGCCCCCTCTCTCCTTGGCTCTTGTTAAAAGTAGCTGATCCTTGGTTTCTTATTGTTCCAGATAAATTTGAGAAGGGCTGTTTTTAGTGCTTTGAAGTAACCTCTGTCTGGTACAATAGGTATTGCCTGAAAAATGTAAAGAAAGTGGGGCAAAATATCAATTTTTACTATATTTATGCGACCCATCCATGAGTACTGGGCTTTGTTATAGTTTCTGAGGCTCTCTAAGGTCTTGGAGAGGAGCGGGGTATAATTCAGCCTATAGAGGTGGTCAAGGTCAGTAGGGATGTGAACCCCCAAGTATCTAATAGATTCCCTCTGCCACTTAAAAGGGAAATTTGATTCTAACAGCTGCTGGACCTCCTGCGGCAAAGAGACATTTAGGGCTTCTGTTTTTGCTAAATTGACTTTAAAGTTACTAAGGTTGCCAAATCTGCTAAACTCCTTGATTATAGAGGGCAGTGAGAGGTGTGGTGACGTAATATATAGCAAGAGATCGTCTGCAAACAAGGACAGCTTGTGTTCCCTTCCACCACATAGAAGCCCCTTAATTGAAGAGTTGGCGCGCAGGGCCTGGGCTAGATGTTCCATTACCATTACATATAGAAGTGGTGAAAGGGGGCAGCCCTGTCGCATACCATTCCCAATAGCGAAGGGGGCTGACAATAGACCGTTGACCCTGACCCTGGCTGAGGGCCCCCTGTAAAGTGCCATAATCTTCCCCAACATTTCGGGGCCTATTCCCACCTGCAACAGTGCCGCCCTCAAAAACTTCCAGTGCACCCTATCAAAAGCTTTTTCCGCGTCCACCGAAAGCAGACATGACGGAATCTTGTTTGACTGAGCGTAGTGCATAAGAGTAATTGTTTTTAATGTATTGTCTCTGGCCTTCCTCCCCCGGACAAACCCCACCTGATCTCCACTAATAATCTCCACTAAGGGCGTTTGTAGTCTTGTAGCTATGATTTTTGCAAACAATTTAATATCTACATTGATAAGCAAGATTGGTCTATAATTTCCTACTACAGTCTTATCTTTATTGGGCTTTGGTATAACCGATATGTGGGCCTCCAGGGCCTGTCTAGGGAAGGGGCAGGACTCAGAGACGCCACTGAATACCTTAGTCAAGAAGGAGGAAAGCTGCCCCCCAAAGACCTTGTAGAACCGTGGCGTGACTCCATCCGGTCCTGGGCTCTTCCCCGCAGGGGTCTCCTTGATGGCTGCCCTCACCTCATCCTCAGAGAAAGGTTCTTCCAGGGTGTCCCCAACCCCCCGGGTCAGGGGCGGTATTGCTGTCTCCACCACATATCCTCTATACGGGCATCTAAATCCTCAACTGGTAGGAAGTCCCAGTACCCCTTGATGTTATGGAGATATGTGTAGAAGTCTCGAAGCTCATCCACTATCTGTATGGGTTTGTGCACATCCCGGCCTCCCCTGCCCTTAATCACTGGCACATACGTTGTGCTTTGCCTGGGGTGTAACGATCTAGCAAGCAGTTTCCCACACTTATTCGAGAACTTGTAGAATCTAGCTCTACACCTATCTCTGTACTTTAGGTAGCCCTGATCATAAAGTTTCTTCAACTCCTCCCTGGCCGTAATCAACTTCAAAAATTCTTCCTGATCGGAGGTCTGTTTATGGGACCTTTCGAGTGTCTGTATTCTGTCTAAAGTAATCTGAATCTGTCTCTCCCTCTCTCCCTCCCCCAGTCTCGTCCCATGATTGATCAACACCCCTCGGAGAATGCATTTCAGAGCCTCCCACTGGGTGGGCAAGGGAGTGTCATTGTTCCTGTGGTCTGCTAGAAAGTTAGTTATGGATTCTCCCACTTCTGTAAGGCATAAGGCATCTTTGAGCAAATTGTCATTCAGTCTCCACGTGTACTGTCCTCTGGACCCCTCGGGAATGGGAAGAGCAAGGAACACTGGGGCATGGTCTGACCATATGATAGGGCCAATGGATGCCTCCACGTCCCTAGACAGCACATGGTGGCTAATGAAAATGTAGTCAAGTCTGCTGTAAGAAGCGTGTACATGGGAAAAAAAGGTATAGTCTCTTGCCCCTTGGTTCAAAACTCTCCAAGCGTCTATTACCTGTAAAATACTAAGGGCCTGACGAACCGCTGCTAGTCTGGTCTGGGAAATTGTGGACTTACCCTGTGAAGAGTCCACCCTCGGGTCTAGGGCCATATTGAAGTCCCCTCCTAGGATTATGACCCCCTCCGCATACTCCTCGACCAGGTGTAGGAATCTCAACCCTATCTCGGCTTGGTTAAGGTTGGGCAAATAAATGTTTGCTAAAGTATAGGCTTCCCCATTCATTGTGAACTTCATGAAGATATACCTGCCCTGTGGGTCCACCTTTGAGTCCAGAGGCTACAGAGGCGTGGATGGCGATTGATACTCCCTTGGACTTAGTGTCCGTGTTTGGAGAGTGAAACCATATGGTGAAGTAACGATTCTTGACCTCCGGCATCCTCCCCACACAAAAGTGGGTCTCCTGAAATAGCAATATATCCACCTTTTCCTTATGCAACCCATAAAATATCTTGGCCCTCTTTTCGGGTATGTTGAGGCCCTTCGCATTGAAGGAACACATTTTCAGGCTAGTCATGCCTACCACCCCATTCAGAAGGCAAAGGATGGGGGCTGGGGATGGGGGGAAGGTGTACTAGGGGGAAGGGAGTAGGAGAAAACAAAAACAGGGAAGAGTAGGGCTTGTTGTAAGCCGAGAATAGAGAAAAGGAAGTCGAGATGCGAAGATAGTTTAGACAGGAACGATAAGAGAGAATAGCCCTCTCTATAAAGAGAGAGAGCAAAAGCTAAGGATGGAACTACAGTTTCTTGTTCTGCTTGTTCCCACCAGGCTTCAGCTCAGAGGAAAGAAGCAGAAGACTATTGGGGGTAGAGTGACCTCACACCTCGGGGCGAGGCTCCGGCCCCACCACGCTCACTCAGCTGGAGCCGGAATCTCGGTAGGTTTCCACGGGCAGGCCTCCGACCTCCTACCTATGCTCGCGGTACAGTACCTCGCTGAACTGGAACAAACCATAACATAGTATATATATATATATCCTAACATAGCAGATTACTTAAAACTAGAGCTAGAGGCAGGAACATAGCAGAATTTATATCACAGTAATAAAGAGAGAAGGATATCTTCCCGGCGGGGGCATCCCGATTGGCCTGGAGGTGCAGGTATAGGGACTGCGACCGATATTCTATCTTCGCGGCCCTGGGTGGATAGGACCTCCTCGGCCCCGGCCCCCCCTACGGCCTCCCCACCGCCCCCCTCCTCCCAAAAACGGGTCCACATTGATGTCTAGCCAATCGGGGACCACAATGGGGTCGATGCTCAGGAACCGGAACAGTTCTGGCAGTTCTTTTTTACTTCGTAACTGGAATACGCCGCTGTCCTTTTGCACAATGAGATGGAATGGGTGTCCCCATTTGTACGCAACGTTTATCTCTTGAAGCTTATCCAAAAGGGGACGCATGACTCTCCTCATGCGCAAAGTGTGGCGAGATACTTCAGGAAGGATCTTTATTCTGTAGCCCTCCCATTCCACCTGGCGTCTCTCCCAGGCCTGGCGTAGAATGTCCTCTTTTACTGTGAAAAAATGGATACGGCAGAGGACATCTCATGGTGCCTCGGCTTCTACTGCAGGGCGGCCTGCCACCCTATGGATACGGTCGATAATTATTTCCGAGTCTCTGGGCTTCCCTAGTAGAGAGTTGAAAATAACCGATGCTGTAGAACGCAGCAGATTCGAGGGGACCGACTCGGGGATGCCCCTAAGTCTCAGGTTGTTGCGTCTGTTCCGGTTCTCAAGATCGTCCGACTGCAAAAAGACATTAGTGAGTAGCTGCTGTAGGGTGCAGAGCGACCGTTCCAATTCTGTAATCCGACTTTCATGGCTCGTACTGGAACTCTCTAGCGTAGAGACTCTGGTGTCTAGGGCTGATGTCTGTTGCTGAAGATCCTCAATCTCTTTTCTCATAGCCCGCTCGATTCTCAATGCGACTGCTTCCAGGTCGTCTTTTAGGTCCGCTTTAGTGGGGAGGAACTGTAGCAAGATTTTCAGGCTGAGGTCCAGCTCCGCATTGGTGTCAGGGGGTTCATGAGCCGAATCACGCGTCTCCCCGGGGGGAACCCAGTCGGCATCCGATGGCCCCTCATTCATACTCGAATGACCTGCCTCTCCGGCACATCGTTCTTGCTGCCCCCGTCTCCCTCCTGAGTCCTCATCATAGCCGGAGGCCCAGTCTCTGCATGGGTATGGTGGGGATTGAGCAGGTGACAGGACAGGGCCCTGCAGGGGGGCCCACCTCCGGTAATCTTTTGCTGAAGGGGCATCCCAAATCGGGCTTGAAATATCAGGGGGAGCCCCAATGTTCCTGCCACCCAGTGGTGACTTTTGTGTTATCCCCCATCATCTTAAGAGTGGGGAGTGGGGGCGCCCATTCCACCCCACTCTTCCTGCCTCCCCGAATGGATGATGTCCCCAGCTCCTCTCTGGGGCTTCTCTGCTGGGCACTGATCCTTCTGCCCCCTTTCGCTAGGGGTTGTTTTTCCTGCTGCCCCCCTCTGGTCCCCTCTGATCACCTGTGGTGTTCCTGCAGCCGCACAATCTCCGTCTCCCGCGGTTAGCGGTGCTTCTTCTCGCACACGTGGAGGAGGAGGCGGCGACCGCATCTGAAGCTCCGGCGGAGCCTCTCCTCTCTCCCCTGGCACTGTGACAGCTGACTCAGTTGGGCGGCTGTGCTCGCACGCTCACTTGTGCTCCTGCCGCCTTGTCTTCCTCCCGCCTATCTTCCTGTGAGCTGCCCGCTCTCCGACTATGCGGGCCGCGCTGAGGGAGGTATGGTCCTCCCCCCACCCGTGCCATCTTGTCCACCTGCATTGTCGGCTGTATTGCGGCTCCAGATCTGAGGTAGAAGTCGATCCTCAATTACCTGCCTCCCCAAAGCCCGGGGGGGCAGAAGAGCCCGGGCCACGGCTATGTGGGTTTGTAGCCTGCAGGGTGGGGGGGGCACCAAAGCTGGCCCCTGCACCCTGTTCTACAAGCCCCCATAGCTGGTCCAGGGCTGGTTATGATGGGTAAGGGGGACCCCATATCATTTTTTGGGGAGTTTTAAGGGTTTTTAACCCTTAAAATTCCCCCAAAAATGGGTCCCCCCCCAGGAGGGGGGACCCTATGTCATTTTTTTTTTTTAAATTAACCCCTTATGTTTATAGTGTGAATTTTAGTAGTATTTTATTTGTAAATGTTATAAAGTGCTCTTTTCAGTTTGGGGGGTTTCCTGGGCAGGAACGGGGGGCTACCGATACATATGTGGTACCGTTGTAATCGGGAGAAATCAGGCTTTCACATGCAATATGGTTTTCTCTAATAATGTAAATGTTTTATTTAAAATAAAGGAGACAATTGTCTAAAAAATATTTATTTATTTATTTTTTGTTTTTTTACACAAAAATATTTAAAAAACTAGAAAATTACAAACAAGACATTTCATGTTAAAGCCTAAACTCTGCTGCAAAATATATATCTGTAATTTTCCTGGAAATTCCGGCAAAAATCACGGTTAAACATGGCGCAGAATGGGGAAAAATGACCTGTCAACAGAGGGTGATGAAACTTCAAGTAGGCTGGCAATTAAAAGGGCTAATAGTACCTATGCATGTTAGGTATTGTTCTTCTCGGGGGACCTTGCTCTTTCAGATTTAGCTTGTTTTTTCTTGTTTACATATTGATATTTTAGGAAAACATGTTATTTATTCAGTTTTTTTATTCATTTTTTTTTAGGGAAACCCTGTGCAACCTAAAAATTCTTCAAGGGATTACTTCCAGAAAGGTGAGCCCACTACAACAAGCTGGGTACTCTTAGAAAGCTTAACATGTGTACTTTAAGGGAATATATGGTTTATCGAGGATATTCCAAATGTAAAGGGTTGTTTTGGTTGAAAAATTGCAAGGTGCGCACTTTGTCTGCAGAGCAGAAATTTTCAAGTAAAATTACCGCTATGCGCACGCTTTACTTTGTGGTGTTTGCCAACTCTTCCCTTAACAGTAGCTATGCATGTTGGGTACCGTTCTGTTCAGGGGATGTTGCTTTTTGAGATTTTACTAGTTTTTTCTTGTTTGCATATAGTTTTTTTAGAAAAATGTGGCTTGATTCTTCCTTTTAATTCTTTTTGTTCAACCAAAGAATACATTGAGGGATTACTTCCAGAAAACTAAGTCCACATATACAAGCTTGGTACGCCTAGAAAGCTTGAGGTGTGTACTTACAGAGAATAGTTGTATTTTATCTGAAAACCTCCTAAAGCTCTGTTTCAGTTTGGGGGAGTCTCCTGGGCAGGAAAGGGTATCTATCTATACATATGTGGTACCGCTGTGACCGAGAGAAATTGGGGTTTCATACGCAATAAATTTTTACTGGCAAACTTACATTTTTTTATTACAAAAAAACACTACAAATTGCAAAAATAGATTTTTTTTTTTTGCACATATTTCACCGAAAAGTATTAAGAATACACAAAAAAAGGCCATGCAAGACATTTCATGTTGAAGCCCAGACAATATATAATTTTCCTGGGAAATCCATGGAAATCCTTTCAAAAATCACAGTTGAACATGTGTAGCGCAAAATAGTGAAACGTGGTGTGGCAACAGAGGGTGACAAAAGCTGCAGGTAGGCTGGCACTTAAAGAGTTAAATAGTGCTGTTCACTTGTATAACCAGTATCTTGTCCCTGTTCTGCTGTCGTGGCTTAGCTCTGATGCAGTTCATCTCCTTTTTTAATTATTTTGCCATTTTTATGTTTGCAATACGCAAAAACACATTTTCTAGCTGCAGTAAAGATTGTACATTACTAGGAATCTTGCTATGTGCCTCTTTAGCTGATAAAATCATCGTGGTAAGATAGATTCAGTTAAGGTATATGTAGTGATGGTCTCCACAACCCCGCACTTACAGCTTTTTAGACAGGGGTGAAACTATAGGGGTTAAAGAGGTTACAACCACAATGGGGGTCATCATTGGTGTTCCTTCAACTTTTCTTTTACATTTTTGCTATAATGGCATCATGTACAGGACACTTTGGGGGTTATTTAAAAAGGGATAGCTGCAGGTAGTGCCTTGTAGCGGCAGGCAGTGTCTAGTGAATGCCGGACGCTGTACGGGCAACCACATTTAGGAAAGAGAATCTGGTGAGCGCCTCTAACAGCACCATGTAGTGTCAGCGTATAGCGCTGGCGTTATAGCTTCCAGAGCACCATGTAGTACCTTTTCTCTCAGTGTCGCTCTCCCATACATTTCAATGGCCGATCATTTGCTTGTGTTTAAACAGCGTGTTTGAATTTTTTTATTTTTTTGCTCAAACCATTGTGTGACCTCTCCTGGCTGCAAACAAACACTTTTAGAAACTTTTTTTGACTTTTTATATTTTTATGCAGAATTGTCATTACAGGTCTGGCCCTGAAGTGTTAATGTCCCAGAGTTAAAACAATGTCATTCCATGTGTTTTCGCTTTGTTACAGGTGGATATGTGTTCAAAAACAGACTTTAATTACACAGCGTCTGGTGCTCTATGCTACAGCAACCAGATTTGGAGCGCCGACGCTGTGTGTGTCCTTTTGTGTGGAACGTCAAGAGTCGGCCGCACTGAACTGGCGCTACCTTTCGATACTGGTGTTAGAGCGCCCAACATACATCACATACATTAATGCGGGCCAGGTTACTACAGTGACTGAGGCGCTCTGTTACAACGCCCGATACCCGCTTACAGCGTCTACTATACAGACGCTCATCTGCCGATACCTGGCGTTAGTAGTGAATCAGCCTCTAAGCATCGTTTTCTGCTGTTTCAGTCTACAGTTGTCTAGTTGAATCCAATGTAGTATAAATTGCAGTAAAAAGGTTACTTTATGACTCCTGATGGGATCCCATTTAATGTTCCAGGACCCAGTCAAATTTAATTACGCCACTGCTCTTGGATCAGAGTAAGAAAAGCATGTCTGCAAACATCATCTTGTTGCATATAGTCAAGCCAACTTTATTTTTGATTCACAAAAGTTAAAAACAAGTTCCTTTTTCATGATTTGAGTATGACCTGTTTAGTCATTCTAAGGGCTCATTTATCAAGCACTTTTGCCACATTACACCCAATCAGTGCAAATTAGAGTGCTACAAAATATGATTAATCTTTTTTTTTACTCCGGTGTATGTTGTTGCAAAAACACATTTACTAAAACATTAGAGGTGCAGCAACTTGCTATATTTTGCACTTCTACTATATTGCACCAATGTGGCAAAAGTGCTTGATAAATCAGGCCCTAAATGTTATTAATTTCAATGCTGGCTGTTACAAGTTTCAAAATGTTTTTCAATACATCCTTAAATGTTTTTCCTGCAATTCTTACCCTTACACCCTTTTATATTTCGCTCCAAGGGCCTAATTTATCAAGCACTTATGCCAGAGAGTGTCACATCGGGGCAAATTAGAGTAGTGGAAAATATTATTTACATTTGCGCATGTTGCTGCACTGCAAGAAGCACTAAAACATTAGTGATGCAGCAACATGCTGAGAATTTTAGAAATCCTATTTTGCAGTACTCTAATTTGCACTGAAATGGCATCGTCTGGGACAAGCGCTTCAAAATCAGGCCCCAAGTGGTTTGTCATTATTTTGGAATTTATATATTTTGACTTCTAGGGTATGCAATTCTCATTTTGGGACTGTAGGTGTTTCTTTAAGCAAATGCATTGGCTCAGAATTTTCATTTAATGCCATGATGACTATTCAGTTGCTTTCTTGGTTTTCATTAACTTCTCAAGCACTTGCTCAGCAAAACAAAAGTGCAGGTGTATAGGCCCCAAGCCATTTTGGACACTGGCAGATTTTCAACACAGATTAGGCAACATAAAAGGATCTCTCCTCAATAAATGCTATGCTTAATCTCTGCCAACTCACGAACGAAAGACACAATTTCATTTGTGCCAAGGACCTTTCTTTATGAAAGGCACAAAAATAGATGCTAATTACAATGGAAGGGGTGGTAAAATATAAGTAGACATGATATATCTTGAGTGAAAAGCAACCCACCTTACTGATGACAAGCATTGTTGAGAAAGACAATGGCATATATATTTCTCTTTATAACTGAAACTGATTAAACAGCAACTGTTCTGGCACATCTCTTTTTATTTATCCGCATGTAAATGTATTTGTTATTAATTCATATTTTAATAATTTAATAACACAGTAGACACTCAAATGTAATGTTCAAAACCAGAAGTGATATTACTGTAGAGATAATAATTCACACAGTATACTAAAATGTTTTATACCACAACACACACAGTGATGGCGCAAATGCAGTTTTTGTAAACTCAAAATATACTCAGACCGGACCAATACCCGTTTCTTTTTCTAACAGGTGTCAGTCCCGCTGCCACCACATAAAAACAAGCTCCGGGGGAGCATCCAGAATGCTGGAGTCCCCCTGCACATAACCCCCCTGGAAGCGTCCAATTTTCTAACCTTCACCTTGAGAGTGTGCTGGAAAAGGAGTCCCGCTATTTGCCATTGGCTCTAACATGGGTGGGTCGTGGGCAGGGCATTTCAGTGGCCAGGGCCGAGGACGCGACTATGGCCCACAAGACCCTCCAGCAGCCAATTGCTGGACTCCTTTTCCGGCGCAGGCTCGAGGTGAAGGTTAGAATATGGGGCATACTGGGGGGGTTATGTGCAGGAAGATTCCAGCATAATGGATGCCCCCCCAAGCTTGTTTTTATGTGGTGTCAACACCCGGACTGTAAAGCCAACATCAATAATAGGGCAGCAAGCAGCTCAAGTGATGCCTGTTCCATGTGCCTCTCCTTAGTTTCCTGCAGTGCCGGGAAGAAGCCATAGCAGAGCTTCAAAGTTTGCCCATCCTTTCAATTTTATTCCTCCAGGACCATGGAAAGTGGTCTAACAGTAACTCTGTCTATTCTTGCTCTAAGTGTGAGTGAGCATCGCAATCCACATTGGTCCCACAGCTGTATCTGACCACAGTAAAGCATGCTCATAACTCAAAAAGCTGCGCCATGACACATCCTTCTCAGCTTAGCCATGCTCAAGTTAAAGTGAAGAAAGTGGCTTCAATTCGATAATATTTATACATTATCTGAAATGTTGAGTTGCTTTGAAATGCTTCATTTTACACAGTTCCCAAGGGGGATACAGTGCAAGAAAATTAGTGGCTGTCTGGACAGAAACCTTAAGTTATTAGTCTACATAGGAGAAATGCTATGGCAACATCCAAAAAATTTAGGCATTCCCTTCTGAAGGGAATCGGGGGGAAATACCTGGTATGAGAAGGAAACTCCCCAGTCATTGTAAGGAAGATCTGGTTACCCTAAAAAATATATGACAAGAACTGATCACAAGAACTATACTAGATCCCTGTGGCCATCAGATCCCTGTTACACTGGGACATGCATATAAGCATATAAGCCAGACAGTGTAAGACCCATACTGACCTTTCGTGGCAGTGGGGAACATGTCCTCCAATAAGGTAATGCAAAACCTCATCAGTGTCTGTCCATCTGGCGAGACACTGGACGGTGATTTCTGCTCAGCCATGAGGAGCATGACCACTACATGGAGAGGAGCAGGCCAGCTACATGGACAGCAGTGTGACAACTACATGGAAAGAGGATGACAGTTAAATAGAGAGAAGCAGAACAAGTACATCAGATGAAGCAGGGCCTATACATGGAGAGGAACATAAGAGCTTCAAGGAGAGTAGCAAGGCAGCAACATAGAGAAGTGCATGACAGCTACATGGAGGGGATCAGGACAGACATTTGTAGCGGAGAAACAAAGATTCATGGAAAAAAGCAGTACAACTACATGAAGAGGAGCAGGACAGCCTCATGGAGAAGAGCTGGAAAGCTACACAGATAAGAGCAAGATGGCTATACGGAAAAGAGCAGGACAGCATAGGAAGCATGGGAAGGCCAACAGCCACGTCCATCATATCTCATGCAAGCATTGTCATACTCTACATATGTAATCAGCATTCTAACAATTCACAGTTCATGACACATCTATAATCTATAGGCATAGGCAATCTTGTTATAGGTAGTGAAAATACACAATATGACTGATTTCTAAATGGCTCAACCGTGGCAGAACTGCTCTAATTCTAGTGCCAGGAGCACATAGGAAACACAGACCCAACTAAGATGCTCCAAGATCCCTCACCTTTATAAAAGGGTTAGAGCAGCTATGTCAGCTTTAACCTGACCTTAGAAATACTGTGAGAAGATTCATTTGGTTATTGGTGATGAAAGCACAGGATTAGAAGTCTACATAACCTTTCTAAAATATGAAACTTGTCGTTTGCTATGTGCAGGGCATAGCTGGTCTAGGGCTCCTTTAAATACATGCATGCACCCATACTTTGCTTTTTTCGACTCCAACACAATGAAAGCAGTCAGAAAATCATTTTAGGACATCTATTGGTGATTTTTCCGTGTTACTGGGTCACTGTAGGCTTTTTCATTATTTCAGTCATTTTGTTGTAGGGCCATTAGAAGTGTCTGGCAATTCATTTTCATTTCACCTGAAATGCATCACCTTGTAGGGGGACCACATGAGAGTCCTCACTTGAAAACTTCGAGAGGTGCAAGTGAAAGTTATGTTTTAAACCTGACCTTCAGCATTATTTAAATAAAAGCCCAAACCCTTAAAAAAACTATTCCCCAGCATCTAAAATTACGTTTTAAGTCACTTACTTATTATTCTTTCCACCTCCGGGCTGTAACTCTGTTTAGAACTCTAGGATATGGGCGCTGCCATCTTGACTCAGAAGCATCGCACATACTGATGAGAGGAGAGAGGGATAAAGTACAGGGGCAGGGTTATAGCTTCTTGCACAGACAGAGCAGAGCAGGAAAAGGACAGCAATCCCAGAATTCAGATCAACACAGTTACTTCCTGTATGCAGGCTGCCTGATGCTGCATGGGCTGCCATCTTGGATGTTTAAAGGCTCATTATATGCAGTAGACGCAGGTAGGATAATATTTTAACATATAAGGGAAACATATATGATGCTCTTATTCAGGGTGAAGGTCCGCTTTAACCACAAGAAGACAGGTTGCTTGACCTGGTCAAAGTCCCCTTTAGGGACGAAACGCGTAGGAGGCGCACATAGTATCCGTTGATGATCCAGGTATTTGGACGAGAGGGAACCTGGCGGTGAGAGCTATTGTATCAGCTGCACGGATTCATTTATATTGCTTTTATTGTTTTTATATATGTGAGTGCATAAACCCTATTAAACGTGTTTTTATTAACCTTTGGGGTACTGCACTAGATTTCTTTTTCTTTGATTTTTTCTGCATGGGATCTATTGTGGAGCATTTTACAAAGATCATTGGAATAGTAGATTAAGCCTCCCTGTCTATGATTGGGGAGTGAAGTGTCATTCGATTGGGCTGCCTTATTATCTATTGGCTGCTATATGAATTCTGCTCACTAAGGATTATGAAGGATGTGGAGTTAATTCACATGGCTTTCTTTTAAAATTGTTCTGGTAAGAGTTCCATTCAGATGGTGGTGGAGCACTTCATTAGTTTAAAAACTGCACTGGTGGACACTTCTATCTGATGGTTATAACCAGATTTTTGGATTTACTCACGGACACTTTTTCTTCTTTTTTATAAGTTTTGTTGAAACACTGGACTTTCTAATTTTTTTATCAGCTCTGTGCTTTATTATGTATGTTATGTTTTAACTCATTTTAATTGTCTTGTGTTTTTTGCATAGGTTTGTTTTTATGTATCTCTATATTATTATACATTTGTAATGCTTTTTTTAGCAATTGCTTTGCAATCCCTTTTATTTGCAGCTGTTATCTTAATGTAAGGGATGTAGTAGCTATTTTTGCATTTTGCATTAACCTCCATGATTAGCATACACATGCAATAACGCTTCCCCTGCACACTCTCTTTCCATCTCAACATATACTGTTCATTAGACATTTCTTTCTCTCTCTATCACATATCACATTTAGGGCCTGATTTATTAAGCACTATTTGCCAGAATATGCCACATCGGTGGAAATGAGAGTAGTGCAAAATATGATTTATATTTTTTATCAGAATGTTACTGCATCTCTAATGTTTAAGAAGATGTATTTCTTGCAGATCAGCAACATGTGCCAATGTAAAAAAAAAATGTTAAACTATATTTTACACTAGTTTGCTGTAGTTTGCACCAATGTGGCATAGTCTGGCAGATAGTGCTTGATAAATCAGGCCCTTAAAGGGAAGGAGGAACCATCCTTAAATGGTAAAAAGCTGCAATTAATTGTATATTTTGGTAGACTTCTCAGATGACAAACTATGGATTACCATAGGTTTCTAATGTTTACTACTCCTTATCTCTGTTAAAGTAAAGTAAGCAAGGGCCTCTGCTACATATCATTAGGAATTCTGTTCAGTTATACAGTTGATATTACAAATCTGACACTGTATTCTATGTTGGTTTTGACAACATTGTTTGATGTTTTTATATTGTGCTTTTGTTGCGAGTTGATTAGAAATATCCTCTCACTAATGCCTATTTCCTGGGCAATGCAAAATTTGGCAGAAAGAGAATACAAATGCTCTGGACAGATCAAAAAGCACCTGGGTAGTTATCTAACCGATTTTCTAATGGAAAGATAATGGGCTTTCATGAGACTGATGAAAAAGGTTTTGGGCATGAAGATGCATTAAAAATAAAATCATTGTACAAAGCACCAGCCTCAGTCCATTTGCTCAAAATTAAAAACAGGTAATTATTCCATTAAAAAGGTTAGCCTTTCATAAAGAAATGGTTGGCTAAATAATCCACATTAACAACACACTTGTTCTCTGGATATATCAATAGAATGTTATTTTAAATATAAATATATTAGAATGTTATATAAACCTTATCATCTTGACACTAAACTTGACCAGGTCCTGATGTAGACATTAAGCGGGGCCCTGGCATTGCCTAAACAGTAACATTTTGTGTCATGTTACCTGCTTAGAATGCTATTTGTGACCATATGTTACCAGACTGGATACACAATGACATGAACACAAACTGGATAAATATGGTAAGAAACTAACAGACTGATTCATTACTAACTCCAGGTAGCGACAGATAACGGTCTGTAGCGAGGATTTCAGAGCAAAGGCTAGTAGCCGCTGTGCTCGGCCATGGATCATTGTTTCAGAGCGCCTCAGACGCTGTCCGCATTGATGGATATGATGTGTGAGTCGCAGTACTACGCTGTATGGGAGCGAATGGTAGCGCCAGATCAGTACGTCCGACTCACACCACATTCATCAAAAAATCAGCCTCAAACATCGCCGGCGCTCAAAATCGAGTCTTTGTAGCCAACAGCGCCAGAAGCTGTGTGTTTAAAGTCTGTTTTTGAACATGTTTTCACTAGTAACAAAGCAAAAACATATGGAATTACATTGTTATTACATTGTAACATGAACACTTTAATACCAGACATGTAAGGACATAAAAATATAAAAAATCTAAAAAGTTTTCAAAAATGTCATTTTCTAGCCCAGGATACATGTCAGAAAGTTTTGAGATTTTCTTAATATAATAAAAAAAAATTGGGATCAGGAAAGGGATTTAAGGATCGTCCATAGAAATGTATGGGAGAGCGTCAGGTAGCGACAGGTAAGACGTGGCACTCTGCAAGGCTAAACGCCTGCGCTGTACGCTGAGCCTGGGATAATGATGAACCATATGCTACATGGCGTTGTTCCAATCACTCACCAGATTCGGCTTCATAAATATGTAATTGCATGAAGTGTCCGGCGTTCACCTGCCGCTGTACAGGCACTACCTGGCGCTATCCCTTCATGAATAAGACGAAACGGGATGGAGATCCCTGACATCATGGACCCCAGTGCAGTTGCTAATCCTTTAATGACAATTCTGCCTAAAAATATAAAAAGTCAAAAAAGTTTCTAAAAATGTTTGTTTGCAGGCAGGAGAGATCACACAATAGTTTGAGACAAAAAAAAATTGTCAAACGCTGTTTAAACACAAGTAAATGAACGGCCATTGAAATGTATGGGAGAGCAACATTGAGCGAAAGGTAATACCAGGTGCTCTGGATGCTAGAGCGATGGCGCTATACGCTGAGCTGCCTGTAATGATGAATCGGATGCTACATGGCGCTGTTAGAGTCGCTCACCAGATTCGCTTTCATAAATGTGGTTTTGCGTACAGCGCCCGGCGTTTACCAGCCGCTGCCTGCCGCTACGAGGCACTACCTAGCGCTATCCCTTCTTAAATAACCCCCCTAGTAAGGCTCCTTTTGTCTGTTGAGAACTGTTAATAAAATATTACAAATTTGAAAAAATAAATATTTTGGGTTTTTTTCCTTGTTTAAGATGGTTTCCAGCCAATCCATTTTGAAGAAATTGTGGACTTTGGAATCTAGTAAAGTAATAGGGGGTTTTGAACCTTTCTTCCACCAGTGATAGATCAAATATCAGGGAGACCCTTTTTTTAACTTCAGAAATTAATGGCAGAAATGTTCCCTTTAGCCAAATTTTAAAATGTTTTATTTATAAATAGAGATGGACATACAGATGTAGCAATCACATCACAATTTTACCCAAAGTTTGACAAAACCTGGTTCACCTTGAACCAACGCAAATCAACAAAATTATGGCTGAGTTGAGACTCAGAAAAAACATTTTCTGTTACGAGTTTAACCATTTTTGCTTAATAAACGACAGCTATAGAACATAATGACGAATAGGGATTAGAGAGCTGTCTATGGTGGAACAGCCACCCTGATCTTGGGATTGATTCAGAGCCAGGTGGGAATTCTCACTCCTTTTTTTAGGAGAGAAAACTGCCATTGACTTTCATTGTCTACGGGGTGTACTTGGCTCTGAATCTGCCCCAAGGTCGACAATGAAAGTCAATAACAGTTTTCTCTAAAAAAAAAGGAGTGGAACCTGAATCGGCCTCCACGGGGTTGAAAACAATGCCAGTTACTTTTAAAGTCTACCTTGAGGCTGATTCAACACCAGGTGAAAATTTACATCCAGTTATTGAATCAGCCCAAGGAAGACAATGTAAGTGAATGGCAGTCTTCTCTCCTAAAAAAGGAGTGAGAATTCCCATCTGGCTCTGAATCGACCCCCTTACGTCAAGAATAGTGTCCCTGTTTGGATTTGCCTAAAGTTAAGTTTTGACCAGAATTTGATTTAGCTCTATTAGAAGAAAAGGTTCACAATATTAGGGTAAAATTAGGCCAGCTCGATTAAAACATTTTTAGATAATTTAGAGGCCGATTCATTAATAGCGGCAGGTAGCGACAGATGAGCGACTGTAGCAGTATTTTCACAGCGCCCGCTAGTAGTCGCTGTGCTTGCCCGTTGTTCGGTTGTTGACAGCGACTCAGTCACCCAATGTTGAATATTAGGTGAGGAGTCGCTATTTGTCAGGTTCCGCGCTGTATGGGAGTGCATGATAGCGAATGGCCATAGCGACCGGCTCCCACCATATTCATTAACAAATCACGCTCCAAAAATTCTCGCGCTGTGAAATGCATGTTTAAACCCCAGAGCGCTGGCGGCGATGGGTTAAAAGTAGTTTTTTAACCCCCAAACAACCATATATTTTGAAACCAAAAAAAAAAACAAGTTTATAAAAACATTTTGTAATATGAATACATTAATATCAGACCTGTAATATCAATTCTGCACAAATTTTTTTTTTATTTTTTTCTTACCTTAAAAAAAATATCTAACATGGCAGAAGTGGTAACAGAAATTTTCACATTAAAAAAAAAAAATAAAAAAAATTATTAACAATTAATTATGAATATTTAAAGATTGTTCCATTGAAATGCATTGGAGAGCGCCAGGTAGCGAGAGGTCATACCTGTCACTGTTCAAGGTCGGACGCTGGCGCTGTGGGCTGAGGCTGGAATAATGATGAATGATTCGCTATCTGGCGCTCTGTCAGTCGCTAAGCAGGATTGGCTTGATAAATGTGTGATTGTGGTGGGGAGCCGGCGTTCTCGTGGCGGTGACCGTCATTACCGTTCGCTCACCAGTCGCTACCTGGCGCTATCCCTTGTTAAATAAGGGCCTTAGTGTCTCAATATGGGCTTGATTCAGCACCATGCAATAAAACCATGCCAGTAATTTTACACACAGAATGTATGCAAAATTACCCTCAACCAATTCAACCAATGTATCGTATGTGCTTATATTCTCACCCAAGTGACTAAAATGTGTAAAAAAACAGAATACATAAATAAATAATTATTAATAATAAATAATAATAATAATGTTACATCTTTGTTATAATGTTTTATGTGTGTACATTTTACAGCTTTTACTGTTTTGCACTTAACAATCCCTTGTGCTTTTCTTCAATGTAAAAATCAATGGCACAAATGACAGCATGTTTTTTTTTCAATTAAAAAAAGCACACAGTGTGTAACTTGAATATTTTTTTTTTGTTTCAATCTTTTCATTGTAATTTTTGTAATGAAAATTCAATTGTACAAAACATAAGTTTCCAGTTTTACATTGCAATAAAGTTTTCTACGATCTTGTACAGCAAATTATTTATCCTTTAAGTGCATATACAAATGACTTACCCGTGGTCTATCGCCGGTATACCTTCTAGAGCATCATAATCCTTATTGGCTGCTAATGCGCAGGAGACTTCTCTCCTGTCCGCTGCTGTGTGTGAACTATACTGCTGGGCCTGTGGGTGGGTTGCTATCCCACCCGGTCCATAATTTCTCGCATCGCCATCCCTTCCGCCTTGAATTGAAGAGGGGGGCAGGTGGCAGGCTAAATATGGGGATGGGGAAGGAAGGGGAATGAGGAAGGGAGAGCAGAGGGAGAAAGAGAGAAAAAAAAGGGATCAAAGAGGGCAGCACAAGATGGGCAATGATTGAGGCCACCTCTCGCTGTAGCAGGCATTGTCTATTTCTGGAAAGGCATATTCACCCATGGCCTCCCTATAAACTTCACATGAGAGTCTTTCAGAATGTTTGTCAACTTTTCATTGACCAGGATCCCATTTAGCCTCTCTTTCACTGATTGAAATGGAACGTTGGCCCTTTTCCAGGAGCTTGCGATTACTAATTTTGCCGCCAACATGATATGCTGGATTTTGGTGAAGCCCTCTGGTTTCACATGTAACAGGGCCACCCAGGGATCTTTGCGTATATTGGCATGTAGGAGGCTGCTCAATAGGCCGAAAACTTGCGACCAGAACCTTTTGACCTTGGAGCATTCCCACTAAATGTGCAGGTCTCTAAAACAATTCGCTGGTAAGTGACTGCACCAAGTACCATGTAGTAAGCATTTTGTATGCCGATTCTAATGTAGTAATGATTATAGAGCCCTTGTTAGTGACTGAAGGTATCTACATTTCTTGGTTATAGGGGCATTTTCCTTCTCTGCTAATGTGGCCCGTGAAATCATCTAGTCTCTAGTTATCAAGTGATAAAGTTTGCTGATGCCCACTCGCTCCCACCAGCCAAACACTCCCGGGTTCTCCAACCCTGGAGGAAACATTGGGTTCCTAGTTTTACGCATTAACGGGAGATTCGGTGAGTATTTGACTTTGTCCTGTATATTTTGTTCATTAAATTACATCATAGGGACTGGCAACCCAGGGCTCAGAGGCAGAACGTCCAACCCCCGGCCATGCCGATTTACCAATCGCAAGGCTCATAGACTGATTGTCTGACCCCTGGCCATGCCAGTTACAGTTACCAATACCAATGCCTTTCAATACAGACCCAGTACTCTTCCAGGGGTGCTGTGGCACCAGTGTCTAAAGTAATTTAGACACCCCCGGCATCTCTTGAACAGGAGGACAAAGGTTTTTCTATCCTGGCTCCCAGCCAGGAGTAAAGCCGGCTGCAGGGTAGGGAAGCTTTTATAGTATAGTATAGTGGAGCTTCTGTGGAACCCCCCCATGTAACCATCTGCATCACTCGAGTGGAGGGGCATAGAGGGGGATTTCATGGAGGAAAGAAAAGAAAGGGGCAAACTTTGGAAACCTGCCACACCATCTACAGCCCATTTCAGGAAATAAAGTAGAGGGACATGAGACAGGCTTCAGATGAGCTCCTGGCTACCTTATTATTACCATTGTCTGAACTATTCCTTTAAGAAACAATTTACAATCTTGTCCCAAGTTTCAGTTGTGTATCTGTAATTTCGTGGCACAAAAACATACGGTAGCTGTTTAGGGGCAACAATTTGAAATGTATTAGGGGTCGGGGCTTGTGATTTGTGTGTTTGAAGACACAAAACTATACATGAAAGCTTTGTGAGCACATACGTGCTGCGCCCTTCAACGTCCATAACTTTATGCTCAGTAAAATGAAACTTTTTATTACAAATAATTAGACAAATGATTCTGTCTTTTATACTGTATTATTTTTTTACGGTAAGTAAAGTGTGTATGACATTAAATAATTCGAACAGTTGTCTATTTTAAGTATGCTCTGTCCATTTCAATTTAATTGTAAGAATGTGGGACATACAGTCAGCAGGACTGAAAGGAATCAAACCTGTGGGAGGTCATGTAAGTGTTTAGTTGATTACATTTTGTATTTTTTTAGCATTTTGGAAAAAAGTCAACTAAAAAAGCTACTGCCTTACCGCTCTTGGTAATTATGGCAGAGTGAATTGATGATTTGTATCTTGTTTAGCCGTGTACTGTACATCATTCTGTCTTTTACACAGTAAATTGAAACATATGCACAGCCTAGAAACATTTTCTATTGCAGTTTGTTATCAACAGCTAAATTGATTGAAAGTTCTGTCCAAAGTCACCCAGAGGGGGGCAAGGAAAATGCTTATTCAAATAGACAGGATTGCACCAATTTTCTGGGAAGAATGAAATAGAAAACACAATTTGTCCCGCTGTGTTTATTCATCTCAGAAAGTGGGTCAAACTTACATAAGATGTCCACACACTGTGCTCAAACTGTACAGACAAAATGGGTTTCTGTTATCTTGTTATATTATTTGTAGCCATTTGTAACATCAGATTCTGTAATTTTTTGATGCAAGGAAAAGTCTACTTTCAATGGCATTTTTTTAAAATATTATTATTGTGACAAAAAGAGGTACCGTATATACTCGAGTATAAGCCGAGTTTTTCAGCCCACTTTTTGGGCTGAAAAAAGCCGCCTCGGCTTATACTCGAGTCAGTGGCCCAACAGACAATCAGCAGTGCAGGTGGAGATTTGGACAGGGGGGCGTGGCCTGGCGCTCGAATGACGTAGAGGTGGTGGCAGTGCCGGAAGAGGCTCGGCGGCCGGGCAGAGAGAACGCGCAGGCAGGGAGCGGGAAGCTGCGCTTTCATCATCCCCCTCATCAGAAGCATCTATGTGCTGGGAGAAGTACCTGCATGGCGGGGAGAAGAGCACACACTGGCTGGTGGGTTTGCCGATGACGAGGAAGGAGGCAGCGGCGCCCGCAGCGACCCACGGGGAGCCGACGGCAGACGCGGCTTGCGCAGCCAAGATGGCGGCCGACATCGAGGGTGAGTGAACACCCCCCCCCCTCCCAGTATGCATGAGGCGGTGGTGAGCGGTCCCTCTGCCTCCAGCGAAGCGGCGGCCGATCCCAGCCCACAGCGCAGCAGAGCAGGGGACGGCGAAGGAGCTGCTCCCCTGCCCATAATGAATGAAGAAGCAGGGCTACAGAGACCGGTAAAGATGTCGGCCGTGGAGGGGGAGAAGATCATCCCCGCCTCCCTGCACAAGACACAGAAGCTGAGGTACGGTGGGTGGGTGGGGGGGCCCTAAAGTCTGCACAGGGAATGAGGCCCCTAAAGTCTGCACAGGAAATGAGGCCCTAAAGTTTGCACAGGGAATGAGGCAGGAAGCCTGCAGACTGACTATGAAGTTGGGGGCAGCGGGGGTAGAACCCACATCCATTTCCCACCCTAGGCTTATACTCGAGTCAATAACTTTTCCAGTTTTTTTGTGGCAAAATTAGGTGCCTCGGCTTATATTCGGGTCGGCCTATACTCGAGTATATACGGTACATAATTTGCTGATCTATTTTTTTTTATTATTATTTGTAAATGTGTGTGTTTAAGGAAGTGATTCAAACGTGTTTTAACGAAGCAATTCATCAAAGATCCTTAAAACCATGTTGATATTTGCCCAACCCACCCTTCCCCTGTTTAGGGCATAAAATTAAAAAATCAACTCACCTTAATGAAGCCAAGCAGAGTGTGCAGCAGAAGCACGCCGCTTTAACTCACCTCAGCCCCCTGTCCGCGGTGGCGGCATTTGAAATCGGCCCCAGATGGGGGTACAGAAAGATGGCTGCTGGCTTCCATGAGTAAGGAAACCCCTTAGTAGCTGTCCTGACTGAGGCTGGTTTCAAACACTGGCAGGAAGAGGATCAGTCAGAGATGAGTTACAGCAGCTTCCTGCTACTGCAACCTTAGGTGAAGCCAGTTGACAGGCTGCTCGGCAGCCTATCATCCAGCCTTTTTGTGTTTGGCCGAATACCCAACTCACACCTGGACTTCTGGCTGTGTTTGGGTGTTGCGGTTCAGGTTCGCCCATCTCTAGTCTTTAAGATACCCAGTCCTGTATGCTGCAAAAATGGACTTTGGGGAGGAAACCAATTGCATAATAATGGTGTGGCCTTCAAGAAACTCTGTTAAATAAAGAAGCCTGTTGTCCAGCCTAGCTTGAAACTAACCCAAATTTGCTGAACCTCTGCTGAATGTTGTTCTGGCTCCAACTACAATGCATAGGCACCAGCATATTTTAAAGCAGTAATGTCTAAAGCCTGACTGGGAGCCAGCAGCATCAAAGCCCATAGCTAGTGTTGAGCGAACCTAAACTGCAAAGTTCGGGTCCATGCCAAACATCACAGGCTTGGGTTCCCGAACCCGAACACAGACTTCAGCCAGGTACTGCGTTTGGCTTAACTCAACCAGTAAAGCTGGTTGATGGCCTGCTGAGCAGCTTATCTCCTCTAGTTTGGGTGGGTTCCCAGATTGCGGGTAAATGTTGGTTTCTCATCTCCTGTTGATAGGCAGCTGCTTAAACTAGCTATAGCATCTAGGCCACTGGACGCATCTGTCCCTTCCACAGTTTGTTACTGTAGAAAAGTATAAAGTGGCAGCGATCATTCAATAGTGAAGATAAAACGGAACCTCTAATTCCCATATAGTAAAAATCCAAGTCAAACATGTCCCAGGTCAGTAAGAGTAAGTCCCTCTGCAGCAACCTTTTTCAGGTGAATCACCCTGTATCAATATCAACACTGCACCGTCGGCCAGATAAATAGTGCCTGAGGGGGGAAATTACATGACGTGTAAACCAATGAAGAAACACGCCTTTAAGACTGCAAAGTTCCGGTCCATGTCAGATAATGTTGGTCAGATAGTTAGTGCCTGAGGGGGGAATTACATGAATTGTAAACCAGTGAAGAAACACGCCTTTTAGACTGCAATGTTCGGGTTCATGCCAGACATCACTGGTTTTGGTCCCCGAACACAGAGGCTGCATGCAGGTGAATTTTCAGCATTTTGTACTCCACAGCAGTGGTCCCCAACCCTGTCTTAAGGCCCACCAATAGGTCATGTTTTGTGGATCGCATTAATTACTCCACCTGTGCATCTGTGTGGAGATCTGCAAAACCTGGCCTGTTGGTGGGCCTTGGGGAGAGGGTTGGGGGACCCCTGCTCCACAGTATAGACAAGAACAGAAGTGGTGTCATCTGCTTCACAATAGAGGTCCAGGGGTGTTGAATAACACAGCTAAACCAATAATATAAGAAATGATGGGACCCGATCTGTATCAGAGGGGAGAGATGCCTCATCTGGGTGTGTTAATAGCAATACTTGACCAGTGGTATGAGAAAAGGCGGGGCTGGACTGTCACGCTATGGGAAGGCAATCACGAAATAAAAAACAAAATTAGGGGGTTATTTGAGAAGGGATAGCGCCAGGTAGTGCCTCGTAGCAGCAGGCAGCGACTGGTGAACGCCGGGCACTGTACGCAAAACCACATTTAAGAAAGTGAATCTGGTGAGCGTCTCTGACAGCGCCATGTAGCATCCGATGTATTATTACAGGCAGCTCAGCGTATAGCGCCGGCGCTCTAGGCTCAGGAGCACCATGTGGTACCTGTCGCTCTGTATCGCTTTCCCATACATTTTAATGGGCTTTGATTAGTTGTGTATAAATAGCGTGTTTGGCAATTTAAATTTTTGCACAAATCATTGTGTGACCTCTCCTGGCTGCAAACAAACATTTTTACAAACTTTTTTTTTTTTACTTTTAAGATTTTTATGCAGAATTGTCATTACAGGTCTGGCACTAAAGTGTTGTCACAGTGTTAAAACAATGTCATTCCATGTGTTTTTGCTTTGTTACTGGTGGATATGTGTTCATAAACAGACTTTGATCATACAGCATCTGGCGCTCTATGCTATAGCGACCAGATTTAGAGCGCTGACGCTCTGTGTGTCTAGTGTTTTGTTAAATATGGTGTGGAACGCCGAGTGCCGGACGCACTGAGCTGGCGCTACCTCTTGCTCGCTGCAGCGCTATACTGTTGTTACAGCGCCCAACACACATCACATTCATCAATGTCGGCCAGGTTCCTAGAGCAACTGAGACACTCTGTTACAGCGCCCGATACCCGCTTACAGCGTCTACTAGTGATTGCTCTAAGAGCCGCTATACAGACGCTCATCTGGCAATACCTGGCGCTAGTAGTGAATCAGCCTCCACGTAAAAAGAGAAGGAATGGTAGAAAAAAAGAAGAAATAGAAGGATAGAAAGAAAGAATGGAAAGAATGGAAGACGAAAGATAGAGAAGGAATATCCGAAAGAATAAAAGGAATGGCATAGAAAAATACTAGAAGGAACGAAAAAAGAAAAAGAATGGCAGAACAAACAGATAAAATAAACACAGAATAGATGGAAAGAAATAACATGATTAGAAGGAAAGAAAACAATAGAAGGAAAGACATGAAGAATAGAAGGACTGACAGAAATATTAGAATGAAAAGAAGAAAGAAAAAATATGAATGGCAGAAAGAACAGATGAAAGGAGTATGAAAAAAAGCTTATCCCAATAGCCAATCTGCCCCTGGCTGACAGTCCTTTGTCCTGTTTACGGCACGGCCCTCGCAGTGCCCAGGGTACAGGGAATGTGGTGTCCCCCAAGGTGCAGGGCACCGGCACCTGCCTGGGTACGCCCAGTTCTGCCCTATCTGAGAGTAATGTCTCATGTGATATAATAAATTATACCAGTGATTTTCAGAAAATATTATATGAGTAGAGTAATATGTTAATTCAGAAATACTGCAAGTTAAAAAAAAATACTTTGGGTTGGGAAATGAGTCAGTTACAAAAGTTTTCCAGGTGAGTTTGGAATCATTTCCGCTGAATAATAATATATGATCTGTAAGAAATCTCTCCTGTGAGTAGGAAAATGCCACTGATAAGCTAAAAAGTATGTGCACAGCAACTTATGACTGGAAGCAGTTGCGCACACAGAAACCATCCAGGTGTGCACTGTCAGCACAGGAGCTGACAGCACTGAAAAATTCTGTTTAACCAACAGGAGCCCCAGGGTTTGAGCCTGCATGAGTTCAGCTGAGTAATTTTTTTTCATAACAGTTTTTGGAGGAATTCAAGCAAAATCTCGTACCATGATCTACTTTGGAATTTTACACGCCTGTGCTAAAGAGTCCTTTGCTGAAAATTGTGTGTTCGACTATGCACCCTCTCCCCCGGGCCTGATTTGATTTCAGCCACATGTGCTGTTTTGTGGTGGTTAGCTGGTTAGCTTGGAGTTGACAACTATAAAAATAATAGGCACTTCCGAGTAATAAATGAGCTTCCAAATTATTAATTAGCACACATCTACTCTGCATCCTATTTTTTTACAACTCTGAGATAGTGCCATAACTTCCATTGCATGATTGTTTCCCCTTCTAGTTATGATGCTAGCCTGTAAATAAAAAAATGTAATGTTCAAAGTTGCAGCTTTTGTAATGAACTTTCAATTTTTCCAGGCGTAATAAAATTATATTAGGGTATAAAATTATCTTCATTTGAAAAATGTATTACTCGTGCTGTATTTGTAATAGCTGAAGAATATAAATGGTCACAGCAGCAAGCTATTTGTTGTTTCCAATAAATTACCGTGATGTATAAGCATTTATTTAACAGTATATAAACATGTTGCAAACTATAAAAAAAATGATGTTGCTCAAGGCATCGGTCAATACATTTGTGTAATGCGCCATCTAGTGGTAATTCCACAGATGGCAACAAGAGCTTTTCGGAAAGGCAAGGAAGCAATCAGTGGTGTCAGTCAAATGTGCACATGAAGAACTCATTTAGATCCTACAATGAAATGTTTGCGTTTCCGTTTTAAAACTGTCAATGGCATCTATCTGACCTGTAAATATGTCATATAGCCCACAAGTGCCTTTAAAAGCCAATGGTGATGTACCTGTACTGAAGGTGACAGTGGTTTATCTTTGACTGCAAGCTGACCAAGTGGAGTTTTTACTGACTGTAAATTTTTTTAAAGTGGACCAACACTGAGAGAACTGAATTTCAACTACATTCAGTCTAACCCCCTCCCCCGCTCCAATACCTTTGAGTATAATTCCTGCTTTTACCTTAAATCTATCTACCCTCTTCAATCTGCCCCACCTAAACTTAAAGTGGACCAAAATCCAGGATAGTCAAAAGTTTTCAGTGGCAAGTGGCATGTGTCTTTTTATTAGCCAATTGCAAAGTGCAGTGTGTGTGTAGGGGGGGTTGAAAGCCTTGGCATTTAGCCTTTTGGTCTGCTTTAATCGTCATCAATCCACATTTTAAAAAATGTATACTCATTGTAATTCATTAGTCGGGACTCATGCTAAACATCTGGTGAAGCAAAGATCTGGGTGTGCTGATGGGTGTGACATGAAGCTTACATCTGAGCAAGCTTTTTTCCCTTTAACACACTAAAAAAGTAAACATTTTTCCCAAAAAATGACTTACCCCTGTGATGGGGCATTTTTCCAGTGAGGTAAGGATATTGCCACTGCGGTGGCTCACACAACGCAGGACACTCAATTGGTGAGGAAGCACTTCTTTATTGGTCTCTTTTCCAGCATTACATCCAGTACAATCCATATACAGCTTCTATCATATGTTCCTATAATTGCAGTCATTTCTCCGCTAGAGCCTCTTGCTCTGTCAGCAAACACAACATTTTATTATTGTCTCTGTTTGTATTATGGCCTTCTGTTTTTTCTTGTGACCATTTACTGTAACTCCATCTCCACATCTCCTCTCTTACTTCACTGTCACTGCCTATACAGGCCCTACATCTTTCTCTTTATCCTGGCTCTTGAAATGGCGTCCTCACCATTTCTGCATGCTCACCTTTGCATCCATGGATGCTAGCAAGTTCTTCCAGAGCATACACCTGTGTGTGGAAGAGGGGGCTTCCAACCTGTCTCCTAACACTTGCAGGTAGGGATGTTTGCACCGGCTCTAACTGTTACTCTTAGCTTGTACTTGCTTATTAACTAGGGGATGGAAATGGACATTTCAAGTACAGAGAAAAAAGATAAATGCACACTGATTCAGCTGATTCACCCTCCAACTGATGAAAGGGGGCATGACCCAGGGCAATCCCGCAACCCCGCAGTATAGCCAAAAGAAAAAAGGTTTAGGGTCTTCACTCCTAAAAATCCATGATTTTATTATTAATCATTAAAATCATCTCCAAAATAATTGAGCAGCCATAAAAGCAGTTACCAGAACCCCAGCAGATAAAAGTTAAGCCAAGGGGGGTCATAGATGATTAAGGACCCCCCAGCATCTGAAACACGTTAGAAAGCTTGGCTTACCTTTCATCTGCTGCCGTGCTGACCCTCAACCTTTTTTCTGATGGAAATGGACACCTTAGGTCCACGCCAAACACGTACCTTGGGTGAGAACCTAAGTTCCCAGTCCAGTCAGTCAGATTCCTCTCTTGGAAATTAGTGCTTCTGCAGAAGCCGCTAACCCCTCTCTCTATTTCCCTTCCAACCCAGCTAAACACTGTGCGCACTCTTTGTGTGATCACCTGTGATCAACAAACCAGCTGGATTTATCTCTATGGCTACACTACCAGTCCTAGCATGGCATTCACGGCTCCCTACTAGTAGTCTTCTACTGGTAGTAGTCTCCTACCGGAGTCTGTGGTCACGAGCAGAGTACCTTAGCTTAGCTCCGGCCCACAGCCAGGTAAATAATAAACACAGACATTTCAAATACAGTTTCTCAGCATTTGGAGTCTGTAGGCATCCAACTCTTCTACAGTTCATGGCATAAAACAATTTACACTTGCGGTGCACCACCCAGCTTTCCCATGACCTGTTAGGCGTCTCTGGGTTACTGTAGGTTTACCCACTCTAATCATGGCCTATCCCCCTGTGCACCCAGAAAGCTGGTTCTGGCCTTTCACTTCCCACTCTAATCATGGCCTATCCTCCTGTGCACCCAGAAAGCTGGTTCTGGTCTTTCACTTCAGCACTCATATTCAGCTGAAGTTTTCGCTAAACATACTTCCTGGGGAGCATAGCCCAACACCTGTTGTCACTTTAGGTCTTACTCTGCGTTATACTATCACACCTTTAGTTGGGAATATGAGATCCTGCGTGGCTGTAAGGTGAGTAACGGTGAGAGGTCATCTGTGCAGGGTAACAAAGTTGAGGAACCCCAGAAGAAATGGCTGCAGGCTTTGCTTCCATGCACCCCTTTAATGTACACTTTCATACCACTACCAAATCAACACGTTAATTTACTATAGTGGCAAGGGGTACCCACCTTGAGCCATTCTATCAGTCACATATTTTACCCTTGTCCACTGCTCAACTCTTGTAAACATTCCTAAAGAAACAAGGAGACTTCAGGGTTGATGCTGTGAACTCTTTACTTAAAAGGGGCAACCTTAAAGTTGTTACTAAAAACAGGTCTACAAGTGATGGACCATCACCCTGCTCCTTATGGAGTTATTGTGCCTAGTGCTGTCACTCAGCATACTAAACACCACTCCAAGTGCACTTTAACTAGGCGCAGAGAGTATCTCTCCCTGGCTCTTTTAACCCAACTGGTGCACTGAACACTATAAACACGAATACGAATACTTTATTGACCGCCAAGTAAGTACAGGATACATACAAGGAATGCTTTTTGGAAGGGAGGTACCTCTTTAGAGCTATAAACGTTAAGTATAAAATTAAACATTTTTACATATTATACATTTTAACATTTTAACATATATACATCTAATGTTGTTGGTAGAGACAGGAAGTTCATGGCGGTTAATCAGTGGTGGTTATTTAGCGCCTTAATGGCTAGAGGAAAAAATCTATTTTTGTACCTAGAGGTTCTGGTCGAGAGAGCCAGGTACCTCCGGCCGGAGGGCAAGAGTTTGAAAAAAGAATGACCGGGGTGTGTTGGGTCCTCAGCTATTTTTTTTACCTTTGAGCAGATCCTTTCCGTGAATTGTTCCTCCAGTGATGGTAAGGGGCATCCTATGACCCGCTCAGCAGTCCTAGTAATCCTCTTCAGCCTGTTCTTGTCCTTGGCTGTGATCCCGCAATACCAGACCGTGGAGGAGGAGGTCAGAAGTGAGCCAATTGCACCATTGTAAAAGGTCTTTAGGATCCTTTTAGACATACCGTATCTTGCTAGTTGTCTCAAGAAGTATAGTCTCTGTTGGGCCTTCTTCAAGATGACTGTAGTTTGCCTGCTCCACTTCAAGTCTTGCGTGATCACAGTGCCGAGAAATTTTGTGCTGGTAGCGTCTGAAGTCAACTACGAGTTCAACCGTTTTCTTGATGTTCAGGATAAGGTTGTTCTCTTCGCACCAGGATTCCAGGCTTTTTACTTGTGTTCGGTAGGGAGACTCATCATTGTCGTTGATGAGACCTACCAAGGTGGTATCATCTGCATACTTGATGATCTTGATTGATGGGTCTGAGGATTTGAAGTCGTTTGTGTAGATGGAAAAGAGAAGAGCCGGATAAACCTAGTGAGATGCCCAGTGAACGCATTTTCCCATAGAGAATTTGTGGGTCAATGGTGTTGAAGGCGGATGAGAAATCCACAAATAAGAGTCTGGTGTATGAACTGGGTCGATCAACATGGTCTAATGTTAGCTTGATTGACAGATTGACCGCGTCTTCTGCAGATCTGTTTGCTTTGTAAGCAAATTGCAGTGGATCCCACTGTGAGCCAATACCCTCTTTGAGGAATGGAATTACCAGTCGTTCGAAGACTTTCATGACCACTGGGGTCAGAACAATGGGTCTATAGTCTTTCAAAGCTGAAGCTGATGACGACTTTGGGATTGGAATGATGACTGAGTTCTTCAGACAGTGAGGGACTATTCCAACCTCAATTGAACTCCTGAAGATGTCAGTAAGGACTGGGGCAATCTGTTCCGCACATACTTTAAGGCAAGTTGTGGAGATCCCATCAGGGCCTGGTGTTGAGCGTCAGTAGAATCTTCTTGACATCTGACACTTCAAGGTTCAGTGTGGACGAAGTCAATGGGTAGGATGTCCCGCTTGCCATCGGAAGGGGGCTTACAGGTCCCTTTCCCGGCTACATTGCGTCAAACCTGCAGTAAAACAAATTCAGGTCCTCAGCGAGATCCTTGCTCGGATTGAAGGTAGGGGCGGTGCCTTTGAAGTTTGTGATTTGCTTTAAGCCTGACCAAAGGGCTCTGGAATTGGATGAAGAAAATTTCTCCTCTAATTTGGATGAGTATGACCTTTTTGCAGATTTTATCTCCTTTGTGAGTAGATTCCTATATTTTCTATAATCAGTGAGATTACCATGTTTGTGGGCTGTCTCCTTTTTCTTCCTAAGGGCTTTGATTGAGCTGTTGAACCATGGTTTGTTGTGCATCTGTTTCCTAAAAGGTCCTGGTTGGAATCAGCATGTCCTCACAGAATTTGATGTATGACGTGACCTTATAGGTCCAGTCACTGATGTTTCCTGCGTTCTCAAAGATTTCCCAGTTAGTGGAATCGAAGCATGCTTGTAGATTAGTTTTTGCTTCCACTGTCCATCTCTTTGTAGTAACAAGGGAATACCTGTATGCTGGTACCAGGTGGATAAGGGCGTGATCTGAATGGCCAAGTGCTGCTTTGACTATGGGTTTGTAGGCTCCTTTGAATGTAGTATAGCAATGGTCTAGGGAATTCTCACCTCTGGTGGGACAGGTAATGTGCTGGATGAACTTCGGCAGTTCTAAGTTGAGCTTAGCCTGGTTGAAGTCACCCAGTATGATGATAAGGGCCTGGGGGTGTTTCCTTTCACATTCACTAATACAGTTAACCAAGCCTTCTAAGACGGATTTTCCACATACCTGCGGCGGAATGTAGATGCCAATCAAGATAACCGAGGAAAATTCTCTTGGGGCGTAGAAGGGTCTGCAGTTGACTACCAATAGTTCTAGGCATGTTGAGCAGCTTTGAGCCAGGATATTTATGTCTTTGCACCAGTTTGAGTTTACATAAAAACAGATGCCGCCTCCGCGCGATTTCTGCGCTGAGACACAGTTCCTGTCTGCACGGACGATGTTAAAGTTTGGGAGATCCAGGGCCGCATTAGGAATGTTGTCATTAAGCCAGGTCTCAGTGAAGCAAAGAATGTCTGAATTTGCAAACTCAGGATAATTGTAGCACAGCATTTGTAGTTCCTCTATTTTGTTGGGAAGTGAACGCAGATTGGCCGGGTGCACAGACGGAAGAGCCGAACGCAAACCTCTCTTTTTTTGTCTGACCAGGACCCCAGCTATTTTTCCCCTACACCTCCATTTTACCTGGTGCTTGTGGCCTATCTTGGCGATGTGGTCGATAACCAAGACTCCGAGGGCATAAAAGGATGGCCACTCGGGTACACTGGTTTTTAAGAATGTTTCCCTGGTGTATGTGAGGCACATGGTGATCAGTGGACAGGACGCACCAGATGGAAGTGAAAGATGGCTGTGATCAGTGGACAGGACGTTTCAGATGGACGCACCAGGATGAAAGAGGGTTGTGATCAGTAGTGAGGACGCATCAGATGGAAGTTGGTTGTGGATAACTAGGATTCTGGCTATACAGCAAGCACCAGAGCGCTCTAACCTTTGAATATGATGTGATGGGAACAAGTCCTTTTTTTTTTAAAATATAAATTAATTTAAAATTAAATTAATTTAAATTAATGAGTATGAAGGTTGAACAATAGTGCCCAGATTGGCTCCGGGGATTTGGCGGACAGCACCGCCGCACATTTAATGTGATGCCTAGATGGTCTGTCGCCGACGCCGGGATCTAGGCGCGCAGCTTCTCCGATGTCGCCTCCATTGTGGACCCGCTGACGCTGCTCCAGCTCCGGGGATGGGGGGGCACTACCCCGCGGGGGGGGGGCGCTACCCCACGGCCGCCGCAGCCTCACCGCTCCACTCCGGCCGACGCCGCTCCACTCCGGCCGACGCCTCTGTGAGCTAGATGGGGGACTGCAACCGTCCGCCAGTACTCCAGTACTGTGGCCCCAATCCGACCACAGAAGTGGAATCACGGTCAGCCCGTCCTCTTACACGCCAACAATATAGCAGCGACACGTGTCCGCGGCCACCGCCATTTCACGCTCCCGGCTTGTCACCCGCTCCTTCCAGCAGCACTCTCTCGGCCCAACAGTACCCCCCACAGACCAGGTAGAACCATAGGTACTTAAAGGAGCACTATCGCGAAAAAATGGACCAATGATAAAAATCCATATAAATATGCTGAATGGAGGGTTGAGGTGTAACTGTACACCCGGTATCGAGAAATATCCAGCCAGGCTTGTTTTCTTTTAGTTTCATGAAAGGAAAAGGACATCTCGGGTGACAGACTCTGTCACCCCTCATGGACTAAACCTGTAACCCCAGGATTTTATTCCTACCAGTGGAAGAAAAACACAAGCTTGGCGGGAGTTTTATTCAAAAACACAAGCTTGGCGGGCGAAGGTAAGTGTCTTGAATGACATGCACACTACATGGGATGCCACACGGGAAAACAAGGGAGAAGGTAAGTGTCTTGAATGACATGCACACTACATGGGATGCCACGCAGGAAAATAAGGGAGGAGGTAAGTGTCTTGAATGACATGCATACTACATGGGATGCCACGCAGGAAAATAAGGGAGGAGGTAAGTGTCTTGAATGACACGCATGCTACATGGGATGCCACACGGGAAAACAAGGGAGAAGGTAAGTGTCTTGAATGACATGCACACTACATGGGATGCCACACAGGAAAACAAGGGAGAAAGTAAGTGTCTTGAATGACATGCACACTACATGGGATGCCACACAGGAAAATAAGGGAGAAGGTAAGTGTCTTGAATGACATGCACACTACATGGGATGCCACACAGGAAAACAAGGGAGAAGGTAAGTGTCTTGAATGACATGCATACTACATGGGATGCCATATTGGAAAACAAGGGAGAAGGTAAGTGTCTTGAATGACTTGCACACTACATGGGATGCCACACAGGAAAATAAGGGAGGAGGTAAGTGTCTTGAATGACATGCACACTACATGGGATGCCACACAGGAAAATAATGGAGGAGGTAAGTGTCTTGAATTACATGCATACTACATGGGATGCCACACAGGAAAACAAGGGAGAAGATAAGTGTCTTGAATGACATGCACACTACATGGGATGCCACACAGGAAAATAATGGAGGAGGTAAGTGTCTTGAATGACATGCATAGTACATGGGATGTCACACAGGAAAACAAGGGAAAAGGTAAGTGTCTTGAATGACATGCACACTACATGGGATGCCACACAGGAAAATAAGGGAGGACGTAAGTGTCTTGAATGACATGCACACTACATGGGATGCCACACAGGAAAACAAGGGAGAAGGTAAGTGTCTTGAATGACATGCACACTACATGGGATGCCACACAGGAAAACAAGGGAGAAGGTAAGTGTCTTGAATGACATGCACACTACATGGGATGCCACACAGGAAAACAAGGGAGAAGGTAAGTGTCTTGAATGACATGCACACTACATGGGATGCCATATTGGAAAACAAGGGAGGAGGTAAGTGTCTTAAATGGCATTCACACTACATGGGATGCCACACAGGAAAACAAGGGAGAAGGTAAGTGTCTTGAATGACATGCACACTACATGGGATGCCACACAGGAAAACAAGGGAGAAGGTAAGTGTCTTGAATGACATGCACACTACATGGGATGCCATATTGGAAAACAAGGGAGGAGGTAAGTGTCTTAAATGGCATTCACACTACATGGGATGCCACACAGGAAAACAAGGGAGAAGGTAAGTGTCTTGAATGACATGCATGCTACATGGGATGCCACACAGGAAAACAAGGGAGAAGGTAAGTGTCTTGAATGACATGCACACTACATGGGATGCCACACAGGAAAACAAGGGAGAAGGTAAGTGTCTTGAATGACATGCACACTACATGGTATGCCATATTGGAAAACAAAAACAGAAGGTAAGTGTCTTGAATGACATGCACACTACATGGGATGCCACACAGGTCAGAGGCATCTGGAAGAACCATTAAAATATGTAAAAGACACTGACGGAATGCGTATGCCAGAGGGCCAACAAGGGACAGGGAACACCAAGATGGATGGACTACACGAAAGTTACGAAAGAGAACAGGTACAAACTCTGCTTCCGAGAGGAGCCAAAAACATAAATGTTTGGCTAAACAGAATGAAACTGAAGGGCTAGCATGGTGGCTGGAGCAGGAAAGAGCAAGATCAAGATGACAACAGGAACATGACTGGATGGGAATGAGGAGACAGGAGCTGGCATGGTCTGAAAGCAATGACAGAAAACCTAATACTTGAGCACCCCTCCATGCTAGCAGGGCCAATTTAAGGATCAATATTTGTTTTCATCTGCAGCTTACCCCAGAATTATGAGCCAGCAAAGCCACCTATAATAGACCCCTATAATAGTTCACGGGGTATGGGGCTATCCTGTCAATGGCCAGCATTGGTGGGTGACATGGCAGTACACCACTTTATGACCCACAACCCCATTTCGCACAATGGGGGTGCAGAAGAGCCCCGAACCCATACCTAAGGGTATAAGGGTTGGTAGGTCTCTGAGTCCTGGGTTTCAAGCTCCTCTGCCTGGTGCCCAAGCTAGTTGGCTCTTGGTGGGGCTCGCTTTTTAAATTTTAGGAATATAGTAAAAAAAACAAACAAAAACAAATGCCGGCTGTCATTTTCATTAAAAAACTATGCAAGTGCAGCACAGCTTTTATCAATTAAACCATTTGCAACTCGCATACAGTGATTTAGTTAACTGTCATGCAAGTTGTGAATTGGTGCATGAAGAGAAAATGTACTCATGGCTTTGGTGCATGGTTCCCTGAGTCAAGCACTTGTGAGTACATTTCTGCATGCGTCATGGATGGCGCATAGGCCACATAGAGCACTGTGCTGAATCAATCCTATTATGTACAATGGCCATTAGTACAATCCAGACAATTTACGGTACTTTGGACACAAAGGAATTAATTCAGTTTGATTAAGCTTGTCTTCAAATATCTCATGAAAATAAGGACTGTTTTCATGCTTTATTTCAAAATATGGAATTAGTTAAAACAAGGTGTGACTCAGTACAAGTACAAAGTTAGAACATGATTTGCACCTTAACCTGTCTCTAGAATAATGTGACAACTTTAACTTAGTAAATCTTACATTTTACAGTTAGTGGTATGTTATTCCTTCTAGGAGAGAATGTTTAGGTGTTAATTGTTGCAGAGTGTGAGTGCTGGGCGCAGCAGAGTAGTAATCCAGATAGACAATAGTGGTATAACAGGAACTGACTTTACTGGAGCATGAATGCAGCCCTTCTACAGCTTCTACTCAATGTTACAGGCATTGGGGAAGTGGCATATGGACAGGCATTAGATGAGCTGCTTGCAGTGGTATCAATGTTATTGGGTGTTGTCCTGCTCTGACAATAGTTCCTCCTGTTTTTAGGCTTGAGAGACCCAGATATTATCAATGAACTGGCGCAGAGGCAACAAAAATGTTATCAAGGGCTGATGTGCATTCGGAATATTGGCAAGGAGATACATTGTGATGGGCTGATGATTTATGCTATGATGTATATGATAAATAATTGCCAGAATACAGGTTCTGAACATTTAGCCTGTGAGGCGGGGGGGGGGGGGGTAATCCACTTCACATTTTGCTTCCTAGCTCACTGTATCATATCTGGTACATCTGATGTATATCATCTGATATATAAAAGCGCCATATGTATGCATGTGTTGCTCTTAGTGTACATGTAGCAATTGGGTGCTGTGATTCCAGATAACCCCCCCCCCCGTGTACAGAATGCTCCTTGTACATATAACCCTCACATTATCTGTTATGTGCAGTTCATGTTCATTTCTAACCTATGCATATGTTTCTAAAATGTGTTTCTGAATACCGTGCTGTTGAGCCATATCACAATTTGGAGCTCTAATGGAGGCACCAATGTCTGACCAAGTTTGAAGTCTACCATATCTTTCTAAACATGTCAAAAGTATCATTGAAAGACATCAGAGATCACTGCATGGTCCAGCTGGAGGACCTCCTTAGTACCAAAGCAAGAGTTTTGAAAGGCCCTACTAAACTGAGGTTAGAATTTCCTTCCATCTGATAAATAAAACCCTAGCTATATCCCAGATGAGCAAATCTTAATATTGCCAATTCTTTGTAAATGTATTTAGAGTGTGCAATGTTTTCCTGTTACTCTGGTATCACATATAATGATTATATACTGTTTAACTTTGTATATGCCCATCACAAGCCATTATTGGGTGTACAATCATCCAAGCACCGTGTGCCAAGTCCCTGAGCCTATGCGCAATCCATGATACAAGGAGTAAAATGACTCATGAGCACATGATTCCGAGACACATGCACCACAATTCCGCATGTGTATAGACCATGCGCCAAAGCCATTGCTTTATGTGACATTTTACAACTAGCATGACAGTTTACCGAATCACTGAATCACTTGAAGTGAGTTGTAAAATATTTCATTGAAAAAAGCCATGTCACAATAGTACCCAATTACACTTTTTGGGCAAATTTCCATGTGAGATCTGGCTCACCAAAAAAAAGTCTGCTGCTCAGGAGTAAGGGAAAATGTGAGTAAAAAAGGGTTTTACTTATGAAAAACCTTGTATCCAGATCAAGTTACTACCATCTAAGACTAATACATGAACTCCATGTGCAAAAATGGCTATGCATAAATCATCTATATCAGGGGTGTCACTCAACTAAAAAACATGTTAAATACACACAAAACCTTTTGGAGCGATTATTTAAAGTTAAAGAGGAACATTTAAGGTATTGTGGAGTTAATATAAACTCCCCAAACCTGGCTTGCTCCCCCCCCCCTTCCATTTGGTTTGACATTATAGAACTTTTGACTTACCTGTCCAGTCACATCGCTTTGGTGGCATCCCTCGGTGCCGAGGCATCTCAGTCAAGCAGCGCCATCTTGCCGTCCTGTCATGCACTGAGCTGCCACCCCTCAGGTGCTGCGCAGGACATTTAAAGAGAGGACAGCTAGAGCTAAGGACGGCTAAGCCTTCGGCCTTCACTCAGTGACGTCCGGGGGGGGGGGGGTAAGGACCAGGAATGATGCCGGATATCGGAGTTTTAGATAACCCCGACATCAAAAGGCAGTGAGGGAGGGGAGAGGGATGTTTAGAGAGGAACATCAGAAAACATCTGATGTTTCCTATTTAAGGTATAGATGTCAAGTACCACACCAACCAAGGTACCCCTGATCTAAATAAATTCATTACCAGGGAATTAATTTCAATACGCAAACATGAATCCGAGAATATATATATACCCTGTTTCCCCATAAATGAAATCTATCCCGATAATAATAAGCATGATTTTCCAGGTTTTTTAGGATTTGTTAAAAAAGAGCCCTAGCCCAAAAATAAGCCTAGTTACAGTTACTGGGGCAAATAATCAGAACCATTTTTTGCCCAGGGTGCATCAGTATATATAGTAAAGGCGCTAAAAAAAAGCTATAGAAATAATCATTCCAGACCATCTTTTAGGACAGGCAGTTCCCAAATCACAAAATATCAAGCCCAATCTTGGTCATCATGACTTCCTCCTCACATAATGTATGCTGCACATTCCATAGGTACTCCCGCTTTATCACACTGGTATGTTGTATACTGTATGTTTTTGTGCATATTGATATACCTGATGTGTTCATTGAAGTAAACATGCTTTATTCAGTTGATGGACTATAACTCTCCATTTTGCCTGTTCTGGATTCATTCATATGGACTAATAATGTGATCCTGGATACACAGCTGATGCAATAAATTACCAGCCTGCTTAGCATTTCTTCCGAGGATTATCATTCAAAAGAACCACAACAGATTTGTACCGGTAATTAATCAGTGAAGTCTCGTAGCCGGCATAAGAAATCATAACTCGTGAACTTAACAAATTTTCAGAATAGTCAACTGTAACTAGGACAGGCAATGACACTCCAACAGAAGTAAAAGTCATGCATCAAACAACTGACAACAGTTGATATAATTGGCACAGTAATGGTTTCCCAACAGTAAATTTCTCACCAGTATAATTCTAAGTAATCCTTGAGCATGAGTATTTATACACCAATTTATCACTGTATAAAAAATGTTACTTCCATTATCAGGCAGAAACACGAGAAGGCACAAAGAGACCTATAGCTCGGGAAGGGGAATGATGGGAAGCTATAATAATCCACTAATGCTGGCACCAAGTGACATTGGCATCGGAACAAGAGGCCCGTTCTCAGCCCCCTCTGCAAGGAGACAATTAAAGACTTCATTTGTAATAATAAAGTATACTATAAAAAGGAATTGTTTCATGACTTGTCATATCTTCACTGAACAGACTACTTTTCTATGTGTTTTTCAAATTAGCAAAATGAAGCACATTAAAACGATTATATGCTGTATGAATTCAGGATTAACCAAGCTTAAAAAATGGGATGCATCTGCGAAGCACAAGCACAGAGAAGAAAAAAGTCAGCACAGCTTTAGACATGGAGACTCATTTTGTGTTGTTTCATTTTTATTTAGTTAAAGCGGACCTAAAACATTCCATACTAACCTCAATATGGCAAATGAAACAAAAAAATATTTATCTGGTATTTGAATTCAGCACAACTGAGGATCACTGTTGACCTTTAATTAGTTACCCAACCATCACAGCAGCCGGCCCCCAGATGTGACAGGTATCATAGCTTAAAGCGGTCCTTAACTCTGAATAAGAGCCTATCTTATATGTTTCCCACACCCTGTACATACAGATTGCTCACATTAAAAATCATCTTACCTGCATCAACTGCATGTTATGACCCTTTAAACATCCAAGATGGCGGCTCATGGGACATCAGGCAGCCTGCAAATAGGAAGTGCCTTCTGACTGTGTCGCTCTGCATTCTGGGACTGCTGACCCTTTCCTGACCCCAGCCCTGCTCTGTCTGAGCAAAGCACAGCTATAACCAGCCCCCCTGTACTTTATCCCACTCTTTTCTCCTCAGTATGTGTGATGCTTCCGAGTCAAAATGGCGGCGCCCGTATCCTAAAGTCATGAACAGAGTTGCAGCCCAGTGGGAGAAAGAATAATAAGTAAGTGACTAAAAACTTAAAATATATTAATTTAGGTGCTGGGGAATAATTTTCTAAGGGTTTGAGCTTTTCAATAAATCATGGTGAAGGTCCGGTTTAAATCAGAACAACAGCCTGGCACAGTTGGAAAAGAAAGGTAGCGGCCATTTTGGAGCTTCCTCTCCCAGCATCTCAGTCATGCTGCTGCCTGGATTCAACTGACATAAATGACAATGCACAGTAACAGGAAGCCCAACAGCACTTCCTGTTTGCAGGTGGACTGCAAATGTACAAGCAGCCATTTCCACTACAGCAGGAGTTAGAAAAGGTAAATTAATTTTTATGTGCAGCAATCTTACTGGGGAGGAATGCAGATGAGCACCGTTTGTTGTGATGGTCCAGTTTAAGTCATTTTTAACTGTTGGTCTGCTTTAAAACAGACCAAAAGTCAAAAAAGCAAGTTCAGTAAATTCCTAAATTCCAAAGCCCCAATCAGTGACATAAACTAATTGAGAGGGCTTAACTCCATGCAGAGCTTTTGGAATAGCAGGCAGATTCTAAGCTGCATAACTGTATGGGTCAGCCATCTTGCCACATACATGAGTCCAGTTTAAATGAAAAATCCAATCCCACAGTCAAAATTGCCTCACATATCAGCGTAATCCTCCTTTATATGTAGTAGAAAGCCATCAGCTGTGATGACTCATTGCTCTGCAGAGCTGAAAGAAATGTATCATTTTACAAGATACACTGATTGAATGGTCTGAGGTAAATCCAGAGTCCGCCGTGAAAAGTGATAAAGATACATTGTTGTATATTACCCCTCAGACACACAATCTCTCTAGCATCTGGCTATTCAGTGTCTGTGTTTATATAAGATAATACACAAGCTGCCCATATTTCTAAGACATTTATCTCTCAGTTTGGTGTGGGCTGCTGCTGGCACAGCTCTCCCATTGTTTATGTGTGTTACAAGATGGCCGCTCCCATGCAGTTCTACAGTAAAGAATCGGCCTGTTATTCTAGAACATCTGCATGGAGTTAAGCCCTCTCAAATAGGAGGGCTTTAGGGAGGCAATTTTCTAAACGTACTTGTTTTGACTCTTAGGCCCTTATTTAAGAAGGGATAGCGTCAGGTAGCGCCTGGTTATTGAGAGGTAGCGACAGATAGCGACTGGCCAACGCCGGACACGGCACGCAATTACACATTTATCAAGCAGAATCTGTTTAGCGACTGGAATAGCGCCATGTAGCATCTGATTCATCATTTTCACAGCCTCAGCCAACAGCGCCAGCGTTCAGCCTTGCACAGCGCCAGGTATGACCTCTCGCTACCTGTCGCTCTCCCATACATTTCAATGGACGAACCTTTTCTTCTCTTTAACCCTTCTAGCGCCAGCTACGTAAAATTCACGTAGCTGCCTCTCCTGTCGTTAAACGCCAGCTACGTGAATTTCACGTAGCTAGCGTTCCCTTACCTTCCGGGCCATCGGGGGGGCATCAGCGGGACCGTTGCTGTGGAGCAGCTTGCAGGGAGTCCAGGGGTCAGGGGGAGGTGACCTGGGTGTGAACCAAGTCACCCGATCGCTCCCCTGACCAATCAGCAGGGGGCGCACGGCAGCTGTCATCAGCCGGCGCCCCCTGCTTACCTCATCAGATGACGCTGGAGCAGAAACCTTTCCGGAGCCCAGGGGGTCAGGGCGACCGTAAGTAATACCGATCCCCGACCCCCCCCCCCGCCCGATCGTCCGCCCCCCCCCCCCGCACGATCGCCCGCCCCCCCTCCCCCCGCCCGATTCATCCTGTCACCCCCATGCCGCCATCCATCCAGTCACCCCCATGCCGCCATCCATCCAGTCACCCCCATGCCGCCATCCATCCAGTCACCCCCATGCCGCCATCCATCCAGTCACCCCCATGCCGCCATCCATCCAGTCACCCCCATGCCGCCATCCATCCATCCATCCTGTCACCCCCATGCCGCCATCCATCCATCCATCCTGTCACCCCCATGCCGCCATCCATCCTGTCACCCCCATGCCGCCATCCATCCATCCATCCTGTCACCCCCATGCCGCCATCCATCCATCCATCCTGTCACCCCCATGCCGCCATCCATCCATCCATCCTGTCACCCCCATGCCGCCATCCATCCATCCATCCTGTCACCCCCATGCCGCCAGCCATCCATCCATCCATCCATCCATCCTGTCACCCCCATGCCGCCATCCATCCATCCATCCTGTCACCCCCATGCCGCCATCCATCCATCCATCCTGTCACCCCCATGCCGCCATCCATCCATCCATCCTGTCACCCCCATGCCGCCATCCATCCATCCATCCTGTCACCCCCATGCCGCCATCCATCCATCCATCCTGTCACCCCCATGCCGCCATCCATCCATCCATCCTGTCACCCCCATGCCGCCATCCATCCATCCATCCTGTCACCCCCATGCCGCCATCCATCCATCCATCCTGTCACCCCCATGCCGCCATCCATCCATCCATCCTGTCACCCCCATGCCGCCATCCATCCATCCATCCTGTCACCCCCATGCCGCCATCCATCCATCCATCCTGTCACCCCCATGCCGCCATCCATCCATCCATCCTGTCACCCCCATGCCGCCATCCATCCATCCATCCTGTCACCCCCATGCCGCCATCCATCCATCCATCCTGTCACCCCCATGCCGCCATCCATCCATCCTGTCACCCCCATGCCGCCATCCATCCATCCTGTCACCCCCATGCCGCCATCCATCCATCCTGTCACCCCCATGCCGCCATCCATCCATCCTATCACCCTCCCATGCAGCCATCCATCCTGTCACCCCCAGGCGATCATGTGCTCCCTGGCGGCCGCGCTCGCACCCACCTGGCCTCCATCTCGGTCGGCTCTGACAGCTGGCATCTTGATTGGCCTCCTCGCCCTGCCTGCCCCGCCTCAGCCATTGGTTAAAGAGCATTGCCAGCGCGGGACATGAGAGCAGGCCACCGGACTCCGCCCACCTACTGGGTCAGGGACGTGTGACTGACTGAAGTGCTGAGGAAGAGACCCCGGAAGAAAAGGTATTTAAAAAAAACTAAAAAAAAATAGATGTTGATTTTGGAGAGGAAGTGTGTGTGTATATGTGTGGTTTTTTTTTTCAGTTTGGTCACGGGGCTCCCGAGCGCATGCCCATAGGGGCGCCCGTGCCCCATGACCAACAAGTAAATCTGGCCAGTTCGGTGGTTCCGGCGCCCTTCCCCAGGGGAAGACCAACCTCCACAACAACCAGTATAACCAGTGAGTTTCAGGAAGGCTTGCGTCCAGAAAGCTGCAGCTACAACAACAAGCCTGGTACTCCTAGAACGCTTGAGGTGTGTACTTTCAGGGAACATGTGGTTTGTGGTGGGTATTTTTAATGAAAAGTGATGTTTTGGTTGAAAAAGCGCAAGGTGCGCACTTTGTCTGCAGAGCAGGAAATTTCAAGTGAAATGCCCGTTATGCATACGCTTTGCTTTGGGGTAATTGGCAGCCCTACCCTTGGAGGTAGCTATGCATGTTGGGTATTGTTCTGTTCAGGGGACCTTGCCATTTCAGATTTGATTAGTTTTTTTTGGTTAGCGCATGTTTTTTATAGAAAAATTTGGTCTTAATGCTGCATTTTTGCTATTTTTTTAGGGAAATCCGGTACAACCAGTGAGTTTCGGGAAGGCTTGCGCCCAGAAAGCTGCAGCTACAACAACAAGCCTGGTATTCCTAGAACGCTTGAGGTGTGTACTTTCAGGGAACATGTGGTTTGTGGGGGGTATTTTTATTGAAAAGTGGTGTTTTGGTTGAAAAAGCGCAAGGTGCGCACTTTGTCTGCAGAGCAGGAAATTTCAAGTGAAATGCCCGTTATGCATACGCTTTGCTTTGGGGTAATTGGCAACCTTACCCTTGGAGGTAGCTATGCATGTTGGGTATTGTTCTGTTCAGGGGACCTTGCCATTTCAGATTTGATTAGTTTTTTTTGGTTAGCGCATGATTTTTATAGAAAAATTTGGTCTTAATGCTGCATTTTTGCTATTTTTTTAGGGAAATCCGGTACAACCAGTGAGTTTCGGGAAGGCTTGCGCCCAGAAAGCTGCAGCTACAACAACAAGCCTGGTACGCCTAGAACGCTTGAGGTGTGTACTTTCAGGGAACATGTGGTTTGTGGGGGGTATTTTAATTGAAAAGTGGTGTTTTGGTTGAAAAAGCGCAAGGTGCGCACTTTGTCTGCAGAGCAGGAAATTTCAAGTGAAATGCCCGTTATGCATACGCTTTGCTTTGGGGTAATTGGCAACCTTACCCTTGGAGGTAGCTATGCATGTTGGGTATTGTTCTGTTCAGGGGACCTTGTCATTTCAGATTTGATTAGTTTTTTTTGGTTAGCGCATGATTTTTATAGAAAAATTTGGTCTTAATGCTGCATTTTTGCTATTTTTTTAGGGAAATCCGGTACAACCAGTGAGTTTCGGGAAGGCTTGCGCCCAGAAAGCTGCAGCTACAACAACAAGCCTGGTATTCCTAGAACGCTTGAGGTGTGTACTTTCAGGGAACATGTGGTTTGTGGGGGGTATTTTAATTGAAAAGTGGTGTTTTGGTTGAAAAAGCGCAAGGTGCGCACTTTGTCTGCAGAGCAGGAAATTTCAAGTGAAATGCCCGTTATGCATACGCTTTGCTTTGGGGTAATTGGCAACCTTACCCTTGGAGGTAGCTATGCATGTTGGGTATTGTTCTGTTCAGGGGACCTTGCCATTTCAGATTTGATTAGTTTTTTTTGGTTAGCGCATGATTTTTATAGAAAAATTTGGTCTTAATGCTGCATTTTTGCTATTTTTTTAGGGAAATCCGGTACAACCAGTGAGTTTCGGGAAGGCTTGCGTCCAGAAAGCTGCAGCTACAACAACAAGCCTGGTACTCCTAGAACGCTTGAGGTGTGTACTTTCAGGGAACATGTGGTTTGTGGGGGGTATTTTAATTGAAAAGTGGTGTTTTGGTTGAAAAACTGCAAGGAGAGCAAAATGGTTGAGTTTTCTTTCAAAATTGGCTCAGTCGCTATTTTCAGTTTTACGTGTCTCCTGGGCAAGAAAGGGTGTCTACCAATACATATGTGGTACTGTTGCAATCGGGAGCAATAAGGCTTTTACACACAATATGATTTCCTGAAATAACTTGCATGTTTTATTAAGAAAACGCACTACAAATTGTAAAAAAAATGTTTTTTTGGTTTTTTTTAACATATTTTCCACAAAAATATTTAAAAAACACTGACAATCTTACAAACAAGACACTTCATGTTAAAGCCCAGACTGTGCTGAAAAAAACAATATATAATTTTCCAGGGAAATACTGGGAAATCCCTTCAAAAATCACAGTTGAACATGTGGAGCGCAAAATAGTGCAAAATGGTCTGGCAACAAAGGGTGACAAAATCTCAAGGTAGGCTGGCGGTTAAAGGGTTAAACGGGTTTTTTTTTTTTTTTTCAAAAAAATCACAAATAATTCTTTGATCTCTTCTGGCATTTTTTTCATAATTTTTTCATTTTTTAAATATTTCCTCAAAAATTACATTACAGGTCTGGCATTAAAGTGTTCATGTTACAATGTTGTTACAATGTAATTCCATATATTTTCGCTTTGTTACTAGTTGATAGATGCTTGAAAACAGACTTTAAACACACCGCCTCCTGCGCTCTGGGCTTCAAACAACTATTTTTCAGCGCCAGAGATTTGTGAGGCTGTTTTTTTGCTGAATATGGTGTGTCGGTCGCTATGAGCAGTCGCTAACATGCGCTCCCATACAGCGCTGTACTGGTCAAATAGCGACTCCTCACAATGTATTCAACATAACTGAACAGCGACTGAGTCGATATAAAGTAGCGACCCACGGCCGAGCACAGTGACTACTAGCGGGCGCTCTGAAAATGCCTGCTACAGACACTCATCTGTCGCTACCTGGCGCTAATAATGAATCAGCCTGCCCGTCCACTACTGCTACTGCAGACAAATGTAGCATGGCATTATCATTGCATTGGGCTACATTTGGCGCTGTCCTAAACTGTTTTCTGTTTTTAAATTAAAGAAGAAATGGCTGTGATAATGAGGTTTACAGTTTCACCGGTCCTTTGGATCTGTGGTGCAGCAATTTGATGAATCTGGAGAAGGAGGTGGAGGGAGGGGCAGAAGGAAGGAGAGACTACTGGTACATTTGCAAACAAATACATAAAGGAAGACCCCAAAAATGAAGTCAAACCTATCAACATATGGATACACTATATTAAACAAATAAAATGTAAACTTTCAAATAATACTATAATAAAAATAAGTATACAATAACAATACATACATATTGCTTTACAGTGAGTAAATCATCCATATTGGCATATGTATTTCAGTAAGATAGATAGATATAGGTTAGATAGATTGGTTTGTTTTAGTAGCTTACAATATATTAGGTGACCAATCAACGTATATTTTGGAGTATATTTTAAGTAACTTCTCAAGCAAACACCTTAACCCAAACCACAGAGCAGGTATAATATGAAGGGGGTAGGGGCCTTGACTCAAAATTGCATGGGGTTCCAGAACATGTAGATAGCTAACAATACAAAGCCAACACAAAATTCAAAAGTATTCATTTGAGAGTTAAACAAATTTATGCAAAATACAAACTAGGGGAGGAACCACAGACATTACAGCATACAATGTCAATCTGCTGCTTTTAAAGTTAGCGAAAGTCCTTATTGTATTAAACATGAGCATCAAAAGCCGCAGCACACTGCCACATCCACCACCTTTAACTGGCACATCAGCCACTGGCAGTTTGTACTTTCATATTTTTGTGTGCTTCTATATATTTTATTTGATATAATAAATGAGATATTCATACGCATTTAAAATACATAATGGATTATGGACTGCTGTTTAGTCACTAGACACAGGGCGTGCTCCCCGGGGCCTCCACCACTTTCCCTGCAGAGGGGGCCTCCACCAACCCTTGGGTTATGGTCTGGTCCAGGAGGCTTTTCAGTCCTTGGTCTGACGGGCTGCGGGGCCAGCAACAAAGCTATCGGCAGTAGTGGGGGCCCCCGCACGTTTAGGCAGCCAAAGCCACCACAGGGCAGGACCGAGAGTTTGAAGCAGCAAAGCTGCGTACAAAATTGTGCGGCTGCTCACTAGACATAAGCCCAAGCACAGCCACTGGCAGCTCAATGCAGTGAACTGTTTTCTGCTGGACCAGCTGGGTGACTACAGCATGTACCTGCACAAGGGTGGCACAAGGGACTCGATCTGGCGTTCCAGTAAGTAGGCAGGTGCCAGACAACCACCAATCAGTTATTTGGCTGGAAAAAAATGCTGTATGTGGGTCCTCCACCAGATTTTGTGAACCAGGGCCTCCACCACTCTTAAATTAGACCAAAACCCACTGAACTTGTGAAATACATTTGGCCATAGCTACTGCCAATACTCCCCTCTAAGGGTGTAGAACTAGAAATTGATATTTTCACTTTTTAAATCATTCTAGAACACTGTTTTTTTGGCTGTCAATGGTGGGCAATCAGTCATTACAATGGTGTGGCAATGACATCATTGCCACACACAACAATGGCAATGAATGGTGGAGGCAGAGCTTTACAGCTAAAACAGGCGCTATTATCTGGGATTAGAGTGACGTATGGGCAGTGAAAATTGGCAAAAGGTGCTCTTCATGGGGCGAGCAATTCAGGGGATGCGAGTTAAAAATGTGGGTTTTGGGCTGCTTTAATTGGGCCTTGACTGGACAGCTATATTAATTCCCAGTGGCCAATTGGTACACATTTTCTTAAAAATTATAATAATTTATTTTTCCCACTTTCAGCCTTTGTGTTGCTCAATCGTTCAGTACATGTCACCTGAAATATATAGAGACTGAAGATGATTCTGTTTATTTTGTATAAATCAACACAAGCCTTAGAAGATCTCATTCATCCATGGCCCATATCCACAACTGAATGGTGCAAGATTTCCCATTGCATAAATATTACAGGAGGACAGCACTTCTACCCCCCACCCCCCTGACAGTTTGCTGTTCATTAGCAGAAGCATTCACAAGCCATCTGACAGTTGGCCAGAATACTGAGCTAAACTAGAAGATAATGAGGTTTAGAGCTCATCTAAGAGGAAAAGGGGATCTCTAGAGGATCCTCAGATTTACAAAGCAATTTCCAAAATGTTTTATGATCTGACAGTAGGTAATGCCTCAGTAGAAGGCAGTGAGGCCATTTCATTTTGTCTGAAAGAAGAGGAAACAGCATAAAAAGTCAAGTAAAACCAAAGGAATCACACATATCCCAGCTGTCCTTCTCTTTGAGAAATAGTCCCATTTTCTACCCAAATTCCTCTGCAGCCCGTTTCCCTCTATACGATTCCCGGGCCGATCGATTCCCTCCCCCGGGGGCATCCAAGATCGAGATTCCCTGCTGTGTGAAAGCCCCCAGGTCGCCCCACACACTTACCTTGCTTCCAAGTCCAATGGCGTATGCGCAAACTGTGGCCGCAACCACGCTATCCCGGTAGGACTGGGAAGAGGTGAGTTAACTTCGGCGATCTGTGGGGGTTTCACGCAGTGGAGGAACCCCGATCGGGGGAAAGGACCAAAACCCACTTTAAACATCCCTTCCCCCTCCCTCACTGCCTTTTGGATGTCGGCGGTATCTACAATGCAGACATCTGGCAGTATTTCTGGGCCGTTTCCACCCCTCCTTTAGCCATCTGAGTGATGGCTGCATGCTTAGCCGGCCTTACCTATCGGTGTCTTCTCTTCAATGGTCCGGCACCACTCCTTAGGTATCGTGCTGAGTGTCATTGAGTGTCATTGAAGGGTGGCGAGGTGCATGTCGGGATTCCAAAATGGCGCTGCCCAATAAAGGACGATGGCAGAGCGGAGGGATGCCGAGCACGATGCGACTGGAGAGGTAAGTTTAATTTTATATTTTTGTAAACTAGTGTAGCCCTGTTTTGGGGGGGGTGATGATAAATGCCCCACTCCAGACAGGCTATGGCGCTGACCTGTTGGTAACAAAATGGGGGGCTGAGCCTTCGCTTAATGGAAGAGTGGGATATAAGTTCTTTATAGCAGTGCCTCCACCCAGAATAGGCCCCTGGTAACTGTTGGGGAACCTTTCTGGGAAATAGATCCAGTCTAATCACAAACATACATTGAGAGCAGAGGGACTACTGCTCCCAGCAATCTCTTAAAGTAAACACTAGCACATCTGAATATAATACTACTGTAAACTTTATATAGCAAATGGTAAAGGTATAAGATACATACAGCATACACAGAATAATGCAATAATGGGATAATGGAAGGCCTGGCTTCAGTCCGTGCACATATACCCGGGTATATATTAACCTTATAGTACAAATACCTCCAAGAGAGTCTGCGTAGGATGGAACGCTGCAGGGGCCCCTGACCTTGATAGCAGCATCCTCTCTTGATTGTAGTAGTTGATCAGCCCGGTGAAGTTCTCCACTGGATACAGTGTGCATGCAGGTCAATAAACTGGCAGCACAGAAGTTCCACAGAAGCTGCAGATGATCTCAGCTTGCAGCAAACTCAGCTGAACTGGCAGATGAGCAGTTTAATGGCCAAAGGAAGAATCCAGATACCACTGTGAGGCTCTGAATATAATGAGTAGCAGCACAGCTCCTAACAGCAAGCCGTGTGCTCAGGTCTCTGAGTCTGTATGCAGGAAGTCTATCTCTTTTATAGTCCAGCACAGGGCTGCATACCCAGAGTTGCAGGGGCAAGAAGTATCTGTTTTAAAGAGGGAGTGCTATGTGAAATCAACACTTCCCTACACTAGAAAGGCAGGGGGCCGGGCAAGCCAGGTCTGGGGAGTGTTTACAAACTCCCCATAACCTCAAATGTTCCTCTTTAAATGTCTCTCTTTCAGGTTTCATGTATAAATAGGCACTATATTAAGTCAGATAACCCATTAACATTAATACCTCTACTAACCCAGAAACACTTTTTATGGACTACTATCATTTGAAAAACACTGAAAATGTTATGGTGTTATATTTTAGACCTTAGAAAAAGAAACAATTCACCAATATACTTTATTTAAAAAAAACTTTCCTTCTGTACTTTGGGTAAGGGTTTGTCCTATACCGTATACTGCGCACAATCCTCCACAATCCTCCTGTCAGGCCTGACACTTTCTGTAAATTAAGGTCTGTCAGGCCTTTGGGAAGTGTGAGAAGTGTCTCTTCACAAAGCACAATGCTGTATCTTCACACACACACATCACAACCCCCCGCCCTTCACAAGGGCTGTTTTGTGCATACACTTATAATGATTTCTGATGAGTTAGCAAGTTTCATGACTTTCATGTAAGAAAAAGTACAGAAGTTTTTTTAATAAATTATATTGGTGAAATGCTTCTTTTTCTAAGACCTATAATATAAGAACATAACAATTTAGGAGGTTTCAAACAATAGTTGCCCTTAAAGAAGTGGACTATTTATGTCCCTCAGCCTATTGTCACAAGCTAGAAACAGGGCCTAAATAAGTTTCAAAGGCTCCATAGAAAAAGTCATAGTGGGGCCCCTAAAGAAAGAGCAGGTATACAGTGCTTACTGATATGTGGGGCCTGTGTGGTCCATTGTCCAGGTTGCTCCAGCATCCTCGATTTCCCTGCAGACTGGGCACGGGTGCAAGCCACAGCTACAGGGAAGCCGAGGATGCGGCCACTAGAAACATAGAAACATAGAAGGTTGACGGCAGAAGGAGACCATACGGTCCATCTAGTCTGCCCTTATGTGTATACTGTATGTACTCTTAGGATAGATGTGAGCTTAACCTATTATCTGCTATTGTACAAAAAACAAGATACTCAATGTTTCTCCCCCACAGATGCCTCCCCCTAGTCCGGCGCTCTGATAACAAGTCCCCCACAATGCACATGGCTACCAGTGCTCCTCTTGCACCCTCTGGTAATTGTTGCTTTACCCTTGTGTCAATCACAGCCAGGAGCATGAACAACACAATTCACGGCAATAGAGGGGGTGTGTCAGGGCAGTGCTCTTCATTGCAGTGAATGGAGTTGGCTGTTCTCCTAACTGTGACTAATAATGTGAGGGTGAAGGGATTGTGCCCAGAGGCTGGGGAAATTGTATTTAGAAAAAGTATGTTTCTAGGTCTCAAAACAGGAGGATAGGGATTAGCCTTTACAGTTTCTTTTCAACAGTAATCTTTTCAGTGTTTTTATTCAATTATCTTTTAAATATATATATATATATAGACAAATATTAATACACTATTAAATTATTACTGTCAGAACGTGTTCTGCCCTTTACTAGATAGGGTTGACAGAGTCAACACCTGGGCAGTGGTTTTGCAAAAATTTCCCTTGCACCCCTGTAGACCCCCTGTGCTTATTTTAGGGATCTGCAATAAAAAGGGCCACACAAGGGATGTCCAGCTTCTTACAGACTCCTGGGAAGTCACTCACAGAAGAGTGACTTCCCAGACGTCAATGCCTGGGATTTCCACACAAGTTGGATTTTGTAGCAATAAATCATGGCTGCCTGAGCAAAGACAGGGCTATCTCCAGGCAGACTAAAAAAGGTGATCACCTGGGTGACAAGGCCATTGTATATGCTGGGGGGGGGCACCTATATATGCCAGACCTACATATGCCAGACTTAAAAAAAAATGAAAAAAGCAGACAAAGCAAAACAAGCTTGCTATGGCATATAAATGTGACAGCGGTGGCTTGGAGGAAAGCGGTGATATTGATTGTACAGCACCACCCCTGTGCAAAATCTTTGGCACAATTATTTGGTCAAGTATTTTTTCTATAACTTTTGTAATGCTTAGCATTGGTGGGAGCTTAGATGGGTAGAATATTGGAAACATGGTTAAGATGTGGGACTGATGGGGGAGGGCTATAAATAAAGGAGCCATATATTCAGAAAGGAAATCCTATCGGCATGTACATTGCTAGCATATGGGGATTGTTAAATTTGAATGTAGGGGTGTGGTGGAAGGACATATGAGTGGAGTTTGCAGGGACAGTATGTATCATTATACTTTTCCAAATAAAAAAATCTTACTCATTGTGGCCCGCGACCAGGTTCCAAATAATTTAAGCGGCCCGCTCTCATCAAAAGGTTGAACATCCTTACCTTAAGATATACATCTTGGCAATGAACCAGGTAAGAGCTAGACTCTTACATTAAGATTCATACAGCAATGATGTCATTCATTTTGAAAATAAGCTATAAAATGTTATACTTTATTTTATGTTCCTTTGCTCTTTTTGCACTTGCAGAGCTTCTTGAGTTTTGTTCTTGAAATGTTTCCCGACACACCCATCCTAACAACAAATACAATGAAAATACTGTATATTTTTTATCTCTGCATGACATCATTATGTGCTCCCCAGGTCACCATTATGCAGAGGCTGAATATTATAATCTGGCATCTATTTAAAATACAGATTTTTTTCTATTTGAAAGCATTTTTTTTTAAACTTGAATAGGCCTGACAAACGTTAATACAAACCCTATGTTAATATCAAACCTATGGCATAAGCATGCCCTGGCATCAGGCCAGCCTCTGCACCTGCACAGCACCAGCCAAGCTCCTCTAAACACTTCTGAGCTAACAGCTTGCTTTTTTTTCCACTGAGCACTTAAGGCGTAATTTTTCAAATGTTGTTTTGGAGAGTTTATTGGAGCTAACGGCGTAGACCCCAAGAGAGGAACTGTATGACAGGCCCAAAATGAAGGAGGAATTAGAAAGTTCAAGTAAAAGATAGCGAAAAGATCTAAAGCCACCTGGCTCGCCTGAAGGGTAACGCAAGATTTTGTGGAAAAGGAGCAAAGCGAACATCTGTTTTCTGCTCAAGCCACTCTGACACTTCCCGCTGAATGAGTAAAGCTCACATTATCAATCATGTCGAGATAAACCAGATTTTCTTTTCTGTGCTAACTTTCTCCTTGTGTATCTCATCTTCCTTCTGCTCCAGGGATAAAGCACCTTGAACGGTGAGCACCAAAGTCAAACATTTGCCCTCATCGACACATTCAAGAAAGAGACAAATCAGTGATGAAAAGGAAAGGTATTATGTTGAAACAGAAGTACACCCTATGGAAATGCTTTATATATATATTAAATCTACATTTTTCAAATGAGTTTCTAAGCAGCCACACTCCCACATACAGTGGAAACACAGGGATGTGCCCTAAGTATGATCTAGATTCTAGAAAATAATCAATGGATGCAGAAACAAAGGGATGGGCACTACTTCTTTAAGAATACCATACAATGATAACAAAATACTAATCAAACAATAATGTACAGCAACAAATCACACACGTAAACACTATAGACACTTAAAAACAATAAGACAGAGGTTGAAGACATCTAGTCGGGGGAAATGACGGGCAGGCTGATTCATTACTAGCGGCAGGTATCGGCAGATGAGTCTGTACAGCGGCGCTAAGAGTGACAGCTAGTGGTCGCTCTGATCTGATGTCGCTATTACAGAGCGCCTCAGTCGCAGTAGTAACATTGCCGGCATTGAGGAATTTGATGTGTGAGTCGCTATAACACCAGTACAGAGCTATATGGGAGCGAACGGTAGCGACTGGTCAGTGTGAGCAACTCAAACCATATTCATCAAAAAAGCAGCCTCATACAGCGTCGGCGCTCAAAATTGGGTCGCTGTAGCACAGAGCGCCAGAAGCTGTGTGATTAAAGCCTGTTTTGTTAACACATATCCACTAGTAACAAAGCGAAAACATATAGAATTACATTGTTATTACATTGTGACATTAACACTTTAATAACAGACCTGTAATGACAATTCTGCATAAAAATATACAAAAAAAATGTTTTCAAAAATGACTTTAAATAGGCCAGGAGAGGACACAATTATTTGATAAAAAAAAAAAATTAAAGGAAACGTCCATTGAAATGTATGGGAGAGCGTCAGGTAGCGACAGAAAGCCAGAGCGCCTGTGGTATACGCTGAGCCGTCTGTGATGATGAATCAGACAATACATGGCGCTGTTAGAGTCGCTCACCGGAATCGCTTTGATAAATGTGGTATTGCGTACAGCGCCCAGCGTTCACTGTTCGCTACCTGTCGCTACGAGGCACTACCTGCCGCTATCCCTTGATGAATAAACCCCTTAGTATATAAATGGTTAATTAAGAATATACAATCAAATACAATAATTAACCCTGAGAATAAATATATAAATACACATAATACACATACTGTATAAATAACTACCAACCCTTAAATATGTAATGTAAATATATAACACTGTAAGTGCAAATATGTGCAAGGTGCAACAGAATAAGCCAATCACCAACCAAAGAGAGCCATAAGTGTAGACATATGGAAATCCAAAGAGATACAGAACAATATGACATATTCTCATGGATACCAGCACCCAGGTTCATGGCCCCTCTCCTGCAGACCCCACAAGTTCCAACAACCACTGCTTCAAATCAGCATAATTATTTAGTGAATCTAGTTTGGGTTTTTGTGTGAATTGCAACCTGTATTCCAGTGAGGTTTTAATTAACACACAACACTGGAAAAACACGGTTGCAATTTACGTGTGCAGCCAAAGTTAAACTAGATTCATCAAACAATTAGTGGGACTCATAATGAGGTAGTAACTTTCACGGACCAGGTGGAGCGGACTCGGGTGTGGATCCGCTTTAACTGTGGGACCGATGGCGGGTACCGTGTCAGAGGAGCGGAGTCTAAGGGGCCACCGGTATTCACCAGAGCCCACCGCAAGGCAGGTTGGTCTTGTGCGGCGAGTGACCCCCAGGTCGCTACCCCCAACAGCGGCCCAGTCCCACAGTCAGCCGAGGTTCAGCGAGGTACACAAGTGGCAGGCAAAAGGCGTAGTAAGTACAGGCAGAGATCGGGGCTGGCAGCACAGCTTTGCGGTAAAAGTGAGTAGCCGAGGTCGGGGCAGGCAGCAAAGGTTCAGAGTCGGGGACGGGTGAGCAATCCAAGAATGTCTGACTTTCAACAAGCATGGAGAGACCAAGATCCGGCACTGAAGGAAGGAAGTGCCTCTTTAAATAGGAGAAGTGGATGCAGGATTGGATGACCAGGCACCAATCAGTGCTGTACAGGCCCTTTAAATCTCAGGAACCTAGTGCACTCGCCCTCTAGTGGACGGAGACGTGCACGCACTTGAGCATGTGAGAAGGAAGCATTGGGGTAAGGGAGAGAGCTGGGAACAGCCATGAGGGAAGTGCTGCAAAATGGATGACGGCTGGATGCAGCCATGGAGGTAAGTGAAGCGCTGCTAGATGGGCGTGCAGCGCTTGCCCTAACAGTACCCCCCCTTGGGTCTCCCCTTCTTCTTGGGGCCAAGAAAATCCGAGATGAAACTACGGTCTAGAATATTCTCTTCGGGCTCCCAAGATCTTTCTTCAGGCCCACAGCCTTCCCAGTCGACTAAAAAATATATTTTACCCCTGGAGAGCTTAGAGGCCAGGATCTCTTTCACCGTAAAGGCATCCTCAGTACCAGAGATTGGGGCAGGCACCAAGGTTTTAGGAGAGAATCGATTGACAATAACTGGCTTCAACAGGGAAACGTGGAAAGAATTGGGAATTCGCAGTGATGTTGGTAGGTGTAGCTTATAACAAACTGGATTGATCTGTTGTTTGATCTTATAAGGACCCAGGTAACGGGGGCCCAATTTGTAGCTAGGAATTTTGAAGCGGATGTATTTTGCCGACAGCCACACCTTATCTCCTGGAGAATAAACAGGCGGAGCTCTTCTCCTTTTATCAGCGCTAACCTTCATACGGGCGGAAGCTTAACAAAGGGAACACTGTGTTTCTTGCCAGATGGTGGAGAAATCCTGTGTGATGTCATCCACGGCGGGAACTCCGGAGGACGTGGATAAAGGCGGAAGGAGTTGACGGCCGTACACCACCAAAAACGGAGGCTTCTTCGTGGACTCAGAATCCTTAAAATTATACGAGAATTCCGCCCAAGGCAACAGATCGACCCAATCGTCTTGACGCGCAGAATCAAAATGGCGAAGATAATGCCCGAGAATCTGGTTGACTCTTTCCACCTGGTCGTTAGACTGGGGATGATAAGCGGAGGAAAAGTTAAATTTAATTTTCATTTGTTTACAAAGAGCACTCCAGAACATGGACACAAACTACACCCCTCTGTCTGAGACAATGTGTGAAGGTAATCCATGAAGTCGAAAGACATGCTTCAGGAAGTATTTTGCCAAGGAGAAGCCGACGGGACACCGGGCAAAGGAACAAAATGCGCCATTTTAGAAAACCTATCCACTACCACCCAAATAACATCCTTTTCAAAAGAAGGCCACCAATAATATCTAGAAATGATAGAACAAGATTTCCTGATACCGGCATGGCTGGCTACATGGGAAGAATGCCCCCATTATATTTTGCGACATTGGCGAGCTGGCACAAAGGTCTTCCCCGGCGGCGCTTGTACAAGAGTAGCGGGAGCAGAGTGGACAAGGCGTTCAGGCTAGATGATATGTTGTGGGGTGGATTCTACACCAGAGATGTCAGAGGAGCGAGAAAGGGCGTCCGCCCTGATGTTCTTAGCGGCTGACCGGAAGAAAATTTGAAAATCGAATCGGGCGAAAAACGACCAACGAGCTTGTCGTGGATTCAATCGCTGGGCAGTTTCTAAATAAGATAGATTTTTGTGACCAGTATAGATGGATACTTGATGGGCAGAACCGTCTAAGAGGTGTCTCCACTCCTCCAACGCCAACTTGATGGCGAGTAGCTCCCGATCTACGATGGAGTAATTCCTCTCAGCTGGAGAAAAGGTCTTCGAAAAGAACCCGCAGGTGAGAATTCTGCCAGTAGACGATTTTTGAGTGAGCACCGCTCCGCCTCCAATGGAGGAGGCATCTACTTCTAGGGCAAAAGGCCGAGATGGATCTGGCCTAGACAACACCGGTGCAGAGGAGAAGACATTTTTTAGAGCAATGAAGGCCTCTTCCGCCTGAGGAGGCCAAGACTTAGAATTGGCGCTTTTCTTCGTGAGGGCCACAATAGGCGCCACTACAGTGGAGAAGTGAGGAATAAACTGCCGATAGTAATTGGCGAAGCCCAGAAAATGTTGAATAGCTCGCAGGCCAATAGGACGAGGCCAATCCAGAACTGCTTTTAACTTGCTGGGGTCCATCTGAAGACCACGAGCAGAGACAATATATCCAAGAAAGGGTAAGCCGGTTTGATCAAAAAGACACTTCTTCAACTTGGCGTAAAGATGGTGTTGACGGAGACGAGACAGGACTTGCCGGATGTGACCGTGATGTTCTTCTAGATTAGATGAAAAGATGAGTATATCATCCAAATATACAACTACACAGGAGTAAAGCAAATCCCTAAAAATGTCGTTTACGTATTCCTGGAATACTGCAGGTGCATTGCAGAGACCAAAGGGCATCACTAAATATTCGAAGTGGCCATCGCGGGTATTGAAGGCGGTCTTCCATTCATCGCCCTCGCGTATACATATCAAATTATAGGCTCCCCTCAGGTGAAGCTTGGTGAAGACCCTGGCCCCACGCAGTCGGTCAAATAATTCGGCAATCAAGGGCAAAGGGTAGCGATTTTTGAGGCTGCGGTAATCAATACAAGGGCGAAGAGAGCCATCTTTTTTCGCCACAAAGAAGAACCCCGCGCCTGCTGGAGAGGAAGACTTCCGTATGAACCCTTTATGAAGATTTTCTCGAATATACTCCGACATGGCTTGAGTCTCAGGAGCCGAGAGAGGGTAAATTCGGCCACGAGGAGGAGTGGTACACGGTAGGAGGTCTATAGGGCAATCGTAGGGGCGATGAGGCGGAAGTACCACCGCTTGTTTCTTGCAGAATACATCAGCATAGGTCAGGTAGATCTCAGGCAAGCCAGGTAATGGTGCTGAAGCAGCAATGGGTCGAACAGGAACAGACTTCAGTCAAGCGTGGGATCATGATGTTGGAGCCAAGGAAGGCCTAGAAGAATCTGAGAGGTGCAATTTGGGAGGACGTAGAACTCAACATTCTCTTGATGGAAGAGTCCAATTTTTAATTGGAGGGGAACGGTGCGATAGCGCACAGTACAGTCCAGCCTATCACCATTGACTGAGGCGATAAATAAGGGTGCTGCAAGGCGATTCACAGGGATATTATGTTTATTGATCAAGGCAGCCTCTATAAAGTTCCCTGCAGAGCCCGAGTCCAAAAAGGCGGTTAAATTCAGGGAGGTGGAAGGTGAGATGGAAAGTGGAACAGGAACAGTGAGCCTTGGAGAGGAAGCACATACACCCAGGGACGGCTCTCCCACCGCCACTAGGTGCGCCCGTTTCCCTGACGTGGAGGGCGAATAGGACAGTCCGTCAAAAAATGCTCAGAACCACCGCAGTACAGACAAAGGTTCTCGTTCCTTCTGCGAGTTCTCTCCAATTGGGTCAAGCGGAATCGATCGACCTGCATGGCCTCCTCACTGGGAGGTACATGTGCAGACAAAGGGTTTTGCAATACTGGAGCCAAACGGGATGCCCTCTTAGGGCGCTGAGAGTCTCTTTCTTGGCAGAATTCTTCACGCTAAAGCGCACATCAATGCGTGTGGCCAGATGGATGAGATCAGTGAGAGATGAAGGCAAGTCACGAGCCACAAGAGCATCCTTAATTTTGCTAGAAAGTCCTTTCTTGAAGCAGGCACACAAGGCCTCATTATTCCAAGACAATTCGGAGGCAAGAGTGCGGAACCGAATGGCGTATTAACCAATGGACAACTCGCCCTGGACCAAGTTCAAAAGGGACGATTCAGCAGATGAAGCCCGGGCAGGTTCCTCAAAGACCTGGCGAAACTCTGAGACAAAGGTGTGAATACTGGAAGAGACAGGGTCATTGCGATCCCACAAGGGAGTGGCCCAGGCCAAAGACTTTCCAGAAAGCAAACTGATGACAAAGGCCACCTTAGCTCGTTCAGTGGGAAATTGATCCGCCAACAACTCCAAGCGCAGGGAACATTGGGCAAGGAACCCTCAGCATAACTTGGCATCCCCATCATATTTATCCGGCAAGGAGAGATGGATTCTGGCAGAAGATGCTACCGGGGGCTGTGGCGGTAATGCTGGAGCCGGTGATGGAACTTGCTTTTGCTGAATCGTTAATAATTGCTGCATCATGGCAGAGAGTTGATTAATCTGGCGGGAGTGCATAGCCACTATATCAGGCAATTCAGTGGCATCCGGCAGCGGCACCTCAGCAGGATCCATGGCCGGGTGGAGCGGACTCGGGTGTGGATCTGCTTTAACTGTGGGACCGATGGCGGGTACCGTGTCAGCGGAGCGGAGTCTAAGGGGCCACCGGTATTCACCAGAGCCCACCGCAAGGCAGGTTGGTCTTGTGCGGCGAGTGACCCCCAGGTCGCTACCCCCCAACAGCGGCCCAGTCCCACAGTCAGCCGAGGTTCAGCGAGGTACACAAGTGGCAGGCAAAAGGCGTAGTAAGTACAGGCAGAGATCGGGGCTGGTAGCACAGGTTCGCGGTAAAGGTGAGTAGCCGAGGTCAGGGCAGGCAGCAAAGGTTCAGAGTCGGGGACAGGCAGAGGTCGGTACACGGGTGAGCAATCCAAGAATGTCTGACTTTCAACAAGCATGGAGAGACCAAGATCCGGCACTGAAGGAAGAAAGTGCCTCTTTAAATAGGAGAAGTGGATGCAGGATTGGATGACCAGGCACCAATCAGTGCTGTACAGGCCCTTCAAATCTCAGGAACCTAGTGCGCTCGCCCTCTAGTGGACGGAGACGTGCGCGCACCTGAGCATGTGAGAAGGAAGCATTGGGGGAAGGGAGAGAGCTGGGAACAGCCATGAGGGAAGTGCAGCAAAATGGATGACGGCTGGATGCAGCCATGGAGGTAAGTGAAGTGCTGCTAGATGGGTGTGCAGAGCTCGCCCTAACAGTAACACTCACTGTAATAAAACTCAGGGTGGCTTTTTTTAAACCCATGCTTCTGTCTCTATCGTCATGCAGTACAATGTAACAAGCAGGACATAGTCCTACTGTCACAATGCAAAAAGCTGACCAGCACCCTGCTGCGTTACACCAGGCATGTGGTTGCTGTTTACAATGTAACAAAGGCAGCTCCTTGTGGCGTTACACACAGATTTCTGTGTTGTGTGAGCAATCTGTCAATCGCACGTTTGCAACCACTTTAAACAGTGCCACATCTGTGTAACACAAGCAGAAAGATTATTAGCATTAATATTGGTTATTTATATGACGCCATTTTCTACTGTAGCACTGCACAAAGTAGTAATTACAGACAGGGATAAAACCTACAATACATGGACTATTACAAACAAGATGCTACAAAGTGAATGATAAAAAAACAGAATACAGTTGGAGAGCCCTGCCCTTATGAGCTTACATTCTAAAGGATGGAATCAAAAGGAAGGATCACAAGTAATAGACGTTGAGTCCCTTGGTATATGCTGTGTGCAGGTTAGAAGATTTTCCTAGTTTTGAAGACACTTTTGAAAGCTAAGAGTGTTGAGCTGAACAAGGAATAGTATTCTAGAGAAGTTGTGAGAACATCCTAGAGCCAAAAGTGAGAGGACATGACCAGGGTAAAGTACAAAAGAAAGCTAGAGGCAGAGCGGAGGTTGTGTTGATATTGTTGGATTAGAAATGAAATGTAGGGAGGAGACTGGCTAGATAGAGCTTTGTATGTTACAGTTAGAATTTTAAACTAAACTCTGTGAGACTGGCAGCCATTGGGGGATTGACAGAGGGGAGTAGTGCTGGAAAGCAAGAGAAGAGATGGCTAAGGTGCGCAGAAAAATGAGGACTGGAGATTCTAGCACCTACATAAAGGGTTTTATTTAAGAAAAGCTAAGGCCATGTAATGCCAGGTAGTGCCAGAATGTCAGGTCCCAGTACAAAGCTGTATTTATCGAGTCAAAAATCCAGAGCGCCTGTGATAGTGCCAGTGTCCCATCTGTCAACAGAGCCAGTGATGGGATGAGTGCCGGCTGAGTACCCTACAGTGCCAGATAGGACCAGGCTCTCACCCTGCACTGCGTGGCCTGATCCCGTACATTTCAATGGGCTGAGATGGTTATAATTGTTTAGGAATTTTATGACCCTAAAAAATTAAAAATTGGGATTCCAACATCCGTTGTGTGTCTGGAATTTGAGCGCCTCTGCAAGTGCTATGTTTTTTTCTTAAATACTTTAAACTTGTGGCGCTCCCGGTTGGCGCTAGGTGTTGCTAGCGCATAGGCATATAAAAGCTGTGCGCTGCGAACACTGCCTGGCTGGGAGTGCTATAGCTGATAGCGGTGTTGGCACTTCCTCGGTCGAGGCACTCGAGTGCCACCCGCCCCTTTCATAATAAATTAGCCTCAAAATATCCTCGTTAATTCATAACCTAAAAGAAGGGTCCACTAGATAAAAAAAGAAGCAAACAGAAGCCATGCTATCCATACCGTGTTTCAGGAAAACCCATTTTAAGTTAAATGATTTTACCCACTACACAAATAGAAATGCCACACCCAAATCTGTTAAAGGAAAGTGCCTGTTCAAACCATTCCCCATCCAATGATCCTGAAAGCGGGATGAGAAAAGGAATCACTAGCCTTCTCCGAGGTACACTATTTTTCCATTCTGTCGGTTTACACCATCAGGATTACTGGATGGGGACCCGTTCAGACAGGCACTTTCCATTGACATGTTTGGGCATGTTTCATCTGGTGACGGAACATCTGGCCACAACATACATTTTATATTTAGACGTGTAGAAAGTGATATACTTTTGTGTGAAAAGGGCTGTTCATGAGACACTATGGGTGACATGGCTTCTGTCAATCTTACCTGGTGATGGGGCCTACTTTTAGAGTTTATGTACTGGAATCTTCCCGTTTGCGTGATTGTTATTAGATACAGGACACTTGGAAAACATAAAAAATATCACCTTGTGATTCACATGTGGAATAGAAACATAGAAACATAGAAGGTTGACGGCAGAAGGAGACCATACGGTCCATCTAGTCTGCCCTTATGTGTATACTGTAAGTACTCTTTATCTTAGGATAGATGTGTGCTTATCCCAGGCATGTTTAAATTCAGTGACTGTTGATTTTTCAACTACCTCTGCTGGAAGTTTGTTCCAAGCATCTACTACTCTTTCTGTAAAATAATATTTTCTAACATTGCTCCTGATCTTCCCCCCGACTAGCTTCAGGTTGTGCCCCCTTGTTCTATCATTAAGTTTCTTCTTAAAAACACTTCCCTCCTGAACCTTATTCAATCCTTTCACATATTTATGAGTGATGGTCATCCAACCACTGCTGGAGCAAAACCTGATTTTTGCTAGGCTTCAGTCTGTATCTCCACTTCCTCCATTTTGTTTTCAGCACCATCTGTGTTTAAGTTGACAACCACCCCCCCTCCCCCCTTTTCACTTCAGCAGAAACCCTTTACTTCTGGAATCTTAAAACAAATGTTCCCTATAATTCCAGTTCGATTCCTCATCAGGGGCTCTGTTTCTTCGTCTTGTCTTTCTCAGCTAATGGGCAGCATAGATAAAAGGCCATCCCCATAGCTGATAGGGCTGTCCCTGGTGTGGCCTGTGACTTTCTTGACTTCTCTTCTGATGATCTTATGATCTTAGAATTATAGTGAAACAAAACCTTTTCCATTTGACTTTCCTGGGTTTTGTTCCGTGCCCCCAGGACATCCCGAATTGGGATGTCCTCTTTTGTGAAACCCTCCAGTTCACCCGGTAAAACTCACCTCTCCTCAGTCGTAAGGCGTTTGCGTGGGCTTGTCAAGAATGAGCGCTCCCCCCTTCCCCTTCTAGCAGTTGGAAGTGCTATTGCCGGTTTTGTTGCATTTGGGTGATACTTTCTGATTATATGTTTGTGTTATTTTTTGTATCCATGATTTGAAATATTCACATATAATTGCGCTGGCACAAAATACCTTTGGGACCATTTTAATTTAATAGTTTATTTTGGGACTTTGTCTCTGGGCCTTTTCGTCCAATATATTTCCGCTTATATTTGAGATCATCAAAATGAGGGTATAAGGGGGGGGGGGGGGGGGGGAGGCTTGTTTTTAACTTTGTGCTTTGTGGCTTTGTGTAGCGTTTTTAATAGTGTCACTGTTTTTGCCTTTAAAAATTATTATATATATTATTATATATATTATTATAATTATTATTATTATTATTTGTTATTTATGTGGTGCTCTCTTCTTTAGGAGTAGGTGACGAGCAGGCTGATTCATTACTAGCGCCAGGTACCGACAGATGAGCGTCTGTAGTGAGGCATTGAGAGCCACCGCTAGTAGTTGCTGTGCTTGGCCATGGTTCGCTGTTTCAGAGCGTCTCAGTTGCTGGCCGGCATTGATGAATATATTGTGTGAGTCGCTCTAATATCAGTACAGCGCTGTATGGAGCGAACGGTAGCGCCAGCTCAGTGCGACCGACTCACACCACATTCATAAAAAAAAAAAGCCTCACACAGCGCCGGCGCTCAAAATCGGGTCATTGTAGCCCAGAGCACCAGAAGCTGTGTGATTAAAGTCTGTTTTTGAACATGTATCCACTAGTAACAAAGCGAAAACATTTAGAATTACATTGTTATTACATTGTAGTAACATGAACACTTTACATTGTGTAACATGAACACTTTAATACCATGTAAGGACAATTCTGCATAAAAATATTAAAAATCAAAAAAAGTTTTCAAAAATGACTTTTTCTAGGCCATGAGAGGCGACACAATTAATGGATAATTTAAAAAAAAACATAAAACCCTGTTCGTCCATTGAAATGGAGAGCGACAGGTAGCGACAGGAAATACCAGGCGCTCTTGAAGCCACAGCGCCGGCGGTATACGTTGAGCCGCCTGTGATGATGAATTGGTCGCTATGTGTCGCTGTTAGAGTCGCTCACCAGATTCGCTTTGATAAATGAGGTATTTTGTACAGTGCCTATGGTTCACCGTTCGCTACCTGTCATTACCTGTCACTGCCAGTCGTTACCTGATGCTATGGCTTGATGAATAAACCCCTATTTATTATTCACCGCCTCCTTTTGTTTATCACTTTATCGCAGCCTATAGGTGAGCATATGGCATTATTGATCTCTTAGGGTGGTGCAACCTTTTTTGCAATCAGAGCCCTTCGGTGTCTCTACATCTTTGGGCAAAAAGCTCTGATTGCCTTCAACTTCGAGCGCGCACAACATAGCCTCAGTCTATCTGAGTAGCCATGGGGGGGCATGCAGCGCACGCTCCCTATTGTAAACAATCAGCTCTGATTGGATATCAGACCGCGCATGTGCCGTTGGAGAAAAAAAAGAGTTATTACCGGTGGCCTGGGGGGGTTCACACAGTGGGGCATCCCCATTTGTGAAGCCCTGGAGGAAAGTCAGAGACCAGCCTTGGAATTAAGACTAATTTTCCACAACAGGGGGCCACCAATAGCAAAAGAATACTTAAAGCCTTCGATATTCATTGACCTTAATACCAATCTTCACAACAAAAATAATGATCATAATCATTTAAAAAAATATTTTAGCCAAAACATTCTTTTCCTCAAATACACCTAAACTGAAATCAAAGTTCTGCAAAGTGTCGGTTTACTTTCTCGATCTTTCACAATGTCTTTCACAATGAACGTCCTCCTTGACATTACGCAATAAATCCGGTTTTGTCAGCAAGACTTACTGGACTATGACCAGCAGACCATCTGGCAGGTTGTCCGGTCCTTTCACAAAGGCAGTGGTAGAACAAGACTAATTATAAGCGATATAAATGGTTTTAACTGTGACCCGTTCACAATGATGCTCATAACCTGTTCCAAGGAATCTTTATCAGTGCTTCAAAATCACACATCCTTAAGTGATACATGAAAAAACAAACATCTGCTAAGGGCAAAATTATTTTTCATTGGCAAACATTTTTGTTTCCTATTAAATCGACTTATTCCTTATTCCGGCAAATATCGCTTCTCCACAACATCTGTTTCCCTTTAATTGTATAATATTTTGCAATTGTATGTGTACTATTCTGTCTTACTTATTTTTAATGTTAAGATGACAAACATTTTCCTCTGCTATTATTCTTCTGTAGGTTAAGGACGCAGCCATATGGCGCACTTAGAGTGTACCGCTTAAGGCCAACTTTTAAATGGAGTGAATATACTTATCTTTAATGTGCCTTGCTTCCAAGTGAGCAAATGCTGCCACCTAATGCATATAGAACATTATGCTTCTACCTGCTTTACTTAATAATAAAATGCTTCATGTGTGGATCTAATACATTATGTCATTGTTAGTTGAGTTTTGTTAAATCTTCCTGTGTTTTGGCAAGGACAAGGCAAAAGCAGTGGGATGGAGCCATGCTGCTAAACCCACTGTTTATCTGCATTTCTGTTTGGGTGTGAGATGGGTTATTTTACATGAGTTATGTTCGAGTCCCTGTGAAATGGTTGTGTCTTGGTTTGTGGTACAGCACAGCTCCTTGCAAAATTCTGTATTAAACATTAATTTTCAGAGTGCATGGAAGCTTGTCCTAAGGCATTGACAAGGCAAGGACAATAATATGACAGCAAGAAGCTTACAGCTTGTCCCATGTTTTCTCCATTTCCTACAGAAGAAGGTGTGATGGAGCTCCAAAATGTGCCCCTTCTTTCAATCCTATCCCTCCTTGACCACCTCCAAATGTAGCCAAATATGGACACATGGCCAACCCCGGTCCCTCAGACCCCCCCCCCCCAACCTGAGTGAGCACAGCAAGAAACGGTGGTGACACTATCCAGGCTCACTCATGCTGGTAACGCTGAAGGACAGGAGCGACAGTGTGACTACATGTGTAAGTGGTCATGATAAAATGGATAAGAAAAGGAGGGACTGCTACACCATATACAGCAGCGTAGAAAAATAAAGGTTAGCGGCAGAGAATAAACAGCATCGCCCCTTCCCCTACTCTAAAGCTTACCAGCTTGGCACACTAAGCTTAGGGGCTGGAAATCCCAGGGATCAAGGGGCGGACTGCTGGCCCCTGGTCCTAGTTATCACAAAGCCCTTGTGCCCTACAACATTCTGTCACCCCTGACAGGTTCTGTCACCCCTGACACACGCAAACCTGGCACCTCTGGATTTTATTTCTACCAGGAGAACCAAAAGCTTGGCAGGAGTTTTATTTAGTTTGGCTGTATAATGACCCCTCCTCTCATTGGCCGAGGTGATTATATGAATCTTTAATACCGCACAATTTCTCGATCGTCCTCCTCTAATAAACTAAATAAACTAAAATGTGTTCTTTTAAACATGGGCCTTGATTCAGTAAACTTTTCTGATAGCATGAGTTAAAATAAGTTGTGATTCAAAGAGTAGAGAACATTACAGGAGTTTAGAAATGGTTAACAATGCACATGTGTTGGTTATTTAAAGTGGATCAAAACAGGATTTTGACTATCCTTTGGTCCTTGCCCCCGGGCACCCTGATTGGGGGTGCCCACTGTGTGAAACCCCCCACCTGAACAAACTCACCTCTTCCCGGTTCTAAGACGCATGTGCTGCCACTCTGGGCGCATCCCCCACTACCCTCTAACAGGGAACGTGCCCGCACTGGCCATTCACAAATGCCTGGCGTGGGCACACGCCCTGCTAAAGAGAAAGCGGTGAAGCGGCTGCTGCTTGCGCATGCGCTGTTGGACCGGGATAGAAGGAGAGTTAATGGGCATCCTGGGGGTTTCACACAGCCGGGCATCCCGATTCTGGATGCCCCGGGAGGGGGAGAGTGGGTTTTGGTCCACTTTAAGCAGACTGAAACCCTGCTCAGCCAGCCCTGGAGTCTAAATGACTCCAGGGCCAAGCAATTGGCCCTCCCTGGGGCAAACTTGGTTTGGGATGCGCTGCTGTGTGAAGCCTTTAGTGATTGCCCAAATAAAACCTGTCCAATGAACCCTCTGCGCTCTTGCGGTCGTGGCTGCATTCTCTATATTTCATGGTTGAGGAACGCTCCAGAGCCCAGCCATTAAGATAGGCTGGGTGCAGGGATGCACCTCAGGTTGCAGGGAAACAAGGAGAAGTGGCCAGTGGGTTTGCCTGCATCACCTGCCATACCCATTTGGGCTTCCTCTGCTCCGCACCTCCTCAGACATTCCACCACCTAAGCCACACCCAGCAATGCCAATTGGCTGATCTCATGGGTGCCGCAGCAACCCGCACTGGCCGACTGGCCACATTCCGGGCTCTCAGCTCGGGCACACATGCTCCCATGCGCAGCAATTCAGAGGGACTGGGCACAGGAGCGTGCATGGCCACAGGGAAGCAGGCAATGAAGCATCTGGTACTGAGAGAGTTGTGGGACCTGCCGGAAAAAGTGAGTTTACCGGTGACCCAGGGGGATGCCCCGGAGGCAGGTTAGCAGCCAGTCCTGGAGTCAACCTCTAGAACTGACGCTATAGCCACAAAATTTATGCTAAATAGCGCACATGATAAATAAGGCCCTTTATTTTTTTCATATGAGTTGATTCATTGCTAGGTGTATAAAGAGCGTGTTTCAAAATGAAACTGCAGTTTTTACTACAAGTCCACTTTTTTAACCTGTTGCTAAAACTATCCTCCAACAATGTTTTGGCTGGAGTTGAAAGTAATTAAATATATTCCACGGTATGTTTCCTGAACCCCTTCCATTCCATTTAACACCCCGTATCCAGCACGTTGGCAGAAACATTGCTGGATACGGGGTGCAAAGAGAGGGGTTTCCAGAGTCCCTGGAGGGACAGGTGTGGCGGGGAAGTGAACATATGACTTTAAGAGTCATGATCATGCTCTGCTTTGATCAGATACAGTGGTGGGACCACTTTTTTGTGTGGTCCTGGACAAATGAGACTGAAAGGAGGGCAAACTTAGAAGCTCTGCTACAGCTTCTATCCAGTGCAGGAGGAAATGTAGAAGGGGCACATGGGATAGGAATCAGGTAAGCTGCTTGCTGTCTTATTATTGCTCACTTTGGCACTTATTTATGAAGGAATAGCGACAGGTAGCGACTGGTGAGCGGCCGGTAATGACGGGCCCCGCCACGAGAACGCCGGCTCCCCACCACAATCACACATTTATCAAGCCAATCCTGCTTAGCGACTGAGATAGCGCCATATAGCGACTCATTCATCATTATTCCAGCCTCAGCCCACAGCGCCAGCGTCCGACCTTGAACAGCGACAGGTATGACCTCACGCTACCTGGCGCTCTCCAATGCATTTCAATGGAACAATCTTTAAATATTCATAATTAATTGTTATTATTTTTTTTTTTTTAAATGTGAAAAATTCTGTGACCACTTCTGCCATTTTAGATAATTTTTTAAGGTAAAAAAAAATTAAAAAAAAATTGTGCAGAATTGATATTACAGGTCTGATATTAATGTATTCATATTACAAAATGATTTAAAAAACTTGTTTTTTTTGGTTTCCAAAAATATGGTTGTTTGGGGGTTAAAAAACTACTTTTAACCCATCGCCACCAGCGCTCTGGGGTTTAAACATGCATTTCACAGCATGAGAATTTTTTGAGCGTGATTTTTTAATGAATATGGTGGAAGCCGGTAGCTAGGGCCAGTCGCTACCATGCGCTCCCATACAGCGCGGAACCTGTCAAATAGCGACTCCTCACCCAATATTCAACATTACGGCAAACCGACTGAGTCGCTATCAACTACCGAACAACGGCCAAGCACAGCGACTACTAGCGGGCGCTCTGAAAATGCCACTACAGCCGCTCAACTGTCGCTACCTGCCGCTGTTAATGAATCGGCCTCCCCGATGCAAGCTGCAATTCCCAAATGTGCACCAAGGGTCTGACCCCCCCACTAAGGGCCTTATTCATGAAGCTCTAACGCCAGGTAGTGCCTTGTAAGCAGCAGGTAGCGGCAGGTGAACGCTGGAGACAGCACACAGCCGAATCTGGTGAGCGACTGGCACAACGCCATGTAGTGTACGATTCATCATTATCCCAGGCTCAGCGTACAGCACCGGCGTTCAGCCTTGCAGAGCGCCACGTATTACCTCTCGCTACCTGGCGCTCTCCCATACATTTTTATGGACGATCCTTAAATCCCTTTCCTGACCCCAATTTTTTTTTTTTTTATAAAATCTCAAAACTTTCTGACATGTATCCTGGGCTACAAAATGACATTTTTGAAAACTTTTTGGGATTAATAATATTTTTATGCAGAATTGTCCTTACATGTCTGGTATTAAAGTGTTCATGTTACAATGTTATGTAATTCCATATGTTTTTGCTTTGTTACTAGTGGATACATGCTCAAAATCAGACTTTAAACACACAGCTTCTGGCGCTGTGGGCTACAACTACATGATTTTGAGCGCCAGCGCTGTTTGAGGCTGTTTTTTTGATGAATGTGGTGTGAGTCGGTCGCACTAAGCTGGCGTTACCGTTCGCTCCCATACAGCGTAATACTACTACTCACACATATTTATCAATGCCGGCCAGCGACTGAGGTGCTCTGAAACAAAGATCCATGGCCAAGCACAGCGACTACTAGCGGTCGCTCTGAAATCCGCGCTACAGGCGCTCTTCTGACACTACCTGGCGTTAGTAATAAACCGGCCTGCCCATGTCCTATGGAAGCAGTTTTCACTACCTGCAATCTGTTGCTATTGGCAACTGTGCATTGAGTCTGTACACCAATATCTACATAGCAATAGTGTTCTGTATGTACAGGGCTCACTTCTCTCTTGTTGTAGATATTGGTGTAAAGACTTGATGTACAGTTACTATTAGCAACACATTGAATATAGTGAAAACTGCTTCCATAATATACACATTTGCCAACATAAGAAAAAAAAAAGGAAAATTACAAGCTCAGCTCAGCACCAGGATATCCTATTGGCACAAAAAATACACTTTCAGAAATGTCATTGGGTGGAATTTCCCTTTAAAGGAGCACTATTGTGAAAAAATGATCCAATGATAAAAAAATCCTTATAAATGTGCTGGATGGTGGGAGGAGGGGTCACTTATACACCGGCATCAAGAAATATCCAGCCACCCAGACTTGTTTCTTTTATTTTAATAGAATAAGGAAATCGAGGGTGACAGACCCTGTCACCCCGATACATTAAACCTGTCATCCCTGGATTTTATTGCTACCAGGAGAAGAATACGAAAAGCTTGGTGGGAGTTTTATTCAGTTCGGGTGTATGAGTTACCCCTCCTCTCATTGGCCACAATGTTTATAGGGATTTTTAATATTACATATTTTCGCGATAGTGCTCTTTTAAAGTGCCTTTAGTGGGATATTTTTGTCACTTTTGGTGATACAAATAGACCAGAGGATCCAATGGTTGCTGCTGAAAGCATGAGATGAGATGCATTTGGCTGTCCAGGATGCCAAAGTAGGGGCTTTCTAAATGAAAAGCATCTCTACGTATGAAATCCCCATCACAGCAACGGGTAATGGTTCTTGTGTCCCTGCAGAAAGGACGGCTTTAAAGCAGAGCAGTTGGGCAGCCTCTGATGAAGCACAGCAGTCAACTGTCTTGCAAATTGAAAGCTGTGGTAGTAAAAACTGATTTGTACATCACCAGGAGTTGCAAGCGCGCGTGTGTTGTAAATTTAATTAAACAGCAGGTGCAAAATCAGGTCATATGGCTTTGATGTGCCCCATGTGACAATGACAAGTAGACAATGATTCTAATATGGGGACATTTGCATACATTTGCATTGGATTGCCCAGAACGCCATATCTTTCACCTCTTCCTGCGATGGGTTTTGGGGAGTTTTCTTCTCTTTCAATGAACTGTTGCTGCTGCATTTTGACTGATAAACACGCTGACATTGTCAACAATTCCGCGAACGAGAAGTCATCCTGCGTGAAGCAGATTCTTAAAGGAAAAAATGTAATATGCATTATTCTAATTGATAGGCGCTTGTTTAATGTTTCCTACTGATTTCCAGCGTCCGCTTATCTTACTTGTTGCAAATTTACGATAGCAAAATATAATGAATTTTCCTTTGTGCTGTTATTATAATAGCGCTGTTTTGAATTTCAGAGGCATTGTGTTGATTGCATGGCCAAATGGTGTTTGATAAAGGGCCCAGGAAATAAAGGGGTCTCCTAGGGGCCATTGATAACCACTGTGCAGTGCTAGCTCTTAACCTTTTTAACCAAAATACCACAGAGTTAGAAATGAACAACTACCCAAATACCCCAAACTGTGGCATGGATTGCACAACTAATAAACTCAGAATATGACTTGATGTAAAAGTGACCAATTAGACTCCAGTGCAAATGCACCATAACCTGACAGTTTATCTTAGGGGAAAGCAAATGTGTTTAGCTACACATCTGGTAAAGGTGCTAGTGTGACGGGTAGGTACAGTGGTCAACACTACAGATAGAAAAGATTAGAGCCCTGTCAGTGGGGTAGCCCTGATAGTGGTAGGAATTTTAATAATAGTGGTTAAATGTGGGACTTAGGTGCCATTGCGTCAATCCACATGATGGCAGTGTTGCTTAAGGAATAAGAGTAGATAATATTAATTAGTCTAGCGTACCCCTTAAAGTAAGTAAATAGAGACTCAGCCAGGTGCCATTGGCAACATCACCTGCCCTGCCATTGGTTGAGCCTAGCTACATAGTTGGTAATAGCAACATTCCAGAGGTTATATAAGGGAGGACCCAACCCTTCTAGAGTGTTCTTCTAGGTTCTGTTCTAGCAAAGAGGGTAAGACTGTTAATGTAGTGGAGGAGCAGAGTAATAGTGAGGGAAGAAGCCTGTGGATATTAACTGGATGCTGTAGAGACTGCTTGCTGTAACCTCTAAAGAATATTGCCTGTACTGAAATATGCTGTTGAGAACCACCAATTTCTTGCCTCTCATGTCACATGCATGGGCCTCTACAGTATCCATCAGCATCTCAGTTCTGTACGCATTGTAGCTATTTTTTATTGAGCAAAATCAATCAATCATATGCAATATATACAGTATATACAAAAAGAAACAGACCTAATAATTTGACACTACAATAACAACTCTATATACAATCCTATACACAACCTAACACCACACAATACAGTATGCAGCAGGAAGACTAACAGGCTGATTCATCACTAACGCCAGGTAGCGACAGATGAACGTCTGTAGCAGGCATTTTCAGAGCGCCCGCTAGTAGTCACTGTGCTCGGCCGTGGGTCACAACTTCATAGCGACTCAGCCGCTGTTCAGTAATGCTGAATACATTGTGAGGAGTCGCTATTTGACCAGTACAGCGCTGTATGGGAGTGCATGTTAGCAACTGGTCATAGCGACTGACTCACACCATATTCAGCAAAAAAACAGCCTCACAAAACTCTGGCGCTAAAAAATGCTTGTTTGAAGCCCAGAGTGCAGGAGGCGGTGTGTTTAAAGTCTGTTTTTCAGCATCTATCCACTAGTAACAAAGCGAAAACATATGGAATTACATTGTAACAACATTGTAACATGAACACTTTGATGCCAGACCTGTAATGTCATTTCTGAAGAAATATATAAAAAATGAAAAAATTGTGAAAAAACTGCTATTTCAATGCCAGAAGAGGTCACAGAATTATTTGTGATTTTTTGAAAAAAAAACAAAAACCGAGTTTAAAGAGAAGAAAAGGATCGTCAATTGAAATGTATAGGAGAGCAACAGGTAGCGAGAGATCATACTTGGCGCTGTGCAAAGCTGAACGCCGGCGCTGTTCGCTGAGGCTGGGAAAATGAAGAATCAGACGCTACAGATTCTGCTTGATAAATGTGTAATTGCGTGCCGTGTCTGGCGTTCACCAGCCACTACCTGACGCTATCCCTTCTTAAATAAGGGCCTAAGAGACCCTGTCACCTGTGCACGAGCCGTTCTTCAAAAATCTACCATTGTTACCAAAAATCTACAGTGTGATAAGATACAGAAAAGCCCACCCAGAGGGAAGCCATGAGGACTAAGGAGACCTGATGTTCCTCCACGTCTTCATCCAGACCTCCTGTTCCCACCTGTCCATCTCCAGCACCCGGATCTCCGCCACCTCAAGCAGGATGTCATGCACCACCACCAGGACAGGGAAGGCTTTCTTCCTAATGCAGAGCTGGCACCATGCATTCCACATGAAATAGCGGATCACTAGACTAACTAGATGTGTCCAAACATAAATCCCCTCTGTTCTTAAATGCCCCATACACCCACTCAGCATAGGAAAGCTGTCAGAAGAAGGGAGTACCGAGGGCCAACCCCACTTGTTTACACACCACTACATTATAGGGACACCAGAGCAGGAAGTGGTCCATAGTCTCCACCTCATCCTGACACTCCTTACGGATACAAATTATCTCTGCCAGGCTACGACGCTGCATTGCTGTGTGCATTGTATGTGCTTCTGGCACATTCAGGTTCATACGAGCGCACAGCGCACTGATGCAGCTGGAGCTTCATGCATGCACTGTGGGAGCATGGAGCAAGACAAGAAATTAGAAATTCTGGGGGTTTCACAAAGTCGGGCAGCAGTGGATGCCCCTAAGGGGGGCTTTCACCTGGCCATAGAGTCTAAAATGTGGGGTTTTCATCTGCTTTAACTGTGCTTTGTGATGGCTATAAATCATACCCAAAGTTGATCAAAATCTATTTTACAACAAAAAAGTCCAGAAACATCTCTCAAAACAGCATTAAATAAATGCTAAACCTAACAATTCTTTTTTTCCTGGTAAGTTTAGACCTTCTTGCTTCTTGCTCCCACCTCTAAATATGTGTGACTAGACACATACAAAATGGGTGTCGATGGCAGCTGAGATCAGTGTACATGCCCCTGCTGCAAGACCAGTTTTGTCTTACCTGCACCTCACTGCTCCGCACCTGATGCCCCCCCCCTTCGATCAACACCCATTTGGATACATCTTTGTATATATATATTGTGGAGATTAGCTCTGGTAGGCGACCGGGTGTCAGCAGTATAGAGGCGGGGGCAAACAGTTCAAAGTAAAGTCTGTGTTTATTTCACACAAAAATCCACAAAAGCATATGTCCATACAGGTTACATCACCTTTTCAGGAAACCGCAGCATAAATGACACAGTCAGGCAAACAGCTTTTAGTCCTTGATCAAAGGTCCTGTTTACAGTCAAATAGGCCTCAGGTCCGCATGAACAGCCTCCACAGGAGATTTCAGCCAGGCTCACAGAGTCTCACTCCCATGTGAGCTCTAGACAAAAGACCGGCCACAGCTGATTCCCCAGGCTATTTAAACAGCCCGCAAAACCCGGACCTGGGTAGTGGGATGGAGTCCCACCCTGCTCTACTCCATCCCAGTAAAGCCGTCCCAGGTTAGCCTTTCGGCTATTCTAAAGCAACAGCAGCAAACTGCCACCAGCAGCTGATGCTGGAAATCAGACTACACGACTTTACTGCACCAATGCCAGGTACATTGGTGCTACATACCTGCCGTCAATGACGGCCCCTTGCACCTTACCACATACCCCCCCCCCCCCTTTGTTCAACCCTGAGAGGGTGGACACATGCCAAACAATGTGCTCGGGACAGGGCATCCGCATTACCCAATAATCGTCCCGCTCTGTGCTCTACTGTAAACTTGAAGTTTTGTAATGACAAGAACCATCGGGTGACCCTGGCATTTCTGTCCTTAGCCTGGCACATCCACTTGAGGGGAGAGTGGTCCGTAATCAGCCGGAACCTTCTCCCCAGCAAGTAGTAGCGAAGAGACTCCAGGGCCCATTTAATGGCCATTTAATGGCCAAACACTCCCTCTCCACTATACTATACCGGGTCTCCGCGGGTGTTAATTTGCGACTCATGTAGACAGCGGGGTGCTCCTCCCCGTTGACTTCCTGAGACAGTACAGCACCGAGACCTACCATCGGTCTGCACTATGAACTCCCTCTTAAAATCGGGTGTCACCAACACCGGAGACCCACACAGGGCAGACTTCAAAGCGGAGAACGCTTTTTCGGCCTGTTCATTCCACTTCACCATGACAGACGTCCCTTTAACAGGTCTGTCAATGGTGCCGCTAGGGTGGCAAAATTGGGAATGAACCGCATATAATATCCCACCAACCCCAGAAATGACTTTACTTGGCGGGTGGTGTTAGGACGTGGCCAGTTACGGATGGCTTCTAGTTTGTTCACCTGGGGCTTGACCACTCCTCGCCCAATCACATAGCCCAGGTATTTTGTCTCTTCTAGGCCTAAAGCACATTTTTTCGTGTTTGCCGTCAACCCAGCCTTCCTGAGGGAATCCACTACGGCCTGGACTTTGGGTAGGTGACTTTCCCAATCCGTGCTATGGACAATTATATCGTCCAGATATGCCGAAGCATACCGACGATGTGGCCTGAGGACAATATCCATTAACCTTTGGAACGTAGCGGGAGCGCCGTGTAACCCAAAGGGTAATACCTTGTATTGGAACAGTCCCTCTGGTGTGATAAAGGCTGTTTTCTCGTTGGCAGCCTCAGTCAAGGGCACCTGCCAGTACCCTTTTGTGAGGTCCAAAACCGAAAAGTACCTTGCTTGGCCTAGTTTACTAATGAATTCATCTACCCGGGGCATAGGGTAGGCATCAAACTTGGAAACTTCATTAAGTTTGCGGAAATCGTTACAGAACCGCAACGTACCATCGGGCTTGGGAATCAAGACTATGGGGCTGGCCCACTCACTCTTTGATTCTTCAATCACATCTAACCGGAGCATTTGCTGCACTTCCTCCGTGATAGCTTGTCGCCGGGACTCAGGTACCCGGTAAGGCCTCAACCGGATCTTGACCTGAGGTTCCGTGACAACATCATGTTGGATGACCGAAGTGCGCCCAGGGAGTTCTGAAAACACGTCGGTGTTTCTGCTAATAAACTCCCTGGCTTCCTGAGTCTGTTTAGAGGAGAGGTTGTCGCCAGTTTTCACCTCGACTACTGCTTCTCTAATAACAGACCGAGGGATGGGAAGCTCCACCCCCACCATACCTGGTCGGGGACTGTCACCCCCAGGGGTCTCCCTGTCTTTCCATAGTTTCAGCAGGTTTACATGGTACACCTGCTCTGGCTTCCTCCGCCCAGGCTGATGTACCTTGTAAGTCACTTCCCCAACTTTTTCAATGACCTCATAGGGACCCTGCCACCTAGCTAGAAATTTACTGTCCACCGTGGGTACCAGAACCACAACTCTGTCACCGGGGTTAAAGTTCCGTACCCTGGCTTGCCGATTATAAATCCTGCTTTGGGCACGCTGCGCTGCCTCCATGTGTTCTCTGACAAGCGGCAGGACGGTCTCTATCCGTTCCTGTAGGTGAGTCACGTACTCTACCACACTTTTGTGGGGTGTGGGTTGCTGTTCCCAGGCCTCCTTGGCTATATCCAACAGGCCCCGTGGATGTCGACCGTATAAGAGTTCGAAGGGCGAGAACCCCGTAGAGGCCTGGGGCACCTCTCGCACTGCGAACATCAGATAGGGCAGCAGCAAGTCCCAATTCTTCCCATCCTTGGCGACCACCCTTTTTAACATGGTCTTTAAAGTTTGATTAAACCGTTCTACTAGGCCGCCTGTTTGCGGGTGGTAAACGGATGTCCGCAACTGTTTCACCTGCAGCAGTTTACAGAGTTCTTTCATTACTTTCGACATAAACGGGGTACCTTGATCGGTCAGGACCTCTTTAGGCAGACCTACTCTGGAAAACATTTCCATAAGCTCCTTAGCAATGAGCTTGGCAGAGGTGTGACGCAGGGGCACTGCCTCAGGGTACCGCGTGGCATAATCCAAGATCACCAGAATATGTTGGTGCCCTCTAGCGGACTTTGGCACTGGACCCACTAGATCCATGGCAATCCGCTCAAAGGGTACCTCAATAACTGGGAGAGGAACTAAGGGACCACGGTAATGAGGCTGAGGGCTGGTCATCTGACATGTTGGGCAGGACTCACAATATCTCTCCACCTCCTTGTACACACTGGGCCAGTAGAATCGTTGTAAAACGCGGTCCAGAGTTTTCTGCTGGCCTAGGTGTCCACCCAGAACATGTTGGTGGGCCAAATCCAACACCAACTTGCGATATGGATTGGGTACCACCAATTGTTCCACCACCTCTTCACGTACCTTGTTTACTCGGTACAACATTTCCTGGTGAACCACAAAGCGAGGAAACTGTAACTCCGCCCCTGACTGTTGTGGTTCACCTTCCACCTCAAGAACATTGTCCCAGGCCCGAGACAGGGTCGGGTCCTGGTGTTGAGCGGTACCAAAGTTAATTGTGGAGACATGGAGATCTGCCAACTCTGGACCTGTTGCCAACTCTTCCACATCTCCAACCATAACATTTAGTGGGGTTGACTCCCCCTCTTCCATTTTAGGGATGGGCACCTCTTCCACGGTGCCTCCTGATTCCGGTTCCCAGGGCACCGGGGTCTCCCCTGAGTAGGGCCAGTCTATAGGGGACACACCCGCCTCGCGGGTTTCCGGAACTGCCAACTTGGCCCACAGTGACCTGAACCCTGGAAAGTCTCTCTCAATAATCAGTTCATACGGGAGTTTAGCGGCGACAGCGACTTCATGTTTCCAGCTGCCGGAGACGGTGGTGAGAGACACTTGTGCTGTGGCATAGTCTCTCAAGTCCCCATGAATGCACAAAACCCCGGTTTTCCGCCCAGTGTACTCATCGGGCAGTACTAAGGCGGGTCTTGCCAGGGTAACCATACTCCCCGAGTCCAAAAGGGCCACAGCCAGGGTGTCTCCCACTTTCACCTGACAGAGGTGACTTTGCCCCACAAGCTCAGGGACACCGGCAGCACACAGCCTCCTGGCATACATGGAAGGGCGGCAACCAAAGTTCACGTCCATGGGCTCCCCCTGGTGGGGACAATTGGCTCTGATATGTCCCGGCTCCTTACATCCCCAACACAACACTTGGGCAGGGACTTTGGGGGGTAGGTCCTAAGGGGGTTTAGGGGACGCCACTCGCCTGAGCTGGGGCGGGGACCTCTGGGGTTTCCCCGAATCCCTCCTTATGGAGCCGCCTTGCACGTTCCTGGTGGCCTCATATCGCTCCACTAGGTCCACTATCCGTAGTGCGTTGTCAGGGGATACCTGGCCAACCCAGTGCTGAAGAGGGTGCGGTAAAGCCCTCCAGAAAATGTCCGCCAGCAAGCGGTCCAACATGGCAGTGGGGCTTAACAACTCCGGCTGCAGCCATTTTTGCAGCAGGTGCAGCAGTTAATAATACTGGGGTCGGGCGTGCTCTGCCGACTGGTAGCTCCACTGATGCACCCGCTGAGCCCGAACCCACACATTCACCCCCAGTCTCGCCAGTATCTCACACTTCAGAGTCGGGTAGTCAGCGGCTTGGTCCTCTGGGAGATCAAACAACACCTGCTGGGGTCCAGACGCCAGAAATGGAGCGATGACATCAGCCCACTGGTCATGCGGCAACTTCTCCCTTGCAGCCACCTTTTCAAACACCGCCAGGTAAGTCTCAACGTCATCTGAAGGGGTCATTTTTGTGAGCGCCGAGCGGACAGCTTTCCGGGCATCAGGAATACTTTTGGGCGCACCTGCAGCTTGCAGCGCCATCACATGTTGCAAAAACAGCTGGTTGGTCTCCTGCTGCTGCCTGTTGGTCTCAGGTAGCAGCCTGGCAGGTTTAATATAGGACATGCACAACAAAAAACTGCCCGCCTCACTGCTGTGCCTCAAACCGACACCAAATGTGGAGATTAGCTCTGGTAGGCGACCGGGTGTCAGCAGTATAGAGGCGGAGGCAAACAGTTCAAAGTAAAGTCTGTGTTTATTTCACACAAAAATCCACAAAAGCATATGTCCATACAGGTTACATCACCTTTTCAGGAAACCGCAGCATAATTGACACAGTCAGGCAAACAGCTTTTAGTCCTTGATCAAAGGTCCTGTTTACAGTCAAATAGGCCTCAGGTCCGCATGAACAGCCTCCACAGGAGATTTCAGCCAGGCTCACAGAGTCTCACTCCCATGTGAGCTCTAGACAAAAGACCGGCCACAGCTGATTCCCCAGGCTATTTAAACAGCCCGCAAAACCCGGACCTGGGTAGTGGGATGGAGTCCCACCCTGCTCTACTCCATCCCAGTAAAGCCGTCCCAGGTTAGCCTTTCGGCTATTCTAAAGCAACAGCAGCAAACTGCCACCAGCAGCTGATGCTGGAAATCAGACTACACGACGTTACTGCACCAATGCCAGGTACATTGGTGCTACATACCTGCCGTCAATGACGGCCCCTTACACCTTACCACAATATATATATATATATATATATATATCAAACTATGCTTATATAATTTAAAGAAATCTACTGTACCTTTAAGTCTAAGCACAAAGCATATTCACCTTTACTGCCAGGCAACAAATGCCTCCTCTCTCAGAAGAATGTAGTTGCTGAGTTTTAGTCTCCATTCTTTCTAAAATAAATCTCTTACTCCACCAGCTCATTTCATCCAAAACTTCTCAAACCAATGATTAAGAGCCTAACTTTGCCTTGCCCTGGAGAAGTGACGCGGGCCGTCACGCAACGCGTCGGCTGGGAGAGGAGGGGGTGTGCTGGCTGGTCACTTGAACTATGTGAGTTATTGTGCAATATATATGTGTCTGCTTTTGTCTCCTCATGGCTGTCCTTATGAATAGATGTGTGTAGGTTGGTTTATACACGGCACATAACACTTTATGTATATAAAATATTTTTGCACTTTTTTATATTAATAATATTTGGATTTCATGATTTAGTCATGTTTAGATAGGCAGTGTAGGGAGTTGGAGCAGTAGCTGATTTATAGGTATACTTGATTGATCATTACAGCCTCTAAGCATTTACATCTGGACACTCTGTATTGTGTTGTCCTGCCCCCCTCCATCCATTTTCTCTCCCCCCCCTTCCTTCGGGGTATTGTATATATATGTATTTTAATTAACTTTTTAATATGTGTGTACATAGTAAAAAAATGTTTTGAATAAAGAAGCAATAATTTGCAACTATAATCTGAGTGGTGCCATTCACTACAGGGGATGGATTAGGGAGTGTGGGACTCTCAGTTTTGTCAGCCTAACTAACCTCACATGGTACCGCGTAGCATGTGAACGCAGGGCCCAGTATGTGAAAACCATATATATATATATGAAAGTCAAATGGGTGAGCTCCTCTAATAGTGTAATGTAGTATTAAAAGCTTGCTGTTTTCACCATCAGTGCTGGGCTTGGAGGACCTCACAGTATTCTCATAGAGAAGTTCTAGCTGTGTATTTCACCTCTTGCATTTTATCATAGTACAGGATTGATTCATCCCCAGGTGCAAAATGGCACTTTAGAGTAAAATGTATAATTTAGGTGAAAAATAAAATAGACGTGCTCTTTTTACAGCTAGTCCTGAACCCACCACCAGGTAGAAAATGAAAGGGAATGGCACTTGTTACTCCCAACAATGTCATGCACTTTTTGAACCTGGTTCTAAAATCAAAGATAAGATTCAACACAAGGTACAGTAAGTACACTACTTTTTTATTTTGGTGTTTTGGTCTACCTAGGGGCCGACTCCTCACCAGGTGAAAAAAAACACTTCTGTTTCATTTTTCTTTTAAAGTGATTTAAACTGCAGGCAAAGGTAATTGTTACACCATTGCGTCAGGCTACATTTGGCTCTGTCCTGTTTAGCATTTTTAAATTGAAGAATAAATGGCTGAGATGTTGAGGTTTGGCCAAGATATCGGGGTTTACAGGTTCAGCCAATGAAATTCTCTTTTTTATCCCGTCCTCTGAACAGTTCAGCAGATTGGGACGGGATTACTAATCCCTCCCTCCTCCCACCCTTTCCTCTGCCTCCTCCCACCCTTTCCTCTGCCTCCTCCTTCTCCCACCCCCTCCTCCAGATTCATTACAGATTATGCAGCATCATGGATCCAAGGGCCATGCCCACTTTTTTCAGGAGAGAAATCATAAGCTGAAGCTGTAAATCTCAATATCTCAGGCACTTATTCTTTAATTTAAGAAAAACAGTTTAAGACAGTGACAAATGTAGTCCGGCACAATGGTGTAACAATTACTATTGCCTGCAGTAGCACTTTAAGTGCACTTTTTGTACCTGGTGCTGGATCGACCCATAAATGTGTATGCAATATTTGGTGATTCTGAATTCTAATTTCAAATAGGTTACAATGAAGATCCGGCTCTATATACATGCACCATACAGGACCAGCATTGGCAAACTGGGCAATTACCCAGAGACCCATGACCAACGAGGGCTCTGGCTACAACTATGCAAAGCTCGCTGATGCCCATATAAAAGATGTTGCCTGTTTGAGTAATAGTATTAGGACCAGCAGTAATCTTTTTTATGGGTATCAATGATCAAAAGCACAAGGTGAAGGATTTCAGGAACTAAACACACTAGGGGGGAAGGGTAATAGTTACTGAACACACAGATGATAGTAAAGACTGACCGGGGGGTATTAAAACATATATTTGCAGAACATTTTGTCCAGCCCACACTGTCTAAAACATGAAATGCATAGGTACTGTAAGGGACTTACCTCTGCCAGGGGGCCCGCGGCGAGCGTCTGCTGGGCGGCACGGCCCATCGACGTAGCGCTCCTGCTGCTGAGCGCGGCCGGCGCTCCTGGATGACGGGGAGCGTGGCGCATCACTCAGGCAGCCTCCCCCACCACTCTCTAGCTGTGCAGGCGCGAGCCTGTAAATTTGGCCACTAGGAGGCACTGCGAGTGACAGGCAGCACAGTCCTCCACAGCTGATGGGAATCAGGGGCTGATCAGCCAAGACTGACCAGCCCCTGTATAGTGCCTCCAATCACTCACAGTGTTGTAAGTTGCACCAATCAGCACTCAATTCCCCAACAAATATGGAGACAGCCAGGTACTCAGTGCCCGTGATAGTCGCTTGTGATTAGGGTGTGATTCCGTTTAGTTATTATCTGTTTCCAACCGGCTTGATCGACCATCCTTGTCCTTGAACCTGCCTGCTCCTTTGGATACCCCGCGATCTCTGACCTCCCTGCTTGACCCTTTGGCTACCCCTGACTATGCACCTGTCTCATCCCTGTACTCTGACGCACCCTCCTGACTACGCACCTGCCTCATCCCTGTACTCTGACGCACCCTCCTGACTACGCACCTGCCTCATCCCTGTACTCTGACGCACCCTCCTGACTACGCACCTGTCTCATCCCTGTACTCTGACGCACCCTCCTGACTATGCACCTGTCTCATCCCTGTACTCTGACGCACCCTCCTGACTATGCAGCTGTCTCATCCCTGTACTCTGATGCACCCTCCTGACTACGCACCTGTCTCATCCCTGTACTCTGACGCACCCCCCTGACTACGCACCTGTCTCATCCCTGTACTCTGACGCACCCCCCTGACTACGCACCTGTCTCATCCCTGTACTCTGACGCACCCTCCTGACTACGCACCTGTCTCATCGCTGTACTCTGACGCACCCTCCTGACTACGCACCTGTCTCATCCCTGTACTCTGACGCACCCTCCTGACTATGCACCTGTCTCATCCCTGTACTCTGATGCACCCTCCTGACTATGCACCTGTCTCATCCCTGTACTCTGACGCACCCTCCTGACTACGCACCTGTCTCATCCCTGTACTCTGACGCACCCTCCTGACTATGCACCTGTCTCATCCCTGTACTCTGACGCACCCTCCTGACTACGCACCTGTCTCATCCCTGTACTCTGACGCACACCACCCTGACTACGCACCTGTCTCATCCCTGTACTCTGACGCACCCTCCTGACTACGCACCTGTCTCATCCCTGTACTCTGACGCACCCTCCTGACTATGCACCTGTCTCATCCCTGTACTCTGACGCACCCTCCTGACTATGCACCTGTCTCATCCCTGTATTCTGACGCACCCTCCTGACTACGCACCTGCCTCATCCCTGTACTCTGACGCACCCTCCTGACTATGCACCTGTCTCATCCCTGTACTCTGACGCACCCTCCTAACTATGCACCTCTCTCATCCCTGTACTCTGACGCACCCTCCTGACTACGCACCTGTCTCATCCCTGTACTCTGACGCACACCACCCCGACTACGCACCTGTCTCATCCCTGTACTCTGACGCACCCTCCTGACTACGCACCTGTCTCATCCCTGTACTCTGACGCACCCTCCTGACTACGCACCTGTCTCATCCCTGTACTCTGACGCACCCTCCTGACTATGCACCTGTCTCATCCCTGTACTCTGACGCACCCTCCTGACTATGCACCTGTCTCATCCCTGTACTCTGACGCACCCTCCTGACTACGCACCTGTCTCATCCCTGTACTCTGACGCACCCTCCTGACTATGCACCTGTCTCATCCCTGTACTCTGATGCACCCTCCTGACTACGCACCTGTCTCATCCCTGTACTCTGACGCACACCACCCTGACTACGCACCTGTCTCATCCCTGTACTCTGACGCACCCTCCTGACTACGCACCTGTCTCATCCCTGTACTCTGACGCACCCTCCTGACTATGCACCTGTCTCATCCCTGTACTCTGACGCACCCTCCTGACTATGCACCTGTCTCATCCCTGTATTCTGACGCACCCTCCTGACTACGCACCTGCCTCATCCCTGTACTCTGACGCACCCTCCTGACTATGCACCTGTCTCATCCCTGTACTCTGACGCACCCTCCTAACTATGCACCTCTCTCATCCCTGTACTCTGACGCACCCTCCTGACTACGCACCTGTCTCATCCCTGTACTCTGACGCACACCACCCCGACTATGCACCTGTCTCATCCCTGTACTCTGACGCACCCTCCTGACTACGCACCTGTCTCATCCCTGTACTCTGACGCACCCTCCTGACTACGCACCTGTCTCATCCCTGTACTCTGACGCACCCTCCTGACTATGCACCTGTCTCATCCCTGTACTCTGATGCACCCTCCTGACTATGCACCTGTCTCATCCCTGTACTCTGACGCACCCTCCTGACTATGCACCTGTCTCATCCCTGTACTCTGACGCACCCTCCTGACTACGCACCTGTCTCATCCCTGTACTCTGACGCACCCTCCTGACTACGCACCTGTCTCATCCCTGTACTCTGACGCACCCTCCTGACTATGCACCTGTCTCATCCCTGTACTCTGACGCACCCTCCTGACTACGCACCTGTCTCATCTCTGTACTCTGACGCACCCTCCTGACTATGCACCTGTCTCATCCCTGTACTCTGACGCACCCTCCTGACTGCACCTTCACCGTAAGCAGCCATCCTTTGCGCCTATTAAGACCTGGTGGCAACCGTGTCCTGTGAGGTGTACCTAGCATCCCGGCAAACAGGGGCTTGACTATAGGCAGAAGCGGCGGTAGAGAGATCATGTGTTGCCTGCTTACAGAAGGCTGGTGTCCCGCTGGGCATCACAGGTACATGGAAGCAATATGTGCTTTGTCTACAGAGATTAAAAAGGAGGTCATCTTTAAACCACCCACACTGTACACTTATTCAAGTCATTGATCAGTTTAAATGCTTGTTTGGTTTACGTCGATTGTTGATGTACTTTCAGAGGTATTTTGTTTTTCATGGCCTCCAAAAAAACATTTCTTGACTGCCTTGCTCATGCTCACCACCTGCCATGTCTTACCCCCACCATCACCATATATTTCTCCCAATCAATCAATTCACTGACAGCATTCATGGTTTAATAGCTGCACAACTGCACATCCAGTATGCCATTGCCATTAAAATAACATCACTTTTAATGATAAGTGAAATTGCTCAGGGTTCTTCCATGACCATAAGCTTGTAATCAAAGTGAGGCTTGCAATGATTATGGGTGAGATTATTACTTCCACAAATCATAGGAGAAGTCTCTCCCTTACTCAGTTGCTCAATCCCAGGTTCATTGTCAGAGCCAGGCAGCAGATGAGGAGCTTGTCTCTTTCAGTACTGCACATATAAACAGGATCTAGAGAACAAATGAGAAAATAATACAAAAAAGGAGAAAACATGAATACACTAGACGTGTAAATTGAACTTCTTATGATTTACACACCATCCTAATACAGGTTAAAAATATATATTCAAGATGCAGTGCTACATGACTAGTATATGTACAGAGCAAGAAATCACTTTGTACATTTTGTGCATTTAGCAGATCTACACTTGTGGTCCTGGCTAACCTTTAACTAGTGCTGACCCATAGCAGATAGGCCCCCGTATCCAGCATTTGGTATTCCCAAATGTTTAATACAATTACTTCGGCTGCTACTACCCTGTGAACTGGTATAGTGGTCCCTTGGACCCTTTGCCAGTTCAAAGACTGTTAATAAGCCTAAACTAAAAATCACAGCCATGCACATGGTACGCATGGCTGTGATTGGGCAGGCGGGACAAATGTCCCCGCTCTATAAAAGATGCGTCACACTGTTGTCATTTCAGTGCTGTGTAGATAAGTAGAGGTTATGCTGCTGACTCAGGGACAGAGAGTGCTGCAAACAGGAGCACTCATTGTCATTAGTGTGAGATGTAGAGGAGGGGAGAGGAGGATGGCTGCATCTCAAACTGGGCATGTAGCTAGGCAGAGCGAACATTCAGTGAGGTACAGATAGGGAGAGGGACATCTGCCTGTTCTGATTGCACTCTGAGGATGGGAAGCTGCTGGGGAACATTCTGGGCATGTAGTACAGCTCATCTGTGGGCACACCTGGCATTAGATCCTTTTGAGCTTTGATAAACTATTCAATTGTGGGCATAACTGACATTACACTCTTTTAAACTTGCATAAACTATTTATTTGTGGATACACCCAGCATTAGACCCTTTGAGCTTCAATAAACTATTTAATTGTGGGCACACCCGGCATTAGACCCTTTTGAAATTTGATAAACTATTTAATTGTGGGTACACCTGGCATTAGACCCTTTTGAGCTTTGATAAACTAGTTATTTGTGGTCACACATGGCATTAGACCCATTTGAGCTTTTATATACTAGCTACTTGTGGGCAAACCTTGCATTAGACCCTTTTGAGCTTTGATAAATTAGTTACTTGTGGGCACACCTTACATTAGACTCTTTTGAGCTTTGATAAACTAGTTACTTGTGGCCACATCTTACATTAGACCCTCTTTAGCTTTGATAAACTAGTTACTAGCTGGCACACCTTGCATTAGACCCTTTTGAGCTTTGATAAACTAGTTATTTGTGGTCACGCCTGGCATTAGACCCTTTTGAGCTTTGATATACTAGCTACTTGTGGGTAAACCTTGCATTAGATGCTTTTAAGCTTTGATAAATGAGTTACTTGTGGGCACACCTTACGTTAGACTTTTTTGAGCTTTGATAAACTAGTTACTTGTGGGTACACCTTGCATTATACCTTTTTCAGCTTTGTTACACTGGTTACTTGTGGGCACACCTGGCATTAGACCCTCTTGGGCTTTGATTAACCAGTTACTTGTGGGCACATCTTAAATTAGACCCTCTTGAGCTTTGAAAAACTATTTACTAATTGGCACACCTTGCATTTGACCCTTTTGAGCTTTGGCGAACTATTTTATTGTGGTCACACCTTGCATTAGACCCATTTGAGCTTTGATAAACTAGTTACTTGTGAGCACACCTTGCATTATACTCTTTTGAGCTTTGGTGAACTAGTTACTTGTGGGAACACCTTGTATTATACCCCTTTGAGCTTTAATAAACTAGTTACTTGTGGGCACACCTTGCATCATACTCTTTTGAGCTTTAATAAACTAGTTACTTGTGTGCACACCTGGCATTAGACCCTCTTGGGTTTTGATAAACTATTTACTCGGCACACCTTGCATTAGACCCTCTTGGGCTTTTATAAACTATTTACTTGGCTCACCTTGCATTAGACTCTCTTGGGCTTTGAAACACTATTTATTGGCATGCCTTGCATTAGACCCTCTTGGGCTTTGATGAAGTCTATCCACAGCCATTGTGGACATGCTTATATTCCTTAAGCTGAACTAGGCATAGATCCCATGGTACTTGGATGTTTGAGCACTTGAGTGAGTGGTTAAAGTGTTTGCTACCTCCTCAGGCTCCACGTTTAAACCGCCACATCCAACTTCACCACCTTTGAGTACTTTCCCTGCCCCATTCTGTGCAGGGCAATCACCCATGTGTCCCCCAACCCATACTGGCCCCCAACAAGCTTAAAAAAATCGAATTATACTGTTTGAAAATTCTGTATGTATCTTTATTTGTTTTGTCTTCTGCTATTATTTTGAGTACTTTCCCTAGCCCATTCTGTGCAGGGTAATCGACCAGGTGTTCCCCCACCCAATTTGGCCCCCAACACCCTATAAAAAAAACGAATATTTTCTTTTTTTATTTGTGTATGTATTTCTTTAATTATTTTGTTTTATGGTATTTTGAGTACTTTCCCAACCCCATTTTATGACAATTGCATTGTCTACCTTGGGACTGATTTAGAGCCAGGTGAAAATGTATACCCTCACCAGGCTCTGAATCGACCCCATTGTCTCTAACTTTCCAAGGCTGTATTAAGGACCAATTCCAACCATACACTTCAGTGGTAAAACAGTATAACAGTTACAGTATAACCATATGGCCATTTTAATGTTCCCTTTCTATGACAGTCTAGCTGTACCAAGTCACATAAACACACCAATGTGTGTCACTTGTTACTGGCTGAAAGTTGTTATAGGCATTCACAGGGATGTTAGAAGTATATTGATTTAGAATGATATATTCCAAACCTATAAGAGCTTTGGGGGCATTGTCTGTTGAGGTTCTCATTCATCCAGGTCATGCTACTGTATATCTGGAGAAATAATTAAGGTAACTGGGTTTTTATTGAAGACATTTTGCTAGTCATCCAGTCATCCAACTGGCTTTCTCAATTCAGAATGCTTAAATAAAGCAAGTACATTGTCCACAGTAATTTCTGCAAATATGAAAGTGCTCCCACATCTCTGAATGTCATGGCCGCTTCGCTGGTCACAACTGGGGGGGGGGGGGGGGGGCTGGGTATACCAACTGGCAAGGACACTGCAGAATGTGAAGCTGGTAGTGCTGGCACTAGAAATATCCTCACCATGGGAGCGATGGTCATCTTTCTGTGGCCCCGGCTGTAGACCATTTGAAAGGAATACCGGCGATGACCAGGGACCAGATCGGAGCTCAGGTAAGTTTTACAGCAGCCCTTCAGGTGAAGCTAGTTAATGCTCACCAGCCTATCAACCAGCTTTTCCGTGTTTGGGCCGAACGCCAAACTTGAACACGGGCTTCTGGCTGAAGTCCGTGTTGAGGTTTGGAAACCCAAACTCACAAAGTTTGGTACGAACTCTACACGTGATGACAATATACCAGCAATTTTGTGAGATTTTCGTGTGTTTGCACATATCCAGCCAAGCTGTCGCATAGTTGTTTCTAAATTTTAAATGTTTTGAAATATTTATTTTACTTGGTGTGAACTTGCATTCATTTTGTTATATATTAGATGTATATGAATTATTCAAGAGTCATTTCTTAGGTTTTTGATGAGTTTTTATGGCTCATTTAATAGAACCTAGACCCAGGCCCAGATTAAGGGAATCCATGGTATGGAACAGTTATTTATTGTCCCCCACCATTATTGAACCATCCACCATGCTCCCTTTAAGCCCCTCACTAGGTCATACCACAACCAGAGACAAAAAATAGATAGAACAATCTTGTACTTACATCACATTACACAAGAACACGTTGAGAAGGCCTCTCCAGTCTTGGCTCAGAGGCTCACTGGAACAAGTGGAGGCCCCCAGGGTTTCCCTGAATCCAAAAATGGTGCTAAAGGTCCCCTAAACTGTGAAACCCCAGAGCAGGTTCCCCACTGCTCGAATTATAATCTGGCCATGCCTAACCCCCCCAATTATTTACCAGTAATTTTTTATATTTCATACACTCACTTACACTTTTTTTTTTTCTAATATACAGGTGTTGTACTATAGTATTAAATGCAGAGGCAGCATGGGGAATTAAAAAACAGACCTCAACTCCTCTTTTCTCTAGCATTCCAGGGTAGCAGTTTTACAGAGCCTCCCTTGAATGAAGGCTGGGAGCGGGCCCAGAGCAGGGGATGCCACTCTGAGCTGATGGAACGGAATTTTTTAAAACCACCCTTCTAGCTCTGCGCAGAAGAAGGGGGCCGCGGGGCAAACAACTTTGACAAAAGGTTCTCCTTAAGTGTCCTACCTAAATAAAATGATTAGTTTTGTATTATTGTAGCTCTTGCTTTCCAAAGTGAAAGTGAAGTTAGTTTCAGCTCCTAAGCTTCAGTTTGTATCATTTATTTTTTCAGTAATAGAAAGAAGACCGTCCCCATGATGGTGCCAGCATAGTGGACTGGAGCTGCATAGCTAATAAACAACAGCTGCAATGGGCAATCTGGCTCTTGTGCTAAATTAAATTTAAAGTGTGTCTGGCACAACTTCCGGCAAATGTCTTGACCGGCTCTTTCCCACATGTGTGGGATTATGAGAGATATCTGACAGAATCTGCTCGAAAAGCTGTTAAATTTGCAGTTGCACCTGGTCTGCCAATTGCAAAATAGGTTATATATATTTTTTTCTTTCTTCCTTTCCTTTTTAGTGTGTGGTGTTGTCATGGATTAAAGTGTTCTACTAATATCCATGTTCAGAAGAGTGCAGAAAACATCCAAATAATAGAGTAGAAAAATGAAAAAGCAGATGTATTTTTCTTTCAGATAAATGAACAGATGGATATTTTGGCAGGGAGAATGGTTTACACTGACCCTCAGCGATCGGCTTTGCAATGACAGTCTGTCACGCTGACTTCACAGTGGAACTCTTTACTACTTTTGCCTGTGCCTACAAAACTTTTCGCATACAAACTTTATCAATTAACACCTTTGGCCACCTATTTTTTCTGTATTTAGGATTTAGTGTTTTGTAAAAATCCTTGATACATTGGATCCTGCTGATGCCAAGAAATATGCCCAAAATAATGGGAGCAATGTACCTGCAGGGAGGTTTAAACTCAGTTAATTTAGACACTTCAGCACAATTTTAGTTTCTTTCCTACTTGAGAATCACTAGCGGTAAACCTCCTAAAGCTTTACTCTAGCGAAAATGTTATTGGGCCTTTATTACTAAGGGTTATTCATCAAGGGATAGCGGCAGGTAGTGCCTCGTAGCAGCAGGCAGCGTCTGGTGAACGCTGGGAGCTGTACGCAATACCACATTTCTGAAGGCGATTCTGGTGAGGGACTTTAACAGCGCCATGTAGCGTACGATTCATCATTACAGGTGGCTCAGCGTATAGCGCCGGCGTTCTAGCTTCCAGAGCGCCAGGTATTACCTTTCGCTCACTATGGCTCTCCCATACATTTCTATGGGTGTTCATTTGCTTGTGTTTAAACAGGGTTTTTTGTTTTTTTTCTCAAATAATTGTGTCACCTCTCCTGGCCTAGAAAAAGTCATTTTTGAAAACTTTTTGGATATTTTATATTTTTATGCAGAATTGTCATTACAGGTCTGGCATTAAAGTTTTAATGTCACAATGTTACAACAATGTTATTCCTTGTGTTTTCGCCTTTGTAACTGGGGGATATGTGTTTAAAAACAGACTTTAAGCACACAGCTTCTTCCGCTCTATGCTATAGCGACCAGATCCAGAGGGCCTACGCTGTGTGAGTCTGTTTTTTTGTTGAATATGGTGTGAGTCGCTGAGAGTCGGTCGCGCTGAGCTGGTGCTACCTTTCGCTCGCTGCAAAGCTGTACTGGTGTTAGAGCGCCCGACATACATCTCATTCATCAATGCCGGCCAGGTTATTACAGTGACTGAGGCTCTCTGTTACAGCACCCGATAGCCGATCACAGCGGATACTAGTGGTCGCTCTAAGCGTTGCTATTTAGACGCTCATCTGCCGATACCTGGCGTTAGTAATGAATCAGCCTCCCTGTGTTTCAGCATCAGGGGTGGATTAAAAGGGACCCCAGGGCCACCACCACTCAGGAACCCCCACTACCATATAATAAGGGCAGTGATTCAGCTACATTTACTTATCCATTTGACTTTTTGCTTAAGGACCTGCCCATGCAAGAAAATATATTTGTTCTAATTTCACCTACACCTTTAAACATGTGAGGTACATCATACTTTTTCCAATAAGTTAAGGTTACCTTGTTGATACCTCAGGAAGCAGAAACAGTACATGACCGTGATGATCAAAATGATGATGACAACAGTGATGGTATAATGTAGTCCTTGTGGATGGGGCCTGACTACTAAAATAATGATCGAAGAGTCATTTTTTTTTAAATGTGGGATCATCAAGCTAGAAATATTTGGCTGTATAGAGGGTAAGACTTGGTGACTGCCAAAACACAGCTGCAAGCTACCATGTGGAGAGACCCATGTTAGATGGGCAGGCTGATTCATCATTAGCGGCAGGTAGCGACAGATGAGCGTCTGTAGCAGGTATTTTCAGAGCGCCCGCTAGTAGTCGCAGTGCTCGGCCGTGAGTCGCTACTTTATAGCGACTCAGTCGCTGTTCAGTAATGGTGAATACATTGTGAGGAGTCGCTATTTGACCAGTACAGCGCTGTATGGGAGCGCATGTTAGCGACTGCTCATAGCGACCGACTCACACCATATTCAGCAAAAAAAACAGCCTCACAAATCTCTGGCGCTGAAAAATAGTTGTTTGTAGCCCAGAGCGCAGGAGGCGGTGTGTTTTCAAGCATCTATCAACTAGTAACAAAGCGAAAACATATGGAATTACATTGTAACAACATTGTAACATGAACACTTTAATGGCAGACCTGTAATGTTATTTTTGAGGAAATATTTAAAAAATGAAAAAAATATGAAAAAACTGCTATTTCAATGCCAGAAGAGGTCACAGAATTATTTGTGATTTTTTGGAAAAAAAAAACCCGTTTAAAGAGAAGAAAAGGATCGTCCATTGAAATGTATGGAATCTCGGATAGGACAGTTGATTTTTTAGATCTGACAATCATCAAAAAAGAGAATGGGGATATAGAGACTACACTGTACCGTAAACCCACATCGGTGAATAATCTGCTACATTATAGTAGCTTTCATCGCAAAAAATTGAAACAGGGCATACCGGTCGGACATTTGGGGTGGGGGGTGGGGGGGGGGTGGTGGAGGGTGGGGTGAACACTGCAGGTGGTTTGGGGCACATCACCCCGGCACAGGTGGGGCTGTATTGTGTCTCACACTGTTTTCGCATTGCACCTCTGGTTGTTTTCATTCACTTAACTGATGCACTGGTTTGGCCAATGGCCTACACTGGATAGGCATGTTTAGTTAATTTTTATTTTTAGTTTTATATATATTTATTTTTATTTTCATTTCATTCTAGTTTGTTCACATATGCGTGCCAGATTTTTGGATCCCCGGTGTGCCAGGCGTGAGAGTGTACAGCATAGGAGGAGATGGAACCCTGAACAGGGTGGTCCCCACTCTGAGGCCGGCGCGTGGTGCAATCCAGCTTCCCTGTGGATGAAGAATATTACATATCTCCAATTTATGGATCCCCGGTGTGCCAGGTGCGAGAGTGTACATCATAGGAGGAGATGGAACCCTGAATAGGGTGGTCCCCACTTTGAGGCTGGCGCTCGGTGCATTCCAGCTTCCCTGTGGATGAAGCAGATTGTATATTCCCAGCACGGAAATGGAGAGATCGTTGGATAACTTTCTGCCCCCTTGGTGTCTGGCCCCCCCCCCCCCTGTGTTGGGTGCCCTCCCTGGGCATCCTTTGTCCCCTTTGTACATCCTTGTCCCTCTTTTGAGGGTGCTTTCTTCGTATATTTTCCTTCGTTATATCTCCCTCTCTACTTACCTCTTGCTTATTGTGATGGCTTGTCATCGGAGGTTGTGCATAGGTCGGTAGTGGAGGTGTTCAAAATAAATTATAATAACATTTTATTTCTAATCAAATATGTGCAGACCTCTCTGATTCAAAATGTGTGTATATAATAAGAGTTTACAGTTATTGATGATGCCTAAGATGTGATGTATTGTATATATGTAGTATATGGATACATGTTTATTGTTGTTATTGTATATAGACTATTTTAAGATGTAGTCAATGTATGGTCTTAAATGGTTGCGTATATGTGTAATTCTCTTCTGGTTAAGGTTCCCACCGGGTGGTGTTCACCCACTCGGTCCCCAGTCCGGCGCCGCCAATACCTCCTGAGCAGGGCTCGCCTCCCGTCTGCAGCGCGAGTTGCGTAGCCCTCTGCTCACGCTGGTTATACTTCCGCGCTCCAGGTTGGAGCGCACGCTACGTCACTTCTGCCGGCGGTCGTGTGACGCGCTTCCGGCCGGAGCGCGCCCATGACACACCGGCTTCACATTAATGGCGGCGGGGGAGCGAGGTGAGGTGTGTATAAAACCAGCGTGGGAGCCGAGATCCAGATAGCCACTTGACTGCCCTGAGGAAGAGACCCAGCGTCTCGGAACGCGTGGGCTCGCTGTACGGGGGGACCGAGGTGTTACCATCTTCCAGCCTAAAGATAAGTCTTTTATTGAATTGTTGTTGCTATCGATTTATGTCTCCTGGGGTTAGGAATCACAGGTTTGATACTTAAACAATGTTTATTTGTACTTTGTATGAGATTGATGCACTTTGGCACTTAGCACTTTATTGATAAATGTGATATAATTTTGATTAAGGAGATATCTTTATATATATATTTAACTCACACATATGTTACTCTAACTGGTTGGCTTTTTGGTACACCCATGCCCCCCGGTGGCAGATAAGGATAGTGTAGATGTGTTTTATGTTTTTTAAATTTGTATATGTTGGTCTGTAATTGTTTATTGGAATCAAATTATTAAAGGACAATTTTTGTAATATTACTCGTGTGTGCAAAAGTAAAATCTTTGGTTAATATTTCACAGGGGCGTCTGGGCTCCCCCCTTTTTCTTTGTTTGGTAAATTTGTGTGAATACCAAAGTAGTGCACCACTATACCAGTGGTTGTGGGTGCCACCTAATTTATCCCCCCACTCTGTGGGTGGTGGTTTGTGTTGGATATTGCCCTAAGGTTGGCACCACAAATATGGCGTCGCATTTTTAATCTAGGGAGAGGGGCTGGCTCAATAAACTCCAGAAGCTTAAGGATAGGACAGCGGTAATATCTACAGAAACAACACCAGCTGTAAAAGAGATATTTAAACAAATTAAACGTGAACAAATACGATATACAAAACTTTGGTGGAATATTAGCAGTTTAGGGATCTATATCGAACAAGGTCTTATCCCGAGGGGGCTAAGGGTACAAATTTTTCCGGCATGGCAGATTCCAGAGGAACATAAACAAAAATGGGAAGCACATCTGACCCATTGCTCTAGGAATTTAATGGAGGAATTGATAGCTATGGATAAGGATGCTCTGAGTAGGGTGAAAGAAACCATTAGACAGCTATATGAACAGATTCCATGGGACATCCCTGCACAGGAAATAGATAAATTGCAAGCTGAACTTAATGAGGACCTGGAGTCCTTTGAAGACACAATCATGGCATCCAAGCAAGAAAAATTACAAAGGGACCAAACTGACCTACAAACCAATAGAGTATATAAATGGCGTCATGTGGGTAATGGGCGTACAGCTTTCACTCATAATAGAAGTAGATCTTCAAGTAGAAGTGCATCAATCTCTAGCAGAGCCTCTGACATAGACCTCTCGCGCCATTTTTTAGGACCACTGGGCGCAAGGAGTCAAGGAGGAGGAGGGGCAGGAGGAGGGGGGGAAAAAGGAGATGTAAATCGTGGCAAAAACAATGCCCGGTGGGGCCATCGTCGGTTCCATCAAGGTCCCCCCAAGAGACCGAGGCAGGAAATCAGCCCATAGAGGCCCCTCCCTCCGCCCTGTCGGAGGATACGGGAGATAATCAGGAACTGAGTATTATTAATATTTCAGGTACATCCCTCACTGAGGAGGAAAGGTCAGTACTCGCTAGGGGGTTATCCTTTGCACCCAATACTCAGATTGACAAATTTGATGCCATTAAGGACCTCTTCTTATTCTGTAGGAGACTTCTCCTCAAAAAGTATTTTGAGGCACCTGAAAACACGAGTGTCACAATTGATTGGCAGGAAGGGGTCGCGTTGGACGACCTGACCTCCTTGCTGTGTGAACAGGATGCGAACCCCCTAGAGGAGGGGGGGCTGCGCAAGCCCTCTCGGTTTACACCACCTTGGACGATTAGCCCTGCGATTGCTTCCTTCTTTCAAGTGGTAAGTAATGAGATCAAACATATGAGAGTTCACTCGGGGCCAAACAACTTAACTAGGGAGGAGGGGATGGCGTTGCAGAATTTAAAGACACGGACAGATATTATCATTAAGGAGTCTGACAAGGGCGGTAACATTGTGGTTATGTCCTCGGACTACTACAGGAGTGAGGCCCTTAGACAACTCCTTAATCCTACCAATTATGAGAAGCTGCCCGCCAACCCCTTACCTGCATATAAGGTGGACTTTGACGCATTTCTTATGGAGGCCCAACAACAGGGGGTCATCAGCCAAAAAACAGCGGATTATCTTAGGGTTGATTTCCCAGTGGTACCCACCTTTTACATGCTCCCCAAAACACATAAGAACCCCCGTTGCCCGCCGGGTAGACCGATAGTGGCGGGCATCGGGGGTCTGACGGAAAGGGCCTGCATCTATATAGATCAACGGCTACAGAAGCATGTGCTGGCCCTGGAGTCATATGTGAGGGATTCAATGGATGTACTCAACCGGCTTAACCAAATACAATTACCTAGAGAAGCGCTATTAGTCACGTTAGATGTAGAGGCTTTATATACAAACATCTCCCATGATCTAGCCCTACAGACTTGTAGGTACTTCTTGTATATGGAAAACCAAAGAGATTCACGACAGTTGGAATTTACGATCTCCCTCCTTGAATTTGTACTCTCCCATAATGCTTTCACGTTTGATGGTTGTTTTTACAGACAAGTTTGTGGTGTCGCGATGGGAGCGCGATGCGCCCCTGCAGTGGCGAATCTCTTTATGGGATGGTGGGAGAGGGAGATCCTTTCCAGTGAAAAATTCGTTGCATATCAGTCCCGCATCCTCAGCTGGTTCAGATACATCGATGATGTGCTGCTGCTGTGGCAGGGCACTCAAGAAGAATGTATCGAGTTTATTAATTTGCTTAATGACAACTCTTACAATATTTTTCTGACATCTCACATCTCGGATAGGACAGTTGATTTTTTAGATCTGACAATCATCAAAAAAGAGAATGGGGATATAGAGACTACACTGTACCGTAAACCCACATCGGTGAATAATCTGCTACATTATAGTAGCTTTCATCGCAAAAAATTGAAACAGGGCATACCGGTCGGACAGTTCCTAAGGTTGCGCCGGAACTGCTCAACAGAGGTAGAGTTTGAGAGACATGCTACCATATTGGGGGATCGGTTTCAGAAACGAGGATACCCAGACCTAGTAGTGAGGAAGGCACTAGAGAGGGCCCAGTGTACACCCAGGGAATCCCTACTGGTACCTAGGAAGAGACAAAGGGACAACACTGAGGTCAGATTTGTTGCCCGGTTGAATAACCAATGGACACAACTGCAACAGATATTACACAGACATTGGGATATACTGAGGAGCGATCCTTACCTGGCTAGGTGGGTAAGAAAGGGACCCCGGATGATAGCACGGAGAGCTGCCAGCTTAGGGGATAGAATCTGTAGGAGTCACTACTCTAGGCCAAGCTCTTGGTTACAAGAGAGTAGGACACAAGGTAGTTTCCCGTGTGGGAATTGCTCCATTTGCAGATACATGTCCCCCAAAAAGGAAGTTAGGAATCCACGCACAAATAAAGTATACCACATCAAACAATTCCTCAACTGCAGAACGGTGGGTGTGGTATATTTGATTCGATGCACTTGCTCAATGATGTATGTGGGTGAGACAAAAAACACATTGAAAGCAAGAATACAGGCGCATCTTTCAACATTTCGCCTGGCACACAGGAACATTGAACAGGGCCGTCCCATACCCCCAGTAGCGTGGCACATACATGAGAAGCATGGCGGCCAGTTCGAGGGGATACAGATTATAGGCCTGGAAAAAGTGCAGCTGGGCATAAGAGGTGGGGATATAAAAAAACTCCTACAACAGCGTGAGTTGCGCTGGATTTACCAGCTGGAGACCCAACAACCCTATGGATTAAATGAAGATCTTTCTTTCACTCCGTTCCTGGGATAGATTGGGGTTTATTGTGTCGTGGGTGTGGTAGTTTGGTGTGGTTGGGTTGATGTTGGGGGGTGGGGGGTGGGGGTGGGGGGTGGGGTGGGGGGGTGGTATTTGGGGTGGGGGGTGGGGGGGGGTGGTGGAGGGTGGGGTGAACACTGCAGGTGGTTTGGGGCACATCACCCCGGCACAGGTGGGGCTGTATTGTGTCTCACACTGTTTTCGCATTGCACCTCTGGTTGTTTTCATTCACTTAACTGATGCACTGGTTTGGCCAATGGCCTACACTGGATAGGCATGTTTAGTTAATTTTTATTTTTAGTTTTATATATATTTATTTTTATTTTCATTTCATTCTAGTTTGTTCACATATGCGTGCCAGATTTTTGGATCCCCGGTGTGCCAGGCGTGAGAGTGTACAGCATAGGAGGAGATGGAACCCTGAACAGGGTGGTCCCCACTCTGAGGCCGGCGCGTGGTGCAATCCAGCTTCCCTGTGGATGAAGAATATTACATATCTCCAATTTATGGATCCCCGGTGTGCCAGGTGCGAGAGTGTACATCATAGGAGGAGATGGAACCCTGAATAGGGTGGTCCCCACTTTGAGGCTGGCGCTCGGTGCATTCCAGCTTCCCTGTGGATGAAGCAGATTGTATATTCCCAGCACGGAAATGGAGAGATCGTTGGATAACTTTCTGCCCCCTTGGTGTCTGGCCCCCCCCCCCCCTGTGTTGGGTGCCCTCCCTGGGCATCCTTTGTCCCCTTTGTACATCCTTGTCCCTCTTTTGAGGGTGCTTTCTTCGTATATTTTCCTTCGTTATATCTCCCTCTCTACTTACCTCTTGCTTATTGTGATGGCTTGTCATCGGAGGTTGTGCATAGGTCGGTAGTGGAGGTGTTCAAAATAAATTATAATAACATTTTATTTCTAATCAAATATGTGCAGACCTCTCTGATTCAAAATGTGTGTATATAATAAGAGTTTACAGTTATTGATGATGCCTAAGATGTGATGTATTGTATATATGTAGTATATGGATACATGTTTATTGTTGTTATTGTATATAGACTATTTTAAGATGTAGTCAATGTATGGTCTTAAATGGTTGCGTATATGTGTAATTCTCTTCTGGTTAAGGTTCCCACCGGGTGGTGTTCACCCACTCGGTCCCCAGTCCGGCGCCGCCAATACCTCCTGAGCAGGGCTCGCCTCCCGTCTGCAGCGCGAGTTGCGTAGCCCTCTGCTCACGCTGGTTATACTTCCGCGCTCCAGGTTGGAGCGCACGCTACGTCACTTCTGCCGGCGGTCGTGTGACGCGCTTCCGGCCGGAGCGCGCCCATGACACACCGGCTTCACATTAATGGCGGCGGGGGAGCGAGGTGAGGTGTGTATAAAACCAGCGTGGGAGCCGAGATCCAGATAGCCACTTGACTGCCCTGAGGAAGAGACCCAGCGTCTCGGAACGCGTGGGCTCGCTGTACGGGGGGACCGAGGTGTTACCATCTTCCAGCCTAAAGATAAGTCTTTTATTGAATTGTTGTTGCTATTGATTTATGTCTCCTGGGGTTAGGAATCACAGGTTTGATACTTAAACAATGTTTATTTGTACTTTGTATGAGATTGATGCACTTTGGCACTTAGCACTTTATTGATAAATGTGATATAATTTTGATTAAGGAGATATCTTTATATATATATTTAACTCACACATATGTTACTCTAACTGGTTGGCTTTTTGGTACACCCATGCCCCCCGGTGGCAGATAAGGATAGTGTAGATGTGTTTTATGTTTTTTAAATTTGTATATGTTGGTCTGTAATTGTTTATTGGAATCAAATTATTAAAGGACAATTTTTGTAATATTACTCGTGTGTGCAAAAGTAAAATCTTTGGTTAATATTTCACAGGGGCGTCTGGGCTCCCCCCTTTTTCTTTGTTTGGTAAATTTGTGTGAATACCAAAGTAGTGCACCACTATACCAGTGGTTGTGGGTGCCACCTAATTTATCCCCCCACTCTGTGGGTGGTGGTTTGTGTTGGATATTGCCCTAAGGTTGGCACCACAAATATGGCGTCGCATTTTGAATCTAGGGAGAGGGGCTGGCTCAATAAACTCCAGAAGCTTAAGGATAGGACAGCGGTAATATCTACAGAAACAACACCAGCTGTAAAAGAGATATTTAAACAAATTAAACGTGAACAAATACGATATACAAAACTTTGGTGGAATATTAGCAGTTTAGGGATCTATATCGAACAAGGTCTTATCCCGAGGGGGCTAAGGGTACAAATTTTTCCGGCATGGCAGATTCCAGAGGAACATAAACAAAAATGGGAAGCACATCTGACCCATTGCTCTAGGAATTTAATGGAGGAATTGATAGCTATGGATAAGGATGCTCTGAGTAGGGTGAAAGAAACCATTAGACAGCTATATGAACAGATTCCATGGGACATCCCTGCACAGGAAATAGATAAATTGCAAGCTGAACTTAATGAGGACCTGGAGTCCTTTGAAGACACAATCATGGCATCCAAGCAAGAAAAATTACAAAGGGACCAAACTGACCTACAAACCAATAGAGTATATAAATGGCGTCATGTGGGTAATGGGCGTACAGCTTTCACTCATAATAGAAGTAGATCTTCAAGTAGAAGTGCATCAATCTCTAGCAGAGCCTCTGACATAGACCTCTCGCGCCATTTTTTAGGACCACTGGGCGCAAGGAGTCAAGGAGGAGGAGGGGCAGGAGGAGGGGGGGAAAAAGGAGATGTAAATCGTGGCAAAAACAATGCCCGGTGGGGCCATCGTCGGTTCCATCAAGGTCCCCCCAAGAGACCGAGGCAGGAAATCAGCCCATAGAGGCCCCTCCCTCCGCCCTGTCGGAGGATACGGGAGATAATCAGGAACTGAGTATTATTAATATTTCAGGTACATCCCTCACTGAGGAGGAAAGGTCAGTACTCGCTAGGGGGTTATCCTTTGCACCCAATACTCAGATTGACAAATTTGATGCCATTAAGGACCTCTTCTTATTCTGTAGGAGACTTCTCCTCAAAAAGTATTTTGAGGCACCTGAAAACACGAGTGTCACAATTGATTGGCAGGAAGGGGTCGCGTTGGACGACCTGACCTCCTTGCTGTGTGAACAGGATGCGAACCCCCTAGAGGAGGGGGGGCTGCGCAAGCCCTCTCGGTTTACACCACCTTGGACGATTAGCCCTGCGATTGCTTCCTTCTTTCAAGTGGTAAGTAATGAGATCAAACATATGAGAGTTCACTCGGGGCCAAACAACTTAACTAGGGAGGAGGGGATGGCGTTGCAGAATTTAAAGACACGGACAGATATTATCATTAAGGAGTCTGACAAGGGCGGTAACATTGTGGTTATGTCCTCGGACTACTACAGGAGTGAGGCCCTTAGACAACTCCTTAATCCTACCAATTATGAGAAGCTGCCCGCCAACCCCTTACCTGCATATAAGGTGGACTTTGACGCATTTCTTATGGAGGCCCAACAACAGGGGGTCATCAGCCAAAAAACAGCGGATTATCTTAGGGTTGATTTCCCAGTGGTACCCACCTTTTACATGCTCCCCAAAACACATAAGAACCCCCGTTGCCCGCCGGGTAGACCGATAGTGGCGGGCATCGGGGGTCTGACGGAAAGGGCCTGCATCTATATAGATCAACGGCTACAGAAGCATGTGCTGGCCCTGGAGTCATATGTGAGGGATTCAATGGATGTACTCAACCGGCTTAACCAAATACAATTACCTAGAGAAGCGCTATTAGTCACGTTAGATGTAGAGGCTTTATATACAAACATCTCCCATGATCTAGCCCTACAGACTTGTAGGTACTTCTTGTATATGGAAAACCAAAGAGATTCACGACAGTTGGAATTTACGATCTCCCTCCTTGAATTTGTACTCTCCCATAATGCTTTCACGTTTGATGGTTGTTTTTACAGACAAGTTTGTGGTGTCGCGATGGGAGCGCGATGCGCCCCTGCAGTGGCGAATCTCTTTATGGGATGGTGGGAGAGGGAGATCCTTTCCAGTGAAAAATTCGTTGCATATCAGTCCCGCATCCTCAGCTGGTTCAGATACATCGATGATGTGCTGCTGCTGTGGCAGGGCACTCAAGAAGAATGTATCGAGTTTATTAATTTGCTTAATGACAACTCTTACAATATTTTTCTGACATCTCACATCTCGGATAGGACAGTTGATTTTTTAGATCTGACAATCATCAAAAAAGAGAATGGGGATATAGAGACTACACTGTACCGTAAACCCACATCGGTGAATAATCTGCTACATTATAGTAGCTTTCATCGCAAAAAATTGAAACAGGGCATACCGGTCGGACAGTTCCTAAGGTTGCGCCGGAACTGCTCAACAGAGGTAGAGTTTGAGAGACATGCTACCATATTGGGGGATCGGTTTCAGAAACGAGGATACCCAGACCTAGTAGTGAGGAAGGCACTAGAGAGGGCCCAGTGTACACCCAGGGAATCCCTACTGGTACCTAGGAAGAGACAAAGGGACAACACTGAGGTCAGATTTGTTGCCCGGTTGAATAACCAATGGACACAACTGCAACAGATATTACACAGACATTGGGATATACTGAGGAGCGATCCTTACCTGGCTAGGTGGGTAAGAAAGGGACCCCGGATGATAGCACGGAGAGCTGCCAGCTTAGGGGATAGAATCTGTAGGAGTCACTACTCTAGGCCAAGCTCTTGGTTACAAGAGAGTAGGACACAAGGTAGTTTCCCGTGTGGGAATTGCTCCATTTGCAGATACATGTCCCCCAAAAAGGAAGTTAGGAATCCACGCACAAATAAAGTATACCACATCAAACAATTCCTCAACTGCAGAACGGTGGGTGTGGTATATTTGATTCGATGCACTTGCTCAATGATGTATGTGGGTGAGACAAAAAACACATTGAAAGCAAGAATACAGGCGCATCTTTCAACATTTCGCCTGGCACACAGGAACATTGAACAGGGCCGTCCCATACCCCCAGTAGCGTGGCACATACATGAGAAGCATGGCGGCCAGTTCGAGGGGATACAGATTATAGGCCTGGAAAAAGTGCAGCTGGGCATAAGAGGTGGGGATATAAAAAAACTCCTACAACAGCGTGAGTTGCGCTGGATTTACCAGCTGGAGACCCAACAACCCTATGGATTAAATGAAGATCTTTCTTTCACTCCGTTCCTGGGATAGATTGGGGTTTATTGTGTGGTGATTGTCTTAATGGGATTGATTTGTATTACGTTGATAGTAATTCCGCACAGTAAGGGTGGGATTAGTGTTGGGGAGGGTTTGGTGTCGTGGGTGTGGTAGTTTGGTGTGGTTGGGTTGATGTTGGGGGGTGGGGGGTGGGGGTGGGGGGTGGTGTGGGGGGGTGGTATTTGGGGTGGGGGGTGGGGGGGGGGTGGTGGAGGGTGGGGTGAACACTGCAGGTGGTTTGGGGCACATCACCCCGGCACAGGTGGGGCTGTATTGTGTCTCACACTGTTTTCGCATTGCACCTCTGGTTGTTTTCATTCACTTAACTGATGCACTGGTTTGGCCAATGGCCTACACTGGATAGGCATGTTTAGTTCATTTTTATTTTTAGTTTTATATATATTTATTTTTATTTTCATTTCATTCTAGTTTGTTCACATATGCGTGCCAGATTTTTGGATCCCCGGTGTGCCAGGCGTGAGAGTGTACAGCATAGGAGGAGATGGAACCCTGAACAGGGTGGTCCCCACTCTGAGGCCGGCGCGTGGTGCAATCCAGCTTCCCTGTGGATGAAGAATATTACATATCTCCAATTTATGGATCCCCGGTGTGCCAGGTGCGAGAGTGTACATCATAGGAGGAGATGGAACCCTGAATAGGGTGGTCCCCACTTTGAGGCTGGCGCTCGGTGCATTCCAGCTTCCCTGTGGATGAAGCAGATTGTATATTCCCAGCACGGAAATGGAAAGATCGTTGGATAACTTTCTGCCCCCTTGGTGTCTGCCCCCCCCCCCCCTGTGTTGGGTGCCCTCCCTGGGCATCCTTTGTCCCCTTTGTACATCCTTGTCCCTCTTTTGAGGGTGCTTTCTTCGTATATTTTCCTTCGTTATATCTCCCTCTCTACTTACCTCTTGCTTATTGTGATGGCTTGTCATCGGAGGTTGTGCATAGGTCGGTAGTGGAGGTGTTCAAAATAAATTATAATAACATTTTATTTCTAATCAAATATGTGCAGACCTCTCTGATTCAAAATGTGTGTATATAATAAGAGTTTACAGTTATTGATGACGCCTAAGATGTGATGTATTGTATATATGTAGTATATGGATACATGTTTATTGTTGTTATTGTATATAGACTATTTTAAGATGTAGTCAATGTATGGTCTTAAATGGTTGCGTATATGTGTAATTCTCTTCTGGTTAAGGTTCCCACCGGGTGGTGTTCACCCACTCGGTCCCCAGTCCGGCGCCGCCAATACCTCCTGAGCAGGGCTCGCCTCCCGTCTGCAGCGCGAGTTGCGTAGCCCTCTGCTCACGCTGGTTATACTTCCGCGCTCCAGGTTGGAGCGCACGCTACGTCACTTCTGCCGGCGGTCGTGTGACGCGCTTCCGGCCGGAGCGCGCCCATGACACACCGGCTTCACATTAATGGCGGCGGGGGAGCGAGGTGAGGTGTGTATAAAACCAGCGTGGGAGCCGAGATCCAGATAGCCACTTGACTGCCCTGAGGAAGAGACCCAGCGTCTCGGAACGCGTGGGCTCGCTGTACGGGGGGACCGAGGTGTTACCATCTTCCAGCCTAAAGATAAGTCTTTTATTGAATTGTTGTTGCTATTGATTTATGTCTCCTGGGGTTAGGAATCACAGGTTTGATACTTAAACAATGTTTATTTGTACTTTGTATGAGATTGATGCACTTTGGCACTTAGCACTTTATTGATAAATGTGATATAATTTTGATTAAGGAGATATCTTTATATATATATTTAACTCACACATATGTTACTCTAACTGGTTGGCTTTTTGGTACACCCATGCCCCCCGGTGGCAGATAAGGATAGTGTAGATGTGTTTTATGTTTTTTAAATTTGTATATGTTGGTCTGTAATTGTTTATTGGAATCAAATTATTAAAGGACAATTTTTGTAATATTACTCGTGTGTGCAAAAGTAAAATCTTTGGTTAATATTTCACAGGGGCGTCTGGGCTCCCCCCTTTTTCTTTGTTTGGTAAATTTGTGTGAATACCAAAGTAGTGCACCACTATACCAGTGGTTGTGGGTGCCACCTAATTTATCCCCCCCACTCTGTGGGTGGTGGTTTGTGTTGAAATGTATGGAAGAGCGACAGGTAGCTAGAGGTCATACCTGGCGCTGTGCAAGGCTGAACGCTGGCGCTGTTCGCTGAGGCTGGGATAATGATGAATCAGACGCTACATGGCGCTATTCCAGTCGCTCAACAGATTCTGCTTGATAAATGTGTAATTGCGTGCCGTATCCGGCGTTGACCAGTCGCTATCAGTTGCTACCTCTCATTAACCAGTCGCTACCTGTTGCTATTCCTTCTTAAATAAGGGCCTTAGTATAGGAGGACTAAATGGACCAAAAAGCCCTCTGCTTAAAGGTAAAGGAAAGGAGGTGCTTTCCTAGAACAGAAAGTGTTTACACAGCGCTCCTTGCAGTGGGCGAAGCCATGCAAATCATCTTAGAGAGTCAGGAAAAATAATGAAAAGTACAGTAATTGCCTATTACCCTTCCAGTTTGAGAACAAACGTAGAGCATATACACAAAAGACACCAATATAATCAGGATCGTGCATGTAATATATGTAATTTACAGTGAGTGTGTGTCTATGTAGTGCAGTAGTGTGACAGATATGGCCAGTGCACTGTATATATTTTAGAGTGATCATTTCATATTGCTGTTTCAGCACAATCAAAATTAGGGGTTAGATCGCCAGACTGAAACAAGAATTGTAATGTATTAGTTAATACATATTACATTTAGGCTGCCTTCACGCTATGTGCTGAATTAGACATGCTATACCTCCATTAATAACCCCCATAGTTAAGTGCAGATCAGTCTACTGCATTTTGTCTTCTGCATTTTGCCTGTGTTGTACTGCTCCTGGGACTACCAGCCTGAAACATCAAGAATAGGGAATGGCATCCCGAAGGCTCAGTAGCTGCACAATCAGCCTCAGCTCTCCAGCATATCAGCTCCTATTCTCCTCTAAATGCATCCAATGCTCTGCTAGGGGTTCCCCCAAAAATCGTGCACCCTTAATAGAGCCCCGGGCTGATGCTGATGGGTAGCAGGCTCATCAACGCCCCTTCTGAATTGGCACTGCCACTGGGTATTGGCAACCCATCCCATTATCTGCCTTTGGTGTAAGGGTGTTTCCAGCGATTCTTTTGCTAGAATGTTATTGACTTTAAAATGATAGAACTTGTTATAGAAAATTCTCACAAGTAAAATGCAAGTATAATACAAAAGCCACACGAGTAAATGGTATCAGATACTGATGATGATGGGAGGCTGGAATAGGCTTGAGATGAATTAAATGGGTTTTTTGGATAACATTATAGCTAAAAGAGAAGAGGAGTGACCCAGAACCATTAACCTTGAACAGGTCTATTTAGAGAGACCAACATTTTTTAAGTTAGCTTCGAAAGAGAATCCAAGTTGTGGAAATGAGGATAATAAAAGGAAGGGAAAAGAAGAAACAAGGGTATTTGAAAAAGCATAAAAATAGTGAAAAAAGAAAGAAAGAAATAGGGGGAAAGGGGAAAGACAGACATGGCTGGTTTCCTCACAGGGGTAGCAGATGGATTTCCTCTGTTCCCAAATGGATGGAAAGAATCCATGGTTTCCAAACACTGAGAAACCGATCATGCATGTCTATCGTAATAGATGAGAGCTTTTCATTCACAATACAGGTGAAGTCATGAGCAGTCACCTGCTTCATAAACATTGCTTGTTGTCATTGGGTATGGATATAACCATTTTTTTGTTTTCAGAAGTAAGGCTACCAAAGGATTGTGATTCAATTAACAGGCAAGAGAAGATTAAGAAGATGGTAAACATTCATCCAGATCTGGTAAACCCTTCGAACAGTACAACAGCACAAACTGTGAATGCGAGTGTTTGGATATGATGTGACTGTGCTGTGAAGTCTATTTGGAATTAAATACGAATGGAATAACATTCATTCTCCGCTATCAATTCATTGAGTGAGCCAAAATTATTGTCATGAAAATCACAGGGAAGCACCTCCTCCTGGTGCCAGTCTGGTGCTTTTTCCAGCAGACCATGTGACCAAACCTTAAGAGTATAGAGGCCAGTATTCAGCATGGCTAGAGGCTGGGTTTTGGTCCACTTCGGCGGGGCACCCCAAAAACTCACCTCTCCCCGCTCCCACGTGACCGCTGCTGCCAATCCCCGCCGACGGACAAGCGGGAGGCAGTGACGGACAACAGAGCGCGCCCGCCGCCGGCTCCCGCGCGTCACTCTTACAGGGCGTGCGTCCTGTTAGCCGCTGGATCGAGGATCAGGTAGGGATTTAGGGGTTTCTGGGGGGTTTCACACAGTCAGGGGGCTGATCGGTCCGGTAATCTTATAGATATATATATCACAGGAGGGTGTTGGTCCACTTTAACCAAAGAGATATCAGGTCCTACGCTTCCATACACACCAGTAGCAATGTTTCTCTATGCCTTGGAAGCTTCTGATGGGAGTGGCTAGGGAGCTGGGCCCTGCTGCAACAAAGATGACCGATCTAAAACTCACCAAGGCCAAAGCACATTGTTGGAACCAGAGTTATTTAGACTGCAGGATTGAGCCTGTAAGTATAAGGCAAGTGTACATTATTTTATGCCTGGACAGGGACTTCCCAGACAAGTATGAAAGTAGCTGGATAGCAGGGCCAAGATTGAAGTGGACCAAAGCCCAGGATTTTAACTATCCTGGGTTTTGTTCCTTGCCTCCAGGGCACCCTGATCGGGGATTCCCCGCTGTGTGAAACCCCCTGGATCGCCGAGTGCAACTCACATCTTCCCGGTCCTACAGTGCAAGCGCAGCCTCTTGTCCAGTCGCTGATGTCACGCCATCTAAGCCAGCATCTAAGACCAGCGGCTCCGAGCACGCTGGCGGCCGCATCCCCCACTTCCCTCTAACAGGGAGCATGCCCGCACTGGCCATTCCCAAATACGTGGCGTGGGCACGCGTCCTGCTAGAAGGATAGCTGGGGTGCAGCCGCAGCATGTGCTGCATGCGCCGTTGTACCAGGAAGCAAAGTAAGTGATCGGGGCGACCTGGGGGTTTTCACAAAGTGGGGCATCCCGACTCTGGATGCCCAGTGGGGAGGGAATCAATAGGCCAGGGAATCCTATAGATTCCTGTGCTGATCATGCTGGGTTTTGGTCCACTTTAAGGTTTCTATCACCAGTATGTCTTATCGAGATGCTCCTCCCTCTCCGGGATTTGACTGAAGCCTCCTTTAAAGCACTTAATCCCTCCAAATAAACTTAAATTAACACCCAGATAAGCATTGATTAAAGTGGACCAATCACCCCCTTAAAGCGGCCCTGAAGTCTAAAAGACTCTGGGACCAGCAGACTTGGTGAAAGCTCTGTTCAAAACAGCGGCTTTATACTGTGCATTAGTATGCACGACATAAAGCAGTGATTGGATGAGCACTCGTGCATGCGCCAGGGTACGGCAGAAAGGGTGAGTACAGTGGGTGGGTTTCACACTGCAGGACATCCCAATTCAGGATGCAAGGACCAATCACCGGTATAGTCAAAATCCTAGTGGGGGCGTGGTCAAGATGGAAACCTGAGTGGATGTGCCTGATTGGGGCTCTGTACAATTATGCTGACTTTACCTGTGTAACCTGTAGCTGGGCAGCCAGAAACCCTTCCTGGGCTCTACCTGGTCCAGGGACCGAGCCTGTGTGCGGAGCGGCGGTGGAGGCAGCCATAGGCGGCGGTTGAGAAGGACGCGAGGTGCGGGAGAGGCACCAGCTGGCCCCGGACACGTGCGCGCAGTGGGAAGAGGCGGCGGCAGCGGCTGGAACTGACAGTGGCGGCGGCGGCCCAGGCTGTCGGCAGGGGCGGTGGCTTCGTTTGGCCCGGGCAGCGGCGGTGATGAGGTGCCTAAGGACGCTGAAAAAAGGGAATTGAAGGAATAATGTGAGAATACTGGGTCTCCACGGTTGAGAGAGCGCATAGGATCCCTATGAGACCCCTTCCACCAGGGACTCCGCCAAGACCCTTCATATTTAAAATTCTCCACTACAGGGAAAGAGACGCTATCCTGGCCACAGCTAGAGTGAAAGGGGTTGGGACCTTTAACAACACCCGGCTATCCTTTTTCCCGGATTTTACTTCTGAGGTCCAAAAGCTGCGGCGCTCCTTTAATGGCATAAGAGAGAGGCTCAGAAAGAAGAAAATTAAATATGCCATGATGTTTCCAGCGCGTCTGCGTGTGCAAAATGTAGAGGCGACCGGGTTTTTCACTTCGGCCGAGGAGGCTAGTACATGGCTGGACTCTCTGCCGGGGGCCTGACGGACTGGGCTCTGGGTGGGGAGGGTTGATCCCTGAGTATATCTACTTTTGAATTGATGCCAGCAGGCCTTGTCGGGGGGGACCTTCCCCTGCTAGGTGCCTGGCGGCGGCGCCGCCGCCAGTCGTTTCCGACTCCACCTAAGAGCGGGGTCAGTTCTGTTCCTTGTTAATTGATGGTTGTTGAAGCTGCTGAGCTTTGATTTTGCTGCCCAAGTTACAAATCATCCTGTCCTAATTATTGCAGGGGAGCTGTTGCTCTGGACTCCCATGGTACAATGGACCCCCCTCCCCAAAACCCTTACCCAATATCTTATTATCCCTGCTACCTGCCCCCCCCCGTGCTTCCTTACCCCCAACCCCCCACCTTCCTTTTTCCTCGTCCTGCCTACCTCCAAGTGACCCTGGGAGCCCATGGTGGTTAAACCTGACGACCTGCGCATTGAATTGCTGTTTTCATGTAGCTGGCCCTTAGGCGAAGGGTCCCTGCAACCCAGGTGCAACTAGTTACACCGTTGTTGTATTGCCTTGTTGGGGGGGGTATGATGCTCGCCAAAGTTGGGGGATGGTGGAGCGGGGTGGGGGTGGTTGGGAATGGGAATGACATGTATAGTTTAGAGTGTAGTGTTTTATGTTTAGTTTGTCCTTGTGTGGGTATGAATGTGTTGAATGGAAGCCGGACTCTGGAAATGGAATGGAGATGGGTGAGGGGGGAGGTCAATCGGGGAAAAGAGGATCCTGACCAGGAGGGTTGCTCTCTGAGTTATGACAATGGGTGAATGTAAATTTCTCTCCTGGAATGTCCAGGGACTCAACGATAAAATTAAACGGTCCACAGTCCTTTTATCGGTCCACCAGTTTATCAAGAGATATAGGCCTAATGTGGTGATCCTCCAGGAGACTCGCCTGGTGGGGCGGAGGGGGCTAGCGCTAAGAAGGCCCTGGATTCAGGACACTTTCCATGCTCTCTTTTCTGCCTACTCTAGGGGGGTCTCCATGCTGATCTCCAAAGAGACCCCGTTTGTATTGCATTCTGTGCAGACTGACCGGGAGGGTTGTTATGTGATCCTTCACGCTAAACTTATGGATACTGATGTAATTATAGTGGGTCTATATATTTCCCCGCCCTTTTGTATTCAGGTGTTGCACCGAGTTATGGAGAAGGTGGTTAATTACCCCCCTGCTCTGATCTTACTGCTGGGAGACTTTAATATGGTCCTGGACTCAGCGCTGGACCGACTGTACAGGAATCCAGGACCTAGGACGCAACTTGCGGCCTGGGCCGAGGCAATGGGCCTACAGGAGCTCTGGAGGTGGAAACACCCACCTGACAAGGCGTACTCCTGTCACTCGACCACTCATCGATCCCTGTCCAGGATTGACCTCGTGTTTGCAACACCTGACCTATTGCCCAGGGTGGAGACCTGTAACTATCTCCCGAGAGGTATCTCAGACCACTCACCTCTGCTTGCGGTGGTTGAGCTGTCACGAGAACGGGAATGCCAAGTGGGGTGAACCCTAAACCCCCTATGGCTCGAGACCTCCGAAGTTAAAAGTAGCCTATCCTCCTCTGCTGGGGGTTTTGGGAGTGTAATACGGGTGAGACGTCTGTGGGGGTAAGATGGGATGCCTTTAAAGCAGTTACCAGGGGGTGTGCCATTAGCACCATAGCAGCGGTCAGAAAGAAAAAGGAGAGAGAAAGGGCAGAGCTCGAGAGTAAACTAGCAGCTGCGGAAGAGAAGTTTATCGCCTCGACTGATGGCAGGGACCACTCGACGCTGATGACTCTAACGCGGGAATATAACTTGTTACTGACAGATTCCACCAGGAAGCTACTGCTATATAAGCAGGCTATTTTTGACAAGGGGGACAAAAATTGCAAAACTCTGGTGTATCTAGCGAGGGCAGAGAACAAGTCTAATAGTGTTGCCGGGATATCAGACGCAGGGGAGACAGTAACAGAGGAAGATAAAATTGCCCAACAGTTTCTCAGATACTACTCAGCCTTGTACTCCTCAAGATCCAATTACACAACAGAAAAGGTTGGATATCTATCTAGATCAGATCACTTTCCCTGAACTGACCACTGATGATCGGGAGACCCTGGACTCCCCCATCACTGTTGAGGAAGTCACAAGCGCAATCAGAGCGCTTCCTGGAAGGAAGGCGTCTGGGCCTGATGGGTTGCCAGCGGAATGGTACAAATTGGAGCAGGAACAGATTGCTCCTAGACTCTGGGAGGTGCTGAAACAGGCGGTAGACGATGAGAGTCTACCAGCTTCCTTCCATGAAGCGCATGTGGTCCTCATCTATAAGGAGGAGAAGCCCGCCGATGCTTGTGCATCTTATTGGCCAATTTCCCTACTAAATCAAGACGCCAAAATATTGGCCAAAATCCTAGCTATTAGGCTAAATAGGGTCATATTGCAATTGATCGGGCAGGACCAATCCGGCTTCATGTCGGGGTGCACTACAGGGATAAATCTGCGTAGGCTGATGACGAATCTCCAAATCGTGCATGACAACTGTGGAAATAGGGCAATCGCTTCATTGGACAATGAGAAGGCCTTTGATTCAATCGAATGGGCCTATCTTTGGGCTGTACTGGCCCAGCTCCCTGCTGGTTTCATAAAATATTTCAAACGTTTATATGGTCACCCGACGGCTAGAGTGCGGCTTAATGGATGCTATTCTGACCTGTTTATATTAAGCAGAGGAACCAGACAGGGTTGCCCACTCTTGCCATTACTCTTCGCATTGGCCATTGAACCCTTGGCGATTATTGTCAGAAACTCTCCAACCATCACTGGATGGAAATTGGGGGAGGTGGAGGAGAAGATCTCACTCTACGCAGATGACACCCTACTTTATCTGGCGGATGGCTGTGAGTCTCTGGAGGCGGTACTTGACATTATCGGCACATTTGGGAAGTATTCAGGTTTGAAAATTAATTAGGAGAAGTCAAGCTTGATGCCGGTAGATGAGCCTGACCCTAAGTATATCTTGCCAAGATCTCAGTTGACGGTGGTACGACAGTTCAAATATCTGGGAATCATAATTTGTAAACAACCGAGTGAGTTTATCCCCCTCAATATCTCTCCTGTTATGTCGAAACTGAAGCAGAGAGTCATTCAGTGGGCGAGTCTCCTGTTGTCGGTTATGGGTAGGGTCAATATATTTAAGATGATCTTCCTTCCAAAGTTTCTGTACATTTACCAGGCCTCTCCATTGCTGCTCCCTATCTCCCATTTTAAAGCACTGGAGTCAATCATCTTTAGCTTCATTTGGGGACAGTCTCCGCCAAGGTTAAACAGGCAAATAATGAAGGCGCAAATAGATATGGGTGGGCTGGCAGTCCTGCACATGCAAATGCATTTTTATGCCACAAATCTTTTGTTTGCTCACTGGTGGCTCTGCCAGCCGAACGACAACCCGGGGGTACGTCTGAAAGCAGCAGTGCTGGGTTCTCCTGAATGGCTGGCCTCTCTGGTGTATAGAGGCACCAAAAGGGTCCGAGAAGCGACAATATGTATGAGAGCAACTAGCAATATCTGGGAGAGGGTAGCTAGGTTGGGAATGAAGTCCGGTGAGACCCTGTCCTGGTCCCCTCACACTCCCTTATGGGACAATCCTAGGCTTCCAGAGCTTGGAGTTATGCAGGACCCACAGTTCTGGACAGGGAAAGGCATCCATAGAGTTGGTCAACTATATAAGGAGGGGGTGCTTATGTCTTTCGATCAGATTAGAAAAGCGTTCCATCTATCCCATCGGGACTTTTTTCAATAGTTGCAACTTAGACATGCACTGCATGCCCAGTTTCATAGAGAGGGCCCGAGGATAGTGGGATCAAGCACAGAGAGTGCTGCTAGAGACTCGAGCCTTGTTAAACCCATCTCCACATTATACAAATGCTTGTTGGGAGAGCTGGAATCCCCTAGGAGTGGAACTAAATGGCAAGCTTTAGACCAAAACCTGGATCAGGATGACTGGGAGGAGATATTGGAAAATTTGCACCCGTCAGTGGTGCCAGGAATAGATTAATCCAAACCAAATGGATCCATCAAGCATACATCACCCCGGTCCGTCTGCACAGAATGGGATTAATAGACTCTGATGTGTGCCCTAGGTGTGAAAGAGGTAGTGGCACATGGGTGCATGTGACCTGGTCATGTGAAACCTTGGTGGGCTTCTGGAAAGGTGTGGTGGATATGATCAGTAGAGTGGTCTGATTCAGGATCCGGGGGTCTCGCTATGTCTCCTTGGGGTGGTTGAACCGCTGTCGGAACTCAGAGCATTGAAAACACTGCTGTGACTGCTGCTCTTTTATGCCAGGAAGTGCATTCTGTTAAACTAGAGGCACCCTACCAAACCCTCAGTGCAAGCATGGAAAAGGTTAAGTTCGAGAAGGTATGGGATCCCTGGCTACAGTGCCAGGAATCGGCATCTGATGATGAGTAAGTTGGGTAGGAAGGATTGGCCGGGGATCACCACGGGCTAGCCCGACACATAGGCGGATTGGATGGGACCGAGGGTTGGAACCCAGAAGTTGAGCAGTGGAAGAGAATACAAAATAAGCTCCGATAAATAACTGATGGTCTTTGTTTTCTGATCCTTCTCCGGTAGTGTGCCTGTGTCAGTGGTCCCCAGGGTCCGGTATTGAAGAGGTATGAATGGGTGTTGATGTTGTCAGTTAAGAATGCTATTTATGAGGATGGGTACCTAATGGGTACTTAATTGCTGTATAAGATAACTCTTTTTTTGTCTTTGGTCTGATGTGTTATTGCAAAATAAAAACTTTAAAATGAAAGGAAAAAAAAATCCTAGTGATTGGTCCACCTTAACTTACAATCTGGTTGCAGTGAGTGAGCAGGTCATGAGTGGAAGAGAAACATGGCGGATATCTACAGCCTGAAATAGGATGCTGGATTATTTCCCCTGGTGCTCCATAGACAGAAGCACTGTGGGAGGGAGGTTTTATGAGTGTGCACTACCAATTATATGAATTTATGCTAGGTGCTGGCAAACATAGGGACAGTGACTATAAAGAGAAATGGGTGGGGACCCTAGACATGCCCCCAAAAAGGAACCCTATATAACTGCCGCACACTAAAGGGTTTGTCCAAATACATCAACTCCGTAGTAGAAAAATATTTCATAAATTTATTTGATCAGGACTCACATAATTTACACCAACAATACATAAAAGACCCATTTAAAAAACATATAACACACACAAACGGAGGTTGGGCCCCTCAAACGGCTCTAGATTCTCCCATAAATAGTAATACATATATATATATATATATATATATATATATATACAACAATAATTGATATAATGATGTTCCTGAACCCACAATACACAATACCTATATATACTTAATAAACATTCACCATTTTATCCTGGGAGTGTGTGTAGGTCAAGTGGATGTTGTAGGAGTTGTCATTTCGATCCGATATAAATCTATCACACAGTTCCGGGCGTTTGCACATTATAGACATAGTAGAGTGATTATAGTATGTTCATTGTTTTAATAGAATATGCCCTCTGCCTCTGTATGTATACCTTCCACGATCCGCTGACAAAACACTTCTGGTTGGCAGGGTGGGCTGGAGGTTAGCGTGGCGGTGCGCTCGTGCTCGGGCGCGCGGCCGCCCGGGACCTCCTACTGCAGGGGAGTGTGCCCGGGCGGTCGCGAGCCGGGTGCCCCGTGACGCGCTTCCGGTTGTAGTGCGAGTATGGGCGGATGCGACGCACCCTCCCTGTGGTTGCCCTTACGGGAGCATTTCCTGCTGGACGGGGCACACGTGTGGGGGGATGGCAGCGCGCACGGCCATTGGAGCGGCTACATTCACAGGTGTGTTTATATAGAGACAAGGGGCACATGGCGGTTCATACACCCTGGCGAAGTGGCGCAGAGCCACGCAACGCGTCGGTGGCGAACCGTTGGAGGGGACCCCAGAGGCTTCATAATATGGTGATGTAGAGATACCTCTTTTATTTGATTTCAATCTCACTGGCTATAGAACTCCTGAACCAACGGGGCAAATACAGTAGATACTCTTGTTTATACCTGTTTGTACAATGCACTTTTTGCACTTTAATGTTGTTATCCAATAATGGATTTGTTTGTCACTGATTTTGATATATTTTTATGACTGAGTCAACACAATAGGTTTATATTATTATAGATTTGCATTAGCAGCAAGCACTTTTGAGCACCTTTCCCCCATCCCTTGATTCATCATTTAGCAACCCTTTTATCTTTGCCCCTGTATTGTGGGTTCAGGAACATCATTATATCAATTATTGTTATATATATATATATATATATATATATATATATATATATATATATATATGTATTACTATTTATGGGAGAATCTAGAGCCGTTTGAGGGGCCCAACCTCCGTTTGTGTGTGTTATATGTTTTTTAAATAGGTCTTTTATGTATTGTTGGTGTAAATTATGTGAGTCCTGATCAAATAAATTTATGAAATATTTTTCTACTACGGAGTTGATGTATTTGGACAAACCCTTTAGTGTGCGGCAGTTATATAGGGTTCCTTTTTGGGGGCATGTCTAGGGTCCCCACCCCTTTCTCTTTAGAAGCATTGTGGGACACAAACTATTAACATCTTAGTTTCACCCACGGAACCCACACCCTTGGCGGTCAGAACTCTGGACAGTCCGGGTGCTGGTGTAGTAAACAGTGCCAAAGCGGTGGTACCTTGAGTTAAAAGCCGGCAACTGGGGCCCTGCTAGAACCATTACTGACCCCACTGAAAGTCTGGCTCTGGAAACAACTAACGTCCACTATTGTAGCTGTATGGGTGTCAGGCCTCAGTGGCATAATATAACACATACTCATTAAGCCTATAGGTAACATTCAGGTCCGGATTATGAGGAGGGTGCAAGGGGTCTCCATCACTTGCCCTTCAAAGGGGGCCTCCACCAACCTTTGGGTTATGGTCTGGTCCAGGAGGCTTTCCTGCCTTTGGACTGACGGGCCCCAGCAGCAACAAAGCTATCAGCGACAGTGGAGGCCCCCCTGCGCCTGGGTAAGCCTTTTTTGTTTTTGCAAACCCACAGCCAAAGCCACCACAGGGCAGGATGGAGAGTCTATAGCAGCAAAGCCTCCATCAGCAATGCTACAGTGATGGGTGGGTGCAGAGCTGTCAATCGGTGGCCGCTTACTACACATAAGCCACCAAACACAGCCGCTGGCAGCTCAATGCAGGGAACTGTTTTCTGCTGGACCAGCTGGGGACTGCACTACCCCCCACCCAGAATTGCAAAGCAGGAGTTCCTGAGGGTGGCACAAGGGATTGCCACCAATCAGTTACTTGGCTGGACCATTATTTTAAAGGACTGGTATGCTGTGCTCCACTGTAGAACATAGTACCGTCTCTTATCTTGCCCTCCTGCACACTGCCTAAAAAAGCAGTGTCACCTTTTTAACACTCTGGGGGAGAAGAGAGTAGTGTGTGCAACTGTTCTGTGTCCCTGTGCATCCTGCTCCACTACACCAAAACTACCCATCTTACTGCCGCAGTAGAGGGTGCTACATCTGCTGCAGGGGTTATTGCTGGAGTGGGGTAGAAAAAAATCTGTTCTTGGCAACATTTTAAGTGTCTACATCTGTCCTGGGCAAAATAATTCTGTGAATATTCTAGGCAAAATATATATATATATTATCATCTGCCCTGGGCAAAATAATTCCGTGGCTGTGCTTGTTTAAAATAAATCTGTTTTGGAATGTGTCCTTGGAAAAATAATGTGGCTGTCCTATGAGAAATAATTCAGTGTCTGCATCTATCCTCTGTAAAATAATAATTTAGAGGCTGTCCTGGGCAAAATTATTTTGAATCGGCATCTCTCCTGGGTAAAATAATTCTGTGGTTGCCCTGGCCAAAGATTTTGCATTGCCTGTGTGCATATGTCCTGAGAAGAATGCTATCTGTAACTACACATTTGTACAAACATAATTGCATTTTGTTTTGTGTTTGATATTAACCACCCCTTTGCCGCAACCAGAATGTAGACGTGGCCTTCATTGAAAATAGGTTTAACAACACTGCCTGATCTAAAAGAAGGCATGGATCTAATGAATGTAAAGAAAGAATAAAGAATAGAAGGATTGACAGAAAGTCAGAAAAAAACTTATAGTCAACATAAAGTCAGAAAGAAACATAGATAGAATAAAAGAAAGGAAGCCAGGAATGAATGAAAGAATTAGAAGGAATGATAGAAAGAAAGAATAGAAGTGAACTCTTAGTGGCTAATCTAACCCTGGCTGACAGGACTCAGTTCTGGCTACTACACGGCCCTGTGTCCTGCATTAGGGCTGTCCAAGAAGAGGGGATGACCCCACCCACTGCTGGCAAGAGGTCGGTCATATGACCACCATGTGAGGTGGGCCCTTACAAAGGTGCAGAGGCCCCGACCTCCGCCTGGTTAAAACCAGTGATGATGCTGGTCCTTTATCCAGAGGTGCCTGTGCAAATATAACCACTAGTTTTAGAGACAGTCATCAATATGGCACGGTTTACAAATCTGTAATTACAAGGAGGTGCCAAATAAAAAAATGTACAGTTGGGTAGGAAAAAAAATACCTGATATAAAATACATTAGATGTATTATTTTATTTATAAAGGGCAGAGTTGTCCCATGGTGCTACATAGAATACAGAGAAGAAATCCCATTGGTCTTGCTGTGATCCATGCATACAGCTGTTACAGACCCATTCACTCTTATCTGAAGCAGACTTTATGGACCAATAAGACAATAAAGCTTGTATGTCCTCTCCATATTGTCAATTACAATTTAGAATATTTTCAATACATATTGCAATACTTGGTCCTGAGAAAAAGGTATGTATAGCTGAGATCCCGAAATTCCACTTCGAAGAGTCATTTATAAAAGATGCTCTTTTGGTGCCACCTGCTGGTGCACTGGGAGATTTCACATGCCTTACTAAAATTGCAAACGTTTACAACTGTACTGAGTATCTTTAAAGTGGACAAAACCCAGGATTTTGACTATCCTGGGTTTTGGTCCACTTCCCCGGGGCACCCAGATCGGGGGTACCCCACTGCATGAAACCCCCCAGATCAACTCACCTCACCCAGCTCGGCGCATGCACGGCTGCTCGGCCAATCAGTGCGCTTGGAGCCGCTGAGCTATGCACATCTTAGCGGCATCTAAGATCAGCGGCTCCGAGCACGCTGGTGGCCGCATCTCGCGCTTCCCTCTAACAGGGAGCGTGCCCACGCCGGGCATTCACAAATGGGCGGAGCAGGCACACTCCCTGCTAGAGAGAAGCGCGAGATGCAGCCGCGGCCCGTGCATGCGCCATTGGACCGGGATTCAGGTAAGGTTTGCGGGCGTCCTGGGAGGTTTCACACAGCGGGCATCCCGATTTTGGATGCCCCGTGGGGAGGGAATGTATCCCCGGGCCGATCCTGCTGGGTTTTGGTCCACTTTAAAGAGGAACAACACGCAGGAATTTCACTGTGTGAAACTGCCTAACCACTCACCTTTCTACCTACCCCCCTACTCACCCAACTGTTTACTTGCCTATCTACCCACCCACCTGCCTACTGACCTATGTATCTACAAATCCACATACTCCTCTGACTACCCCCTATCTGTCCAGTGGAGTACCTACCCATCTACTTGCCTACCCACCTAAATGCCCACTTAAGTACCTACTTACCTACCCACCCACTCACCTATATGCCTGCCTGCTCAGCCACCTACCTTCCTAACATAACCTACCTACCTAGGAGATACAGGGAGGTCGTCTTTCTTGGTGGGTGGGGTTCACACACACAGAACAGATGTATAGCACTAGGTAGAGTGGTTTTAAACAGGAGCACAGCGTATCCACTCATACTAGAAATTGGCTTGTGTTTTGTTTCTTAGTGGCATTGATTACTGACATTATGCATTGGTCTAATAGCGCACAGTATTGTATTCATTCGAGTGAATGGAGAAAGGAGCAATCAGGGCCGCATCCATAATGAGGCGGGGCTAGTGTGCGGCCGAGCGCGGGGGCGGCACAGGCATGGAGAATCAAGCAATACTGCAAAAATGCTCGCTTTCTCATTCACCTATTATGTTTTCGCCGCTGGCGCCCACAGCTGCTGGCCAAGCAAGTCCTCCAGCACAGCCCCCCTCAATGGATCAGCGTGGACCCCTCCGCCCCCCGAGGGTCAAGGAGAAAGTGAGCAATGGTACTGGGAATTTGCAGTGCTGTCGCTCGGTCCGGTTGGCCTCGAGCCACGTGCCTTTGCAGGAGTGTATACCTGAGGTTCTCCCCTTTCCAACGACAGCTCCAGTGAGTCATTAATCCTTCCTAGGTCTGGGGATCCAGGACTTAGCAGTACCACCACGTGGTCCAGTTGGCTCCAATATACATGGCCTCTTAGGGGTGTATACCTGAGGTTCTTCCCTTTCTAGTGACACCAGTCACTGGTCATTAGCCCCCCTGGGTCCAGAGATTCGGCACTCGGAAATGTACCACACTCTGGTGCCCGTGAGCAACGATACCTAAGATTCGCAGTGCTGCCGCTTGGTCCGGTTGGCCCCAAGCCACATGCCCTTGTAGGGGTGTATACCTGAGGTTCTCCACTTTCTAGCGACACCTCCAGTGAGTCTTTACCCCCCCTAAGTCCGGGGTGTACACCTGAGGTTCTTCCCTTTTCAGCAGGGTCATTAGCCCCCCTGGGTCAGGAGATCTGGTGCTCGGAATTGTACTATCCTTGGCGAGGTGCATTGATTCCCAGAATGATTTGGAGACTCGGTTCTCCAAGGTGGAGTGTCATTGAAAAGAGGAAGCCTTCAGTTATGCACCTCTGCAAGGGCATGTGGATCCAATCGGTGGTACCGCTAAGTCCCAGTACTGTTGCTCCCTGGATTGGGGGTCTAAAAGTCAGTGGGGCTAGTTCTGCAGCTGAAGATCTCAGCTACATTCCCTGTAAGTTTGAGCTTCCTTGCCCCCATGGTCCAGGAGAACCAGAGCTCAGAATTGGAACTCTCCGGACGAGGTGCATGAATTTCCAGGGTGACCAGAGCTCTGGTTCTCTGGACTTAGGGGGCTAAGGACCAACTGGAGGCACCAAGGACAGTGCAGAGAGGTGGTGAGGACTGTAGTCAACGGGGACAGCACAAAACAGGATTCCCCAGCCCTGATCAGCAGTGATTCAGTCAGTCACCTACTTATCTACCTACCTGCCTACTGACCCACCCAACAATTCACCCACCTAGGAGGTGGCAGTTGCCCACCCACCTACCTGCCTTCCCATTTGCCCACCTTCCTACCTGCCCTCCCACCTACCTCGCTACCTGCCCTCCCATCTACCTACCCACTCACCTATCTGCCTAACCACCCACCTTCCTACCTTCTCCCCTACTTACCCAACTGTTTACCTGCCTACTTACCCAACCATTTTACCTTTGGAGAATCAAGCAATATCGCAAAAACGCAGTTGGCGCGCTCACCCACTTTCCCATTCACCTTTTATGTTTTCACTGCTGGAGCCCGCAGCTGCTGGCCAAGCAAGTCCTCTGGCATAGCTCCCCCCCCCCCCCCAGTTGATCAACATGGAGTGACGTGACCACCTAACACTCTGTGAGAGCGGAGAGGTCTTCCAGCCTCGGAGGTGAGGGGGCATTACAGCTTGTGGGCAACAGCGTCTGTGAGAGCTGCAGTCGCCTATCTGGGTGAATGATGGGGGGAAATGAGTTAACGTGGACCAAAACTGCATATCTGGGGGAGATGAAGGTATTAAAGTGGACCAAAGATGCCTATCTGGGGGAGAGGAAGGTATTAAATATATTTATCAATACTGTATATATATATATGAGGGGAGGGGGGAGTTGTGTTAAAGCAGGATCCAGGGCCAGCCAATGACCTTCACCCGGGGTATCCCAAATTTGGATCCCCCACTGTGTGAAACTCTCCCAGAGCGCCGGTATTCACTCACTTTTCCCCAGTCCAAGGGCGCATGTACGGCCTATCATCCAATCAGAGCTGTTTGCTGTGCTTATGTCATTCTGCAAACGGCTCTAATGTTTACAATGGAGAGTGAGAGCGACCCTAACCCCTGCATCCTAGTGCTGTGTGCATTCCCCCACCCCGGCCATTCAGATAGGCTGTGCGGGAGCACGCTCCACTCCACTCGCTCCCCAATGAAACCTATCAGCGCCATTTGGCGAATGACATAGTCATGGCAAACAACTCTAACTGGACGAGAGCCTGCACATGCACTATTGGAGCGGGAAGAAGCGAATACCAAGCAATATGGGGGCTTTAACATAGCGGGGCATTCTAGTTCAGAATGCCCCTGGGACACGGAACAAAACCCAGGATAGTCAAAATTAAAGTGAAAAAATTTGGAATTTATTTGATATGCTGTTGTTTTACAATTTGGTAAGATGTGCACATGACGGGAGGGGGGGTGAGGGATGCCACTCCATAGTTCACCTTAGGCAGAGGCAGAGAGACTACGTACACTCCTGGGAGCAATGATTGGTTTTGTGGTTTTATAGGGGAGGAGCATTTTTTATCCCCTCAGTGGCTTTGATTCACAAAGAGTTGAAAAAAACTCTCATGGTAGTAAAAAATGTAATTCATGAGAAAAAAACATGAGAATGTCACTGTTAGTGGATCACCAGATAGGAAGACAATGAAAGTCAATGGCAGTTTTTTACTCCAGAAAAAATTTATTGAACTTTTAACCCCTTTTTACCTGTAGTAAAACGTGACATTGACTTTCATTGTCTTCCTATCTAGTGATTCTCTAACAATTAGATTCTCGGGCTTTTTTCTCATGAATTGAATTTTTTACTACCATGAGAGTTTTTTTCAGCTCTTTGTGAATCAAGGCCTGTGTGTGAAGTGAGAGGGTGGGTAACCTGTTTCTACATACATGCAAAGCCCCAGCATACCCCCTCCATCGCAGTGAACAAAGTGGGCACGACTGCATCACTGTGTTACAGGACATAGGGGTGGCCACACAGAGGCTGCCTGGAGATAAGACAACAAGGATGGCACAGGGGACTGGATCTGACATTTTGTTTAGAGAGCAAGCAAAGGCAGGCATTCTTATTGTTATGTTACTTGGTTGGACTATTACTTTTAATCAGATATCCACCGTCTTCATTCTCCCCACGGGTGTTGAGATGGGGGTTGGAATTAAAAACCTTACTGTAACTGGCACCCCCCCCTCCACTGTGCGCGCACCTGCCCGTCCATGGAAGGTTGGGCCCGCACACAGAGTGGGGGATGTGTATGACTGTGCATCCTCTTCGAGATTGCTGTCCCCTTCCAACAACATCATGGGACTGACACTGACATTTCGTCAAGCTCTTTAATTTCAGGCAAATAACAAAATAAACTATATTCAACTTTTGCCCTCCCCCCCAGCTGTTTTACCCTACTCCAGCAGTATAAAATGTACAAGGATCAAGTCCTGCAGTCAGTGGCTAACTGGGGCGAGAAATCAGCCATGGATTTTACCAGCCCCTGGCCGGCCCGAGACATCCCTGCTGAGCCCCCCAACCATAGCATTGCGGGCTGGGGTTCCTTGGCTTGTGGGAACAGTGAGGCTGGGTACAGGTGGCTGAGAGGGAGACTAAGGGAGCAGGGATTGCATGTGGGTGTTAAAAGCAGCAGCCCAACTGGCCCCAAAGCAGTGCGGCAGTGTCCCGGGTCTCCCTATGGCCAGTCTGCCCCTGCTTGCAGTGTGCATATAAATACTGGGATAACCATGCTACTGCAGGACTTGATCTCAGGACATGGTGCATTTTATTAGAAGACTAAACAGCTATGCTGGACAAAAGGTGATTATAGTATATTTTGCTTTTTGCTCGGATAGAGCCTCTAAAGTGCACCAAACCCATCTATTTGACTACTATCCCCCACATCCCTCACTCTACAGCCAGTATATTTTGGATGGTCTTGCCATCCAGTCTTCTATCCTTTCCCAGCAATTTTCCAGATTACTGTGTGTGTGAGTAGCAAGACCAATGATTGCCAGATTATGTCCAAGATTTAACCCTTTCGCTGCCAGCCTACCTGCAGCATTTGCCACTCCCTGTTGCCAGACTGAGTTTCACTGTTTTGCGCTACACATGTTCAACTGTCATTTTTGAAAGGATTTCCAGGGATTTCCCAGGAAAATTATATATTGTTTTTTTCAACAGAGTCTGGGCTTTAACATGAAATGTCTTGTTTGTATTTTTTAGGTGTATTCTCAACATTTTTGGGTGAAATGTGTGAAAAAAATTAAAAAATATATATTTTTTTACAATTTGTAGAGTTTTTTTGTAATAAAAAATGTAAGTTTGTCAATAAAATCTTATTGCGTGAGAAACCCCAATTTCTCCCGGTTACAGCGATACCACATATGTATAGGTAGACACCCTTTCCTGCCCAGAAGCCTTTTATAGCTGCTGGATGACAAATGGTTAATTAAAAAAAAAAATGACATAGGGTCCCCCCTTCCCGGGGAGGGAGACCCCATTTTTTTTGGATTTTTAAGGGTTAAAAACCCTTAAAAATCCAAAAAAAAAAAATGACATGGGGTCCCCCTTACCCAAAGTAACCAGCCCGGGACCAGCTATGGGGGCTTGTAGGCACAGAGTGGGGGGGCCAGCTTTGGTGGCCCCCCCACCCTGCAGCCTACGAGCCCACATAGCCTATGTGGGCCCGGGCTCTTCTGCCCCCCCCCTGGCCTTTGGGGAGGCAGGTAATGGGGGTGCGGGGGTTAATGGCAAGTCACCCGCTAGGGCAGGTGACTTGCCACCCCCCCAGCCTTGTGAACTGGTATAAGGGGTCTCATGGACCCCTTACCAGCTCACAAATGGTTAACTGTTAAAAAAACCACCACACAATAATAAAAAGTATTTTATTAAAAAAAAAAAAAAATTTTTTTAACTGTACTTACCTTCGATTGCAAGCTCTTGTCCCTCGCCGCTCAGCTGACAGATGCCTGTGATCGGCATCCAGAGAAGGAGAAGGCAGGAGATCAGAGGATCTCCTGTCACCTCCTTCCAGGGCACCGATCACCGGCATCTGAGAAGCTGAGAAAGCTGAAGCCGGTGATCGGGACCGGGATGACGTCATAAGCCCCGCCCCCAAGGAGGCGGGGCTTAGAGGCAAGATGGCGGCCGCCATCGAGAAGAAGAGAGGAGAGAGCCTCCCAGGCTCTCTCCTGAAGATCGGTAAGTCCTGGGGGGGGATCGGAGGCCCCCCAGGTGAAGATGAGGGACAGCGGGAGCCAGCGCACACACAGGTAAGTGAATGTCATTTTTATTTTTATTTTTTTTTTACAGTTAGCAGCTGCTGCTGCAGAAGCGGGGGGGGGCGGCCTATTCCGGGGGCTCTCCTGGAGCCATCCGACCCCCCACGGGGGATCGGATGGCACCAAATTAAAGAGGAGACCCGGCCGGATCCAACAAGGGGTCAGGTGAGTATTTTTTTTTTTTTTTTTTTTTTAAACTAGAAGCGAGGAAAGTCAAGCTCGTAACACCTACGGGCTTGGCACTTAAGGCCCAGCCAAGCCAGCACGTAGGTGTTACCTGCTTGGCAACAAAAGGGTTAAAAGCCCATTTTGTTGTCATTTTTAAAAGTTTCCATTATCATGCACCAATCTGATGTGCTCAAGGTGCTGAACAGATCTGTCATTTTTTTTTTCTTTTCTATTTTTTTTTGCAACTACATGTTATAAATGAAAACAGTTTCCTCTAGCAAAAATGTGTTTACCTTAGCAATGTACATCAAAGTGGTGTTCTGTTGTACAAATCAAAATCTTTCTGACTGACAATTCAACCTCTTCAGGTGTGGAAGCACAGTCTTGTGTACCGGTAGCTAAAGGGTTACTGTCAGTGTTCTCAGCTGGGGATGGTAATTGCTGCTGCTTTGTTTAGCCAAAGCTGCTAATGAGCTCACCTGTTACAGTAGAAGGATTGGGGGATTTGTAGTTAGAAAGTATACTATGAGCTTTACCAAGACAGTCACACAGGAATATAGGTTACTTGGAAACAGCATTCTGATAGGTAAATCACAGATATTGCTGCACAATCCGAACACACAGGTTTATAGAAGAGGAAAACAATAAGGCAGAACACCAAGGATGTAACAAAAAGGCAGTTTTTCTTTAAGGTGAGGACCAAATGAAGGGTGATAATGCATAGCTTCCTAGAATATAATGCAGGCCTGCTCTGCACCATAGTCTGACATTGGAGCCTGGGAACAGAATACAGATACAGATGTCAGGGTAGTTGAATGAAGGGATAGCGGCAGGCAGTGGCAGGTAGTGTCGGGTAGCGGCAGGTGAACGCCGGATAGGGCACGCAATAACACATTTATGAAGCCGAATCTGGTGAGCGACTAGAACAATGCCATGTGGCGTACGATTCATCATTATCTCAGGCTCGGCGTACAGTGATGGCGTTCATCCTTGCAGAGCGCCACGTCTAACCTGTCATTGCGCTCTCCCATACATTTCTATTGACGATCCTTAAATCCCTTTCCTGATCCCAATTTTTTTTCCTTAAAAAAAAAAAAAAATACAAAACTTCTGACATGTATTCTGGGCAAGAAAATTACATTTTTTGGAACTTTTTGTATTAATAATATTTTTATGCAGAATTGTCCTTACATGTCTGGTATTAAAGTGTTCATGTTACAATGTTATAACAATGTAATTCCATATGTTTTCACTTTGTTACTAGTGGATACATGTTCAAAATCAGCTTTTAATCACATAGCCTCTGACGCTATGGCCTACAAATACATGATTCTGAGCGCCGGCGATGTTTGAGGCTGTTCTTTTGATGAATGTGGTGTGAGTCAGTCGCACTGAGCTGACGTTACGGTTTGCTCCCATACAGCGTAGTAATGTAATGAATCAGCCTGTAAGTTTCTACTTCAGGACAACCATTAATGATGGAGAGATTTGGTGAGTTTTAGTCCCCTTTAACCTGAACAAATGAATGAATTGTTAGTGTACCTCAATAATAGTGTAACAATATCAGATCACAACAAAGCAATGCAACAACAATAGTCTCGCTTATCGAGGTATTTGTCATAGCAATAAAGCAGATGCCTTAATTCAAAATGAGGTCACACTTTCCCCCATGTTTCTTAAATGTTTCTCATAGTGATAGCACTAGTTTATGGGCTTTTGTGTTTATTGTGTCATTGCATGCTGTTGTAGGAAACAGATGTCCATGATAAAAAGGTGATGACATGTTTGGAATTTTTCCTCTTGACAAATATTCTGTGGATCATCAGATAATGCCGAATAGAGGGCAGGTGCTATAAATTTGCGTTCCAATTTTTTCCTCCCAAATTGAGGTCAACATTTTTTTTATATCCAATATATTTGAAATCTGATCAAGTCAACAATGGCTTTGTGGTCTCTAAAAGCTTAAGAAAATATGTTATCAAAATAACACTCAAATGCTACTGGTTTATATTTGTGAATCTCCAGATTTCTGCATTTATGGTTAAAGCTCTTGAACATGTTTGGTATTAGGTGGGAGGCTTTGCTGTTCATGTGCCACAAAAATCCATCCACATGTAATGACAGGTACCACAATAAAAGGTGTTTTAGGATTAAATTATAAAAGTATGATCCTGTGCTTTGCTTTGCTAAATGCTGATCCTATGCTTTGCTCTTTTCTGCCTTCCATTGGATGGGAACACCTTGTTTGAGTTTTCCTCCATTTTCTATTCCTTTATTTGTAATGCCTGTAACCACGGCCATAGGGAGACACAGAAGATTTCCCAGTGGGCACTACTTTGGTGCTGGCTGGGCTGCTACTTTTAACATCCCCATCCAATCCCTGTCTCCCCCCCCCCCCCCCCCATAGATGACCAAACTGTACCATCCTTTAAAGAAACCTCATCAGATGTTCTCCAGCAATGCTACAGCTTCAATTTTGCATTGACCAGACAGGAAGCACAAGGGGTGGGGGGTGGGCTCATGGGCTGACCTGGGCCTGGCTTGCCTTTCATTGTTTTGTTTCTTTACACTTGTTCTGATGTAAAAAATGCACAAAACTCTAACTTGGCTCAGAGAACGAATTGTGATGGTGTACATTCACTTTAACCTCTAAATACCTGTGCAAAACCTGTTGTAAGTATACCATGCAAAACGCATGAAAGTAAGGTGCTATCTTCTTGAATGGATTGAACAATCCTAAACTGAACCTAAAGCAGAAAATATTAGTTCTGCTGAACATCACCCCGATTCCTTAATGCCTCATTTCCTAACAAGCCAGTAAGTCCTAAAACAAGTTTGAATACTCAACCTTTTACTCAACCTTTTGGGGATCCTTCATGGCAGGAACTGCAGAATTCTTCTCCGGTGGCAGCTACGTAAATTTTAGGTAGCTGGAATTACAAGGAGCTTATACCTGTTACCTATAGGAATACATCTGGGGATTTCAGTACTCACAATTGATTTAAAGCATTCCCATTTGGCGTCTGTATCCTTATTCCTTAAATCATGCTCCCAGTCTATGTCCTGGAGTGCAGCCTTGAACCTGGAGTAGTTGGCCTTTCTAAAGTGTTTGTTACAGTTTATGTTGAATACAACTATATTGTGGTAACTGTTACCAGAATTTCATGAACTGTTACAGTACCTACCAGGTCATCATAATTTGATGATGATTACCAGATCCAATAGAGCATCACCCCTCCACCAACTGGCTCATAAAGTTATCTTGCAGCAAGCTCAGGAATGCCCCCCGCCCCCCCTGCAGTAGAAGCAGATCTGTGGCTCCAGTCAATACCTGGGTAGTTGAAGTCCCCCATTATCAGCACTGAACCTGCCTGTGCTGCCTGTTCTGTCTGTTTATGCAGTTGACCCTCTATTTCCGCAGCTACGTTGGTAGTTTATAGATTACACCAAGATGTATTTGACAATTGCCACCATCACCCCGCACTTCTACCCACAATAATTCTACATCTTCACAATCCTCAGCTAGTATCCCCTAATTAATATATTCTTTAAAATCTTGACACACTCAGCCCCCTTTCCTATTTGCTCTGTCTTTCAGAAAGAGGGTAAACCCTTGAAGATTAAAGAAGCACTATCGAGAAATCGTGTAATATTAAAATCCCATATAAACACGTTGGCTAATGAGAGGAGGGGTCACTTATACACCCGAACTGAATAAAACTCCCACCAAGCTTGTGTTTATTTTCCCCTGGTAGGAATAAAATCCAGGTTTAGTCTATCAGGGGGGACAGAACTTGTCACCCGATTACCTCTTCCTTCTATTAATAAAAATAAAAAACAAGCCTGGCTGGATATTTCTTGATGTGGGGTGTATAAGTGACCTCTCTTCCCGCCATCCAGCATATTTAAATAGATTTTTATTATTGGCCCATTTTTTCGCAATAGTGCTTCTTTAACAGCCCAATCATGTGTGGAGTCCAGCCATGTCTCAGCCACACCAATAACATCAATGTTTTCTTCTAGTACCAGGGCCTCAATCTCCCCTACTTTAATTGCCAGACTTCTGGCATTTGTGAACGTGCACTTCAAGTTACCATCTAGTTCAACACATTTGGCTTTAGTGTCATTAACTCTTGCAGTGTTGTGTCCACATACTTTTACATTGCCGGTTTGTAACACATGAATCACCTTGTTGCACATAGCAGCCCCCTCCTATTTCTCCACCCATCATATGCTGCCCCCTGAGTAACCTGTCTTCCCTTTTGTTTTCACTCTTGCCCCTTCATTTCTAGTTCAAATGCTCTTCTACCCCCTTACCCAGCACAGCAGCCCTCCTTTTATTCAGGTGCACATTACCTGTAGAATATAGTTTGTACCCCACTGAAATGTCAGCTCAGTGCTCTAGGAACCCAAATCATTCTGCCCTGCATCAGGGCTTCCTCTATGTGTTTAACTCTCTAAGCTCCTGCTGTTGTTCAAGTGTGGTGCATGGTACAGGCAGTATTCCAGCAAATACAACCTTAGAGGTCCTTCCCTTCAACTTGGTGCCCAGCTATCCTTAAATGTATTCTTAAGGACCCTCCATCTCCCATAAATTGTCATTGGTTCCCACATGGACCAGGACAGCTGGGTCATCCCCAGCCCCTCCCAGTAATTTATCCACCCTTTTCACCACATGCTGAGCCCTGGCACCAGGGAGACAGCAAACCATTCGGTTGAGATGGTCTTGGTGACAAATTGTTCTATTAGCCCGTCTAATATTAGAATCTCCTATGACCACTAATTGTCTTGTTCTACCTGCAGTCCCATACACCTGATTACTAGCGGGGCTGGCCTCCCAGCTGTTACAGAGAACAGTACCCTGAGACTGACACTCTTGCACCATTACCCAACTTGGCAATTTTGCTACGGTGCATACATTTTAAAAAACACAAGCTCACAGATAGGGCATGAGGTGAATGTGTGATTGTCCATGGAAGGAAGCTGTTATTATGGAAGCTGGAAGAAACCTGAGGAATATGTTCACACTTTGATTTTAATTGTGATAAGAGATGCATGAGCTTGGAGTATTGGTGAAAACAAATTTTGAATTCCAAATCAAATATTATGGAAGAGGGTGAAAAACAAATGCTAAGTCCAACTGAGGGGAAAATGTGCCACCTGGGTGATCTTATCCTCATTACTGCATTATAAAATCGATTGTAAGTGGGTGAGATGTCCATAATTGCCACTCTGCCCTTACAGATGTTTGATGATAGGATCTGGAACTCCAAAGGTAGGGTTGACCAAAACCTCTTGTGTGCACATCTATGATGCAGGAAGGTTAGAGTAGCAGTTTGTGATAATCTTGTGTGCTGCCTCCACCTCAGACAGGATTGTCCTTTGTTGTTTGAAATAATTGTCTTGTAATTTCCTGTTCTGTTTCTTTCAGAATATTGGCTACCAGTGGCCAGAAAGTTGTAAATCCCAAACTGCCAGGGGACACAAAGCAAGGCTTCCCAAAAATGAATGTTCCCATGCTCGGAGATCAAGGGAAACTCCAGTCAGTTATAACAGAGTGGTATAGGACAGTAATTATTGATAGGGGATTATTCCGTACAGGATAGTGTGTGCTAGAGGTGCCTTATGGTCTGCTGTTGGATGGACACAGGAATTTGTCATAGCCAAGGCAAAATCCCCAAATTGTTAAAAAGGCAGGGCACGGGGTTGAAAATATGCCTTACCTGTCCCGAATCCTGTATGGTTATCAGCGCTTCAGGCATTTGTGCATGCTCTGGCCTCCCATTCAAGTGAATGAGTCGGTCTGTGGAGCCTTGACATGATCACCACCCCCAAGGCCAGAAACCAGGGCCGGGAAAATTTCTGCTGCCTCCCAATCCTTACTATTTGCAAATGTACTGATGGAAGTAGTAAGTAATACTGGATGTTGCAGTTCTGCAGGAGAGGAGCACAGCTTATCCACTCATGGTAGGGGGAGGCTTTTGTTTTGTTTTCTCGTAGTGTCAGTTACTGTAAAAGTGAAGTGAGTTTGTGAAAGGTTAAAATTACTTTGTAAACTGTATGTATTTATATAGCTTTATATATGCACCATTTTTTCATAGGGACGAAAACCCCTAAACCACACCACAAACACACCCACCAACATAAGCAACTCCTATACACCTTCAATGGCACATGCAGCCATACTCAAGCTCTACCACTTGTGACCCCGCCCCCTTTGTCTCCACCCCCATCCTTTAGACTGTAAGCTCGCAAGGGCAGGGCACTCCTCCCTATTGTCTCCTGTGCTCACACTTGGTTTTAACCTGTGGCATCTAATTTTGTATTGTTCTCTGTGCTATATGTTTTACCTTGTCTGTATTCTTACCTTGTAAAGCGCTACGGAAGTTGATGGCGCTATATAAATAAACATTAATAATAATAATAATAATAATTTTAGGCCCCCAACGGCAGCAGGGTGAGGGCTGTATTCCCCATTACACATTAGGGGGCCTGTGCTTAGGACATAAAGATGCAGGGGACGGCCTTTAACCCTCAGGGTGAAATCTCAACTATAGTCTATTTTTTTTTATTGCGATGAAACCCTGTGTTAAAGTTTGGGGTGGAGGTGGAGTATGTGGCAATTAGTGGCTCCAATTGAGCTCGCAAAGCAGTTGCACTGCATTCCAGCTTCAGTCAGTAGGTGCCCCTACTTTCATTTTCTTGCATTATTATGGTGTATGTTTATTAATGAGTTTGACTTGGTATAAAGGAGTTCTCAGGGTGGCATGAACCTTAAATACAATTGAGCAGGGTGCTTTTGCTTCCAGTAATCTGATTAAGCCTTGCATCTCCTTCCTACAAATTTAAAGAGGAACAACAGAACTCAGAATAGTATAGGTCAATTTAACCTCTCTACAGGGCACATCTTTTGGATGTTGTCGATCTGCAGTTCGCCAACATCCTGTTGTTTTTCAATTCCCCTGCTTGCTTAGCCGTCCTTTAGCTGTCTGTGATTACTTGTCCTCTAGCCGGACCTCTCACCTGGGACAAATCCAGCCACAAACCTTGCCGTGTTTTGTCTCCTCCCATCACGGGCAAAGGAGCAGACAGTGCGCATATACGAGATCGGGGACGGGGGTAGTGTCTGCTGGGAGGAGGAAGAAGAAGCAAGATGGCGCTGCCCATCAGAAGGCGCTCAGGGACTGACAGACCAACAGGCCAGCTTCGCTCAGCGCTCGGTGAGAGCAGATAGCCCAATATGTGAGCCAGAGGGGGAGGGGAGCAGACAGGAGAAGTTTGGGGAGCTTTTATTAGCTCCCACATCCGCCCAATATTCCTCTTTAGGGAATTGAGTGTGCTAAAACAAAAATCTTTACAGCTGTGCTGCAGTGTCTTTTCCTTACCCTACTGGAAATGAGACTGAATATTTTGGCCATTAAAAGAAGTTTATGAGCACATAAGGAACTAACAGGTCTTTCTCAAAATTTCCAGTGTAACTCCAGGATGGAAGGGTTCTTCATTCATGAAAAACTTACCAATATACTTTTGATACACAACAAAAATTCCTGGGAATTTGTCAACCATGGATTGACTAAATGTACCCCAATATGGATACAGCATTTTCCTCTCCAGGGAAAATCCCCCTCTCCCTTCCCGCAAACCCCCCATCACCAGGCCTAGGTAAACCAGTATTGTGATTCAATACCATTATTGTATTATTACAGTATGCTTTGTGTTACCTTGGTTGTGCTTCCTTCCATGCTCTTCTATTTCCCCCACTACCCTTTTTTCTCCCCCCCCCCCACCCTATTTTCAGAATATTTCTGGTACACTTGTACATGCAAAATGCAAGATCAAAAGCTGTCGCTCCTCCTGGCCCCCTATAAAAACAGATGTCTCACTGTCTTCCCAGTGGTTAAATAGCAGTAAGAAAAAGAGACAAGCCGGGAGGCCAAGAAACCATGTTACTTCACATAGCTTCAGCATGAACTCTCTCCAACAAAACACATAAGGACAACGGTCCAATATAAAAATGTAATAACCATAACAGGCAAACCAGAGATAATGAAAACAAGGGCGGGGGTGGGATGACCTGGATTGGATATATTCAAAAACAATTCTACATGTGATTTTCAGAGAATTGTATTTTTAACTATATCCAGTCCAGGTCGTCCCAGAAGTAATGACATGTGGGACATCCAAAAGCAGTGTCCCTTAGGGCGGGATCCCCAGTGCAGAACAGCATGTAGTTCATGTCACTACTGCTTGAAGCACCTTTCGGCCAAAGACAGCATCAGCTGAGGCCCTAACATCAACCTTATAAAACTTGGTAAAGGTATGAACTGAAGACCAAGTGGCTGCCTTACAAACTTGTTCAACAGATGCCTGGTGTTGAAAAGCCCAAGAGGCACCAATAGCTCTGGTAGAATGAGCTGTGATCCGAAAAGGGGGTTCCTTCCCCTTCGCAGAATATGCTTGCACGGCCGCCTGTCTGATCCACTTACTAAGAGTGGACTTGGCTGGTGGCAAGCCCTTCCTAGAACCTTCTGTTAGAACAAAGAACAAATCTGATTTCCTGAAGGATTCAGTCGCAACCAGGTAATACTTGATGGCTCTGACCACATCCAAGGCATGGAGGCTCCTTTAATTAGAATTAGTCGGTGCTGGACACAAGGAAGGCAAGACCACTTCCTCATTAAGATGAAAGGGAGACACGACCTTAGGCAAAAAATCTGATCTAAAGCAAAAAACCACCTTATCCTTATGTCTCTCAAAATAAGGAGGCTTCATACAAAGCGCAGCCAGCTCCGACACACAACGCACCGAGGCGGCCAAAGACAGCATCAGCTGAGGCCCTAACATCAACCTTATAAAACTTGGTAAAGGTATGAACTGAAGACCAAGTGGCTGCCTTACAAACTTGTTCAACAGATGCCTGGTGTTGAAAAGCCCAAGAGGCACCAATAGCTCTGGTAGAATGAGCTGTGATCCGAAAAGGGGGTTCCTTCCCCTTGGCAAAATATGCTTGCACGGCCGCCTGTCTGATCCACTTACTAAGAGTGGACTTGGCTGGTGGCAAGCCCTTCCTAGAACCTTCTGTTAGAACAAAGAACAAATCTGATTTCCTGAAGGATTCAGTCGCAACCAGGTAATACTTGATGGCTCTGACCACATCCAAGGCATGGAGGCTCCTTTAATTAGAATTAGTCGGTGCTGGACACAAGGAAGGCAAGACCACTTCCTCATTAAGATGAAAGGGAGACACGACCTTAGGCAAAAAATCTGATCTAAAGCGAAAAACCACCTTATCCTTATGTCTCTCAAAATAAGGAGGCTTCATACAAAGCGCAGCCAGCTCCGACACACAACGCACCGAGGTGATCGCTACCAAAAAGACCACCTTGAGGGTCAAAATAGGCAATGCAGCATCGCACAAAGGCTCGAAGGGAGGACCCTGGAAAGCAGAAAGTACCAAATTCAAGTCCCACACTGGTAACACAGGCTTATGTGGTGGACGTACGTGGGTAACACCCTGGAAAAAAGTCTTGATCAATATATGATTTGCAAAGGATCTCTGGAAAAAGATGGCCAAAGCAGAGACCTGGCCCTTGAGGGTGCTCAACTGGAGACCCAAATCTAAACCGTGTTGTAAAACTCCAAGATCCTAGAGATAGAGAATGTGCGACAAGGGAGACTCTTGGATTCACACCAAGCAATGTAGGCATGCCAAACTCTGTAATATATCATGGAAGAAGACTTCTTCCCTGCCTGAATCATGGTACGCACAACCGTGGCCAGCAGGCCCTTTTCTATCAGGATTGAGGTCTCAATAGCCAGGCCGTCAAAGCCAGAGTCTGTAAATTGGGTTGCCACAGCGACCCCTGTGTGAGAAGCCCTGGGTCGTCGGGCATGATGTAACGATCCACTGACATCTGGACTATGTCTGCAATACAAATCCTTCTCGGCCAGCGAGGAGCCACCAAGATGGTTGGTACCCCCTCCTGGGCTATCTTGCGCAGAACTCGTCCCAGGAGTGGAAACGGAGGGAATGCGCAAAGGAGCCTGAACTCTATCCAAGGAATTGCTAGAGCGTCTATGACAAAGGCCAGAGGATCTCTTGACAGGGAGACGAGCCTTGGGAGCTTGTGATTGTGCCTGGACGCAAACAGGTCCATGTCCGGCTGACCCCAGCGGAGACACAGAGCGCGAAAGGTCTTGTTGCTGAGGGACCATTCCCCCAGGCGTGAGGCGTTCCTGCTTCTCGTTTTCTACCCCAGGGATGTAAACCGCCGAGATGCAGGGAACATTCTCCTCTGCCCAAGTCAGAATCTGGGTCACCTCCTTGAGGGCTCGCTTGCTCCGAGTCCCACCATGGTGATTGATGTAGGCGACAGCCGTCTGATTGTCCGAGCGAACCTGAATCACATGACCCCTTAAATGTGGAGTCAAGTGAAGAAGCACCAACCGGATCGCTCTCAGCTCCAGGAGATTTATGGGCAAGTGGTTCTCCTGTGGACCCCACTGACCCTGGATCTTCTGCGTCTGCCAAACGCCTCCCCAGCCAGTCAGACTGGCATCCGTGGTAACTATCTCCCACCGGGGGAAAACCTTGGCCTGAGAGGTGTCCAACGTCATGCCCAGGAAGGACCTCACCATTGAGGGAATGACCGAAGACTTGGGGTAGTTGATTACCCATTCGAAGGCCTCTAGGGTGGATAACACCATCCGTGTGTCGCTCTCGGCCTGCTGAAGGGACTGAGCCGCAATCAGTAAATCGTCCAGATAAGGCAGCACACGAATGCCCTGAATCCTCAGAAGAGCCATGATGCCTGCCAGCACCTTGGTGAAAACCCGGGGGGCTGAGGATATCCCGAATGGCAGAGCCACAAACTGGTAATGGTGGTCCTTCAGAGCAAATCTCAGGAACTTCTGATGTCCCTGGAATATCGGGACGTGCAAATAGGCATCCCTGATGTCCACCGTGGTCATGAAGTCACCGGGCCGAAGCGAGCTCACCACCAACCGTAAGGTTTCCATGCGGAAATGTCTGACTCTTACAAACCTGTTGAGACCCTTCAGGTTCAGGATAGGGCGTAATGTACCGTCCTTCTGGGAACAGTAAAGAGATTGAAGTATCCTGACGAGGCACAGGGCAAATCACCCCCAACCGCAGAAGGTGCTGCACGGCCATTCTCAGGTTCTGGGATATTCGAGACTGAAGAAATCTTGAGGGCGGCCTGACTGCCAGGTCTATTTTGTAACCGGAGGACACCACCTTCTGAATCCACCGATCCGAGACGCGCTGTCTCCAGACGTGAGCAAATAGCAGAAGCCGCCCCCCCACCCAGGTGGGTTAGGGCGCCTCCTCATGCCTGAGGGGCCCTGCTAGGGGGCTTGGACTTGGATCCCCAGGAGGGATTGGGTCAACCGCGGGACCTACCACGTCCCCAAAACTCTCTGCGGCCACCTGAAAATGAAGAGCCTCTCCCTCCTCGAAAGGAGCGATAGGCAGAAGAATCCCGAAAGGGCCGCGCAGGCTTCCGCCGTCTCCTCGAGGGGCGGGCCACGCAGCCGTGATGCGAAAAGCGTCATCGCACGGCCCCACCCCCCCCGCCGATCGTGCAAACCGAGCGACCTCCTCCCAAAAATACCATTTTGTGAGTACTCACCTTTAAAATGGGTATTATGAGTGTGTCATACACTCCGCTTCCACCATTCATGACATCTGGGTAGTCTCCAGTAGAAGGCGAACTTCTGCAGAGATGAATGCAAAAAAGAAGCTCCTCCCGGTCCATAAATCCCACTAATCCCCCAGTGTATGATAGCAGTAAGAGGACCAGGAAGAACCAATATAACAACAAAAATAAAAAAAGGTTCTCCATATAAAGGATCCGGAATACAACAAGGGTGGGGTGAAGCGGGGTGTATGACACACTCATAATACCCATTTTAAAAGTGTGTAATACACCCCGCTTCCACCATTCATGACATCTGGGACATCCAATAGCAGTGTCCGTCATGGGTGGGAACCGACAAAAAACAGGAAAAAAATGCACCAACTTAAACCACTGCAGCTTGCAGAACCTTGCGGCCAAAAACAGCATCCGCTGAGGCCCGCACATCGACCTTGTAAAACTTGGAAAAAGTATGAACGGAAGACCAAGTAGCAGCCTTACAAACTTGTTCAACAGAAGCCTGGTGCTGAAAAGCCAAACAGCACGAGTAGAATGCGCAGTGATCTTAAAAGGGGAGTCCTCCCCTTAGCAGAATAGGCCCCAACAATGGCCTGACGAATCCATTTACTAATGGTAGACTTGGCGGGCGCCAAACCCCTTCTGGGCCCGCAAGGCACCACGAAAAAAGCGTCCGTCTTGTGGAAGGGAGAAGTAGACACCAAATAGTACTTCACACAACGAACCACATCCAAAGAATGCAAAACCCTCTCCTTGTCATTGCTAGGTTTAGGACACAAGCAAGGGAGAACAACATCATGATTGAGGTGAAAAGAAGAAACCACCTTTGGAAGAAAATCTGGTTTAAAACGGAAAACCACCTTGTCCTGGTGTCTCTCAAAGTAAGGCGCCTGAATAGACAAGGCCGCCAACTCTGAAACACGCCGTACAGAGGTAATGGCCACCAAAAAGGCAACCTTTTGAGTGAAAACAGAAAGAGCAATATCCTGAAGCGACTCAAAAGGAGGCCCCTGGAGAGCCGAAAGAACCAGATTCAAATCCCAAACAGGAACCAGAGCCTTCCTAGGAGGCCGAACCCCCTGGAAAAAAGTCTTAACCAGAGGGTGCAAAGCAAAAGACCTTTGGAAGAAAACAGCCAGGGCAGAGACCTGCCCTTTCAAGGTACTAAGCTGGAACCCCAGATCCAGACCGTGTTGAAGAAACTCCAAAATCCTAGGGATAGAAAACACCCTACAAGGTAAGGCCCTAGCCTTACACCAGACAATATAGGACCGCCAAGTCCTATAGTAAATACCAGAGGAAGACCTCTTCCTAGCTCTAATCAAATTCTGAACGACAGCCTCAGACAAACCTTCCTCCTTCAGAATGAAGGTTTCAGCAGCCAAGCCGTCAAAGCCAGCGTTTGTAAATTGGGGTAAAGTAGTTGACCCTGAGATATCAGGTCCGGAACCAGGGGCAGCCTGTTCTGCTCTACCGCCAGTCTTACGACATCTGCTTACCAAACCTGTATTGGCCACATTGGGGCCACCAGAATTGCTGGCGCCCCTTCCAGAACCAGCTTGCGAACTACCTTGCCCACCATGGAGAAGGGGGGAAACAGATACAGGAACCCCAGATCCCTCCAAGCAAGAGACAAGGCATCCACCGCCAGAGCCAGAGGATCCTGAGATAGAGACACAAAGGATGGAAGCTTGTGATTGTGCCGTGAGGCAAAGAGATCCACCTCCGAAGTCCCCCACTTGTGACACAGGGACCGAAAAATCCGGTCCTTCAGAGCAAATCTCAGGAACTTCTGATGTCCCTGAAATATCGGGACGTGCAAATAGGCATCCCTGATGTCCACCGTGGTCATGAAGTCACCGGGCCGAAGCAAGCTCACCGCCGACCGTAAGGTTTCCATGCGGAAATGTCTGACTCTTACAAACCTGTTGAGACCCTTCAGGTTCAGGACAGGGTGTAATGTACCGTCCTTCTTGGGAACAGTAGATTGGAGTAGAAGCCTTGGCCCTGTTCCTGACGAGGCACAGGGCAAATTACTCCCAACCGCAGGAGGTTCTGCACGGCCATTCTCAGGCTCTGTGCCTGTACTGGGTTCTGGGATATTCGAGACTGAAGAAACCTTGAGGCCTGACTGCCAGCTCTACTTTGTAACCGGAGGACACCACCTTCTGAATCCATACGATCCGAGACGCGCTGTCTCCAGACGTGAGCAAATAGCAGAAGCCGCCCCCCCACCCAGGTGGGTTAGGGCGCCTCCTCATGCCTGAAGGGCCCTGCTAGGGGGCTTGGACTTGGATCCCCAGGAGGGATTGGGTCGACCGCGGGACCTACCACGTCCCCAAAACTCTCGGCTGCCACCTGAAAATGAAGAGCCTCTCCCTCCTCGAAAGGAGCGATAGGCAGAAGAATCCCGAAAGGGCCGCGCAGGCTTCCGCCGGCTCCTCGAGGGGCAGGCCGCGCAGCCGTGATGTGAAAAGCGTCATCACGCGGCCCCACCCCCCGCCGATCGTGCAAACCGAGCGACCTCCTCCCAAAAATACCATTTTGTGAGTACTCACCTTTAAAATGGGTATTATGAGTGTGTCATACACCCCGCTTCCACCATTCATGACATCTGGGTAGTCTCCAGTAGAGGGCAAACTTCTGCAGAGATGAATGCAAAAAAGAAGCTCCTCCCGGTCCATAAATACCTGGGACCTCCCATTAATCCCCCAGTGTATGATAGCAGTAAGAGGACCAGGAAGAACCAATATAACAACAAAAATAAAAAAAGGTTCACCATATAAAGGATCCGGAATACAACAAGGGTGGGGTGAAGCGGGGTGTATGACACACTCATAATAACCATATAAATCTCACCTTAACCTCGCTCTCCCGCCAGGAATCCACTGCAGCAGTTGCCCACTAGTGTTCACGTGGGCAGCACATTCCGGCAGCAGGAAATATGGCAGCGCTGCCTACCCACATTTGCACTGGGCAGCTAATCGATGCACTGGATTCCCAGCAGGGGAGCGAGGTTAAGGTGAGACTTACGGGCATTCTGGGGGGCCATGTGTGTGGGCCCAGCCTGTCCTGTAGTTGCAGAGACCAATATCCACGGCGTGTAGTTGTTGGTCCACTTTAATTAAATACAGTACTTTGCAACTAAAGTGGAGGTTTCCTATTCACTTTAGTAAATTGCACCCATATAAAGAACTTGCGGAAAAACTAAGGGTGCTATTGCTGATTCTTCTGCAATTTGGCAATCATACTGTTTATGCACCTTCAATATGCATATGCACTGACCTAGAATATGAATGCTGCCAGTGAATTAAACTAACCAAACTAATCTACTTCACTTTTCACTATATCCAGTCCAGGTCGTCCCAGAAGTAATGACATGTGGGTATTCCACCGCTAGGTGGCGCTCGACTGCAAGATCAAAAGCTGTCGCTCCTCCCGGCCCCCTATAAAAACAGATGTCTCACTGATTTCCCCAGTGTTCATCTTGCAGTCTGCTGCTAAGGATCGTTTTAGATACTCTCTCCTGGATACTGCAGCTGAGCGGGGCGTCCTAGCCCGTCGGCCGCTGCACCCTTATTCCCACTGTTCCGGTGGACCCAATTCTGCCTCACAGCCTTGGCTGATCGGGACGGTGAAGGTAGGGTGAGCGCTGGGGTCAGGCGTTGACAGAGCTAGGCTCTGGGCCGCAGAACCTGACTAAAGGGTAGCCGGCCATAGGCGATGGTGAGCCTATAGGGGGGAGGAACCACTCTATGCCCACAGGTTATGCCCTTCCCTTTCCCACAAGCTTTATTATCTGTGGTGTCATTTACTGTTTTGTGCAATACTGTGTCTCCTTGGCATACACCTGGTATGGATATGCGCTTTTTCTTGCTTGGACATACTTACCTTGCTTGTTCCCTCGGCTCCTTCTCCTCTCCCCCTCCATCTTGGACCGTGCTGTGAGGGGGGGGGCGTGCTGCTCGGCAGAGGCATTTGTGTTTCTGAGGCCGTGGCCTCTTGTACTGTGTGTGTGCGCTCGCACTGCCGCCCGGCGACTGTGGGGGCCCTGCGTCTCTGGCCTCATCCCTCACATTCTGTCAGCGCCATTATTCTAAGTGTGTCATACACCCCGCTTCCACCATTCATGACATCTGGGTAGTCTCCAGTAGAGGGCGAACTTCTGCAGAGATGAATGCAAAAAAGAAGCTCCTCCCGGTCCATAAATACCTGGGACCTCCCACTAATCACCCAGTTCCTTCTCTGCAAGAGCGACGAGCAAGTCAGAAGATGAAGGCTTCTATTCCTTGCAGGTAAGCCGGGCTCACGCCTGGCCATTCTTGCCCCTATTTCTGCCTGGACCTTATTCCATTGTCCCGTATGAGCCTCCCAGCCTTGGCTGTAGGTCCTGGTGAGGGTAGGCAACACCTTTGTAGGTGTTTAAGGAGAGACCCCATTGCAAGGGGTAGGCAGTGTCCGGGTTGGTGACCCCGGTTTGGGATGCCCTGTCCCTTCTGCCGTATCGTCCACCAGACTCTGGTTCCGGATCCCCCACCTTCCGGGTCCCTTCTTTAACCCTCCAGCTGGGGGGGGGGGAGGTTTGTCCCTCACATTTCTTTATTGTGTGGGTGCTTACAGTGTGTGTGTGTGTTTGTGTGTGTGTGCGCATGTTGCGGTGTACAGTCTGTCATGACACACTACAAGAGGCCCATTGTAGTGTGTCAAGGGCCCACATAAACCTGGAGCTGTCCTTGTCTCTGTCCTATGGTGTGTCACCCCTGTTTGAATGGACTTAAAACACACATCTAGCTTGTGGCCTCTCCTCCCCCCTTTTTTTATTTATCTTTTATATGTTATTGTATGACTCTCTTTATTTTGCTCTCTAATTTTCTTCAATCTTCTTCTAACCTTCTTCTTAGGGCCCCGATGGCCCTCTTGAGAGTGAGCAGCAGAATGTAATAACTGTAAAATGTGATCCTGGTGTAAGTATTGCAGACTTGTTCTTATGTTTCCTATCTACTGTATTATTATGTTAAATGCGAATAAAAACCTTTGAGAAGAAAAAAAAACACACACAGACACATTGTAAATTTTGTGCTGTTTTTGTCACTTGTGCTCCACACGAAGTGGACAGAATCCTGCAGAGCAGCAATGTGTATAAAAACATTTATAATGTACAGTCACATATAAACAGCAAAGCAATCCAAACATCCTCTAGCGTGTTCACTTTTTTACTTTTTTTAAAATCAGCCACACCTTGGTCATTTCAAACTTCGTTGAGGCTCAGTGCTCTGTAGTACCTTTTGTTATAAAAGAAACCTTATTTACTGCAAAATAACATTCCCTTTTTGAACAATGCATAAGAAGAATACAGTGTTTATAACAAAAATATAAAAAAAATAATCTATGAAACAAGGAATGGTGTAAAGTTAAAATAATTACGTGGGTAATAAACTGGAAACAATTTTAAAAATGGATGAGGTGCATAAATGATTTACACTGAAACAATAGAGCACACGTTTATGACACGACTTGATGATGAATATCTTCTGTACATTGTGCGAATCGATCCTGGCACCTCCTAAGGGACATGGTTATTATGATCTTGATATGTCAGACACGAACAGGATTCCCTAGTAAAATGGGGCGCTAGGTGTCTCTCAGTGCCAGATGAGTACACTGTATCCCAGGTAACATGTAGCCTCCAGCAGTGAACTGAGAAGTTGTGCTAACCCGATTCAGCCAATCATATTGTTAAGTTGGCAGAGGGTCGTCATCTCCTTTACCGCATTTGCATTTGCAGCACAGAACGAAGGGGGTGGCCAGTAAAAGGAAAGGGGAGGCTACTAACAGCAAAAGACCAAAACCTGCAAATATACCGACAACCTGCAAAAGAGAAAACATTGAGTTGTAAAAAAAAGGGCAAGATTTTTGTTAAGTAAGTACTGCGTCTCGAACACAAGGTGGCGACAGATAGCTAAAAAAAAAACAAAACCTACAGCCGGAGTAGAGTACTACATAGGATTGTCTCTGCAGATTGGCATTTTCATGTTAAAGGAACTCTTATTGCGAATTTCTCCAATATTTCAACACAGGCTGCTTAGAGGACAGGCCTGTGAAAGCAGACAAGTACATCCATCACTCCAGTAAAAGAAAAAAACAAGCTTGGCTGGATCTTTTGAATTAGGGTCTATAATTAATGTCTTCTCTGTTTTTGTAGATGTTTTACATTTTTTTATTAGACCATTTTTCATAATAGAGCTGCTTTAACCTACAACTCACTGTGTCTGGTTTGACAGAAGCTTGTGGGGCAGTCCTGGCGATCTTGTGACTGGGTGGTTTTAGGTTCGATTCCTGAACAAGACATGACTGAAGTGATCTTGAGAAAGGCACCTACCCCCCCCCCCCCCCCAACTGCTTGCGTTTGTCTCAATGAACAGATGTGTTAAATGGAAAGGAGAAAAGGGAAAAATATAATGTGTGCGCAAGGATACAATGGCCATATATGCCCCAAATACCCCCACCCCCCCAAAAAAAGAAAACCCCATATCATCTTTGAATCGGTTGCTGACACCTGATTCAACGATGATTTGGGGATTTAGTTTTCTGAGCTTTTGTTTTGAGCAGACCCAAACGTTCCTAGAAAGTCTGTCCCAGGGGCTGCAGCAGGTCACACAGAGGCAGTAAACATGCATTTGCCACTGTAGTACAGAGTAGAGAAATAACTATGGGGGTTATTTAAGAAGGGATAGCACCAGGTAGTGCCTGGTAGCGGTAGGCAGCGTCTGGTGAACGCTGGGCGAATCTAGTGAGTGACTCTAACAGCGCCATGTAGCGTCCGATGTATTATTACAGGCGGCTCAGAGTATAGGGCCGGCGCACCAGGTTTTACCTTTTGCTCAGTGTCGCTCTCCTATACATGGCCTGCCTGGCTGCAAACAAACACTTTTAGAAACTTTTTGGACTTTTTATATTTTTATGCAGAATTGTCATTACAGGTCTGGCACTAAAGTGTTAATGTCACAGTGTTAAAACAATGTCATTCCATGTGTTTTCGCTTTGTTACTGGTGGATATGTATTCAAAGACAGATTTTAATAACAGCGACCAGATTTAGAGTGCCGGCGCTGTGTGTGTATCATTTTTTTGATAAGTATGGTGTGGAGCGCCGAGAGTCGCTCGCACTGAGCTGGCGCTACCTCTTGCTCCCTGCAGCGCTGTACTGGTGTTAGAGCGCCCAAGATACATTACATTCATCAATGCGGGCTAGGTTACTATAGCAACTGAGGCGCTCTGTTACAGTGACTGATAGCCACAGCGTCTACTAGTGGTCACTCTAAGCGCCGCTATACAGACGCTCATCTGCCAATACCTGGTGTAGTGAATCAGCCTCCATGTCTCTGTAGGCCCGCATCTGATATTTACCTGCAACAACATATCTGAAAATGAATGCACAACCTGCTTTGTTTTCTAGCTTATACTCAAAGCCAATTTTAGAATAGGACCAGGAGGTCTCATATTAGGACCCTTTATTTTTTTAGTTGAAAACTGTCTATAATTTTTTCTTTTTTTTTCAATAAATTAACTATCCTGCATTTTAATTTCAACTACAAAAAGCTTAAAGCCCAATACTTATCTAAAACATCCTCACTTTTCTGATTAAAGGGGTAATTTACGTAAGGATTTACCAGCACCCGCCGTGTATCTGCCAGGTTTGCGCATTTACCAAGTGAAATTTTGCATGTTTGCCCAGCGATGTGCATGTTTTTTGTATTTACTTCCACTTCAGTTTTGCTTGGCAAACCCCATAGGAATCAATGTTATTTAGGGAGAGATTGCTGTATTTTTTCAGCATCTAACTTATTTTTGGAGAGTGAACATTAGAAGGTTACCTAGTATGTGAAACACAACTAATATGTTTTTACATGACTTATCTTTTCAAGTAAATTTTTATTTAAGCTTCAAGATACCGCACATATATTCTGAGACCCCTCCAATGATGACATACGCTGTAAGTGTGTTTTTAGCAAGATTTTGAAGAAAAAGATCAAGAAGTTTCTTAATTCTGCCACAGCAATTCGCTGGCATTCTCCAAACCACTTTCTCCATGTAAATACATCTGACTTTCACCAGCTAATTGCTGTGAAAACACAGAAAAAATACCATTTTGTGAATACTCACCTGTAAAATGGGTATTATAAGTATGTCACACACCCCGCTTCAAGACATTCATTACATGTGGGTATACTGACCTGTAGATGGCGATCTTGCAGAGATGTCAATAAAAAAAAGGTAAGACCCTCCCGGCCCATAAATACCTGGGACCTCCCACTCATTCCCCAGTATAAAGATAGCAGTAAGATAAAGGGACCTGGAAAGCCAATTAAAACTAACAAAGGTTCACCATATAAAGGATCCAGAATACAAAAGGGCAGGGTGAAGCGGGGTGTGTGACATACTTATAATACCCACTTTACAGGTGAGTATTCTAAGTATGTCACACACCCCGCTTCAAAACATTCATTACATGTGGGACATCCAATAGCAGTGTCCATAAAGGGCGGGGATCCAAAAAACAAGGCAACAAGGCACAAACTTAAACCACTGCAGCTTGCAGAACTTTGCGGCCAAAAACAGCATCTGCTGAGGCCCGCACATCAACCTTGTAAAACTTGGAAAAAGTGTGAACCGAAGACCAAGTAGCAGCCTTACAAACCTGCTCAACAGAAGCCTGGTGCTGGAAGGCCAGGACGCCCCAACAGCATGAGTAGAATGAGCAGTAACACGAAAAGGGGGAATCTTCCCCTTAGCCGAATAGGCCCCAACAATGGCCTGGCGAATCCATTTACTAATGGAAGACTTGGCGGGAGCCAAACCCTTCCTAGGCCCAGAGGGCACCACAAAAAGAGCGTCAGTCCTACGAAAAGGGGAAGTAGCCACCAAATAGTACTTCACACAGCGAACCACATCAAAAGAATGCAAAACCCTCTCCTTGTCATTGCTAGGCTTAGGACACAGGGAGGGTAGAACAATGTCCTGATTAAGATGAAAAGCAGAGACCTTAGGAAGGAAATCTGGCTTGAAACGGAAAACAACCTTGTCCTGATGCCTCTCAAAGTAAGGGGCCGCAATGGACAAGGCTGCCAACTCCGAAACACGCCGAACAGAAGTAATGGCAACCAGAAAAACAGCCTTCTGAGTAAGCGCAGAAAGCGCAATATCCTGCAAAGGTTCAAAAGGAGGACCTTGCAAGGCCGAAAGAACCAAATTCAAATCCCAAACTGGGAGCAAAGGCTTCCTAGGAGGTCGCACATGCGTAACCCCCTAGAAAAAGGTCTTAACCAGGGAATGAAGAGCAAAAGACTTTTGAAAGAAAACCGCCAGGGCAGAAAGCTGCAAACCTAGGTCCAGACCATGTTGCAGAAATTCCAAGACCCTAGGGATAGAAAACGCCCTGCAAGGCAAGGCCCTGACCTCACACCAATCAATATAAGACCTCCAAATCCTATAGTAGATGGCAGAGGAAGATTTCTTTCGAGCCCTAACCAGAGTCTGAATGACAGCATCATAAAGACCTTCCTCTTTCAAGATGGAAGTTTCAGCAGCCACGCCGTCAAAGCCAGCGTTGGCAAATTGGGGTAGAGCAGTGGACCCTGAGTGAGTAGATCCGGCAGAAGGGGCAGAACTAACTGATCCTCTGCCAACCTTACCACGTCTGCGAACCAAACCTGTCTTGGCCACCTTGGAGCCGCAAGGATTGCTGACGCGCCCTCTAGGGCCAGCTTGCCCACCATGGGAAACAGAGGGAACAGGTATAGAAACCCCAGATCCCTCCAGTTCAGAGACATGGCATCCGCTGCCAGAGCCAGCGGATCCCGCGAGAGAGACACCAATTCCGGAATCCACCACCACTGTGCAAAGCGACCGAAACACCTTGGGGCAGAGCGACCATTCCCCCCGGCGAGATGACCCCCTGCTCAGGGAGTCCGCCTCCGCGTTCTCCACTCCCGGAATGTACACTGCCGAGATGCATGGGACATTGCCCTCTGCCCAATCCAGGATCAAAGACACTTCCCTGAGGGCACACCTGCTGCAAGTCCCTCCCTGGTGATTGATATAGGCGACCGCTGTCCGATTGACCGCCGAACCTTAACCGGTAGTCCCCGTAACTGATGAGTCAAGTGAGCCAGAACCAACCTGATGGCTCTCAACTCCTGAACATTGATGGGATCGTGAGTCTCCTGAGGCCCCCACAGTCCCTGAAACTGAAGATCCTTCCAAAATCCCCCCCAACCTGACAGGCTGGCATCCGTGGTGACCGTCTCCCAACGAGGGGACAGAAAAGACCTGCCCCTCGTCAGATTGCATGGTTTCAGCCACCACCGAAGGGAACGCCGCACCCGGGGAGACATCAGAAAGGATTGATCCAATGACAGCGGGGACCCGTCCCAGGCCGCCAAGAGATGGAGCTGGACCGTCCTTGTGTGAAACTGGGCAAAGGGAACCGCCTCGAACGATGCCACCATCAATCCCACCAGTCGCATCCCTAGCCGGATGGACGGGCGGGGGATAGATAGGAGACGCTAAGTCAATTCCTGAATCAGAAGAACCTTGGCTCGGGGGAGGAACACCCTGGCCTCAGAAGTATCCAGAGACATTCCCAGGAACTCCACCACCCTGGAGGGAGAGAGGCACGACTTGGAATAGTTGATCACCCAAACGAAGCTCTCCAGAGTGGACACCACGGTCCTGGTATCCAGCTGCGCCTGACTGAGGGAAGACGCCATGATGAGAAGATAGTCCAGATAAGGCACGATGCGGATACCCCTGGCTCTGAGGATGGCCATCACTCCTGCCAACACCTTGGTAAAAACCCTTGGAGCCAAGGTAAGGCCAAACGGAAGAGCCACAAACTGAAAATGTCGATTTTCCACGACGAACCTGAGAAATCTCTGGTGTGCCGGAAATATTGGAATATGCAGGTAAGCATCCTTGATGTCTATAGACGTCATGAAGTCTCCCTGACGAAGTGAGTGGATGGCTGATCGCAGAGTTTCCATACGGAACCTGTTGAGCAACTTCAAATCCAGAATGAGACGAACGGACCCGTCCTTCTTGGGCACCGTGAACAAACTGGAATAGAAGCCCAGGCCCCGGTCTGATGGGGGCACCGGAGAGATGACAGCCATGTCCAAGAGACTTGCTACTGCCGCCCGAAGCCCCTGGGCGGCCAGAGGATCTGACAGCACCCGAGACCTGAAGAATCTGGGAGGGGGCCGGAACTCAAACTCCAGCTTGTAACCGGAAGACACCACTTCCTGAATCCACCTGTCCAAGACCTCTTGGACCCAGACCCGGGAGAAGAGTTGCAGCCGTCCCCCCACCCGCAAGGGTGAAGGCGCCCCCTCATTGCTGAGCCGTCTTGGCAGCGGCTCTAGGCTTAGAGCCCCAACTGTGTCCTGTACGGGTCCGACCCCTGCCCCTAGGCCAGGAATCACCTCTGGACGAAGGGAAGGCCGAACCCCTGCCAACTCTAGCCCCACAAAAGGACTGAGAGAAGGAAGCCGCCCCCCCAAAAGGGGCGACGCTGCTTCTTACGTTGAGGTAACTTACCACCCTTTGCCACCGAATCCAATTTTTCTCCAAAGAGCCGCAACCCCACAAAGGGAAGCAACTTTTTGGACACAAATCCAGCCACCCACTGGCGTAACCAAACTGACCGCCGGATAGCCACAAGCAAGGCCGAAGCTCTGCTACACATCACCAATGTGTCATCCAAGGCGGACAGCACAAAGGACAAAAATAACTCACAGCGCTTAAGGTCGGCAAACTCCTCACTAGCCGGGTCAAGCCCGGAAGAGGTCAACATTCCTCTAACAACCGACCTGGCAGCTACCAATAAAAGCGCTGAAGCACAAACCGGCCGCAAGGCCGACCCAACACTGGCAAAACCATGACAAGCCATCTGGTCAATGCGTTTATCCTCACCATCCTTGAGAGTAGTACACTCTGGAGAATGCAGGATTGATGAACTGGACAACCCCGAAACAAGAGCATCCACCTCGGGGGGGGGGGGGGTGTGCGACCAGTGTTTCAACGCTTCCGCAGGAGAGGGATATTTTTTGTCCCAATCCAGAGGGACACCCGGAAGCCGAGTCGGCCTCTCCCATTCCTTGAGAATGATACCATCAAAATGCTTTTGATAAGGAAATTCCAAGCGCGGCTTGTTCACCTCAAAGAACTCCCCCTTTAGCGGAGGAGCCGCCTCGGGGGGAGAAATAGCCAGGACCTCAAACATATGAGCCAGGACCCTAGAGGTATCCAAGGAATCCCCCTGGCCCTGCTCAGCATCAGCACCCACAAACTGCTGGTCATCGGAGCCCTCAGACTCCTCATACAGCTCCCCTTCCTCACGCGGGGAACAATCAGACCAATCCAGGGAGTCAGACTCCTCCATATCAAGGGCCTGCGTGGCTGTATACAAATGTTTTCGCTTTGCCGTGGCCTTTTTAGCAACGGCACTGGAAAACAATTTTTCAAGATTGGCCAATCTGGCACACACCTCAGATTGCGACTCCCCGACAATGACCACATCACATGGGGTACGTGTCAAGCGAGGGGGAGACGGAGAGGAGACTGGTGGAGCAGAACCAGACGCCTGAGATCCGGTCTGCCGCGTAATAGACCGTTGCGCACAGGGTACACAAATAAATCCCCCAAAAGGGATACCCCACACCCCAAACACAGCCTGGATTGCCGGGGCACAAGCCCAGTATCCGGGGAAGCCTCCATATGGTTATTTTGTAATATATATATATATATATATATATATATATATATATATATATATGTGTACAGTGCTCCGAGGGAATTACGCAGTAATGCAACCCGGGATGCCCCTTTAAGTCCCGAGTGGGAGGAATTTTAAGCCAACTAAATTTTACCAGGAACCCTAGGACCGGGAGAAGCCCCCTATAATAGGATCAATGGTCCACCTGGAACACACAAACAAAACACACAATCAGACCATGCTATCAAATGTCCTTAAAGAGTTAATAACAGAGCATCTGGGCCACTCACCCGACCTTCACCCCACCGGAGTCCCGCATGCCAGGCAGAAGGGGAAGTGGAAGACGCGTAGTGTGCAGTAGGAAGAGGGAGGGCGGGCTGGCACGGTTCGTGCGTCGCGCCCGGCCCCGCCCTGAGGAGAAGAAGCACCTCATGGGCGCCTACCGCCGCCATTGCCACACGCCGGAGGCCGGCGCTGCGGGACCGCCGGCGCCAGTCTGTGAAGTCAAACATGTACAGTAAAGCAACTCACACACACACAATAAAAATAATAAGATTAATCCATAAGGAACCCGCCCCCCCCCCCCTCTTAGAGTATCCGGGAGAGGGGGAATCCATGCCAGGGCAGGGCCAAGGGACGGGGCATCCCAAATCGGGGTCACCAACCCGGATAGCCGCCTACCCCTTGTTATGGGGTCTCACGGCTCCTGAGCACCTAGGGTGCCATCTACCCTTGCCCGGACCAGCAGCCTAGGCTGGGAGGCAAGTAACGTAAATAAAGGGATCCGGGCAGGAATAGAAGAATAGAGGGCCGGGAGTCATCCCGGCTACCTGCAAGGAGGAGACATCCATCTTCTGACTTGCTCGCCTCTGCAGAGATGAAAGACTGGGGAATGAGTGGGAGGTCCCAGGTATTTATGGGCCGGGAGGGTCTGACCTTTTTTTATTGACATCTCTGCAAGATCGGCATCTACAGGTCAGTATACCCACATGTAATGAATGTCTTGAAGCGGGGTGTGTGACATACTTAGAATATGAATTGCAAGTCTGTGTTCACTGGTCTTCCAGGCAGTAAGTTTGGCTTACTCGCCGGTCTGCCTGCATGCGCCGCAAGTCCGGCGAACATACTTTTATGTCAAGTAGTGGACGGTAGGGAACATAGTAAATCATCCTATAAGTGTATGTTACAGTTAAACATTTAGGCTGATGATTTTTGTTTAAAGTATCCCAAGAGTTGTACAAAGTTTTGGGCCGCTCCCTCCAAAAGGATGTGCTAATTGGTCCAACACATTTTCACTGTGGCCAAACAGGTCTTTACCAAAGCCTTGGAAACTCCTAATCTCAGCTCTTAGGAATGTAGGAAATAATTGGAAAAATGGCAGCATTTGATTCTAGATCGACTCTACCGCCCATAAAAGCTTGAATGCTTCCATCTGGGGGTCATGCTAAAGCAATAGCAAAGCATAGTGTACTTTGGGTGTGCCTTAAAGTGTGAACTGCAACCTGTACAAACCACCTGTACCTGTGATGGGGCATTTTTACAAATGGGATACATCATTTTTAAAATGAGGTAGGGATTTCTTTTTAGGAATTTAGAAATAACAATAACTGATTGAAAATGATTGGGTCCATGCTAAATATTTGGTGAAGCAAGATGCAGTTCTGATTTGCCTTGCAGTGTGAACTGCACACATTTACCATGCAAGTGCAATACATTTTATCTTTTTCCCCAAAAAATGATCTTTACCTGCGATGCAGCCATTATACAGGTTAGCTATATTTTGGCAATAAGGTAAGAATATTTTTTTGAAGTTTGGAAATATCAGTCTACTTTCCACTTTCACCTGTCTGTACGTATCCTGTGCGAAGTTTTAGAAAATCTTTGCATGACGGGCAAAAAAACGTCTGATATCAGCAGAATTGCAAGAGCAATACGCTATTATTCCAGCACTTGCTCAGGAGGCGGGTAGTAATTTTAGCAGCCAATCCTTGTAAATGTTGAATGGTCCAAAGCTTGTCACCCTTGAGTTTTCTTCCTTGCAGTAAAAAAAAAACAACAGGCGCCAAAGTATTTCCTCCCAGCACTCCATAACTGTTGCAGATAACGCGGGTGTGCAAAGGGCGGCATGATTCCTACCAGTGAACCCCAATAGTCGCCCGAGATGTCACAGGGGAAAATGTAAGGGAATGAAGGGGCAAGTCCTATTGGGGGGTCCCCAATCAGTTATGGTGGGGTGGTAGTGGGGGGAAATAGCCAGTGCGTCTTATCGGGCGAATGTGGGCACAAAATAAATAAAAAGGAAAAAGTTAACTCACCTCTCCATCACACGCGCTGTCCCGGAAGCGGCAGAGGCAGCTGTATCTGCGGTGCCAGCACACACAGACACCAGCCTGTTACAGTGGTGGGCGTGGCTCGAGCATCGGCCACGCCCACCACTATACCAAGGCCGGGTGTTCACTCTGTGTGCTGGTGCCGCAGAGAGCGAGGAAGTGGCAGAGGCAGCTGTATCTGCAGATATCGCTTCCTCTCTGCGGCGCCGGCATACAGAGTGAACACACAACCTTATACAGTGGTGGTCGTAGCAGGCACTTGAGCATCAGCCACGCCCACCGCTGTATAGTCTGGGTGTCTCTGTCTGCTGAGGCTGTGGAGAAGTGACAGGGACAGTGCAAGCGGCAGAGGTATCGCCTCGATGCCCGAGCATCGGCCACGCCTACCGCTGTGTAAGGCCGTGTGTCTGTGTGTGAAGACGGCAGGGACAGCGGGGAGGATTAAAAGGTGAGTTTACTTCTTTTTTTTTATTTACTTTGCGGGGGGGAATGCCACACTACCTTTATGGGAATGGGTAGGGATGCCACACTGCCTATATGGGAATGGGAGGGGGGATGCCACACTGCCTACATGGGAATAGGAGGGGGGATGCCACACTGCCTATGGGGAGTAGGAAGGGGGGAATGCCACACTGCCTATGGGAGGGGGAAATGCTGCACTACCTATGGGAATGGGATGGGGGCATCCCACACTGCCTATGGGAATGGGGGAACGCCACACTGTCTGTAATTGGGTGTTTTAGCACAACATTTGAAATATTAGAATATTTTTTTTCTAGTTTCCTTCTCCAAATTCTATGTGCGTCTTATGGGCAGGTGCGTCTTATGTGGTGAAAAATACGGTACTTAGAGTTTGTAAGAAATCAACAACTATGTTCCTCACCAGCATCCTCAAAAAGTTAAATGACTATTGTGAGTATTTTTTATTTACTTTTTATGTGTCTCATCAAATCTGGCTTTTGGTTGAGGTTTCACTTGCCTCTAAAGAGGGAGGAGGGCTTTCATAATAGACTTCAAGCTTGGTTATCTTTGGAAGTTCTTCTATTAGCACATAAAAGAAACGGGGGGGGGGGGGGGGGGAGACTAAAAAACATTCCTTTTTTTATTTTTATTTATTTGAGCATATCATATACCAAGGCAATGGTATAAGGGTAATGCCCCGTTAATAGACAAAGATTATTATATTTATAATTTCTCTTCATTGTGGGTAATCGATCTGATTATAACGTTATATTGGGCCATTATTAGGGTATGTCTAATAGTCAATATAATTAAATTGATTATAATTGGATAGTAATATTTAAGACATCCAAAAATGACATAGTCTTTGTACTACTGTTTATATACTTCGGTGTGCGGATGCGCAGGTCCGGGTAGTGTCTGATGCACTCTGTGAGGTGCGTCATGAGCGGGATGGCTGTGGTACTTGCTCCCATTTTTCGTGTGTCAGTTCGAGAACGAGGCTTGGCTTATGACCTCTCTTGTTTCGCACAATGCTTCTGTGGTGGTCTGATTTCAAAATTGTCAGTGAGTGACTGATAAGGGGAAGGTCACGGGGGAGCGTGTGGCTTTGCAAGGAAGGACATTGACCATGGATTGAATAGTTAAGTGATAAATTAATTTACTTTTGTGCAATATGGTGTCATGATCAGGGTGGATAAAAATCAATGTTTTTTTAAAAAAAATAAAAAAAATCAGATTTTTTTTATTTAAATCGGATTTTTTTTATTTAAATCAGATTTTTTTTTCAATAAACTGCTTTTTGAGGAAAATATTTTACCATCCAATATATGTGTAACATTCACAATGCCATGCTCTTCCAGAGGTTTCTGTAGGATTAGTGGGCAGTTTCTCTCCTATATTATCACAGACGCTCGCTTTACTTACGCAGTTCTCAAAACTGAATTTGACTCCGCAGAGGTCCCAGCCTCGTCTTCACAGCAAAAATGTTACAACATGAACAGAGTTGAGAAAAAGACCTTAATCCTATTGTTCTACAAACCTATGACTAGTGAGCTACAGAGGACAGCAGGGACAGTAGTATTTAAGTTTTTCATGTGTCGGCTGGGCTGACAGTCTAAGTTTCTTAAAATATATATATATTTTGTTTAGCCAAATTAGTTAACAAAACATGGATGTTTGTTTAAGCAAATAACTTATGCTGTAATGTTGTTATTGTTGCAGTTGAATAAATCTATTTAAATTGTTATTAAGGTCAGGATTATTTTTCTCCTTCCTAAGTACAACAGAACAGTGGTGTCCAAATATGATTAACCCATTAAACTGGGGAGAAAAAAGTAATATAAAAAGGGATTCTAAAAATCTTCATCTACTTGCATGTTAAAATAGCAAGAACTAGTTTAGGTAGAAACTTTGATTGAAATCACTGATTTAAATCAAGCCTTACTGACTAGTGATTTAAATCGTGATTTAAATCGTGATTTAAATCAGTTAGATTTAAATCAAATCCACCCTGGTCATGATTAAGGGCAAAACAGTGTCCGAAACGTGTTGACCCTGGTGGGCACCTACCTTCCATCTGCCATGATGTTTTTATTTTAGTAAGAGCGTTTCTTTGTTATGGATTTTAAAGGCTTTAAATAAATGTTCAATTTTTATAGATTTTTTTGACCGCTGGCTTTTGAATTTTTGGATACAAACCACAAGGTGCCATATGTCAGAAAAATTACCACCCCATATGCCTATGCACCTTAGGCATTAGGTTATGGCTGTAAGGTAATTAGACAGTTGTATGCTTGGTAACAAATTCACCTAAACTTTATTAAGTGAAAAAAAAAATTTTACCCACCTGTGTTCTGTGCCAAATGACTGATGCTCGGGAATGGCCTAGTTTGTTCCGACAAGGTCCCTTATCATAGTGTATCAGCAAGAAATCATCCTGTAAAAAGAATGATAACCTTAGAACATTGTGTCTCATGTATAACTGTGTGGAAATCTAATGAAATATATACTGACATCAAGAGACTCCAGGCAGTACCAGCAGAAGGCGTGCTTGCAGTTCTTACACATCATCTGAGCGCAGCCTTCATCTCTTTCTATGTAGACTTTACATTTAGGACAGCGCTTGATGGGCACATCATCTTCCATTGTTTTCTGTGCGGAGCTGATAAAGTAAAAACCCAAACTGAACACGCCAGCCTACAATATGAGCCTACATGTAAAGATATGTCATATTTCTACCTAAACGTAACTCCTCCCTGATAACTGTCATAAAGCAAGTGGGAGGAAGGGGGAAATAACATTTAAATTATAAATATTGTAGTTTTCAAAAATAAAGTAAAATACAGAAAATAAACTGCATACTTTCTGAGAAAGTTAACAATATGAATTAACCATCTATGCCACAATAAAGAGGTTTCAACCCTTTTCGACCCTGTAACACAGGAGAATCCAACTATTAATTAAGTGCCATTCAGAAGTTGTGTCAATGAATATGCCTCTTTATAAACAGTATTCTTTTTACTTTCAATGCTGTCATTGAAATTTTAATATAAGATATCACTACTGGTGTTTAGAATACCAAGATGTTGATTATTGCGTCTACCTTCAGATCTGCCACTATAGGACACACATCTGGAATCATGAATATATGTGTCTAGTCCTCGCCTTCTTTAATAATGCATTTTGTTATCTTGAGGGTCCATAAGGACCAAAAAAGGAAAAGATAGGAAAATAGAAACCAAATAAATAAACAGATAGATTAAGCAAATTTATAATCAAAAAAGGAAAGGCAAAAAAGATGGGTGTTGGAATGACAGTGGTGAGAATGGGGCTCAGGTTTGGTACAGTTGCCCTGGTTCTATTAGGAATATAATTATTCTTTTAAATACTCATAAAACAATAGATGCCTCTGTTTTGCGCTTAACAATGCATAGGGAGCCGCCAGTCATGCCACCTGTATAAAGAGGCCTCTCCACCCATAAACATAAGCCCGCAGAGGCCTCTTACAATGTGGATGTACAATCCAATGCTGTGCTGCCCTTCCTCCATACATCTTGGTTGTACAATCTAATGCTGTGGTTCCCGCCACCCACCGTATACTCTGGCTGTACAATCTAATGCTGTGGTTCCCACCACCCACCGTACACTTTGGCTGTACAATCAACTGATGGCCAGTGGCATCGTAACATTGATAGGCACTCTAGAAATGTGTCTTTGTAGTAAATAGCCAATATTTGACACCACCTTCACCTCCATGGTTAAAAATACTTCTCCAAAATGCTGTGCAGAAGTATTTTTAATCTCCTGGAAAAAAATGTAGTGTGGCCTGCTGATAAAATGAAATCATGAGTAATTTTAGGTCAAAGAATGAAGACCATTCTTATCTTGAAGTTGTAACTCCAGTTGTAACCTTTAAACCCCCAAATAAAGGAAAAGGACAAAAAACAAATTAAATAAAACAAAATAAATTTTTGCCTAATCCCCCCTCCCCAGCTGATCTTGCTGTGTAGTACTCAACTGTTCCCAAGATCAGTTGGTGCACACCCTCTGTATGGGGCACAGGACATGCCCAGACACCCTGGGACCTGATCTTAAGAAGGGGTAAGTACAACAGAGCCACGGTAGGAAGAGGCAGCTGCGGCAAAGAAGAGGTAACAATTCATTTGTTTTTGTTTTCGCCATGGAAAGGACCAAACCGTCTCTCTCTGAGCATAAATAGGACATTTTCCCCATGCTGCTTTCTTTAGGTCTGCTACTTTAGCAATGACCTATCTTCAAGATCATGTCTGTGACATGGGGATTCTGTTGGAGCTCATCTACTATTTGCATGAACGTAGACTCTGCTTCTCAGCCTCTGACACAGTGACTAGTTTCAGTAATTCATTGCAACAGAGGAAGGCTGCCTGAGAAAACTCCCTCTGTACAAGGCAGCGGGGGAATTTCAGGACAACAGGGAACTGGTAAATATCAGAGCCCAGAATGCTTAGGAATCTGATGTAGGGGGCAGAAGGTGACATTTCTTTGTTTTTGTCTAGACAGGGCCTTTATAAAATTCAATGATATACAAGGCCAACTTTCCAGTAACTGCTCTGGACAGATGCAGGACCTATGACAGATGACATATGGGGTGGCTGGTGGCAGCATGATTGCAAATCTCCTTTTCATGTCCGCTAGCACTTTGGCTGAAATGCTGCTGCTTTGGGTCAGACAGTGATCAGAAAAGTAGCTATGCTTCCGCATTCTTCATCTTAAAGCTTGATTTACATTAAAGCGGTCCTTCACTCTGAATAAGAGTCTACCTTATATGTTTCCCACACCCTGTACATACAGATTGCTCACATTAAAAATCATCCTACCTGCATCTACTGCATGTTATGAGCCTTTAAACATCCAAGATGGCGGCTCATGTAACATCAGGCAGCCTGCAAACAGGAAGTGCCTTCTGACTGTGATGCTTTGCATTCTGGGACTGCTGACCTTTTCCTGACCCCAGCTCTGCTCTGTCTGAGCAAAGCACAGCTATAACCCGCCCCCTGTACTTTATCCCACTCTCCTCTTCTGAGTAAGTGTGATGCTTCTGAGTCAAGATGGCGGCGCCGTATCCTAAAGTCCTGAACAGAGTTGCAGCCCAGTGGGGGGAAAGAATAATAAGTAAGTGACTAAAAACTTTAAATATATTAACTTTAGATACTGGGGAATCGTTTTTTAAGGGTTTGGGCTTTTCAATAAATCATGGTGAAGGTCCGGTTTAAGTTTGCTGTTGTGTCAAAAATGAGCTGCAAGCTAGTACAAACACACACAGACCTCACTGTGTGGCAGAATCCCACCCTGTACTCCCTGCCGTTCCCTTAGATCTTGCCTAGCAACTTGAATGGAGGGAAAAGCAGTAATTTCAATTTGCATGCCACTGATATCCTCAAAACATCTAGAGAAAAGTCAATAGGAATATAAATAAAGATGGACTGTAGAGAAAATGCCTCTAACATATGATATGGTCATTTATAATAATTCTTTTTATTTGCTCTATTGTCTAGTAGATGTGTTGTACCTTGACTCCCCCGGGAGAAAAGTGATAGGCAGGTTTTCTTGGCAAACTTGTCCTGGGTGCCAATTGGCCTTGCACGAGGAGCAAAATTCAGTGTCGCAGGAAGTGCACTGCACCAGCTGGGGATTCTGGGGCCCTTTCTCCTGTAGTTTGCACACCGCTTGGCAGGAAGATGATGGACACCAAGTTCGACAGGGGTCCAAAAGAACCTCTAGAAAGTGAATGCGGATAAATGATAATTATTACTTAAAACATACAACTAATGCATCAGTTTAAGCCAACAGGCAATGTGAAGTTTTTTTTTCATTGCTTCTTACCAAAAAGAAATCTGGTACTTTTTTTCTTTTTAGTAAAGATATTTTACAAGAATTGAGGAAACTGATGTTAAAGCGGAAGTTTAGTCAAAAGATTACTCCTTCCCCTGCCCTGCCACCCTACCCTGGGGGTTAAAAAGAAAAAGACCCCTTACTTTCCGATTCCCCAGTCCAAGCACAAAGCCGCATCCCCCGGGTCCACGTGCTCCAGCCGCCCATTCACTTGAGCGCCAGCATAGGGTGGCAGGGTGGGGGGTCACTTTTTGACTGGCTTTAAGTTTACCTTCAAGCTTCACAAATTGTCACTACAGTCCAGCTATCCTGTCAAATTTTACCCCTTGCAGGGAATGTATAGTTATTTATTGTCTTACAGAGACCCCGCATGACCACTGAGAAGGCTCTAGGGTAGGGGTTCCCAATAGTATGTATACCTGTTCTGGAAGTACATTTTCCTGAATGACAGCACAAGCCATGCATTAATTATGTTTGATTAATGCTCATTAATATACATTGCCTTTCTCTAAGCATAGAGTTCTATGGTAGACAGCGCCATCTACTGAAATTTTTGGAGATTACCGTTTCCAAAGAGCAATTATGTGCATTTGATTGTTTATCTATCAGCAGCTGGATTAGTAATGCCTTAATCCTACTGAGCATGCCCACTCTGGCTATTGATATCTCTGACCTGTAGGTTTCCCAGATGACCCCTGGTACTTAGCCCAGCCCTTCTTTTAAATAGAGGCCCTCTTGCTTATGAACAAGCATATTATACATGCTGTCTCGACAATCCAGTGCCATCCTTCCCTTCCTCACATAGTAGTCAGTAAGTCCTATATTGTATACTGTAGTCTTCACTAGGGTGCATTTTAGCTTGATCCTTCGGTGCTGCATTTAATTCTCATATTGTCCCCCCCACGTGTGCCTATCTATCATGTCCCTGCCAAAGGTATTAGGCCATCGCTTTCTCCATCTGCCATGGGTAGCCTTATTGTTTAGCTATGTAGTCATATCTAGTGTATAGCAATTTTGTTTAACCACATTACTGTACTCCAGATAAGTAAGAATTGCTACTGCTTATTTTCAGCTATAACTACTCCTTTAATAAAAGGTTAAGAGTTAACTGACTGCAAAAATACAATTCTGTGATTACTCACCTGTAGAATTGGTATTATGAGTATACAGTACGTCCTGCTCCAAATCTAATACTTACAGTTGGAATATACTCCGCCAGATGGCGCTGGACTGCAGAGACATCGAAAATAGGCTCCTCCCGGCCCCTCAAATACCCGGGTACCTCCCACAAATCCCCAGCATTGAAAAGCAGTTAATGAGAAGCCGGGAGAATTAAACAATCCAAACTATCAACTATAACAATGATAACAATCACCATACAGGGGATCCAAGATAATGCAAAACAAGGGTGGGTTGGAGCAGGACGTACTGTATACTTATAATACCAATTCTACAGGTGAGTAATCACAGACTTGTATTATTCTTAGTATACAGTACGTCCTGCTCCAAATCTAATACTTACAGCTGGGACATCCAATAGCAGTGTCCATAAAGTAGGGTGGGATCCCCAAGAAAAATCAGCAGCAGACAGTTTAAACCACTGCCGCCTGCAGAACCTTTTCGGCCAAAAGCAGCATCAGCTGAGGCCCTAACATCAACCTTGTAAAACTTTGAAAAGGTATGAACAGAAGACCAAGTAGCGGCCTTGCAAACTTCAACAGAAGCCTGGTGCTGAAAGGCCAGAGAGGCACCAATAGCACGAGTGGAATGAGCAATAAGGCGGAAGGGAAGAATGCTTCCCCTTAGCAGAGTAGGCCTGTGCAGTAGCCACCAGATAGTACTTCAGACACCTAACCACATCCAAAGGGTGCAAAACCCTCTCCTTAGCATTGCTAGGATTAGGGCACAAAGAAGGAAGAACAATATCCTGATTCAAATGGAAGACAGACACGACCTTAGGCAGAAAGTCAGGTTTGAAACGAAACACCATCTTGTCCTGGTGTCTCTCATAGTAGGGGGGCTGAATGGAAAGCGCCAACAGACACACACCTGACCGAAGTGATAGCCACCAGAAATACAACCTTGAGCGTAAGAATGGCCAAGGCAACATCCTTCACAGGTTCAAAGTGAGCACCCTGCAAGGCTGACAGAACCAGGACGTGGGGGGGCACATATGAGTGACCCCCTGGAAAAAAGTCCTGATCAGAGGGTGCTGAGCAAAGGACTTCTGGAAGAAAATAGCCAGGGCAGAAACCTGACCCTTCAGAGTACTGAGCTGGAGTCCCATCTTCAACCCATGCTGCAGGAACTCCAGAATCCTGGGAATAGAGAACACGCGACAGGGAATGTCAATGTAGGCACGCCAAACCCTGTAATAAATGGAAGAGGAAGACTTCTTCCAAGCTTTAATCAAAGTATCCACAACCGAGGAAGACAGCCCCTTCTCCATCAGGATGGAGGTTTCAGCAGCCAAGCCGTCAAAGCCAGAGTTTGTAAATTGGGATGGGGTAGTGAGCCCTGAGTGAGAAGATCTGGCACCAAGGGCAGAGCGTACTGATCTACTGCCAGTTGCACCACGTCTGCGAACCACACTCTTCTTGGCCACCTGGGGGCCACCAGAATTGCTCTTCCAGAGAAATCTTGCGCAGAACCCTGCCCAGCAGGGGGATTGGAGGGAAGACATACAGGAACTGAAGTCCTGCCATGACATTGCTAGCGCATCCGAGGTCAAGGCCAGAGGATCCTGAGACAGGGAGACAAAAGCTGGGAGCTTGTGATTGTGGCGGGACGCAAACAGATCCACATCTGGTTGGCCCCAACGGTGACACAGAGATTGAAACACCCTGCTGCATAAGGACCATTCTCCCTGGCAAGAGGTCCCCCTGCTCAGAGAGTCCGCCAGGCGATTTTCTACCCCCGGGATGTACACAGCTGATATGCAGGGGACATTGGCCTCCACCCAAGTCAGGATCAGAGACGCTTCCTGGAGGGCCCCCTTGCTCCGGGTCTCTCCCTAATGATTGATGTAGGCAACTGCCGTCTGGTTGTCCGAACGCACCTGAACAGGCAGGCCCCGAAGGTGAGTAGTCAAATGAGCCAGAACTAGCCTGATCGCCCGCAGTTCCAAGACATTGATAGGTGTGTGGGCCTCCTGAGGGCCCCACCTCCCCTGGAACCGCAGGGACTTCCAGAAACCCCCCCAACCTGACAGACTGGCATCTGTGTTGACCGTCTCCCAGGAAGGGGCAAGAAAGGATCTGCCCCCCAACAGGTTCCTTGAGTCCATCCACCACGAGAGGGACCTCCTGACCAGGGGGGAGAGCACACAGACCCTGTCCAGGGACGCTGGGTCCTTGTCCCATACTGACAATAGGTGAAGTTGCAGAGGCCTCAAGTGGAACTGAGCATAAGGGACCGCTTCGAAGCATGCCACCATCAGGCCCACCAGCTGCATCCCCTGCCTGATGGAGGGATGGGGACAAGCTAGGAGGGACTGAGCCTGTGCAATCAAACTGTCCACCTTCTGTTGAGGAAGGAAGATCCTTGCCTGAACTGTATCCAGATTCATTCCTAGGAATGGAGTTAACAAGGAAGGGGACAGTGAGGAATTGGGGTGGTTGATCACCCATCCAAAAGAATCCAGAGTGGACACCACCAGCTGAGTATCCAACTCTGCCTGATGTAGAGATTGGGAAGTGATGAGAATGTCGTCCAGATAGGGAAGCATGCGGACGCCCTGACACCTGAGCAGAGACATCACTCCGGCAAGCACCTTGGTGAACACCCTGGGAGCTGAAGTGAGGCCAAAGGGCAAGGCCACAAACTGGTAGTGTTGATCCATCAGAGTGAATCTGAGGAACCTTTGATGACCTGGGAACACAGGAATATGAAGATAAGCATCTTTGATGTCCACAGAAGTCATGAAATCCCCTTGGCGCAGGGAACTGATGGCAGAGCGCAGAGTTTCCATGCGAAAGCGCCTGCCCCTGACAAACTTGCTGAGGATCTTCAAGTCCAGGATGGGCCTGACTGGACCATCTTTTTTGGGTACTGTGAATAGGTTGGAATAAAAGCCCTTGCCTTTTTCTCTTAAGGGGACCTGGCAGATGACCCCCAGCTCCAGGAGGCCTTGCACTGCTTGCACTAGCTCCTGAGCTGATGAATCTTGGAGGGGGACAGGCAGCAAACTCTATCTTGTAACCGAAGGACACTACCTCCTGAATCCATCGGTCTGAGACATGAAGCCTCCAGATGTGAGCGAAGTGCTGCAGCCGTCCCCCCACCCGGATGGGTGAGGGCGCCCCATCATGCCTGAGGGGGCTTGGGGGAAGATTTTGCTGTAAGACCCCAGAAGGGGCCAGGACGCCCACGTCCTCTGCCCCTGCCCCAGAAATCTCCCCAGGTGCCAGGAAAGGAAACCCCCCTCCCCTGTCTGGCACCACGGTAAGGGGAGGAGAAGGAACCCTGACACCGAAAGGGCCTAGATTGACGCCTGCGCTGGGGTAGCCTGCTTCCCTTAGCAAAAAGGTCCAGGCGGTCCCCAAACAGGCACAGTCCTTTAAAGAGGAACCCAGTGAGGGCCTTCTTGGCAGCGTTGTCAACAGCCCTTGGCGCAGCCAAACCGAGCGGCGTATAGCCACCACGAGGGCAGAAGTTCTGGCACATTCTGATGGTGTCATCCAATGCTGAGAGGACAAAATTTACAAAAACATCACGACTGGAGAGTGCATTAAACACCTCACAAGGCAAATCATCAGGGGGACTATCAAGCATATTTATGATAATGGCAGAGGCACAGACCGGGCGCAGCGCCGTCCCTGCACATGCAAAGGCGTAGGATGCCAGCTGGTCAATGCGCCGGTCCTCAGCATCCCGCAGGGTAGTGGAGTCAGGGGAATGCATGACAGAGGTGTTAGAGCCAGAATCGTCATAACCCCTTGGTGTCTCATCAGATGAGCCTGAATCAGAAAAGAGCTCCCCTTCATCAGACGGGGTATAGCCACAAAGATTCAAAAACTCCTCAGTTCCCATAGGGAAAACAGTGACATTAGGCGTCAAGTGCCGCTTCTTAGCAGGGGCCTTACGCGACAACAGTAGCCAGTCTAGAAGACACATCAGGCTGAGAATCCCCACTAGTATGCAACTCAGTAGGAGTGAGGTTTAAGGGGGAATAGGCGAAGTGAAACGAGGTGCAGCCACTGGCAGGCCAGATTGCAATGCAAGCACCTGCTCAGCACAGGGTACACAGACCCGCGCCTTGTCAGCGTCAGCATGAGGCTGCCCACACGCTACACACAGCCGGTCTTGGCCCGAAGGGACCCCGGTTACATTATGCTGGGATGCCTCCATATGGTGAGTATAGCGGCGATATACGCCGATAGGGAATAATGCTATATAGCAACCCCGGATGCCCCAATAACCCGCTAGGGAAGTGGGAGCATTATTTTTACAAGGCCTACAAGTTATATACTAATACAGGGCCGGGAGAAGCCAAAATGGTTCGCCCCGCCTGAAAGACATAAGCAGACAAGACCTGTAAGCACACAGTAACAAAAGTGAAAGACATAAAGCAGCCCGCGAGGGCACTTACGGACCGGGGTAGGTAGGGGTCCGTCGCGCATGGGCCAACCAAGCAGGTTAAAGATGGCGTCGGTATACCTCGAGGGGCAGGCCGGTATCAGCGATGACGGGCGACGCCCCCCCCCGAAGAGCGCGAAGCCAGAACGTGCAAGCAGCCAATGACGGCGCACCAGCACCTAAGGTAATGCCGCCGCCAAGCGAGGAACCAAGTCAGCGCGCGGCGGCGGCGGCAATTTTTTTTAAAAGACAGTAAAGGCAAGTCAGCGCGGCGGCTGACACAAGACTAAACAGAATGGAAAAAGAGTGTAAAACACAGAATGCATAGCATACACATTTACATCCCCCCCCCCCTCTTTTCCCCCGAAGGCTACAAGGAGGATGAGGGAGGACAGCGGCCACTTAAACAGGGCCCACCGATGGGCAGGGGCAAGGGGGCACTAGTGCGGGAGAGGCATCCCATAGAGGCTCACCATAAGCCTGAACCGCCTACCCTTTGGTGGGGGATTGCGGTGGAGCAGCGCTCCTAAGCACCTAACAGCGGTGCTGCCTACCTTCACCCGACCAGCGCAGCCAAGGCTGGGAGGCATATTAAAAGTGGAACGGGTGGGAATAGTCCTACAGGGCCGCAGGCTAATAGCCTCGCTCACCTGTGGGTAGAGAGCCATTTCTCGTCCTTCGCAGCCAGACTGCAGAGAAATTCTGGGGATTTGTGGGAGGTCGACCGGGTATTTGAGGGGCCGGGAGGAGCCTATTTTCGATGTCTCTGCAGTCCAGCGCCATCTGGCGGAGTATATCCCAACTGTAGATTTGGAGCAGGACGTACTGTATACTAAGAATATACCAACTGTACCTTAGCCGGGCAAATCATCACTTGTACAGAGCAATATATTATACCTGTCTGCAGTCCTTTACATGCAATGTAACCATCTTTAAAGCAGCGATAGTAGTGTTTTTTTTTATCTGGGCCTAAATGAATAATTTAAGCTCAGTAGAAAGATGAAAGGACAGGGAAAGCAAACAGATATATAAGGTGGTAATTAAGAAGACAGATTTACGTGATTAAAAATTCCAAATCTTTGATGTGAAAAATGGAAAAGACTATTATAAAAACTTAAAAGCTGAAATGAACCTTAAAATATTGAAAGCTTAAATGCCTTTGTAGTTGTTATGTAACGCTTCCTATATAGAATGGCAAAGGCTCTGTGGTACTACAGAGAGCTATTCCATCCAAGACCTCAAGCTATACAATACTTTAAACATACTGAAGGATCTTCAAAGGCATTCACAAAGGCAACATTAAAAACCAACACTGTTTCTTTGATTAATGGTCAGCTCAGCAAGAAGAACCTAAAACGTGCCTTCTGTAGGCAAAGACTAACACTAATAACATGCAGTATCTCATCTTCCAGGACTGGACTGCAGTAGTGTACAGTATATACAAGCTTGTGTAGCACTCCGAACTACAAACATTTTTGCTGTGCTATTTGCAATCCGTAGACCAGCAGCTGATATACAGATTAGGGGGTTGAATGACTATACAGGGTTTTAGCTTTAAAATCTTCCCCACAACATATGCATATTTCTGGCAATAACACGAAAAGCTTGTGATCTGTCAATAAAGGAATCCCTGAGATATATATTGTTTAGACTTCTATCCTCCAACCACACCCGCTCTCTTTCCAGGCAAAAGCTAAAATGGAATATGTCTTGTATTGGGACGGGGTATAACCCTCAACTAAAATTGGGACCATACCCTTAGGCTTGTGGGATATGCCTTTAGGTATATTGATTTTTTTGGACCTTTCCACAGACCTAAGATTAGGGGTTGCTAAGGGCATGAGGTTCCTCTGTTTACCTTCCACAGGCCCTGCACTGTTGATTGCTGTCCTAGAGCTCTGCTATGAGAAGCCAGGAGCTATATTACTGCATGGGGGGGGGGATGTGGCTTGTGAGAATAATGGGTGCCTCTGTGGAAAGTTAATCGCCCATGCAGCTCCTGGCTTTTTATGGTATGGCTGAAAGACCGATAAGCAGTGTGGGAGCAGCTTTAAGGTAAGCAGAGAGCCTTGTATTCTAATTTGCACTCCTGGTCTGAGATTTGGGAAAAGGTGTACTTTTCCTTTAAGCCTTATTAACTTCTCGAAGAAATAATAGAGGGCTAACATCAATGACAGTCAAATGGAGCCAAGTGAAACCAAGCACGTTAACCAACCACGCGCCCCACGTGGGAACCAGGAAGAAGCAAGTTTCCAGGGCAATCCAGGGAGTTTCAGCGGGTCATCCAAAATTGGGTTGCCCCGCCTGAGAGCAACAACATCGGGGAGAGAGAAATTCCTCTTTAAGATGCAGATGTTCTCTATATGAGGTGCAGTGAGGTAGATACATATTAGACAGCAAGACCAACAGCCTGGAACAGTTGGTAAAGAAGCTTCCTCCACAATTGGAGCTTCCTCTCCCAGCATCTCAGCCATGCTGCTGCCTGGATTCAACTGACATAACTGACAATGCACAGTAACAGGAAGCCCAGCAGCACTTCCTGTTTGCAGGTGGCCTGCAAATGTAAGAGCCGCCATTTTGTTTCTAAAATTTACTACAGCAGGAGTAAATTAATTTTTATGTGCAGCAATCTAAATTGCCCTGGGGAGGGATGTATATGAGCACTTTTTTGTGTTGGTCTGGTTTATGTCATTTTTGAATGTTGGGTTATTCATTAGGACAATAAGGAAGCGCCACAATATTTGACTAATGATTTCAATATAAGTTCTATTTTATCAGGTTGGACAGCTGGACAGAAGACACTTGACAGGCCATAAGAGAAGAGAATACTTTGTATAAATAAAGATTACTGCACACGACATGACAGGAAATGATTTATACGACAACCTTACCTCTTTCAAATTGCAGTTTCTTATATTTTTGCATTATTTCAACAGCAACCATGCACTCAATCTGTGAAAATAATTGTTACAAATTAGAGTCCACATTTCTATAATACAGCCTTTAATATAAAATGGTGCACAAAATAGAAAGGGAGCTTCTTTTGCTTGGCATTATAAGGGCACATTTAGCCCAGGGGGTTGGCCCAGAAAAAAAAGCCTTGAAGTAAACTTGCTATAGTGCTGGCATTAAGTGATGGCCACAATGACCCAGAGAACACAGGATGTAGTGGCCCTACTCCCACCACCCCTGTGCCCCCCACTTGGCCTCCCGACCTAAGTACCTTAAACAGCTTGGCCTGCCATAACATTTTTACAAATTCAGGGTATTTTTGTTCTTTTGGATGACTTTAATATTTTAACTTTCTTCTTGTTCAGGAACTTAACTTGCCAGCCTAAAGTCAGCCCAAACTAAATTGAATGGTCAGTAGAGATGTACTTGCCTCATTCTCTTGTAGGTGGCCTCTCTTTGGGCAACTGGCATCTGGGCAGCTTATCGCAGTTTCTAGACCTTCTTTGATGAGTAACTCGACATACTGTTTTAAACACTGTTCGAAAAAAAGAAATGTTCATCTTGTTCAACATGTATATGATTACAATATAACCTTTTAGCATATATCAGATTTGCTGGTGAAGCAATTGTAGATAGATATTCAACATTATTGAAGAAGCTTTTGGTTTCAGACAACATATAAGAGTTTTGAGGTAGGGGGAGCTTTTGTGCAGCGCAAAAAGAACTTTTCCAGCTATGTGTATCCCCGGAATTGCCTGAAAACGTACCCTCATTTCGTTGCCACGACACATAGAGGCTGATTCATCATTAGCAGCAGGTAGCGACAGATGAGCGTCTGTAGCAGGCATTTTCAGAGCGCCCGCTAGTAGTCACTGTGCTCAGCCGTGGGTCGCTACTTTATACTCAGTCGCTGTTCAGTAATGTTGAATACATTGTGAGGAGTCGCTATTTGACCAGTACAGCGCATGGTAGCGACTGCTCATAGTGATCGACTCACACCATATTCAGCAAAAAAACAGCCTCACAAATGCTTGTTTGAAGCCCAGAGCACAGGAGGCGGTGTGTTTAAAGTCTGTTTTCAAGCATCTATCGACTAGTAACAAAGCGAAAACATATGGAATTACATTGTAGCAACATTGTAACATGAACACTTTAATGCCAATGTCATTTCTGAAGAAATATTTTAAAAATGTAAAAAATTTGAAAAAACAGCTTTTTCAATGCCAGAAGAGGTCACAGAATTATTTGTGATTTTTGGGAAAAATAAAAAACCCGTTTAAAGTGAAGAAAAGGTTCGTCCATTGAAATGTATGGGGGAGCGACAGGTAGCGAGAGGTCATACCTGGCGCTGTGCAAGGCTGAACGCTGACGCTGTTCGCAGAGGCTTTGAAAATGATGAATCAGACGCTACATGGCGCTATCCCAGTCGCTAAACAGATTCTGCTTGATAAATGTGGAATTGCGTGCCGTGTCTGGCGTTGACCAGTCGCTATCTGTCGCTACCTCTCATTAACCAGGCGCTACCTGATGCTATCCTTTCTTAAATAACCCCATAGTTTGCATCCATTTAGATTTTCCTTGCCTTCGGTATGCGGCATCGGCTGCTTCCCCGGTTGTTCTTCTTTAAATGAGATAGACATCACATGTTCCACAAATTAGTATTACCTTACAAAAGAGCAATGCACTACTTTACGAGCCTGGTGTGCTCACTTATAAATCCAAATGCATCAACAAAAGTAGGGGGTGTGGACCAATTGCCACACCTGCCTCACACAAGGAGCACCACAACAATGTAAAAATAAATCTAAATATGTATTCTGAGATAACACCAAGACATACACAAAACCACTAAACACAACACATCAGACATATTAAACAGATTAAAAACAGCTGGGCTCCCCCTTATAAATATAATATACAAATCTGAATCCATAATCAATATAATAAGTATAATAGTTGAAGGGAGCCCCCCCCCCCCCCCAAAAGATTTATTATAGGGCCCTAATAATATTTTTGTGCCGGCACAAAAAGTTAAAAAAGAAAAATTGTTTAATGATATTCTATTGTCCCTATCATGCTAAGGAGAGGGACAATGATTCTAACACATACTGTAAAGAGGGGGCAATATAACCCAATAAAGTGACTAGTGCTAACAAACAAATGAGTGAATCATATACACACGTGATCCAATACATAAAAATCAACAATAGGTTATATAGCAATATATTTACAAATAATCAACAAGAGAACCCCTTAGAACAGTCTCATGGTCATAGACGCAAAGTGCAACTGTGCAAATGAATAAGAAAAATCAAAGTGCAAAAACAGAGAAATTACCATACAGTCTAATTGCCAGCACAATCCGTCCAGTACAGTGGGGGAGAGACCAGCAGGGAACACCTGCGCACGCAGCTACCCGTGCCGCTTCTGCTGGGTGAGTAAATGTAATGCCTTATGGGCTATTTAGTAAGAGTTAGCTACCTGGTTGCTCTAGGCCTCAAAACAGATCAAAACTAAGGATTTTCACTACATATTATGTAGAGCTGTCGAGCAAATGTGCTTTATATTTCTAATCGCCAATTATTTCATACTTCAGACAAAAATTGGATTGTTAGTAATAAAAGCATTATTTGTTACATTTAGAAGGTCTTGCTCCAGGTAACTTCAAAGTACTTAAAATGGAGTAGCCTAATAAAACTTTAGCTTACACAGCAACCCCTGATCCATTAAAGCATTACAAAACCCATTTTTTTTTAAACCCCGCCCCCCCATCCCGAGCAGTTCAGGCTATGCTGCTGGCTCAGCATAGTGGCCCAGTTTTTAAAAAATGGATTTTCCATCATGAGGCAATTTTGAGATCGCCAATCTCAAGACTGACCAGTGGCGTTCGGCAGCTGGCTGGCTGCATCCCTGCCTTTCTATTTGGGTGTGTGTACTTCCCTAGCCACTCAGCTGGATGCGGAGCACACGCAGCTGCAGGGATGCTGGGGATGCGGCGACTGGCTATCACAGCGTTGCGGGAGCCACCAGTAAAGGTGAGTTTACCGGCAACCCCGGGGATTATACATAGTGGGGCATCCTGCTATGCCACTTTTAGATTCCAGGGCCAGATGCCAAGGGTTTTGGTCTGCTTTAATGACCACACTATTAATTTTGCCTATCAGCTCCTGTACAGACAACAAGTTGGGGATTTATAGAACAAGCTTGTGGAAACAGCCATAGATCCCAATCCATTTGGGAATAAATGTACCCAATTTATTCTGTAACCTTGGGGCATCCGACTTGCTGTGTGACACTCAGTCGGTCGCCCTATATACAAACCTCATTCCAACAGCGCACAAGGCACAACTCCAATAAGCTTATTTGCTGAGCATAATAATGTGCAGCATAAGAAACTTAATGGGAGCTTAGCCACACCTGTGATTGGTGCGTGGCACTCCATGCATCCCTCTAGAGCTGTGAGCAGACATACCAGACATTTAGGCCCTTATTCATCAAGCGATAGCGCCAGGTAGTGTCTGACGAGCGCCAGGTAGCGGCAGCTAACGGCGACTACCGACTCAAGTACGCCCGGCGGCGGTCACAATGACGCATTCATCAAGCAAAATGAGGCTAGCGCCGGCGAGAGCGACGGCTAGCGCGGCATTCATCATGAAGCCGCCTGGACCGAACAGCGCCGCTGCAAATTCCCTCACAGCGCCAGGTATGAACTGTCGCTCCTTGGCGATGTCCAATGCATTTCAATGGAGCAATCTATAATTATTCATAATTAATTGTTATTATTTTTTTATTTTTTTTTTTAATGTCAAAAAATCGGAGACCACTTCTGCAATGTTAGGATTTATTTTTAAGTAAAAAAAAAAAATAAAAAAAATATGTGCAGAATTGATCTAACAGGTCTGAGATTAATGTATTCATATTACAAAATGATTCTAAAAACATGTATAATGTTACATTCAAAAAATATGGTTGTTTAGGGGTTAAAAACTAGTTAATACACATCGCCGCCAGCGCTCTGGGGTTTAAACAAGGAATGGACAGCGACAGCACATTCGGGCCGTGATTTGTTGATGAATATGAAGCTAGCCGTTCGCTCTGGCCATTCGTTGTCAGGCGCTCACATACAACGCTGGACCTGTGAAACAGCGACCCCCCAGCCCGTATTCAACATTACCGCACACCGACTGAGTCGCTGTCATCAAGCTAATGCCGGCCAAGCACAGCGAATACTGGCTGGCGCTGAAAAAATCACGCTACAGTCGCTCATCTGTCGCTACCTGGCGCTATTAATGAATCGGCATCTTAGTTACGGGGCGCTCGGACACTCACAGACCTACAAAGATGAAAGAGATGCCACAGCTGCCCGTACATGTGTACTGTAGCCTTGCTGGAGAGGTAAGAGTATTGGGATGACCCAGGAGGTGAGTATTCAACCAGACCTAGCAATGTACACTGTTTAGACAGAGCACAGAATAGCAGTGGCTGCATACTTGGTTTCCCTGTGGTCTGCGGCACTTTCCTGCCTCCAGCCTGGGGAACTCCCCTGGTGCTCACCTCAATCTCTGACCACACAGCATAGAATAAGCTTAGACGCATTCTGCAGCATCACCAGCTGTCCCACTGGCAGACTATCAAGTCTTCCTGGCGTGGCAAGCGTGCAGCACGGTGATTCCGCCAGAGGCCTGTACATGCATTGTAGGATCGAGGATCAAGACGAGGAAAACCACCTGATTTGGGGCTCCCCTCTGTAACAGGCGCATTCAATGACAAGTCAGCCTCTATGATGCCACTGTATGTGAAATCCCACAGAACCGCTGGGTTCTTATTTTGCTCTATGTTCCAACGACACATGTGCAGGCTCTCATCCAATCAGAATATATTGTGGTACATATTAATGCCCAGCAATGTATGTTGAAAGAATGGATTTTGGGGAAATCTCCTGCTGCCCAGGTGCTTATATTCCCAGGTGGGCAGTAAGGGTCAAACCAACATCCTTGCCAGGAACGGTTGAGGTCTACAGGACACTAAACTGACCTAACCTAGCCCCTCACACCATCAGGGAGCCATGCATTAGAAAAATACTCACTTTTATCAAAGCAACATCCTACAAGGAACAGGAAACAGCTGCATGCACATGCGGAAGCTCACCATGCAGCACTGCAGAGCTGCACGGGGAAAACGTAAGTTCAGTAAGTTCAGGGACAGCAGCAGTGAAGATGCCAGGCAGGAGTTTAGGTCTACATTAAGCTGCCATTTGCTTGAAGTGTACAATACAATTGCCTGTAGTCTACAAAGAAACTGTTTTGCATGTATGTTTTTACTGCAGCAAAGCATTTAAACCGGACCTTCAGCATGATTTATTGAAAAGCCCAAACCCTTAAAAAAGATTCCCCAGCATCTAAAGTTAATATATTTTACGTTTTTAGTCACCTACTTATTATTATTTCCCCCACTGGGCTGCAACTCTGTTCAGGACTTTAGGATACGAGCGCCCCCATCTTGACTCAGAAGCATTACACATACTGAGGAGAGTAGAGCGGGATAAAGTACGGGGGTAAGTTATAGTGGTGCTTTGCTCAGACAGAGCAGAGCTGGGGTTAGGGAAAGAGCAGCACAGTCAGAAGGCACTTCCTGTTTGCAGGCTGCCTGATGTTCCATGAGCCGCCATCTTGGATGTTTAAAGGCTGATGACATGCAGTAAATGTAGTAGGAAGATTTTTAATGTGTATGTGTAATCTGTATGTACAGGATGGGGGAAATATATAAGATAGACTCTTATTGAGAGTGAAGGACCGCTTTAACAGCATCTACGTTGTTTGCCTCCTTACAATATCTCAAGTAAGCGTTATTTCTGAAACGTGTATTGTTACAGAAGTCCTCAATCTTTAAATCTGGGTTCATTTACATACTCTGGTTTTGTTAACTATATTCCTCGGTCTTTAGCCTCCAGCTTTGATTGAATTAGTAACAAGAGTGTTAATGTTGCCACCACACATGTGGATCCCATATTGCATTCTGGGAGAGCGCCAAAGGCCTCCAAACTGCTGCCACGCGCCTCCTTATGTTTCTCCTGCCAGAGTAACGCTGGCCATAGACTTGTAAACATCAGCACATTCCCATAACCAAAGCGTCTGCTCTGATAATCAGATGGATGATTAGTATGTCACCATCCTTTGTGCTGTAGTTCTGCATTCCTTCCGCTTTTTCAAGGTGGGAAAAGGGGCAGATTTTGTTCCCAAAAAGAGCAGTTCAAGCTTAAATTAGCTGCTTTCTGCTCACTTCATACTGGCTGTCATGAGCTGTGTCTTTCATTCAGCAGTGCTTTAGATTTGCTGATAAGCCCTAGTGAAATTGCTCCCTTTTGACCCACCTTACGCAAAGTCTCAGCATCCATGTCATGTGCTGCTCTCAGACTCGCTGTATGAGAAGGTCAGCAGGAGGGAGATGGAATGATTTCAGCACATCTTAAAGGGGACCAAAACCTAGGATTTTCACTAGGGCTCACTATCCAGGGTTTTGGTCCTTTCCCCCCGGGGCACCCCCGCTGTTTGCCGATGCCAACTCACCTCTTTCTGGTCCTATGGCACATGCGCGCCTGCTCGACCAATCAGAGCGCTCGCAGGCGCTGACGTCACGTCGTCTAAGCCTTCGTCTAAGGCCAGTGGCTCCGAGTCCGCTGTCAGCCGCATCCCCCTGCTTCCCTCTAACAGGGAGCATGTCCGTGCCGGCCATCACAAATGTCTGGCGCAGGCACGTGCCCTGCTAGAGGGATAGTGGGGATGCGGCCGAGGCGCGTGCATGCGGCGTTGGACAGAGAAACAAGGTAAGAGAACGGGGCGACCTGGGGGGTTTCACAAAGCGGGGCATCTTGATTTCCACTGAAAACTGTACGCCAAGATCTAAGGTACAAGAAGAGAGAAGCGAGCCCTGTGCACACAGAACACTGCTGCTATGGCCAGGTGAGGGAGCTCACACATATCCAGAAGCATTGTTCTGTGTGTTCAGGTCTCACATCTCTTGTATCTTGGTGTACAGTTGCTAATAGCAACAGACTGAAGATAATGAAAACTGCTTCAATAAAACACACATTTGCTAACAAGAAAAAAAAAAAAAAAAAGATCAGCTCAGCACCTTGAGAACATCATTTTGACAAACAAAAAATACACACTCTCCCTTTAAGCCCTGCTTGAGAAGGCCTGGCATTAACCCGGACCCGGAGCTGCCATCTTGACTCTTGAAGCATCACATATTGAGGAGAGTGTGTGTTGGGGGGGGGGGGGGGGGGAAGGTTATAGCTGAGCTTTGCACAGACAGGGCAAAAAGGACAGCAATCCCAGAATGCAGAGTGGCATAGTCAGAAGACACTTCCTGTCTGCAGGCAGCCTGAAACTACATGGGCCACCATCTTTGATGTTTAAAGGCTCATAAATGCAGTAGATGCAGGTAGGATGATTTTTAATGTGAGCAATCTGTATGTACAGGGAGTGGGAAACATATAAGATAGGCTCTTATTCAGGCTGAAGGTCCGGTTTAAACAGTAACAGAAAGGAAAAGTATGAGCCACCAATGATAAAGAAACCACCAGTCTAATCAAGTAAAAAAAACTTAAAACAACCCCTATGACCCCCTTCTAACCTCTAGCTTAACCTTGCACAAGCACTTCCATTTTCTTTCTGGACTTTTATCTTATCTGCACCATGTGTAGGGCAGCACCATCTTGTCTTTTTCTAGGAAGCCCCTGTGGTGCCATGATGCTCCGCTACCCCCTCATGATCTAGAGGCCGATTCATTAATAGCGGCAGGTAGCGACAGTTGAGCGACTGTAGCGGCATTTTCAGAGCGCCCGCTAGTAGTCGCTGTGCTTGGCCGTTGTTCGGTAGTTGATAGCGACTCAGTCGGTTTGCCGTAATGTTGAATATTGGGTGAGGAGTCGCTATTTGACAGGTTCCGTGCTGTATGGGAGCGCATGATAGCGACTGGCCCTAGCGACCGGCTCCCACCATATTCATTAAAAAATCACGCTCAAAAAATTATTGCGCTGTAAAATGCTTGTTTAAACCCCAGAGCGCTGGCAGCGATGGGTTAAAAGTAGTTTTTTAACCCCCAAACCACCATATTTTTGGAAACCAAAAAAACAAGTTTTTTAAATAATTTAGTAATATGAATACAATAATATCAGACCTGTAATATCAATTCTGTACAATTTTTTTTTTATTTTTTTCCCTTAAAAAAATTATCTAAAATGGCAGAAGTGGTCACAGAATTTTTCACATTAAAAAAAAAAAAAAATAAAAATAATAACAATTAATTATGAATATTTAAAGATTGTTCCATTGAAATGCATTGGAGAGCGCCAGGTAGCGAGAGGTCATACCTGTCGCTGTTCAAGGTCGGACGCTGGCGCTGTGGGCTGAGGCTGGAATAATGATGAATGAGTCGCTATATGGCGCTATCTCAGTCGCTAAGTAGGATTGGCTTGATAAATGTGTGATTGTGGTGGGGAGCCGGCGTTCTCGTGGCGGGGCCCGTCATTACCGGCCGCTCACCAGTCGCTACCTGTCGCTATTCCTTCATAAATAAGGGCCCTAGTGCCTGCACAGTGTGGGCCATGGAGGCCAGGTAGATCAAAAGACGCAATTTCCTCAAAGCAGCTGGGGGTCGGGAGAGTAAAGGCATGGGAGAGGATGAAGAGGACAAAATAAAGAGGGTCTGACAGAAGAAGATAAAAGAAGAAAACAAAATGCTTACCATTACCTTTCCATGGCAAACAAAGGCGGACAACTCCTTACAGTTTGCAAATTTATAAAAAACTCATAATTTCTAGTCCGGAACGAGTACGTGTTCCGAACATAAAGGAGGAAATGATCTAGGTATAATAGTATATTAATGACAAGAGATGGGTACAGGTAGACCATAATGAACATTAATGTCTAAGTGAGCACAGTGTCCATTAAAAAAATACACTGAAGTAACAAATTCTGGGCACCGTTCATAGAAAGGAGGCTCTGACTATGGAAAGGGTGCAGAGGAGAGCCACCAAACTAATAAGGGGAATGAAGGATCGTAGTTATAAGGAAAGATTACGAGAATTAAATCTGTTTAGTCTTGAGAGGAGACAACGGAGGGGGGACATGATTAACTTATATATAAATGGGCAATACAAAAAATATGGGAGAACACTATTTCAGGTAAAATCCTCTCTAAAGTAAGACAAGGGGGCGCTCCCTTCGACTGGAAAAAATAAATTCAGGTGACCATCATTCTTTACCATAAGAACTATAAATCTATGGAATAGCCTCCCACAGAAGCTTGTTACAGCATCAATCCCTGACAGCTTCAAAAAAGGATTACAGTTACTATTAGCTGTTCTCAGTAAATAAAAATAAAATAAAAAATAACTTCCCCAACACCCTTGCTTGAACTTGATGGACATATGTCTTATTTTAACCGTATTAACTATGTAACTATGTAACCACGCTATTTTCATATAGCACTAAATTACAGTGAATGTATTTTTATTTTTTTGCCTACCGTTCCACCCCCAAAATGAAAGCAAGACAGTAGAAATCTATTTAAAGAGTTTTGTGTCATGCACCCTGATGGGGCCAGAGTCTAATATTAAAATGAAAGCAATCAGACATGGTAAGAGCTGATGGCAGGACTTGACACTAGGTATGTCTAGATGCGGCATGGGTCACCAACAGGGCATGGCAGGGGTCTGCATCAGCACTTGGCACTAGATATTGGACTGGGTCGACAAAAGAGCCAGGCACTAACATGGTCAGAAAAGGCACGGGTCAGCAATAGGACTTGGCACAGGACATGGTTAGTCATGAAATGGGCTGGCAACAGGCTTGGCAGGAAGAAAGTAGAAGCAAGACTCCAAAGGACAAAGCTGGAAATGCAAGAACACTAACAATACAGTCAGTTATTTCTAGAGACAGCCGTTAAATGAGCCACCTCTAATCAGCTGGCACGTTGGAGGGCCCAGGGGGAAAGCCAGAGGCCGGCCCTGGGTTCTTTTAGATTCCAGGGTGGCCACTGGCAGGTTTGTTGAACCTGTTCCGTGGAAGCAGTGTCAGAGGTATGAATGTCCTTCCCTACACGCTTATAAATACAGAGCACATGCTGCAGATTTACAACGTAGGTTAAGAAATGCTCTCCCAGATGGCCCTGGAAGATCCGCGTTTGTGTGGCTCATGGACTGGATTAGTACATAAGGGATATCCCGTATCAATATCAGGGTCCTCCTTGCCCCCTTTGCAAATGTATGGATCGTGTTACACAGTCCAAGGGATAGAAAGGTATTTAAACAGCAGCTCCCCCAGTAGTCATGTATCACTGCTATAAAGGAAAGATGCTAATGTATAGACATAATGGAACATGAGGAGCTGCTACAGCTATTAGAACTCACAGCTGTCCAGCTCTCCAGAGAATATGGATTCAGGGATTTCCTGCATGGAAAACACAACTGGCTTTTTTACAGGAAGAGATTATTTTAGGATATAATTGCCATGCTGTGAGCTGACATCTTGCAGAAAAAAAAAACATTTATTAAGGAACAACACCTCTCTTAAAGCAAACCTAAATGACTTTAAATCCCTCTTTAGGGACAGTCCAGACAATAGAATGAACAAGCAGCAAGGAACTCACCAAAACCCGGGCCCATGGGTCTCTATCTATCATACCTATCCTTTTACATATGGTTATGCAATAATGCTGAGATGATAATTAACGGACCCGTTTGTTTTTGGGCTATTATTACATGTTGTACCAATAGCACATAGCTTTGTATACATGCATATTATATGTATTGCCTAAGGTGTATATCGTGCTACTTGGCGACCCAGTTTAAAGTGGACCAACACCCAGGATTTTGACTATCCTGGGTATTGGTCCACTTCTGCCAGGCACCCCGATTGTGGGTGCCCCGCTGTGTGAAACCCCCCAGAAAGCACCGAAAACTCACCTGACCCCGTTCCCACGTAACTCGCTCGTCCAATCGCCGCCGACGGACAAGGAGAGGCAGCGACGGACAAGCTGAGTGCGGGCCGCCACCGCCTCCCGCGCGTCCCTCTTACAGGGAGCGCGCCCGCGCCGGCCATTCAAAAACAGCCGTCGCGTGTGCGCGCCCTGCTAGAGGGGACGCGCGGGAGGTGGCGGCGGTCCGCGCATCCGCAGCTGGAACGAGGATCAGGTAGGATTTTCGGGGATCTGGGGGGGTTTCACACAGCGATCGGGGTGCCCCGCAGTCAGGGAGCTGATCGGTCCGGGAATCTTATAGATCAGGGGAGGGTGTTGGTCCACTTTAACTGTATCAATCTCTGCTGGGCTGTTTGAATATTTGATACATTCTTGCTCAGTAAATAGACAATCCATGGTGTGTGCTTTCTTTTGTTTATTTACTGGTTTGTTCTGATAGCAGCACATTGAGGAAAATCCTGTGTGAAACCCCTGGGGTCCTTATCCCTTTCTGGAGCCCTTTGTTGCTTCCCCAGCATACCTCTATCTGGGGAGAATACCTGTGGCAGGGCTTCCTAAATGGCTGGCTCAGGCAAGCACACAGACATAGGTAAGCGGGGATGCGGCCGGCGACTCCTCTCAGCTAGCAACAGCGGCTTGCAGGGCCAAATGCAGTTGAGTGACCCAGAGCGTACCTGCGCCCCGGGAATAACAGAAAGGTGAGTTTTCTTCCCAATCTTTGGACATACACACAGTGGGGCATCCCAAATCAGGAGTAAAATTCCCAGGTGTTGTTCCTCTTTAAAGTAGAACAAAACCCCATGCGGTTCATTAAAACACTACTGGGCCAGACACTGGCCTTTACCTGGGGCTCTCAAATCGCAGCAAAACTCACTCTTTCCGTCTCCCACAGTGAATTAAACAATGCTGGTCACATCCCCAGCATCTCTGGGCTAAGGTGCGCTACCATGCCCAGCCATTTAGTAAGGTAGGGGGCAAAAGTGCTCCCCAGTTTAAAGGCAACTGGGGGTGTGGTCACTCTTGCTCTGTATAGCTGAGCTCTGTGTCTAAACAGAGCCGTATGTCAGCATTAAAGTAGACCTCCAGTATTTTAGTAAATTTCACCGTTGATTTAATGATTTTTTATTTGCAAATCAATTTGTGTAAATGGGCCTGGGACATCTCACTTTACACTGGACCAAAATATAAAGTACAGAAAGAATTAACCCTTGCAGTGACTGGCCTGTAACATGACAGGTTCTGCACTGTGCAAAAGCAACAATGTTTGCTTTCCTTTATTTTCAGCCAGTGAGTGAATGAAATGCTTCTACACACAAAATGCGCATATTTCTCTGACTCGCATGATTAAAGTGCTACTGCAGGCTAAGGTAATCGTTACACCATTGTGTTGGGCTACGTTTGGCACTGTTCAAAACTGTTTTCCATTTTTAAATTGAAGAAGAAATGGCCAAGATATTGAGGTTTACAGGTTCAGCTTTTGATTTTTCTTCAGCAAAATGTGAGTGTGGTCCTTGGAGCTGTGATGCTGCATCTGCATATACATAAAAGCATATTTAATGCTTCAAGGTTACAGCTGTCCTGCAGGAAACGGTTTGCGTTTTGCCTGCTTAGATTTAATAGCAGCCCATTGATGGACTTCATCTGTCCAAGCAATGTGAGCCATGAAACACAACTTCTTGTCTGCCAGCATCTCAACTTCATTCTTCCATTATCTCTCAGACTTAAAGTGGACCAACACCCAGGATTTTGACTATCCTGGGTCTTGGTCCACTTCGGTGGGGCACCCCCGATCGGGGTGCCCCGCTGTGTGAAACCCCCCCGAACACCCCGAAAAACTCACCTCTCCCCGCTCCCAGCGCCGACGGACAAGCGATTTGACAGCCGCTTGTCCGTGACTCCTCCGCCGCCGCCTCCCGCTCGTCCCTCTTGACGCGCGCGCCCCCGCACCGGCCATTCACAGACGGTAAGGGGGTTTGGGGGTTTTGGGCGGGATGTCCCGCGGGGAGGGAGGTGATCGGCCCGGGAATCTTATAGATTCCCGGGCCGATCACCCGAGGGTGATGGTCCACTTTAAGAGGCTAATTCCTGGAAAGTCTAAGCAGCTCTCCCTTGAGAAAGTACAGTAAATAATAAGCAAGAACATGGAGAGAGAAACTCTCCACATTATTTTATGTTCAAAGTGAACACGTATTCTTTCCCCACCGTTTGTGAATGGCCGGCGCGGGTGCGCTCCCTGTAAGAGGGATGTGCGGGAGGTGGCGGCGGACGCGCTCTGCTTGTCCGGCGCTGCATCTCGCTTGTCCGCCGGCGGGGATTGGCTGCAGCGGTCACGTGGGAGCGGGGAGAGGTGAGTTTTCGGTGCTGCCTATAGTTGTCCGGGATTTACTGCTTATGGTTTTCCAGGATAAGTCATTTCAGTTTTTAGCATATATGCGCTTGATATTGTACAGTACGTATTACATGAGCAATGTATATTGATTGTATTGCCTTAGCTTGCTATCTTATGTCATTATGTTTAGTTATTTTCTTTTGCACTAAACCTTAAGTGTACATCTGGGTTTATCTCAACTACAGCCTAGTATTTGATTTACCGTATTTTTTGCACACTTATTTTCCCCCAAAAGTCAAAAAATCTAGTGAATGCAAGAAAAAAAACAACAGAAAACCTTACATTCCCAGCTCCCATGCCTCAGCAGCTGTCTCCCGCCGACATACACACACACACACATTACCGGCCCCTGCTGGCCACCGCCACCTCCTCAGCAGTTGTCCCCATAGCCATCCCTGCTGCCCGCTGCCCTCTGTAACCAGAGACCCGATTCAGGAAAACGGGTGGGGCGCGGCCTGTGACTCCAGAAGTAACAGGCCATGCCCACCCGGAAGTCAGAACCGGCAGCAGCGTGAGGCGGCAGGTAGCTGCGGCACTGGGACCGGGAAGTGGAGAGTGCGAGTGTGAGTGCGTGTGTGTGACATGGCTTCTGGGGAATGTGTTTTTTTGGGGGGGCATGCTGCACACTGCCTTAAATGTGGGATACTGCTCACTGCCTGTAGTGTGGGATCTGTAATGGTGTGATTGGGGGAATTCTGCAGACTAGCACACCATTTGGTTCAGAATATTTTTTTTCTAATTTTTCTCCTCCAAATTTTGGGTGCGTCTTATAGAGCAAAAAAAATACAGTATACCACCAGTTTGTTTTTTAAAGAATTTGTGTGGACAAATACTCTATTTTTACTACTACTACTTTGTGTTTTCCAATTATCTCAAGTACTGCCCAATACAGATTTCCCCTTGAGGGTGTACGGGGGGGGGGATACTTCATCTGGTTCAGTGATAGAAGTTTACTCAGCCAGCATCTGGATGGGTGGCTAAATTGAGTATCCAACCCCTACTCCACAATGGAGCAGCTTTTCTCCAATGCTTCTTGTTTCCCTCTGCACTAAAGCCCTCAACATCCCCCCACCCGGCCGATGGCTGTGGGTGCCACCAGAGGAATACTTAGGGCCTTATTTATCAAGGAATAGCGACAGATAGCGACTGGGGAGCCGGCCAGTAAAGCCAGGTACCGCAACTAGAACGCCGGCTCCCCTCCACAATCACACATTTATCAAGCCGATACTGCTTAGCGACTGAGATAGCGCCACCTAGCAACTCATTCATCATTAGCCCAGCCTCATCCCACAGCGCCAGCGAACATCCTTGAACAGCGACAGGTATGACCTCTCGCTACCTGGCGCTCTCCAATGCATTTCAATGGCAGAATGTATTTTAATTAATAATTTTTTTTTATATTTTTTTTTTTTTTTTTAATTTCAAAAAAAAAATCTGTGAACACTTCTTCCTTTGAAAATGTATTTTTTGGGGATTTTTTTTTTTGCAGAATTGATATTACAGGTCTGATTTTAAACTATTCAGGTTTGAATATTATTTCAAAATCATTCCATTTTTTTTTGGGGGTGGTTAGGGGGTTAAAAAACTACTTTTAACACACCGCCTACTGCGCTCTGGGATTTAAACATGCATTTCACAGCGCTAGGAATTTTTAAGGCTGATTTTTTAATGAATATGGTGGGTGCCGGTCGCTATCTCCAGTCGCTATCATGCGCTCCCATACAACAGCGAACCTGTCAAATAGCGACTCAGCATCTTGTATTCAACATTACGGCACACCGACTGAGTCGCTATCATCCACCGAACAATGGCCAAGCACAGCGACTACTAGCGGTCGCTGTCAAAATACCGCTACAGTCGCTCAACAGTCGCTATCTGTCGCTATTAATGAATCAGCCTCCCCGTGTATATATTGTGTGGCAAATGATACCTTTAAGGGTGCTGAGCTGATTTAGCATTTTTTCATGCAGATTTGGAGCCCGTAGCAGCAGTGTTCTGAGTGTACAGGACTTCCGTCTCTCTTCTTGGTGAATGTTGCCAATAGCAAAATATAAAATTCATTTTGTAAATACATTTTCTTTTTTTCCTAAGCATTTTCCTCAATGTCTTCATTTACTCAAGACATTATGTCAAGGCTTATCCCAGATAAAAGAGTTTTTCGCCCACATCCAAGCAAACATGTTTGTATCTTATGAGCTTACTATGAAAGACAGGACCTTGACTGATTCCCTTTATTATTTCATTATCCTTGTCTTCATGGAATTTCGTTGTCATGGTGATATTCAGGATGCTTATTAGAAATCAGTATGTGTACGCTATCTCATTGCTAAGCAACAGCCCACATGATGGTGTACAGGGAAAAAAAATCAACAATTAGCAGGTGCTTTAGACTATAATATGACGACACATCTGTACCCTCAGTGACTCGAAATGTCTGGAGAGGCATTGTGCCAGCAAAACACTGCTTGGTCTATAGCTAATACAGTAACCGCAAATGTTACACATACAGTAAGGAAGACACAATGCATACAAATGCAGTAGGTATGTATGTTTTAGGTTTGTATAATGGTCAAGTTTGTTACTGGTTAATTTTATTGATGTATTGATCATGAAAATGAACCAGTAACAAACATGACCATTATACAAACCTAAAACATAGCACGAGGCTTTCGAGAAGAGCCACCACCCGTCTATAAGTCTATAGGAGGATCTCCCTGTCTGTGGGGCATACTGATTGGAATGCCCTGCAGTGTGATCATGGAAGAGGTAAGCAGACCTGGCAAGTCAGAAGGTTCACAAAATCGGGGATCCCAATTTGGGATTTCTGGGCGCACTGAACAAAACCCGGGCTAGTCAAAATCCCAGGTTTTGTTCCTCTTTAAGTGCATGGCTACATAGCACTCCCCTAATCTAAGCCCTCTCTACCAACGGAATGTCAATTGCCCACCGGATTGTAGATTACTTACAACCTGATGCTCAAACCACGAAAGCAAGACAATGGCCTTGAGTTGAAAAAAATTCTCATGGGAGTAAAAAATTCAATTCATTCAATTCAAAAAAGCCTGAGAATGTCACTGTTAGCGAATCACCAGATAGGAAGACAATGAAAGTCGATGGCAATTTTTTACTCTTGATAAAAGTATTGAACTTTTTACCCCTTTTTACCTGTAGTAAAAAAGTGCCATTGACTTTCATTGTCTTCCAATCTTGTGATTCACTAACAGTGACATTCTCAGGCTTTTTTCTCATGAATGTAATTTTTTACTACCATGAGAGTTTTTTTTCAACTCTTTGTGAATCGAGGCCAATACCACTAACAAACAGTGCTCATCTTTGCAATAAACACTGCTTGTCATGAGCCATGGCCAGGAATGAAAGCATAGCCAGTGGCATTGTTTAGAAAAGGTATTTCATTAGAAATGGATATTTTAAAGTGCTTTTACATGGCAGATTTTTCACCACTCCCATGCAGGATAGAGAGTCACAGTGTGGGCTAGTACAGTGCTGTGTGGCAAACCCCACTGGTGGTCACATGGCGTCACCGCAACTTTGACCCTTGCTCTTCTTTATACCTTTTTTTTTTACTTTAGGCCAATATTAAAATATTGATTTATAAAAACAGGAAGGATAGAGATGCATACCAGTGTGCAGAAAATGCATTGGCATTGAGATATGGTGGTCATCTGCTCAACAGGATATTCTCCAAGGCAAAGTTTGCAGGAAACCAAGGGGTCTAGGGCTAGCTCCCACGTAGGCCTATAACGTGCTGCAGTCATATCTAAAACCAAACACAGGACAAATATGAATAACACGCATTTCACAATATACAAAATAAAAAGGCATAGGCTTCAATGCAGTACATGTTAATAACCTTTATATGTTGACTTTTGACCATTTTAAGAATTTTTGGTTGAGCCTTAATTCTGGGGAGGTAATAGGTAAAACTTGAAATTTACTTTAAAAAAGCAAATGTAATACATTGCCACATGAGCTTTGACGGGGAGGCCGATTCATTAATAGCGCCAGGTAGCGACAGATGAGCGACTGTAGCGTGATTTTTTCAGCGCCAGCCAGTATTCGCTGTGCTTGGCCGGCATTAGCTTGATGACAGCGACTCAGTCGGTGTGTGGTAATGTTAAATACGGGCTGGGGGGTCGCTGTTTCACAGGTCCAGCGTTGTATGTGAGCGCCTGACAACGAATGGCCAGAGCGAACGGCTAGCTTCATATTCATCAACAAATCACGCTCCGAATGTGCTGTCGCTGTCCATTCCTTGTTTAAACCCCAGAGCGCTGGCGGCGATGTGTATTAACTAGTTTTTAACCCCTAAACAACCATATTTTTGGAATGTAACATTATACATGTTTTTAGAATCATTTTGTAATATGAATACATTAATCTCAGACCTGTTAGATCAATTCTGCACATTTTTTTGTAAATTTTTTTTTTACTTAAAAATAAATCCTAACATTGCAGAAGTGTTCTCCGATTTTTTGACATTAAAAAAAAAAAAAAAAAAAATAATACCAATTAATTATGAATAATTATAGATTGCTCCATTGAAATGCATTGGACATCGCCAGGGAGCGACAGCTCATACCTGGCGCTGTGAGGGAATTTGCAGCGGCGCTGTTCGGTCCAGGCGGCTTCATGATGAATGCCGCGCTAGCCGTCGCTCTCGCCGGCGCTAGCCTCATTTTGCTTGATAAATGCGTCATTGTGACCGGGCGTACTTGAGTCGGTAGTCGCCGTTAGCTGCCGCTACCTGGCGCTCGTCAGACACTACCTGGCGCTATCGCTTGATGAATAAGGCCCTTGGCTTTGTAACACTTCAACGCTGCTGCAAAACAGACACAGACAGTGGCAGACTGGGGTCAAAAATCAGATTGACATTTTAAAGATGACCAAGAGTAAAAAAAAAATGTTGGTGATTCTTTTTCTAATCTTTAGTGGGCATCCCGAACAGTGCCCCCCACCTCATTAGCTAACCCACGTTACTCACCTACTTCCGGGATGGGGTGTGGCCATCTTCTGTGGCTAAGCATCCCCCCTCCCTTAGCACTTGCTGCAAAGCAGACCCGCTATACCGATCACTGATCAGAGCGGTGTGGAATCCCAGGATCAAGGAAGTGTGGCTATTCTAAAGACCGTCTCTTGAAACAAAATATACAAATAATACACAGAAGCTGCAAATTAATAATTCTGAGAGATATGACATTTGGAATAAATGTCTGGCTTTATATGGTAAATGCTGATGAGCTGAAAAGCAAACAGCAGACTTTTAATGAGCAGAGAAGCACAGAGCATGAATGCTTCTTTGGGCTTCACCTCTTTCATCCCTCAGCCACTGCTTCCATTCCGTTTGCCAAGACAGGAATAGTGAGAGCATTGTGGTTTTTGTAGACACTTTGCAACCACTGCCATTTCCAAATAAGCAGTCGCCTCAGCCGCCAGGTCACCTTGGCCTTAAAAAAAAATGTGACCAAACTGGGAATGACTTCGAAAAATAGAGCTCTTTCCCAGCATTTCATTCTTTTCATATTTGCTCAGAAAATAAAAGGTACGAGCACGCAAATAGAAGAGAGCCACACTGTATATATCAGCGACTTGGCTGAGGACTGGGTTTAGCTATGAAAGGGATATTCCAGGCAAGTGTGGTTACTAGTTATCTCATGTTTGTGTCAGGGGCTGTGTTACTAATCAATAATTGCTTGAAATTTCCTTTTATTCTGGGATATCTTCCTTCCAGCTCCTGAGCACACTGTTCAGGGGATGCTGAAAGACACATCCCCGGCTACCCTGTGGAGTGTGCGCTCCAGCACGCACGGCTTCTCTGAATGGCTGTTCGCGGACGCACACACAGCTACAGAAAAGCTGAGGATGTGGTAAACCGGTAAAGCTGAGTTTACCGGCGACCCCAGGGGGTTTCACACAGCAGGGCACCCCAGTATATGATACCCAAGGGACAGGCTAGCGGCCTCTAAGATTCCAGGGCCCATTTGAATTTTGATCTGCTTTAAATTATTAACCATGTTTTATGTTTTAGAGGGGGGTAACCTTACTGGAAGCCAAAGAGGGAGGTCCAGCGGGTGCTGTTCAGGTTGGAAACAGAGCTGCGGCATAGGGAGTGGGTAGCGGCTGTATCCCCAGTTTCCCTGCGGTCTGAGGTGTGCTCCCATTCCAGCTTATCTCAATGGATGGGCATCGGAGCGAGTTTCGGCCGCTAGATCAGGGGTACTCAACTACTTCTTGTAAAGGTCCATTTAAAAGTATCTGGTGTAAGGTGAAGTTCCGGGTGGAGGACTATCGCAGGGGATAGATAGTTATAAACCAGCACACTGGGGGAGGGGCTATAGATTCCCCAGGCTAAACTAAAAAGAGGCTACTTGTACCTTGCAATGCCACTTCCTACCTGTGCAGTATTTCACATTGCAATGCTAGGTGCCAGGGAGCCATGACACTGCAGGGAGACTTAGGCCCTTATTTAACAAGGGATAGCGCCAGGTAGCGACTGGTGAGCGAACGGTAATGACGGTCACCACCACGAGAACGCCGGCTCCCCACCACAATCACACATTTATCAAGCCAATCCTGCTTAGCGACTGAGATAGCGCCAGATAGCGACTCATTCATCATTATTCCAGCCTCACCCCACAGCGCCAGAGAGCGACCTTGAACAGCGCCAGGTATGACCTCTCGCTACCTGGCGCTCTCCAATGCATTTCAATGGAACAATCTTTAAATATTAATAATTCATTGTAAATATTTTTTTTTTTTTTTAATGTGAAAATTTCTGTTACCACTTCTGCCATGTTAGATATTTTTTTTAAGGCAAGAAAAAAATAAAAAAAAAATTTCTGCAGAATTGATATTACAGGTCTGATATTAATGTATTCATATTTCAAAATGTTTTTATAAACTTGTTTTTTTTTTGGTTTCCCAAAATATGGTTGTTTGGGGGTTAAAAAACTACTTTTAACCCATCGCCGCCAGCGCTCTGGGGTTTAAGCATGCATTTCACAGCGCGAGAATTTTTGGAGCGTGATTTGTTAATGAATATGGTCGCTATGGCCAGTCGCTATCATGCGCTCCCATACAGCGTGGAACCTGTCAAATAGCGACTCATCACCTTGTATTCAACATTACTGCACACCGACTGAGTCGCTATCAACAACCGAACAACGGCCAAGCACAGCGACTACTAGCGGGCGCTGTGAAAATACCGCTACAGTCGCTCAACTGTCGCTACCTGGCGCTATTAATAAATCAGCCTCTAAGCATTACATCACCAATCAAGGGGGCAGCTCTGAGCACAGCAACACAGAAGCAACTGAGTGCAGGGCTGTCAGGGCAGGGGTCCGGAAATCTGACATAGAGGTCCGCATTCAGACCCGGGTCTAGATGCCTGCGGCATCCTGCGCCGTAAAATCGACAGAAAAGTAGGGTTTCTGTTGATCACAGGGGATTTTACACAGCGGGGTTTCCCAAGGGGGAATGCCTCTCAGCCAGCCCTAGAGTCTTCCAGCCACAAATGGGGTTTGGTTCTCTTTAAAAGGGAAATCTGGCATTATATATTGACGCAAGGTAATGTGGACCAAAACGCTAATCACCTGGCCAAAGTGGGATACCCCTCAAATAAGCAATCAGCCGGCCCTGGAGTCTTTCGGCCACAAAGGGATCTGGTCCCTTCTTAAGATGAGCGTTAATGCAGATCATAATGCTAATCACCTGGCCCTAGAGTCTAAGACTTCAGGAGCGGGTAAAAGCTCTACCCCCTCTGTGAAATCCCTAAGATCATTGCAAATCTTACTTTCTTAGTCCAGCCCATAATGCATGCATGCCCCCCCCCCCCAGCATATCTAAATACCTGGCAGCGGATACATGCTGCCGGAGGGAGGTGGTAGATGTCTTGGCAATCTGTACAGTTGGAATAGATTATCGGCATTAGTATGCAGTGCAATCTATACTGATTGGAGGAGACTCTGCACATGCGCTGTGGGAGCGTGGGGCGAGGTAACATTTGCAACAATCCCAGGAGAATCCCAAATACGAATGGCCCTGTAAAATGTTCCAATACACAGAAGGGTGAAAATCCTGGTCTGCTTTAAAGCAGGTTTTTTTTTTACTCAAAAAAATATATACAAACCTATAAAAGCTACTCACCTTTTATGCCCCGCAGTTGTTCAATCCCCTAATCAGTCACAGTGTCTGGAGCGCACCCACTGCATTCATTGCAATGGAGGGTGCGTGCCAGGCTTCAGCACACACACTCCATCACGGTGAAAGTAGTGGATATGCTCAACTCACTGTGAGGGACGTGGGGGCAGGGGGCACCTGTTAATACAGGCCAGACCAGCACTCTGTGGGACTTGATCTCGCCACCCAATACATTTTACTACACCAGAGCTGGACAGGACAGCTGTGGGGAACAAACAGCGAGTACAGCTTTTTTATATTTGTGACTGGACGCACCCTTTAAATTGAACCTCTGCCATTTTAAACAGATATCTTACACTAGTTCTTTGGCTAAAAGGACCTCTGAGTGAATGAGTCCTGTGTCTTCCTCAGATCTTTGCTGCCATTCCTATGTAGTCTGGGGGCATCTGACTGCTTTGGATGCTTTACAGCGACCAGAACACACAACACAAATTCACTAACCGCAGTGTTTGGATACAGGGCCTGTACATTCCAAAAAATGAGGACGAACTGCACTGGAATGAGTAGCGCTATTTTCGCAGGTCCAATCTAACTATTCTTTGTTAATGGTCGGCTTAGGCAGCCCCATAACACTACATTACTTTTCTGAACATCAGTTTTACACGCCCTAAGTCCTGACTACAGGAAATCATTTTCTAAGCCAAATACATCATTTCAATGATTCTTGACTTTCATGAAGTAAAAGGAACAAAAAATGGCAAAGAAGTTCCTCTCCCCTATAGCAGATCTATCCAGTGCTGTAATACTTACCTATTTTGAAGCCCCAAGTTTATTTTTAGGGCTCATATACATGGACATGAAGCCAAAATGTTTTGTGTGTGTATGTGGGATTCCACAAATAAGCTACACATAAAGCCTGATTCATTCCTCTCCCGTACACCTCCCCGCATACGGGAATGCATAAAACCTCCAGTTTTGGATGTTTTTCCGGCTCCTGCTATTCAGTGTAGTCGTTCTTTGCCCAAGTTTTCTGTTTTCTGGGACTTTTTAGTTTGCAAATGAGTATTCAGCATATTTATATATGTCAGACTGAGTTAATGCGTTCTTCTCTTTCGTACGTTTACAGCTTTAGCTTGCATTTGTGTACTATTCAGAGCTCTGATCCTAGCAGTGCAATCATAAACAGAAGTTACCAAACCCAAATTACACCCTATTTTTACTTGAGGGATTGCTGGCGGACGCGTGTCATAGAGACCCTTGAAGAGTATGAGCATCTGCAGATCCCTGGGCTGCTCACCTTGAACTGTCCAGAGCTTAGGCATATCCTTCGTTGTCCGGATGTCCAATCAACAGGTGTCTAAACTGACCTGACTGAGCAGCTTTTCTCTTGAGGCGTTTTACTCAGAGGTGCAGCCATGTTTGGTTCCCACCACAAGAAAGGAGCATGCAATTGATGGTATGACTAAACTGGTTGGCTGCCTTCAATTTCTTGCGAATGGTCTGCCTCCAGAGGATGGGAGCGATGTCTGTTGGCTAAGTTGACTAAATTTCGATGGCATGGTTGCCCTGCAGGAGAAATACACCCTCTTCACACCTGCGCTCGTCCACACCTGTCCGGTACTGCATGTGGAACTGTGAAACTCACCTGTAGAATTGGTTTTGTTATCCATCCATTCCAGGTCGTCCACCATCTGTAAGTACTTCTGGATGGCCTGGAATGGATGCAAATGCAAATAAAATGCAGACAAAAATGCGAACGCAAGATGGAATGTCTGCCACAAAATGCAGGCTGTAAACGCGACCAGACAGGTGTGAATGTAGCCCTTCAGAAGTAAGTTGTTGCTCCATAGATAAGTTGCCCACTCATGTTGAACTGTGTGACTGAATTGTGCTTCTCTTCTAGCATGAGAGTTCTGGTAGAGAATAAATCCCATCCAGAGCAGAACAGTCTGACCAGTACCAGGCCAAAGACTGGGTGTGCGGGTAAGGCATTGTCCCCAAAGATTGCCAGCATCCTCATCCTCCTCTTCGGACTCACCACCACCGGAACCAGCCAAAGAGCAGGAGGTCCAGGTGTTGGGCTTGGACACACATCCAGTGCCAAAGAATTCAGGTAGGACAACAGACAAAAAACACACAGCCCAAGGCAAGGAACTCCCAATGACATGTTTGCTAAGTGCTGGTGTTTTGTGCTTCTCTTTCCCTACAGAATCCTCGGACCAGGAAGAGTATGTGGCTATGTGACCACCTAAGGCTGGACCCTCAAAAGACTCAGGTGGGTTCCAAAGAAATTAAGCTGAAGCCTCCAGAAGCAGGACCTACACACGTGCTTAGTTCTAACATCTGTTTTCATGTCTTTACAGACCCCAAGGAAGGCATAGCGCCGAGGCAGAGGGTAGCTCCATAAAATGACCAACAACAGGTATGCAGTAAGTATTAAGCATTTGGGGGCAGAGAGAACTGGCACACATGTGTTCAAGAAAATGTTGACATGCCTTTCTTTTGTCTTTACAGGTGCCATGGGGAAGCCAGGGGACCAAAAGTAGATGGGACCCAAAATGGGAGAAACTTTAATATTTAATGATGTTTTAAAAGTTTTAAAGTTGTTTTTTAACCAAAGCTTTTTAGTAAAAAAAAGGAGTCACAAGGGACTCAAAGGAATCAATGGCAAAAATAAAAGACAAAGGTTACAAAAGAAAAGTATGCTGCGCGGTGTGCTTTTTAATCAAAGCATACATACAACGCAGGGCGCCAAAGGTAAAGCTGGTGTGGGGGAAAGAAGCGGCGGCAAACACTAGGGGTAAGCAGGTAAAAACCAGAAGGGAGAAGGTAGGTTACACTGGGGTGATGCAGACCACATGGGATCCCCTTAAGGAACCAGAAGGGAGAAGGTAAGTTACACTGTGGTGATGCAGACCACATGGGATGCCCTTAAGGAACCAGGAGGGAGAAGGTAAGTTACACTGTGGTGATGCACAATACATGGGATCCCCTTAAGGAACCAGGAGGCCGAAGGTAAGTTACATTGTGGTGATGCACACTACATGAGATGCCTCTTAAGGAATCAAGAGGGAGAAGGTAACACTCCGGGGATGCACACAAACATGGGATACTGCAAAGGTGGGGCACAGCAAGACTAATATGAACGTTCACAACTTCACGGTTTCCTCCGAGTTGGCTTCCGCAAAAAAAAAAAGGGCAATCATTGAGAAGCTTAGAATCTGGCTTATAGTACAGGACAGCTTTATGCACAATAACACACAATAGTGACTGACACGATTTTCCACAATCCCCCGTCACTATCACAATAATTGACTATACTCTGATTGGAATATTCGATTCAGCACAGTACTTTTTTGTGAGTAAACACTCATGATTTTTTTCCTTGGTGCAATTCAGCACCATATTTAGCTGTGCATTTTTTTAAAACATTTGGGAAATCTTCAGGTGAAAAACAGTTTACCGTATATACTCGAGTATAAGCCGAGTTTTTCAGCCCACTTTTTGGGCTGAAAAAAGCAGCCTCGGCTTATACTCGAGTCAGACTTACCTGAGCGAGGGCAGAAGAGCCTCCGATGCGGCAGACGAGACGCCGAGGCTTCAGAACTCGGCGGGGAGATCAGTACACCCAGCGCGAGGTGGGTGTACCAAGATGGCGGCCCGGGCCTCAGTGACGCGACGTGACGTGGCGGCGCGGAGCGCGCCGGCCGCCATCTTGGTACACCCACCTCGCGCTGGGTGTACTGATCTCCCCGCCGAGTTCTGAAGCCTCTGAGGCGGCTCTTCTGCCCTGCGGACCCATGCCGTCGTCCCGCGCCGTCCTCTCTCCCGCACCGTCGCTGGAAGTCGCTGAAGATCCTGCAGGAGCTGAACTGGTGAGTGTGTGTGTTGTGTGCATTGTATGTGTGCTGTGTGTGTATGTGTGCTGTGTGTGCCTTGTGTGTGTATGTGTGCTGTATTGTGTGCTGTATTGTGTGCTGTGTTGTGTGCTGTGTGTGCCTTGTGTGTGTATGTGTGCTGTATTGTGTGCTGTGTTGTGTGCCTCGGCTTATACTCGGGTCAATAACTTTTTCCAGGTTTTTGGGGTAAAATTAGGTGCCTCGGCTTATACTCGGGTCGGCCTATACTCGAGTATATACGGTACTCACAAAAAAACACGAGTAACGGTGCCAAATCAACCCTTATGTGACCCTCTCAAGAGTCCCAAAAAATAATATGCAGAGCTCAAGCCGGTCAACACATAACCTCAATAAATTGATCAGTTAGTGCTTTTACACTACAAGGTTGTGTACAAGAACAGATTGATCAGGTCATGCCAACAGATTTTAAGATGTGTGGCAAGCTTTCTTTTAGTAGTTACTGTTTATACTACACTGGTCCTGCTGCTGTAGTGAGTGGGTGACAAAAAAAGCCACCATGATCCCCGTGGTGCCAAAGCCAAGGGTGTGCCTTTCAGCAGACTACTGAGCTGTTGGGGGGACATGGTATTTTTTTTTTATTTAAAATATATAATTAGTGGACAGGAGCACAGTGCCCTGATTTATGCCCCGGTGAACAACAAGTGTTCCACTTTAGATAATGTTAAGTCTTATCTAAATCTGAATAAATGACATCTCACTGATAAACTCTCATGTGGCTGCTATCCAGGCATTACAATAAAAAAGTCTATACTTGTACCTGCAGCTCCTCTATGCAGCACCACCATCTTCTTACTTTGATGTAGTGTTAAACCGGACCTTCACTCTGAATAAAAGCCTATCTGATATGTTTCCCACACCCTGTACATACAGATTGCCCACATGAAAAATCATCCTACCTGCACCTATTACTTATTCTGAGCCTTTAAACATTCAAGATGGCAGCCCGTGGAGCATCAGCCAGCCTGCAGACAGTAAGTGTCTTCTGACTGTGCTGCTCTGCATTCTGGGATTGCTGTCATTTTCCTGACCCTAGCTCTGTACCTGTACAAAGCACAGGTATAACCAGCCCCTCTGTGCTTTACCCCCCTCTCCTCTCCTTAGTGTGTGTGATGCTTCTGAGGCAAGATGGCGGCGCCCATATCCTACAGTTCTATACAGAGTTGCAGCCCAGCAGGGGAAAGAATAGGTAAGTGACTAAAAACGTAAAATATATTAATTTTAGATACATACAATTTTAGATACATAGTAACATAGTATGTAAGGCTGAATAAAGACTTTAGTTTAGTCCATCCAGTTCAGCCTGTTTAATTCCTTCCAGTGGTCTAGTAGCCATAGCTGGAAATGTTATTACTTGTCAGGAAGGCATCAAGGCCACTTTTGAACGTTTTTACTGTATCCATCATTACTACCTCCTCTGGCAGCGAGTTCCATAGTCTCACTGATCTTACAGAGAAGAATCCCCTCCTATGTCGGTGGAGAGAGCACCTTTCCTCTAACCTTAGTGGATGCCCCCGGGTTATGGTTACACTCCGGGGTATAAATAGATTGTGGGACAGATCCTTGTATTGACCCCGAATATATTTATACATAGTTATTAGATCACCCCTCAATCGTCTTTTTTCTAGACTAAATAAGCCTAACTTGGACAATCTTTCCGGGTACTCTAGCCCCCGCACTCCTTTTATTAACTTTGTTGCCCTTCTTTGAACGCGCTCCAGTTCTGATATGTCCTTCTTAAGCACAGGTGCCCAGAACTGAACACAGTATTCCATATGGGGTCTGACTAGTGACTTGTAAAGGGGTAAAATGATGCTCTGGTCATGAGCACCCATGCCCCTCCTGATGCACCCCATGATCCTATTTGCCTTGGCAGCAGCTGCCTGGCATTGATTACTACAGTTGAGCTTATTGTCAACTAAAACCCCTAGGTCCTTTTCCATTGTTGTTTTACCGAGTGTTTCTATATTTAATGTGTAATCATGACACAGATTTCTCCTTCCCATGTGCATAACCTTACATTTATCTGTGTTAAACTTAATTTGCCATTTAACTGCCCATGCTTCCAATTTATCTAAATCTGTTTGTAGCTGCCTGTTGTCCTCTTTTGTTTTAATTACTTTACTCAGCTTAGTATCATCTGCAAAGATTGAGACTTTACTGTTTAATCCATACCCAATGTCATTTATATATATATATTGAAGAGAATTGGTCCCAGAACTGACCCTTGTGGTACTCCACTAGTAACAGTGACCCAATCTGAGTGTGTACCATTGATAACCACCCTCTGCTTCCGATCATTAAGCCAATTTCCCACCCATCTGCACACGTTTTCCCCCAGTCCAAGCATTCTCATCTTTTGTACCAGCCTTTTATGTGGCACAGTATCAAATGCTTTAGAAAAGTCAAGATATATGATATCCAATGATGCTGGTGAATAGTTTTTTAAGGGTTTGGACTTTTCATTAAATCATGCTGAAGGTCCAGTTTAAGCTCTGCCTGAGCAGAAGGCTCTAACCATAGTGAGTGAGGGAGGCGCTGACCCTCCATGTCTTTCTGGCGTGATCATAGGGTGATTTACCACGTGTCTGGCCAGAGTAAGAGCAGCATAGATTGGAAACAAAATCTCGCTGTGAATCCAGGGCCTGAATTATCAATAAAGAGAGTCTTACTGGAGAATGAGGCCCCTGCAGAGGCGATAATAGCGATAATGGATCTAGTGATGAAATTGTCCTGACCTTTTTCTTATTGTGATACACGCAGCACTGACACTGCGGAAGGACACGTGTCCCATACACAACACAACGTGTCCTGGATGCACCACTACAATCACAAGAAAGATACTATAAGAACACTGCAGAAGGACACGTGTCCCATACACAACACAACGTGTCCTGGATGCACCACTACAATTACAAGAAAGATACTTTAAGAACACTGCAGAAGGACACGTGTCCCATACACAACACAACATGTCCTGGATGCACCACTACAATCACGAGAAAGTTACTGTAAGAAAAACCTATTGACTTGATGCAAGAAACCGATCTTTAGTGTATCCCACGTCATTTTTGTATTATTATTTATTATATTTTAGTATTTTTTTTTATAAATGTTTTAATTCGCTTATATGAGGGATAGTTACCAACTAAAACTTTCACTCCTGGCAGATAAAAAGATACTGAGAACAAAACCCACCAGAGGATGGCCTTGAATCTAAAAGATTTCAAGGCCGGATGCTGGCTTTTCCCCGGGGCATCCCAAATCAGGATGCCCTGCTGTGTGAAACCCCCAGAGTGTATATAAAAAGACAATTCTGTGAGTACTCACCTGTAGAATTGCTTTTACTTTGCATGGCACAGCCTGCTTCAAGAAGTCCTTACGTATGGGATATTCCGCCACAAGGTGGCGCAGTGTACTGCAGAAGAGTTGTGGCTCCACCCGGCCCCATATAAAAACAGGAATCACCATAGACCTCTCCAGTGTTGACAAGCAGTTATACAAGAAGCCGGGAGGTAATAAAGGTAAAAAAGGTAACAAAAAACCCCAACTAACTTGGAACAATCACCATAAAGAGGCAACCAAGAATAACGATAACAAGGGTGGGGTGAAGCAGGCCGTGCCATGCAAAGTAAAAGCAATTCTACAGGTGAGTACTCACAGAATTGTCTTTTTCCTATTGCATGACACGGCCTGCTTCAAGAAGTCCTTACGTATGGGACGTCCAACAGCAGTGTCCATAAGGTAGGGTGGGATCCCCAAAAAGTAGCAGCAGGCAGTTCAAACCACCACCGCCTGAAGTACTCTGCGACCAAAGGCAGCATCAGCAGAAGCCTTAACATCAACCTTGTAAAACTTGGAAAAGATATAAACAGAAGACCAAGTTGCGGACTTACAAACTTGTTCAACAGAAGCTTGGTGCTGAAAAGCCCAAGAAGCACCAATAGCATGAGTGGAATGAGCAGTAACCCTAAAAGGAGGAACCTTCCCCTTAGCAGAATAGGCTTGAACCACCGCCTGACGGATCTACTTGCTGATAGTGGATTTAGCCGGAGGCAAACCCTTCCTAGGTCCAGCAGGAAGAACAAAAAGAGCATCAGATTTCCTGAAAGACTCAGTAGCAGCCAAGTAAAACTTCAGAGCCCTGACAACATTCAGAGAATGAAGAGTCCGTTCCTTAGAATTAGCAGGGTTAGAACACAAAGAAGGTAATACAATGTCCTGATTGAGATGAAAAGCAGACACAGCCTTAGGTAAAAAATCCGGCTTAAGCCCAAACACCACCTTATCCTGATGCCGCTCAAAATAAGGAGGTTTGATGGAAAGCGCTGCCAGCTCAGAAACTCGCCTGACAGAAGTAATGGCCACCAAAAAGGCCACTTTAAGAGTCAGAATGGGCAACACAGCCTCACGGATAGGCTCAAAGGGAGGACCCTGCAGAGCAGACAACACCAGATTCAAGTCCCAAACCGGTAGCATAGGCTTACGTGGCAGACGCACATGAGTAACTCCCTGGAAGAAAGTCTTAACCAACTGGTGATTGGCAAAGGGTCTTTGGAAAAAAATTGCCATAGCTGACACCTGACCTTTGAGGGTACTAAGTTGAAGGCCCAAATCCAAACCATGTTGCAAAAATTCCAGAATCCTGGGGATAGAAAACACCCTACAAGGAAGCGACTTGGACTCACACCGGCAATGTAAGCATGCCAGACCCTATAGTAGATAAAGGACGAGGACTTCTTCCTAGCCCAAACATAGTATCAACAACAGAGGCCGATACCCCCTTGTCCATCAAGATGGAGGTTTCAGCAGCCAAGCCGTTAAAGCCAACGTTTGTAAATTGGGATGGCGCAGCTGTCCCTGAGTGAGAAGATTTGGATCCTTGGGCAAGACGTACCGATCTACTGCCAACTGCATGACGTCTGCGAACCACACCCTCCTTGGCCAACAGGGGGCCACCATGATGGCTGGTACCCCCTCCTGGGCTATCTTGCGCAGCACCCTGCCCAGCAGAGGAAAAGAAGAGGAGCCGAAACTCCGTCCAAGGCATTGCTAGTGCATCCGTGGCGAAGGCCAGAGGATCCTGTGACAGGGAAACAAATCTGGGAAGCTTGTGATTGTGGCGGGACGCAACAGGTCCACATTCGTCTGACCCCAGCGGTGACACAGGGAGTGAAATAATTCGTTGCTGAGGGACCATTCCCCCAGCCTAGACGTCCCCCTGCTCAGGGAGTCTGCCTCCTGGTTCTCCACCCCCGTAATGTAGACTGCCGAGATGCAAGGGACATTCTCTTCTGCCCAAGACACTTCCTTGAGGGCTCGCTTGCTCCGAGTCCCTCCCTGATGATTGATGTAGGCAACCGCCGTCCGGTTGTCCGAGCGGATCTGAACAGCCTGACCCCGAAGGTGTGTGGTGAGTTGAGAAAGAACCAACCTGATCGCCCTCAGTTCCAGGACATTGATGGGAGCATGGGCCTCCTGGGGACCCCACAGACCCTGTAACTTCAGAGACTTCCAAAAGCCCCCCAACCGGTCAGACTGGCATCTGTGGAGACAGTCTCCCAGCACAGAGGCGGAAAGGTCCTGCCCACTAAAAAGTTCCTTGAGTCCAGCCACCACGAGAGAGACTGTCTGGCCAGTGGGAACAGAGCAAATTCCAGGTCCAGGGACACAGAGTCCCGATTCCGAACTGACAAGAGGTGCAACTGAAGAGGCCTCCCCTGCCGGATGGAGGGATGGGGACACAAGAGTAGAGCCCGTGTCTGCTTCTGAAGGCCCTCCACTTTCTGCTGAGGCAGGAACACCTTGACCTGAGAGGTATCCAGCGCCATGCCCAGAAAGGACCTTGGAAAAGTTGATTACCCAGCCGAAGGACTCTAGAGTGGAAGTCACCACCTGTGTATCCTGCTCGGCCTGATGAAGAGACTGAGCCGCAATCAGAATGTCTTCCAGGTAACGGAGGATGCGAATGCCCTGATTCCGCAGCAGAGCCATCACACCCGCCAACACCTTGGTGAACACCCGAGGCACTGAGGTGATACCGAACGGTAAAGCCACAAACTGGTAATGCTGATCCTCTAGAGCGAACCTCAGGAATCTCTGATGACCTGGAAAGATAGGCACATGAAGATAGGCATCCTTGATGTCCATGGTGGTCATGAAGTCGCCCAGGCGAAGGGTACTGACAGCCGAGAGTAGCGTCTCCATGCGAAAGTGCTTGAACCTGACAAACTTGTTGAGACACTTCAAGTCCAGGATGGGCCTCAGAGACCCGTCCTTTTTGGGAACCGTGAAAAGATTGGCGTAGAACCCCTGACCCCGTTCCTGGGTAGGCACCAGGCGAACGACTCCTGACTCCAACAGGCGTTGCACTGCAAGGCGCAAACCCTGAGCTGACAGAGGGTTTTGAGACATCCGGGATCTGAGGAATCTTGGGGGCGGCCAGGCTGCAAATCTTGTAACCGGAGGACACCACCTCCTGAATCCACCGGTCTGAGATGCGGAGCCTCCAGACGTGAGCAAAGAGCCGAAGCCGTCTCTTCACATGGATGGGTGAGAGCGCCTCCTCATGCCTGAGGGGCCTTGGGAGGGGGTTTGAGCTTGGAACCCCATGAGAGACCGGGACGACCATGGGATCTGCCACGGCCCCAAGAATATCTGCAGCTACCCGAGAAGAGGGAGCCAGGACCTCCTCTGGGAGCACGAAAGGAGGGGAGGGAAGCCGAGGGCCCCCGAAAAGGCCGAGGCTGCCTCCTACGCTGAGGTAGGTACCATTCTTGGCTAGAACATCCAGACGCTCACCAAAGAGCCGCAGCCCCGCAAAGGGGAGCCTAGTGAGAGCCTTCTTAGCAGCAGCGTCAGCTGCCCACTGACGCAACCAAACAGAGCGGCGCATAGCCACCAAAAGTGCAGAGGTCCTACCACCCAGCATTACGGCATCATCCATGGCAGTAAGGATAAAGGCAACAAAATCAGAGCAAAGCAATAAGGCCCTATAATCCTCCCCTCCTACCAGCCGAAGTGCCATCAGAGATGCTTGAGCTGTTTCTTAAGGGCAATAGCTGTAATGGCAGCAGCGCAGACCGGACGCAGCCCAGCCCCCACACAAGTAAAAGCATGGCAGGCCAGCTGATCCATACAGCGGTCCTCGCTGTCCAGCAGTGTAGTAGTGTCAGGGGAAGGCATGACCGAGGTGTTGGACAGCCCTAGAACGGGAGCGTCCACCTCAGGGGGAGACGACCATCGCTTGACCAGGTCAGCAGGAAAGGGATACCTCTTATACAACCCTTTGGGCACCGCGGGCAATCTATTAGGACGTTCCCACTGCTTGAGCACCATAGTAGTGAAATGGCCCTGCTCAGGGAACTCCAGACGCTGCTTATCAGGACGAAAAGCTCACCCTGCTTCCTCTTAGCCACCTCAGGGGGGACAATGTGCAAAATTTCAAAAATGTGAGACAACAGACTATCAGTGTCCTCAGGGAACCATGATTCCTCCCCGGACGCAGACCCAGGATCACTGCTGTAATCCTCCTGCTGGTCCCCAGAGGAGTCAGAGTCCTGGAAAAGCGCCCCTCCTCTAGGGAGTAACGGCCACCAAAAGCATCAATTTCCTCATACTCCTCAGGAAAGAGGGAGGGCGTGGGAGCCAGGTGCCGCTTCTTGCCAGAGGCCTTCATTGGAACAGGCCTGGCAAGCTGCCTTTCAATTCTGGCCACACGGAGTGCCAGATCAGATTGTGACCCCCCCCTGCTAGTATCCCCCTCACTGGGGGTTAAAAGCAGGCGCGGAGGGGTAGACGAGGCCGAAGGTAGCGCAGACCTGGGAAGAGAAGTGGGCAGCCCAGCCTGGACCGCAATGATACCTTGGGACGCACGGCACGCACACCGCGGCACTGTTACTCAAAGGGGATACCCCTCACATGGCACACAGCCGGGATTGCCCCGAAGGACCCCCAAGCGCGCTATCCCCAGAAGCCTCCATATGGTGATTAACACAGGCGCAATAGGTCAGCACAGGGTAATGGCTAATAAAAAGCCAGCCGGGATGCCCCCCCAAAGGATGCCCCCAGAAGCCAGTAAGGGGGAGATGAGGGGGGGATAAGGAGAAGAACCGGGAGAAAACACAACCCACAGTTGTCCCGCCTGAAAGGCATAAATAACATGCACATAAGCATCCCGCAGCACATACCCCAAGGAAACAAAACCCCCGAAGGGGGACTCACGGACCAAGTAGACCGAAGGATCGCCAAGTCGCCAGACCACAGGAGGAAGCGACACAAGAGGAAATCACCGCCGCAGCCCAGGTAGGAAGAGAGGCCCCAGACGCGCAGCAGCACCTCGAGGGGCGGGTGGCGGGGGGGGGCGACGCGATATGCGTCATCCCCCGGCCCCGCCCCTCCAAAGAGCGCGTAAACGTTGCTCAAGTGACCGCGCCATCACAAAACAATAAACGCCTCCAGTTATAACGGCGCCCGCCGCCGAGCGTAGTACAAAGTTAAAAAACAGTTAAAACACTCGCCGCTAACACCCGCCCCCCCCCCCCCCCCCCCCCGAACACACGTCGGGGAGAGGACAGCGAGCAGGCAGCGGCAAGAGCCAGGCCAGGATGGGGTGGGGGGATGGGGGGGACCCCAGAAACCAGAGAAACAGGGCACACAGTCCAAAACTCCGCATCCCTAGTAAGCTCCCCATAAAGCCTATGGCCGGCTACCCTTTGTGGTACAGGGTCTGAGGCTTGGAGCAGCGCTCCTTGAGCACCTGACCCTAGTGCTCCTCTACCCTCACCCGATCTATCAGCCGTGGCTGGGAGGCACAGAGGGTCCAGAAACGGGTGGAAATAGACATGCAGGGCCGCAGGCTTGGTTGCCCCGCTCACCTGCGCAATATAAGAGCCATCTTCTATCTTCGCAGAATCACTGCAGAGAGCACACTGGGATAAGTCTATGGCGATTCCTGTTTTTATATGGGGCCTGGGAGGAGCCACAACTCTTCTGCAGTACACTGAGCCACCTTGTGGCGGAATATCCCATACGTAAGGACTTCTTGAAGCAGGCCGTGCCATGCAATAGGAAAAAACTCACCTTTCCCTGCTCCAACGGTACATGCGCAGGCTCTCGTCCAATCAGATTGTTTACAATGGGGAATGATTGTTTACCATTCAGATTCATTTCAATCAGAGCCCTTTGCCAAATGATGTAGTCATAGCAAAGGCCTTTGATTGGATGAAAACACGCATATTCGCCCTTGTAGTGGTGAAAGGTGAGTTTTAGTGGGCTTTCTGGGGGGTTTCACACAGCGGGGCATCCCAATTAGGGAGCACAGGGGCATGGGGCATGAAAGTCAAATTCCTAGGTTTTGTTTTGCTTTAAGGGGACACTATAGTCGAGTCACCACATCTTCATTCACCGGTTTGGCAGCAATTGGCTGCTTCCCCCTGATCCTAATCATCAATTTAATCCTGAGGCTAGTATTAAAGTGGAACGAAACCCAGGATTCTATCTCGGGCCTTGTTCCTTGCCCTGGGGGCATCTCAATTTTGGGCGTTGTTTACATCGTTGTGGAAGCTGCCAGGGGGGTTTCACATACTGGGGCATTCCGATCCAGAATAGTATGCATGGCATAAATCGATGAGTGCCCGCACATGCAGCATGGGAACCAGGGTGGATAAAAATCAATGTTTTTTTTTAAAAAATAAAAAAAATCGGATTTTTTTGATTTAAATCGGATTTTTTTGATTTAAATCGGATTTTTTTGATTTAAATCGGATTTTTTTTCAATAAACTGCTTTTTGAGGAAAATATTTTACCATCCAAAGGTTCTTCCATCATGAGATAAAGCTGAGTTGTTTAACTCAGTAGAATAAAGGCTGTATATGTGTAACATTCACAATGCCATGCTCTTCCAGAGGTTTCTGTAGGATTAGTGGGCAGTTTCTCTCCTATATTATCACAGACGCTCACTTTACTTACGCAGTTCTCAAAACTGAATTTGACTCCGCAGAGGTCCCAGCCTCTTCTTCACAGCAAAAATGTTACAACATGAACAGAGTTGAGAAAAAGACCTTAATCCTATTGTTCTACAAACCTATGACTAGTGAGCTACAGAGGACAGCAGGGACAGTAGTATTTAAGTTTTTCATGTGTCGGCTGGGCTGACAGTCTAAGTTTCTTAAAATATATATATATTTTGTTTAGCCAAATTAGTTAACAAAACATGGATGTTTGTTTAAGCAAATAACTTATGCTGTAATGTTGTTATTGTTTCAGTTGAATAAATCTATTTAAATTGTTATTAAGGTCAGGATTATTTTTCTCCTTCCTAAGTACAACAGAACAGTGGTGTCCAAATATGAATGATTAACCCATTAAACTGGGGAGAAAAAAGTAATATAAAAAGTGATTCTAAAAATCTTCATCTACTTGCATGTTAAAATAGCAAGAACTAGTTTAGGTAGAAACTTTGATTTAAATCACTGATTTAAATCAAGCCTTACTGACTAGTGATTTAAATCGTGATTTAAATCGTGATTTAAATCAGTTAGATTTAAATCAAATCCACCCTGATGGGAACAATGGAAAGGAGGGTTGAATGGGAGATCTGGGGGGTTCCAGACAGCTGGTCATCCCAAATCAGCATAACCCAGGGACAAGGACCAATCAGCAGGCTAGTGACAATCCTGGTAATTGGTCCACTATGGCAGTGATATTCTAGAATCATTCCCAGCTCAACATCAATGCAATGCACACAGCATGCTTGTGTCACCCAGCCTTGCCGCTCCTACACACAGGACAGCAGAAAACTGTAATTTAAAATTACTTTGGCCAAGGAAAAAAATTAGAACACTGCCATGTGTAGTCATACACAATGGAAATACATTTAAAGCGGACCAAAACCCACTGAACTTGTAAAATAAATTTAGTCAAAGCCTATACTCCCTTCTTCAGGTGTTGAACTAGAAATAGATATTTTCGCTTTTTGGATCGTGCTGTCCCTCACTATAATATGGCAGGGGATCAGTCATTGCATAGGTGTGGCAATGACATCATTTCCACACACAACAGTGGCAATGAATGAAGGAGGTGGAGCTTTACAGCTAAACAAGAAGCATATACTGGGGTTAGAGTAAAGCAGGAGCAGTGATAATTGGCAAATGGTAATCTTCAAGGGAGGAGCTATTCAGGGGATGCTAGTTAAAAATGTGGGTTTTGGTCCGCTTTAAGTGTGCCTGGACAATGACTTTAAAGCTAATCTAAACCCTTCCTAACAACTTTCTGCCAGATAGGGTCCAGGTCTGCATGGACCTTAACCCATACTTAACCTACTACTGCTGCCCCAAAAACACCATCGCTCTAATGCCGGGCTTACTGATGGCATGGGAGGGAAGGTTAGGTTAGTTTAGTGTTCCTGTTTTGAACCAGGACACAGACTTGATGGAGAGGGTTTAGCTCCACTTCACCAGGTACCAAAGAAGCATACAGGTCTGATCCTCGATCCGATCCCCAATTGTATGTTTGTACAATTGGCAGGTGACAATCTATTTGGATCTGATGGGTTGTCCTGGACCATCAGAACTATGCTCATAGTGCCCTTGACACCAGAGGCAATGGCAGGGGTCTCCCAATTATACTATAGTATTAGCAGAATGAATGAGGTCAGTAGTCTGTCAGTAATTCAGGACCAATAGGGTGGCATAGTAACTGTGGATGGGCAGCTTTAGCCTGCACGTGTAGAAGACCCAGACTGGATATGAGGGACCTGCCATGATGATCCTCAGCTGAGGATTGACATTGTAGCTATTCTGTTGTTCTGTCTATAAAGGATATTCTCCTAGTTTAGGGCTAAAACCCTAGACAGAATCTGACTTACCTGTGCCAGTGATCCTGTGTGTTTACAGAATGACAGCTGCTCCTTTCCTTCTCAATAAGGCCATAAAAGCAACAGCGGACAGGCATGTTGCCTGGCTACTTATACATGCATGCTGGCTACCATACTGGCCTGACTGGCTTCCACATCCATTGTTCTGTGTTATCTGATTTCCCAGACAAGTGTGAGGGCCAGTTGGAGGGGGTAAATGATGGCACAAACTTCCCAGGGAAGATGCAGGTCCCCCTAGAACTCCTTTTGAAACCTAGTGGACTCGCTTATCTGTTTTTAGTCCATCTTGCTCATATGAAGATAGTAATTTGCTGTATTAAAGTGTTACTGCAGGAAAGGGTAATTGTTACACCATTGAGTCGGGCTACGTTTAGCACTGTCCTAAACTGATTTCTGTTTTTAAAGTGAAGAAGAAATGGTCTACAGGTTCTCCTTATGAATGATCTTCTGAAAAACTGGGTGTGGTCCTTGGATCTGTGATGCTGCATAATAATCATCATAATGGGTGGGGTCTGTAAGTTCCCATAACTTGCATAAGACACCCTGGCTGGGCTTCTCCCCTCTCCCCCTGTTGTTAGGTGACATTGGAACCTAGACCTGCGCTGCCAAACGCCCATGTGTGGACTCCCAAAGTGCATGTGCACACCCTCAAAGAGCTTATGTGCTCCCTCAATGTGCATGTGTGCACTCCCAAAGTGCATGGGCGCACTCCTAAGGTGCATGTGCACACCCTCAAAGTGCTTATGTGCTCCCTCAATGTGCATGGGCGTACTCCTAAGGTGCATGTGCACACCCTCAAAGTGCTTGTGTGCTCCCTCAATGTGCATGGGTGCACTCCCAAATACCCATGCGTGCAGTCCCAAAGCGCATACCTACAATCCCAAACGTACATGTGCGCACTTTCAAAGCGCATGCATGCACCCCCAAAATGCATGCGGGCGCTCCCAAATGCAGTCATCTAGGTGTGTTGGTTAGTGGGTAGGTCGGTTGGTGGGCGAGCAACTCAGTGGGTGGGCAACTAGGGTAGTTAGGGGGGACTGGACAGCTGGCAGTGCCCCTCACAGGACCAGCAGTGGACAGTGGAAGTGTAAAGGTAAGGTTCTAGTGGGCGATATGGGGGGGCTCACACAGTGGTGCAAACCGAATTGGCATGCCCCAGGGGCACCTGGGGTGATTGGTCCACTTTAAAGGATTCAGGGAGGTCCATTTTCCTTATACAATGCCAAGATGCATACGCAAGCTGCGGCCACATCTCTGGCTTCCCTTGGTTGTGGCGCGTACCTGTGGCAACCATTTCTGAATGGCTGTGGTGGGTACCAAGGAGAGAGACCAGACGTTTGTGCTCTATTTATCTTTACGATGGCAAAGATGAATGGAGGGTGAGCCACTGAATGACTAATCACCAGAGAGTTTTTACACCTATCCATGGAAATCCAGGCAATGAGGTACCCCAAATCCGGATGCCCTGCTGTAGAGGAACAATATCCCAGATAGAGAGAAAATCCCAGGTGTCATTCATGTTTAATTTCATAGTAAAGAAGGTGCTTTAATTGTTTATATCACAAAACAGAGTGACCCTTTAATGAATAATGTAAAATAAAGGAAATCCACATATATGAGTACATGACCAGCAACCTGTGTACACAGCAAACACAGCACACATCCATTATTTGAGATGCCGCTGGGGAATGGGAAGCCCAGATGATGGGAATGCTGAGCACACAGCGGGCAGGAACAATGTACACTGGGCAGCTCTGTGCAAGGAAACCCCCCTCCCCACTGGTGTAACACAAACCCGCTAATTGTGCACAGACAATACCCTGCAGTATTGTGACACACGCAGAACGGCAGCTGCAACACTACAGAGCCAGTTACACTGTACAACACAATATAACAGCTGAGCCTTCCCTTATGGCTGCCCTTCTTTTATCTGGTAATGGCACCACTAGGGGGTAAAAGGTGACACTTCCAGGATATCCCTATTCATCTGCTTTTATGAGCAGAGATGAAGAATCATTCTCCACGTGACACTATTGGAGGAAGAATCATTCTCCATGTGACACTATTGGAGGAAGAATCATTCTCCACGTGACACTATTGGAGGAAGAATCATTCTCCATGTGACACTATTGGAGGAAGAATCATTCTCCACGTGACAATATTGGAGGAAGTATCCGGAGAGGTTTTACTCATGGATGGCCAGAACAGGCAGCATGGTGGATAGGAAACCAGGGCTTACAGATAATCAGACCCTCAGCCAAGCTTTTTCATCTGTTGGGGAGATGCTAACTACCTGAGGGGAGGAAATCTGGGACAAGGAGGCAGTGGGGTAACTAGAGACTTGTGAGCGCCAGAGAAAACATTGGACTTGGCCAACTGTAAACCCAATGACTATAATAATGCAGCTACAGCCCCCCTGATGCCTGTCCCATGTGCCCCCCCCCCCCCCCATTTCCTGCAGTGAAGGGTAGAAGCTGTAACAGGGCTCTAAATGTACCCTCCTTTTCAATTCTATTTCTCCAGCACTATCAAAAAATGTGGTCTGTCATTTCATACTATTTCATACTCATGTGAGAAAGCAAGACAGGCCACAGTAGTTCCTGCAGCTGTCTCTGACCACAGCAGAGTGCTTCGAATAGACAAGGTAAGCACATGTAATCAGAGATTTTGAGATGCTTTGGAATGGCTCATTTTACACTGTTACCAAGGAGGATAGGATAGGAGGAAGCCCAGTATTTGCCTGGACAGGGAATTTAAAGTAGCTTTAAAGTGATACTGCAGGCAAAGGTAATTGTAATTACACCATTGTGTCGGGCTACATTTAGCACTGTCCTAAACTGTTTCCTATTTTAAATTAGAGCAAAAGTCGCTGAGATATCGGGGGGTTCACCGGTTCAGCCAATGACATTCTCTTTTTCATCCCATCCCCAAATCAGCTCAGCAGAGCAGGACAGGATTGCTGATCCCTTCTCCTCCTCCAGATTCATCACATTGCTCATACCTCCCAAGTGTCCTTGATTTGGAGGGACTGTCCCTCTTTTGAGTCCATGTCCCCCTGTCCCTCGCTGTTCTCATTTATCCCTCTTTGAGGTTTAACATGCGGATCTGCACCAATAAATGATTAATTTGCCTATTCAAAGTGTTTATATTGTTGTAACAGTTACAACCTATGTCCTATCCATCCCTTAATAAAGGGGTGTGGCTAAATTTAACAATTGTCCCTCCTTCCCACCCTGAAAAGTTGGAAGGTATGACACTGCTGTCAGTGCAGAGAGCTGATTATTATGCGGCATCACAGAGCCAAGGGCCACACCCACTTTTTTCAGAAGAAAAATCATTGGCTGAACCTGTAAACCTCGGGATTCTGTCCATTTCTACTTCAATTTAAAAATGGAAAACAATTTAGGCACTAGCCGGAAATGATGGTGTAACAAATACTTTTGCCTGCAGTAGCACTGTAAGGCTGCTGGCCTTCCCCCTGGGCCATCCCAAATCAGGATGAGCGCCCCACCCCCCGATCGCGGCAAAATTCACCTTCTACTTGGCTCCCACAGCGCTGCAAACAATGCCGGCTGCATCCCCTGAATCTCTGGGCTGAGGCCTAAAGGGAAACTTGTTAGGGTCTCTAAGCTAAAAACTGGGGATACGGCTGCCACATGTCATCAGGGAGCTTTGAGATCAGCTAAATGGCGACCTTAAATTTGCAGGGGACGTGGTTACGAATTATTAAAAAAAACTGTACGCTGCCACCACCACACACGTTAGGGTACTCGGGTAGGAGGGCTAGAAAGGGGGAGACAATGAAAATAAAGTGGGTGCTTTCATTTCATCACATATACGGCTAGCATTATGGTACACTGTATGACCATATTGGCCAAGCAGATATGGAAATGGGGGCTGTTGCCCCATCAGTTTGGTCATTATTTCACTCTGTGGTACATAGCTGCTTGCTATGAGTAACAGTTCCCATATATGTCTCAGAGGACACTTCATGCTTGATCGCCTCATCTGTAGGTGACCCACCTGTCCACCTTCTGCTCCTCCAGGTAGGTCCAGGTCAGCCCCAGGAGCTGCAGGAAACGGAGGCACTCACTGACATTATGTTTCTTCTTCCAGGTGCCCCGTCACATTGCCCCACCCTGGAAGTGGCTAATAGGGGAGATCTGCAGGCAGAGACCAGACAACTTGTGAAGTTCAAGTGGTCATCATGAAACTGTACCCCAATCTGACCATCAAAGAGGGGGAGGCCGATTTATTAATAGCGCCAGGTAGCGACAGATGAGCGACAGTAGCGTGATTTTCACAGTGCCGGCTAGTATTCGCTGTGCTTGGCCGTTGTTCGGTTGTTGACAGCGACTCAGTCGGTGTGCGGTAATGTTGAATACGGGGTTAGGAGTCGCTGTTTGACAGGTTCCGCGCTGTATGGGAGCGCATGACAGCGAATGGCCATAGCGAACGGCTCCCAGCATATTCATTAACAAATCACGCTCCAAAAATTCTTGCGCTGTAAAATGCATGTTTAAACCCCAGAGCGCTGGCGGCGATGTGTTAAAAGTAGTTTTTTATCCCCCAAACAACCTTATTTTTTTTAAAAAAAAAAAATAACATTGCAGAAGTGGTCACAGAATTTTTGACATTTAAAAAAAAAAAAAAAAAAAAAACAATATCAATTAATTATGAATATTGCTCCATTGAAATGCATTGGAGAGCGCCAGGTAGCAAGAGGTCATACCTGGCGCTGTGATGGGATTAGCAGCGGCGCTGTTCGCTGAAGTCTGCAACATGATGAATCCCGCGCTAGGTGACACTCTCGCCGGCGCTAGCCTCATTTAGCTTGATAAATGCGTGATTGTGTTCGCAGCCTGGCGTTCTGGAGTCGGTAGCCGCCGATAGCTGGCGCTACCTGGCGCTAGTGAGACACTACCTGGCGCTATCCCTTGATAAATAAGGCCCTAAATCTCACCCTCAATCAGACAATCTAGGCAAGAAGACAATTAGATTCATTGAGTTAGGGGTGCACTGTTCCTGCATGGCCAGCTTGAGATGACTATAACTTTATGTTGTTAGGTTTGTGTAGAGCTGGGAAAAATTATATTCAATATTAGATTGTCTTTGCTGCCTGAGACCCCTATTGTGGAAATACAGCCTCACTTCCTGTTTCCTACCAGAGACAGGAAGTTCCCTACAAATCTAAGGCTACAGAAATGTGGCAACCAGGACAAAGTATGTTTTATTGCCAGTGGTGTCCCTTTGGTTTCTGTGACAAAAATTGACATTCTACTCTGGTTTAGAAAAAAATCGAGCACACCCACTCAATTAATTTCAATGAAAGAGGAGTGGCCAGACACTGTGACTGATGCAGGGCAGAAGGATTGCTGGTGAGCGGTGGATGACCATAGATGTGGTGGGACTTGATCTCAACACCTTTGTTTTTTTCAAATCTGAGCACTGCGCTGGGGACAATAGGTGGGTATAAGTCCCTTTAAAGTGGACCAAAACCCAGGATTTTGAGTATCCTGGGTTTTGGTCCTTTCCCCTGGGGCACCCCAATCGGGGATGCCCACTGTGTGAAACCTCCCAGATCGCAGAAGTCAACTCACCTCTTCCTGGTCCTACGGCGCATGCATGGCCGCTCGTCCCTAATCAGCGCGCTCTGAACAGCGTTCCCACGCTGGCCATTCACAAATGCCTGGCACAGGCACGCGCCCTGCTAAAGGGGTGTGGCCGCTGCTCATGCATGCACTGCTGGACTGAGGTGGGGTGGCGTTTCACACAGTGGGGCACCCCCGATCAGGGTGCCCCAGGGAGGAGCCAGTATGCCTGCCCTTGAGTCTCATAGACTCCAGGGTGGGTTTTGGTGCTCTTTAAAGAGAACAGTCCCTCACCGGTTCCCTGGCCGATGTGAATACCACCCTATTGGGCTCATGCAGTGGGCTGGCACGACACTCTATGCCCACCACAACCCTGGATGTTGGCTGTTGGCAAGAAAGCAGTGAGTTTTTTCATGTGAGAAAAAAAAATGTATCTTGATTTTCTTCCGTGGTCCAATTCAGAACCACTTTTGGCTTTACAGATGTTTGAATAATTTGCACAGCTAAAAGTAATTCTGATTTGCACTGAGGAAAAAAATCAAACTAACATTTTTTTCTCACAAAACAAAACGTGAGAAAAAAATTCTCACAGTGTCGAATCAGCCCTAATGAGCTGCCTGAAAATTTAAGGGGAATGCGAATATGTTAGTTTGGAATGAAAGAGGTCCAATAACCAGGATTTTTCCTATCCTGGTGATAGGTTTGTTTTCATGGAACCCCCCAGATCACCCTCAAAATGTACCATTCCATCAGCCCCACTAGTGCTTACATGGGCTTTCCTCCAATCAGTGCAGTATGCCATGCATAAGCCGACCGACCAACTATAGTGCCAGCCCTGGAGCCTAAAACACCACAAGACTGGCTGGTACAAAGGAGAGGTGGCAGGCGCTGTATGAACCCCCTGCGAACGCCGTATTCGCTTACCTTTCTGAGCTCCAATGCCACCTAAAGTCAAAATCCCGGGTTTTGGGGGGTTATTTAAGAACACATAGCGCCAGGTAGTGCCTTGTAGCGGCAGGCAGCGTCTGGTGAACGTCGGGCGCTGAACGAAAAAACCACATTTAAGAAAGCAAATCTGGTGAGCGTCTCTAACAGCGCCATGTAGCGTCACATGTATTATTACAAGCGGCTCAGCGTATAATGCCGACGCTCTAGGCTCAGGAGCGCCATGTAGTACCTGTCGCTCAGTGTCCCTCTCCCATACATTTCAATGGGGTTTCATATGTTTGTGTTTCAATAGCGTGTTTGGCAATTAAATTCTTTTGCAAAAATCATTGTGTGACCTCTCCTGACTGCAAACAAGCACTTTTAGAAACTTTTTTTACTTTTAATATTTTTATGCAGAATTGTATGTACAGGTTGTTTTTCGCTTTGTTACAGGTGTATATGTGTTCAAAGACAGACTTTGATGACACAGCGTCTGGTGCTCTATGCTATAGCGACCAGATTTAGAGCGCCAACGCTGTGTGTGTCTAGTATTTTGTTAAATATAGTATGAAGCGCCGAGTGCAGGACGCACTGAGCTGGCGCTACCTCTCGCTGGCTGCAGCGCTGTACTGGTGTTACAGTGCCCAACATACATC